>CM044963.1:19488230-20146618 GCA_024516035.1 Bactericera cockerelli | reverse complement strand
CCACTTTTATTCAAACAAAATGTCCCACTTTCTTTCCACCCAAAAATCCCTATAAAATAGTATGGAAACATTGTTTTGAACCAGTTACAGTCACCTCTGTTATCAGTGTTTATTTGAGTGTTTGACAGTAGGGTTAGGTAAAATACATAGAAGGCCATGCCTCAAGAATATAGTAGGGTTAGGTAAAATACTTAGAAGGCCATGCCTCAAGGATATACTAGGGTTAGGTAAAATACATAGAAGGCCATGCCTCAAGAATATAGTAGGGTTAGGTAAAATACATAGAAGGCCATGCCTCAAGAATATAGTAGGGTTAGGTAAAATACTTAGAAGGCCATGCCTCAAGGATATACTAGGGTTAGGTAAAATACATAGAAGGCCATGCCTCAAGAATATAGTAGGGTTAGGTAAAATACATAGAAGGCCATGCCTCAAGAATATTCTTGGGTTAGGTAATATATATATTGAAGGCCATGCCTCAAGAATATAGTAGGGTTAGGTAAAATACATAGAAGGCCATGCCTCAAGAATATAGTAGGGTTAGGTAAAATACTTTGAAGGCCATGCCTCAAGAATATAGTAGGGTTAGGTAAAATACATAGAAGGCCATGCCTCAAGAATATAGTAGGGTTAGAGATAATACATAGAAGGCCAAAGCCTGATATACGAGTACATAGAAGGTAATTTCGTAATTTAATGTTGAATAATAAAAAATCCCTCAATATGTACGGTACTTAGAATGTTGCACTGGGCCGAATCGTGTTGTTTATTTTTTGGTCAAGATAACGTTTTGGGACGAATCGTTCGGTGACTTTTTTTACCTGAAATCGAAAACCTTTTTCATAAACCTTTTTGGGCCGAATCGTAATGCGCCCTTCTTAACATAAAAATTGTTACATATATCAATAGCTTCAATCACAAACTAACAAACACCTTTGTTTGATTAGGTCTTCTTCTAAAATCACTTCACAAAATTCCTTTTATTAATCGGGCACATTACGATTCGGCCCAAAAAGGTTTATGAAAAAGGTTTTCGATTTCAGGTAAAAAAAAAGTCACCGAACAATTTTCTTCGTACCAAAACGTTATCTTGACAAAAAACTAAACAACACGATTCGGCCCAGTATAACATTCTAAGTACCGTACAAATTGAGGGGTTTTTAATTTTCAACATTAACACTTTGTACGCCAAGCCCAAAATCGTGATTTTCCCCTGAGGCCACGATACAAAGGATTGTCTCTTAATATGTGCTACGTGGCCCCACCAAGTTTATTTTTCATCGGGGGCCACGTCGCTCATATTGAGAGACACTTTGTTACCTCTGTTTTTGTATTTTAGTTGACTTTATTTTTCGCTGTCGCTCATATTGAGCGACGTGGTATTACGAAATTACCTTAAACCTAAGGCATTGCCTTCTATGTATTATCCCTAACCCTACTTTATTCCAGAGGCATGGTGAAGTTCCCTATCAATCACCGTTCAAAATCTACCTTCAAAAAAAAAAAAATTATAAAAAAAAAAAAAATAAAATAAAAAAAAATCTACCTTCACAGTGGACCTATATCGCAACCTCCTCATCCTCTCTCTCATCATGCTGGTGCACAACTTCTTCTCCTGCCTCCTGTGGCGGAAGAAAGCGTTCCTCCCCGCCTTCCTGAACCACCTCTATGCCCGGCTATACAAGATGGAGTTCTGCAGGAAACTAACCGAGGTGGAGGCGTATTTCGAGTTGGAAAAACAGGTGAGAACAAAGAGCTGTGTACATAGGTAATTATGACTGACAAATTAGGTGATGGTAAAAAGCTATTAATGCTTGACACATTGCATAACTATTCATAGTTGCACGGCGTTCATAGGAATTGATTATTCTAAACATGCAATACTTAGCAATTCAAATTCTAATTGAATGGGTGAGTAGAAGAACCAGGAATGTCAAAAATCGATTTTTTTTTTCTTTGTAGAATAAGAAGAAATGTACTCTTTTCTATCATCTCTGTGAATATGAAAGAGAAATACCCCTTAAAAGTATATTTTTTTTCGATTTTAAAGATGGGGAAGCGGAATGAAAATCTGATGTAAATCAAGGAATGTAACAAAATCACTGAATATTTTTGCTAGCGGTATTAGTACCTAGTTGTGAGAATCTTGTCGAATAACAAGGAATGTAAAATTTAATTTTATTATACTCAACTGCATCAGGAAAGCAAAATAAGACAAATCTTATTTTTGCTTTCCTGAAAAGTCGATTTTTGACATTCCTGGTTCTTCTACTCACCCATTCAATTCTCGTGACGCTGGCTTTTCTCGGCCCCACTCAGGCTGGGTGAGGTCAATGTGAGTAGCAGGTTTGTGAGTTTCCTGCGAATGGAGGTAAAACCCCCGTCATGATATGACCATGGCAGTTGAAAGCGACGTTAAACCCCACTTAAAAAAAAAAATACTTGGCAAGTAAATCTCTTTAGTGTTTTTAAACATTATAGCTTATAACCAATTTTTTTGTTTATGAATAGGCACATCAACCAATAATGAGTAATTTGACCATACCTGGCTTTTATGTTTCAAAGAGTGTTCTGTGAAAATCATTAAGTCCTTGTTATTTGAACATCAGTGAAACATTACTTTCTTGAATTTCATTTTAAAAACCTATTTTTTGCGTTGTTTCTATCCCTCTCTTTCAATGTACCTATTAGAATAACAATTCCTTGTCTAAAAGATGGGCACAGAAACCTTTATTACGCTGGTGAGAGGATTAGATGGACGTCTCCCACGTCTAGGCTTCTGTCATGTCCATTTATTCTTGGTTTTAGCATCATGTGTGTGAATGGGCTTAATCGGGACTGGGATTTACTCCAATCGTATACGTTCCTCACATTAACCTCACCCAACCTGGGTGGATCCGCAAATATTAATCACTTCAAACCAAGCTCACGTGTTTAATACTTTGAACTAAGATAAATAAAATTACACTGAAACAATTATCTACTCACAGGGTTAGAGGCCAAAAAAAAAATCATTCGGTGTAGCTTACGCCACTACACCAACAACATTACTTCTGAGGGAACAAAAAAAAATGTTTCAAAAAATTGCCTAACCCGGGGATCGAACTCAGGATCTCTTGACCACGGGCTGTGGTCACAACCGTTTCGCCACGGAGGCTGGTTACTATCCTCTCTCTTTCTTCCAGGGGACCTCGGAGGAGAGTCCAGACAATCTGGAGGCGGCTTTCCACACGTGGTGTGAGCTGTTGCGGCTCTTGGACATTCTCCTCTTCTCTCTAGTGGCGGGGGTGGAGGCGTACTCCTTCGTGCCCACCCTGGACACCAGTGTCCTGAGCCGCTGAGACGTCACCACCAGAGCGCGCCACTACTACTTGTGGCGCGAAAATTCAAAATTCTTACTTAGCGGAATTTGTAGCACTTTTTCTTCCTACTTACAAGATTTTCGTTCAAGATGCCCGTCGCCCGTGCTGCTTTATTGAGACTGTCGGCTCGAGACAAGGAGTCCCATTACGGTGACAGTCTATCGACTAGCGTCCGAAAATAACGAGTCCCATTACGCTGACGTTATATTTATCGACTAGCGTCCGAAAATAACTTGGATTTTTTGTAAAGCCAAAGTCAATCATGGTTAATTTCGACAGAAAAAATTGGTAATAGTTGTTTGTAAGGGATACCTTCCGGTGGGCTTGTGTTGACCCAGCACCTAAAAGGGTAGTATTGTATCACTCTTTGTCCATCAGAAATTGAATATATGAAAATTCCCTATAAAATTGTGAACTACTATTCATGTATTTTTAAGTACCAGTATGATAAGTTTAAAAATTAATAATAATATTTGTGTCGATTACTTTCGTCATGTCACAACTATTCAAGCTCGCTTTACTAAGGGCCGCATTAGGAAACAGGATTAGTAAATCCCAGCCGACCCTTAGACTTTATTAGCCGATATTTTGAAACAAGATTTTCCTCTAAGCACGGCTCTGTTTCGCCACAGAGGTAATACCATATACATCTACAAACTCAGCTTAGATACTCGTATGACCTCTATAATTGTTGTCAAGGTGAAAGTTGAGGGATAGTGTTTACTAAGATTTACTAATCCTGTTTCATAATACGGCCCAAATCTCTGCTGAACTTGCGACTTGAACCACCGACCTCCAGCTTAAAAGTCCACATTATCGATCAAGCTACTGAGGTCGGTTATTTATATAAATAATATCCAAGCAACCTCAGTAGCTTGATCGATATGGCGGTGGACTTGTAACCTGTGGAGGTCGGTGGTTCAAGTACTGGTTTCAGCGTAGGTTTAGTAAAGTGAGTTTGAGTAGTTTATTTATTTACAATACAATAAACGGAAATTATTCCAGTTCTAACTAGTTACAATTATTTTTGCCTGACTAAGCCTATCCTAGCAACTACAGAAAAAATATATAAATATAGTTGTGATATCACAGAAGTGATTAACGCAAATTTGATAACTTTTTATAAATATAGTTGTGATATCACAGAAGTGATTAACGCAAATATGATAACTTTTTGTTGTTCTTGAGTATTCTCAGCATATTTAATATCTACCGATCAGGGGCCTCATGCAGGCCTGTTCTCACTGAAAGAGTGGTCCCTCCGAGCGGAACTCTGCCCACTCCTTATTCAGGGGAAATCTCAAGTGACCAATCCGTAAGGAACCTCCCTCTCCGGGACCTCTCCCTACGTGACCTCCACGACCTCTCCCTCCGTGACCTCCACGACCTCTCCCTCCGTGACCTCCACGACCTCTCCCTACGTGACCTCCATGACCTCTTCGTACGTGACCTCCATGACCTCTTCGTACGTGACCTCCACGACCTCTCCCTACGTGACCTCCATGACCTCTCCTTACGTGACCTCCATGACCTCTCCGTACGTGACCTCCAGGATCTCTCTCTACGTGACCTCCACGACCTCTCTCTACGTGACCTCCACGACCTCTCCCTACGTGACCTTCACGACCTCTCCCTACGTGACCTCCAGCACCATTCTGTACAGTGTACACCATCAATGCCGTCATTCTGGTCTGGTGGAACAAGACTGGCATTCTGAGCTGGTGTAACAATGCTGTCTTTCTGGTCTGGTGGAACAAGACTGGCATTCTGAACTGGTGTAACAATGCCGTCATTCTGGTCTGGTGGAACAAGACGAGGCTCAACAGCGCTGTCGTTGCTGCCACGGCTGATAGCTATGCGGCTGTTTCTTGTGCTCTTGTGTAGACTTATGAGGTTTTCTTTATTTTTCAAGAACATTTTACTCCGAAGGCTGGAAACTGTGAAAATAAAAGATCAAAAGGGGCAAGGACTTCGATTGTTATAGACCTCTCTTTAAATTGCATCCTGGCCTAAATAATTTTAAATAGCATCCGAATCCTAGCCAGCTGGACGTTGAATAACTTCAGTGACAGAACGACGATGTAGAAGAAAAAACCTTCCCAATGACGAGAAGTATTTTTTTTTGAAATGGTTATTTTTAGCAGAAAACTCTTTTCACGAGACGTTAAAAAAGAAAAGATTTTTTTTGAGAATTACTTGTATCTCCAAAACCGCTTAACCGATTTTCTTCAAATTTCTTTTAAACAGTAGAATACTATTTTTTTCTACATTCTAGATTGTACAGACCTCATTTATACTTTCCTTATCCTATAATAAGGAAAGTATTGTATTTTTCACTATGTATTTTCTTAGATATCAGAGCTAAATCATAATTGGTTAGTGGTCAAGCGCATGGTCTCTTTCAACCAGAACCGCTAGTGCGAAGTTGATGAATTTAAAATGGGTTCATCTTCAGAACATGTCCTATGTAAGTACAGAGCTTCTGAGATTACATGGAATATTTTTAACAAACCGACAGACAGACACAAATCCAAAGTTGTTCAGGAGATGAAACATCCAGAAATAAGAAAAAATTGAAATCGAAGCAGAAAAATATTTTTTACGAAAACGTACACAACACTTCCGATTTCTAATATTAGAAATTTCTCATAACTAAAACCTCACCTCTCATGATGAAGACAGCCATTAAAGTTAGAAACGCCATCAAAATTTTAGTCATGATGACTGGTTGAAACAGTTGCCACTGAAATGAGACTAATGAAGCAGACTATAACACCACACTCCGAACACAACATGCGTGTCCACTCCTCGTATATCAAGAGTATGCAATGAGACAATTGTTTTTTACGTAATTATATATCGTGATCAGACACAAACACTCTCTCTCTCACACACACACACAAACCCACACACACACAGCAATAGTTAGCTGAACCATTTTTGCTTAGCGTAAGGCGAACTTTGGTAAAGTTTGTCCGATTTTAAATCGATTGTTGTTAAATTCAAGTTATATGATACACAATCACGAAAATGATTATTTATAGTATAATTGCGAAAAACCAAAACGAGTGCCAACATTTTGAGGTTTTCTGTTGAATTTTCCATTTTCCGGACTTCTCCAAGCTTCTGCATATCCTCGCCTCATCTTCTTCCTCCACCACTTGTGAACCGTCTCTAGTGCACCTTCAGGGGACCACAGTGAGTGGTTGCATAATTATCCATCCAGTGAAGGGGCTGCGAGTCTAACTGAAGGGGTTACAAGTAGTGCTTGGAATATTCATATCACTGACTTTATAGTTACGGTATATTTTTGTTGAACGGGTTGAGGTGTAAGCAATTAAACATGTCTGGAAGTATTCTTAGCCTTTTTCATTCAAAGTATTCAAAGAAATAAGACTAGAATATTTGTACGAAAACACATTTTTTCTCGCTTTAATACATTAAAGTTTATGGGTTGAACCCGTCCGAAAATTTGTGGGTTAAACCCGTGAAAAAAAAAAAAAAATTAAAGTTATTTTTTTTTGGGCACAAATGAATTCGCGTCGAACGATGCAAGTCGTTGCTTAACTTAAAAGCTTTATCAAGTGAATACACAGATTACTCATCTTACAAAAAGTTTAGTTCACAACTTTTACATGAAAGTCACCAACACCCCTCTTTTCCACATGATCGCTGCAGAGATTGAAATTATTCATCTGGAAAGTTTCATTCATTTCCGTTTTTCCGACCAATATGACCATGTCGAAAGACATGGTCATATTGGTCATCGCTCCATAAACTATGACTTGATTCTAATATAATTTGTAGAAAGGGTAATTCAATTATTAATTTCCTTTCGAGTTTTCACAAGCCCACTTGGGGTGAGCATTGGTCAACTTCTTCCTAAAGGTTAAGATTTTTTTTTGTACTTCCGAGAAATTTCTAAAATTAGGGAATTAAAAAATAAATATAAATGCACTCTGTAAAACGCTTAAACGCATATACTTACAAAATTTCATGAAAATCGGCTATATTGTTCACGAGATATAAGCTTTTTCATGAAATTTTGTTTAGGTATAAAAGTCTCTTGTACCCAAAACCGCTGGTGCGAAGTTGATGAATTTAAAATGCGACCATCTACAGAACGTCTCTATGTGCACAAATTTTTTACGAAATTCGTTTGGTATTTTCCGAGATTTGCGCGTTACAAATAATATTTTTTTATTTGTAATACAAAAAAAAAAAAAAAACAAACAAACAAACCGACAGATAGACACAAAACCAAAGATTCTCAGTAGGCTATGTTGTCCAGGAATACAAAAAATGGAAATCGGAACATAAAAATATTTTTTTTTACAAAAACAAACACAATATTTCTAATGATAGAAATTTCTCGGAAGTAAAATCCATTCCTTGAGTTGTCTTATATCCAGGTTCGTCTGTAAGTACTACTAATTTATTGTGAATAATTCTTGCGTTTCAAATGGCGATAACTTTCTTTTGATTCAATTACAGCAGAGCAAGCCGATGAACGCGGGTTCAATGATGTGTGGCGAGAAATATTGAACTGGACAGGCTCCGGTCACACTCCATGTGATTTGGAAATGAAACTGTTTTGTTGGATTGTGGATGGGGTGTGAATTTGGATTTGTAAATAAAAATACTTTTTGTTAATGGTGGATAGCTAATGAGGGTGTGAATGAGATTTGTCAATAGAACAATAGGAGATGGGAATAGAAGGAGAGTTTTTCATTAGAGATGATTATTTCACAACCTTTTTTATTTCGTAGCATCGTAGCCATGAAACAGAAGCTACTGTCGACACTTGTGGTCTGTGTTGTAGCCTGCCCATCCCGTAGTATGTCTTCCCTCTGATGGGCGAGAAGTGACACAATACTTCCCTTTAGGTGCTGGGTCAACACGAGAAGGTATCCCCTACAAACAATTGTAACCAAATTTTGAGTATCAATTTTTGTCTGTGCAGGGTACGAACCCGGGACCTTCCGCATGGCAAGCGAGTGCTTAACCACTGAGCTATTCGTGCGTTCAAAGAAAGGTTCGCGAAGTATAAGATGGATTATAAAAATCTCATGAGGGAGCATAACTTATCATGTCCCGGCTAGATTTCGAACCCGCGACCGCTGGATTACCAGACGCCTCGACCACTCAGCTGCTGGGACAGACTGATAAGTTAACCAATGCTAACACAAAGAGCTCTGTTGATTTAGTACAATTACACTTACTCGTATACACAACAATCAACATGGTAAAAAATTTAAAAAAAAAAATTAAAATTAAAAAAATACCAACAAAAGGAAGAAGCACTTCTGCCCGGGCGCCGTTCCCTACAGAACATGCCCCCCACCCTCTGAACACACCAGCAACCCCCCCTCCCCCAGCTAATCCTCCCCACCAGCCTTATCAAAACACAAGCAGTGATTATCAACACACAAGCAGTGATTATCAACACACAAGCAGTGGTTAGTTGATTGGTTTGATCGGGGTTCAGAAATCTTGCCTAACGTATATTCCATCTTTGCTGGGGTTTCTTGGAAATTGCGGGGGGGGGGGGTAATTTGAACATCCCCCCCCCCCCTGGCTACGTCACTGTGCAATTGTGAATGTTCATATCACGATGGTTTAAGTGCTTTATTTTAAATGTATTTCAAAAGATTTAGGGGACTTTTTTCCAGAAATATGCTCTTATTATCTTTGAATATCAAAAGGTTTTAAGGGCCTTTGTGTTTTGAGAAACCATTAGCCTACTTAATATAGAGCACGAGTGTGTCGGATAATGATGTTTATCTGGGATTAGTGGTCCCACTGTTAGAAAAACGGACGTCCGTCCTGATCTGGTCCACCCTAATATTTGCTTTCATCATCGCTTAATTATAATAATAATAATAATGCCCAGTATACGGGTACATTTATTAACGGTACAATACCTTTTTATACATGTCATATAAACATTAAAACAATACCTTTCGTACAAATTATATGTATACATGTCATTTAAATATTAAATTAAACATTAAAGGAACTTGTTATTATTATGTGTTAAAATATTTATTATACAGTAAAATATAGGTATACAGTATACAGTCATACACTATACATATATGCAGTGGAATCTGGATATAAGAGAGCCAAAGGGATAGAAAGTGTTTTCTCTTATATCCAGGTTTAATTTTTTTTTTCCATTAACACAAAGTAATAAGAATAATCCAAAAATAATTGGCCTCATCCAAAGGGAAATATTATATTGATGACCAGGGGATTAAGTTTTGATATAATGGTCATTAAATGAAAATTAAAATAATAGACAAAGAAGTGGCTGTGTCAGCAGCATTAAATTAATCTCTCTCTCTCCCTCTCTCTCTCTCTCTCTCTCCCTCTCTCTCTCTCCCCCCCTCTCTCTCTCTCTCATTAAAAAAAAATAATTACTCAAAAGGCATAGGACAAAACATGAAGGACCTTTAGGCTTGATGGAATTACTGAATTATCATGACGAGAGAAAAACAATTCTGAGTGTTTTCTTCTTCTTCTTCATTAATGAAAGTGAATTAAAATTATTATAAAAAATTTCATCAACCCTTATCTTGGCAGAGAATTTCAATTTTTAATATTTTTTTTTTGAGAAAGTAAAAGAGGATGATAGTATGATCGTTGGATGGAGCTTGAAGAGCTTGAGAGACAGGGAGAGTGAAAGAAGAGGGAATAAAAGAAATTTGCCACTTAAGAATACCCTCACTTTCAGAGCACTATACAGTGGGTTCAATTCCAGTCTAGGGCAAAATTTTAGCTGGCTATTTTTTTTCTCCTTTTCAAACAATTTTCAAACCTTTCCATCCTGACGAAACCAAACCATGAAACCTTTCCATCCAAACCAAACCAAACTATGAAACCTTTCCATCCAAACCAAACCAAACCATGACTCCAAGGGAAAAAGTATTTTTAACACAATTAAAATTCTGACATCAACCTATCTTGTCTTGAAACAAAATCTTCTTCTACTTCACATTTTTTTTTTTTTTTTTCTTTTTTTATAACGCAGGTAATAAAAGTTAGAGAAAACTTTTAGGTAGGTTTACTGAGTCGACTTTTTGTTGAAGATCTAATTTGATATTAGCGTCATAGAGGAAGGTGAGAGAGAGTTTTCAGTTTCAAATACTGAGTGGGAAAGCCTGTGTCTTTAGGATCTATTCACAATCATACACCTCGGCCCAGGTGTGAAGTACGACGGTCACAAAGAAAGAGATGGCGCGGCAGACGGCAGAGTGGTATCGGTAAAGTAACAATTTATTTGTTGTTGTATTTTCAGCCAGCGAAGAGTTCAACATTAATTTCAGAGGGGCTCATATTTTATTGGTACATAATACGAAATATTAGTAGATAGGCGGTAGCCTGATAGTAGAGATGGTGTTTAATGCATAGCCTTGTAATCCAGACAGCGTGGGTATACAATGGCTTTAAGTCCACTCAATGCATGAATTTTCTGTCATTTGTTTGAGTATATCAGTATAAACAGAAAAGTGAGAAGTTGTACTAGATGTACATGAATATCAGAATATACCTGGATAGCTGTTTCGAGCTCGTTTGCTCTCATCAGCAGGTAATAGGAACGATTAATTGATTATCCATGCCATCAAACCTCTCTATTTTAATCAGTATGCACAGAAAAGTGAGAAGCTAATAATGAGACTGCCACATAATAATGAGACTCTCAGAGTTATTTGGTAGAAAATGATAAGATAAGATAAGATAAGATAAGAATAACTTTTATTTGGTATTTTCGCCACGAAGGCATTCCAATGGTCAGTACAATACATTAAAATACAATGATTAAAGCATTAACCTCGCCTGGTGGTTACCTTCCACTAAAGAGTGTTATTATTATTAAATACTTGTGGTGAGTCTACCTAATGGTCAGGTGTTCGGTTTGGTAATCCAAAGTCGTGAGTTCGAAACCTAGACGAGACATGAGTCTGAACCACATAATAATATACGTCCTGGACCTACTGCTGGAATATTGGGACTCAATAGTCCTAACCGGGCATTAAATAAATGGGGCGTTCTAGTTTATTACCGGCCTATTAGTGTAAACGAGGCTTTTGAAATCCTAGAATGGTTTTCCTTATTTTTTCAGAAGGGGAACATTCGAGCCTTTAATCCTCCAGGTTTTCGGGGAAAACTTTTTGGTTTCTTTTGTTATTTTCTGATTCTGCCTGGCCCTCCACAAGATAGTACAGTACGTGATGAGAAGAGAAGAAAAGGGAGGGCGGGAAGAGATATATAGAAAGAGAGAGGTAGAGAGACAGAGAAAGAGAGAGAGAAAGAGAAGGAGAAAGAGAAGGAGAAAAAGAAAGATTAAGAGAAAGAGAAAGAGGGATTGAGAAAAAGAGAAAAGATATAGAGGTTGAGAGAAAAAGAGAGAGAGAGGGACGGAGGGAGGAATTGAGAGAAAGAGAAAGAGGGAGAGAGAGAGAGAGAGGAAGTTCACCAAATGGTATCAGAAATTGACAGATGATGTATCCATTGCCAGGTATAGCTCGAAATGTACATGTAAAAACCTATGGGACAACTAGAAAGTAAAAACCATGTATGAATATAATAGCTGGCTTACAAAGGTACTTCCTAAGTGTAATCAAACACCTCGGTCGAGGTGTACAAAGAATAAGACATTACAATGACATCAAACTTAATTCAATAATAACAACTGGCAAAGTTCTTTTATAATGTTACTCTTCTTTATAATGTTACTCTTTAGCAGACGGTATTAATTACCAGGCAAGAATAATGCTCAAAGTATTTTCTACTACCTAACCTTCAGAGTGTTATTTATATATGGTCACAACCTCAAATAAATGACACAAAATTCATGCATTGGGTGGGATTCGAACCAACGGATCCCCACCTGGATTACCAGACTAGCGCCCACTTGACTACCAGTGCACGGTTTTGTACTGTACCAACGGAATGAGAGACTCATAATAGGAAAAGTAATAAGATTACGTGTGAGGTTGGGTGGAAAAGCGGCTTGCGGTTGTGAAACTGAATGCATTGTTTCTCTGTGCAATTTTGCTTTCTGGCTCTGACATAGATAACGATTGGTCACAATAGGACTTACTTCTTACTAGGTCGCTATGTTAATTGTATAGAGTTTCATCTGAAAACCTGCAACCAGTTCACATAATAATGTATTAGAGGAACTCTCCCAAGCTCTGAAAAAATTGAAGAAATCTTTTAATTGTAAGATGTTCGTTAAAAAAAATAATGTAAATATAACAATGTGCAGTCTGTACAACTATACGTACCTATTATGTTATAATTATAGAAGTAGAAGGTCGCGCCTGGCTTTGAGGTATTTGTAAGGATTTCATTGAAATGTCGATATGAGAGAAACTGCCAGGTTTGATTTACCATTTTTAAATTGATAAAAAATTACTGCCCCCCCCCCCGAGGGGGGCAGTAATTTTTCTGCTCTGTACTAGGGTGTTCGGGGTCCACTCATACCTCGTGAGGCAAAATGAGTTGCTGCTTAAATTTTAGCAGCGACCAGTTGCGGAATGATAGGCAAAAATACGATCTGATATACGATATTGTGATATTAAATGAAAAAGTCCTATAATTCTGCGCTACCCACTAAAATTGTGAATAGATTATAACACAACTTTGAAGTAATGCGAAAGCGGTTCCGGGGCACACTTACCTTTAAAAAAATAATAATAACACAAAGAATTTTTTTTATGGTTTTAACGGCAGGATTCTCACACTGTGAGCTCTTCCACCCAACCTGGATATAAGAGAAATATTTCCACCCCTTGATTTCTGTTATATTTAGGTTCAACGTGGATTATAAATTATAATGCAGTGTCTCTTTTCTCTTTGTATTTCTCTTCTCTCTCTCTCTCTTGTTCTCCCACTATCTTCACTACCTTTCTCTTTCTCTCCTATTCAATCTCTCCCTGTTCTTCTTCTTTATTTTAGTGTCTGATACATTTTCCGCTCTACGTGTCATTTTAATACTGCCGACTCACCGACCTCAGACTTCTAACCTGGAGTTCGGTGGTTCAAGTCCGGGTTTGAGCGTAGATTTAGAACATTGAGTAGTTGTATCATCACTCATCACAAAAGTGATTAACATAAAAATGATAACTTAATTTTTTTTACTGAACTCGCGTTCTCTTTCTCTTTTTTATTATTCTCTTTCTCTTTTCTCTTTTCCTTCTTTTTTCTCTTTCTCTTTTCTCTTTTCTCTTTCTCTTTTCTCTTTCTCTTTTTCTCTTTCTCTTTTCTCTTTTCTCTTTCTCTCTTTCTCTTTCTCTTTTCTCTTTTCTTTCTCTTTCTCTTTTCTCTTTCCTCTTTCTCTTTCTCTTTTCTCTTTCCTCTTTCTTTTATTTTCGTTCTCTTTTCTCTTTCTCGTTTCTCTTTCTCTTTCTCTTTTCTCATTCTCTTTATCTTTCTCTTCCTCTTTCCACTTTTCTCTCTATCAGAAATCAGAAAGATAGAGAGAAAAGTGGAATGAAGAAGAGAAAAGAGAAAGAGAAAGAAAAAATTCAAAAATTCACTGTCCCCTCCATTTCCTTCTCCTCCTTTTACTTTTTTTCTCCTACTTTTACAGCTTTTCTATTTTTCTTCTTCCATTCTCATTTTCTTTTACCTTCATCCTCTCCTCAGAGGAAGAGGTGGCTCTCAACCCTCTCTTCTTTATTTCGTAAGACATAAAAAAAACCCACCTCATCTCGTTGTCTCAAAAATCTCAATCCCCGCCATAAGTTTTCCAGATAGTTCCACAGTCTTGTCACGTTTTGCCGCGTCGCTTTGGATTCAAAGTTTCTTATTAGTTTGGTTTTTTAAGCCATGTAAAGGATGTCTTCAATCTCTGTGCTGTCTTTATCCCCTCCAGGTACAGGGTAGCATGTAAAGGATTTATTTTTTCTTTGTAATTTCATTGTATTTTACTATTTATATTTTTTCTTGCCTTATCAAGCATAATATTATAATAATATAAATAAAAGAGATAGTTAATAAGTTACTATATGTATAATTACGTGCTGTGGTAGTCAAGTGGTTAACGGTTTTAATAAAGCTTCTAGTGATTTTGTGCTAGCCAAAAAAAATGATAGGTTCTTTCTTCAACACAAAAAAAAAAAAATATTTCAGGGAGGTATCAGCCAATACCTCGAAATCCGTCACAATACCTATCAAGGTGTCACCAAAAAAACATCATTTTCTGGCATTTAAAATCAGACTTGCCATGATGTTTTTTTGCGGCAACATAGCGCCAGGTAATAAAATATTGCTTTGTTTCTTAAGAACACCCTATTCTTCTCCAAATGGCAGGTAATATTTATCCAACATCATACCTCTCTCTCTCTCTCTCTCTCGGATTTCTTACCCTCATATCCTTTTTCTTGAGGAGGAAGAGAGAGAGTATCAGGGACATATCGAACTATCCCTGAAGTTAGGTATACATATATAATGTAGAGATGTCTTGTCCTCTGCAATGTCCCATATCTAATTCGTCTCACATAGTCCTTCCAATCTGAGAGAAAGAGAAGAAGAGATATATGAAGCCATAGATACAGGGGCATTATTAGAAAGAGAAGAGGAAATAGATGAGAAGAATAATTATAAAGAGGATAAAAAGGAGAGGGAGCCTAAGTATGAGGATAGAAAGGAGAAGGAAGAGAAGGAGGAAGAGAAGTACGAGGAGAAGTAGAAAAACGAGTGGGAGGAGAAAGAGGAAGAAAAAGATGAGAGTGAAGATAAAAAGAACGATTAGAAAAAGAAGGAGAAAAAGGAATAAGAGAAATAAGAGGAGGAAGACAAGAAGAAGAAAGATGAGAGGGAAGAAAGGAGGAGAAAAAGGAAGAGGAAAAGGAGGAGGAAAAGGAATAAGAGAAGGAGCTTGTAGCGAAAGGCAAAGAAGAGGGATATATCGAACTATCTCCAAAGGTATAGAGACGTCCCCTACAAAGTTTTTGCTTCAACGTAATGTCACGGTTTGGAGGATGCCTGACTGTCTAGGGTGAGCTTTGGCTTTAAGAGGGAGGAGAGAGAGTGTGAGGGAGAGAACGAGAGAGATAGAGATAGAAGGTGAGAGAGGGTAAGAACGAGAGAGAGAGAGAGAGAGAGAGAGAGGATGAGAACGAGAAAGAGAGAGAGTGTGAGAGCGAGAGAGAGAGAGAGAGAGGTGAGCATTGGCTTTGGAAGGGAGGAGAGAGAGAGAGAGCGAGAGAAAGAGAGAAAGAGTGAGAGAGAAAGAGAGAGAGAGAGAGAAAGGGAGGTGTAGAAGAAGAGGGCGATAAAAAAGAATAACTTGTGTGGGTATCTATATCTATGGTACTTATAATTTTATATGCAAATTTGTACTTATTAAAAAAAAATATATAAAAAGTTATCATATTTGTGTTATTCACTTTCGTGATATCACAACTACTCAAACTCGCTTTTCACTGAATCTACGCTGAAACCGGGACTTGAACCACCGACCTCCAGGTTACAAGTCTGCTGCCTTATCGATCAAGCCACTGAGGTCGGTAAAAAAAAAAAAAAATAAAAAAAAAATATATAGCTACAACCCACAGCCGAATATGGTAATTAAAATAATATTTTTATAAGGTAGGTGCTCAAAATTAAGTGTTTTAAAAGGTGCATTTCTGGTTATTTCAATACTTTCACATCCAAATGCACAACCAAAGATGACTCAAGTAAAATTAGGTATCTGGGGTTCTTCAAATATTAGGGCTTCAGTAAAACAAGATTGGAAAATTTCTCCCTTCATTTTGGAAAATTAAGGGATTTCGTAAAGGATTCTCCCTATTTTTTTATGTCTTCAGCTATTTCCTTCTCAGTTATTCTAGAAGAAAATAATAATAATAAAACAAGCCACTCTTCTGTTTGACTTAACTGCAAGGAAAACAATTAACGCCCAGAACAAAAAACAATGCCAAGAGACAATAGATCAGCATCAAATCCGAGATTTCACCAGAAGTAGAGAGAAAAGAGAAAGAGAGAGAGAAAGAGAGAGAGAGAAAGAGAGAGAGAAAGAGAGAGAGAGAGAGATACAGGGTATCCAAGTTTCAACTCCAGGAGACGTTCTAAGACTGAAATAATATATGAAATAAAAAAATACTTATACAGGGTGGCGCATTGCGCATGACCACATTTGAAATTGTTACCATGCGTTTAATATTTGAGTTATGATATTCAAATAAAAAGTATTTTATAGAAAAAATGTGGAAGTTTATTTTACATGAGTCAATTTTTCACGTCCAACATCTCCCCGTCAAATTTTTCCGGTCGTGTGATTTCCCGGAATGGGGACGCACTGTGGCCGCCACGCTCACGTTCATCCGAACTCACTCCTTGTGATTTTTTTATGGGGATATCTGAAGGCCAAAGTTCATGTCGACAAACCTCGTACCCTTGCTCACCTGAAGGACTCTATCCGCCGTGAAATCGCTCGGATTCCTGAGGAGATGTTGGTGAACGTGATGCTCTAGCGAGCGTCTCGAAGAATGTGTAACTCGACAAGGACGTCTTTTGTCGGGCATCATCTTTCATAAGTGAAAAACTGACTCATGTAAATTAAACTTCCACATTTTTTCTACAAATTACTTTTTATTTCAATATCTTAACTCAATTATTAATCGCATGGCAACAATTTCAAATGTGGTCATGCGCACTGCGCCACCCTGTACTTGAACCCTCTTCTCCTAGAGTACCTACTCCTTCATAAGTCACATTAAAATCTCATTATATCCTCAAACGTAAATCTTTATCTTTTAAAAAAAAACACTAAACTTCATGTTATTCCAAAAATACCTAATTTTATTGCTCGAAAAAATTCCAAAAAAAATTTCCTTGAATTTTTTGCTTTAAAAAAATAGAATGCTTCTTCCAAATGTCTCCAAAACAGGATCCTGTGCCCATTAGGGATTACATTGAACTTTCGCAGAATTAATGTTCCGTTAAATTATCTTGGCGAGGTGGGTAATAAACTTTGGAGCAGGTGGATTTATATCGTGTCTTCTTGTTCCTGGACTTCGTTTTATTTTTCTCTATTAGTTCGCTACCTGCAAAAGTTTTTACAGTCATTTGTTGAAAAAAAGATTCCTCGCCCCTTCAATTTTTCTTTACAAAATAGTGGAAATGGACACTTATTTCCCTACCCACGAGACAAAGGAAGTATCCTTTAGTGTGGGTAGGTGAGCATCACTAGTAGAATTAGAATATAAGTAATGTTCTTACATTTTAATCATTATATTATATTATTAATTATGTTCATGTATGTAACATTTAATACAATAAACGATGCTGATATTTACAATTACAATTACAATTACAATTATTATTATTAAGATAAGATAAGATTTTCTGTAATACATTAACCCTAGCACTCCCAAGCTTTGTTAGGTAACAGATACTCCCAAGGGGGGGGGGGGGGGCACAAAGTACCCACATAGAAAAATAAAGAAAAAAGAAAGAAAAAAAAACAATATTTCTGACAATTACATGAAATTTCAGCCAAATTGGTATTGTATTATCAAAGTTACGAGCATTTTTTCTAGGTGTGGGTACTTTGTGCCCCCCCCTTGGGAGTGCTAGGGTTAATAGTTATTATAATTTCATAGGACATAATTATGTACAAACCAGTAATTGTAAAAATTACAATACAAAATATAGAACAATATAAACAAAGAAAAAAAAAAGATAAACGATAGAGATAAAATATACTTAATATAAAGATGTCCTAACTAAAGAGCGGGGTTATTGCCTATGACAATCTTTTCCACATAACCTATACTGAAACAGTAAACCTACCTGTGTGGATTTTCAAACACAATGTGGCTCCTGAAAAGTACAACAGAGTACAGGAGGTGAAAGATTACCTAGACATTATGATCACAGAAAAATTCGAAACCAGAACGTTCACCAATCCATGTTCTCACCACGCTGGAGTTTGCTTAACTATAGTGATAATAATATAATAATAAATTTATTCGGTTTTCAATAATTATCATTTTTAAAAGTTCCGCTAAGTACATTTGTACTTTTCGGGAGAATTTGTACTTCAACGTACCGCCTCCGCTGAATTTTGAACTTTTTGAAACTTAAGAAATGGAGTAGTTATATTTTAATAACTTAAAAGGTCCGATGCATTTCAAACAAATAATTGTACGGAAAATTACATCTGTCATATGGATTTGAAAACCTTTGATTAATGACACATTCTTGTGTTGCATAATATTTCTCATTTATCAACTGGTCTGTCAAGGAAGGTCTAAATTTACAAGTGCTGTTTCATTCCAACATATTGAGCATAATTTATAATTATCTATCATCATTATTCAAAATATTTAATTTAATTGTTCTCAAAATGCTGTGAAAAATGAGCAAAAAATTGCGATGAAAAATGTAATCATAATAATTGTGGAGACAAATGATGTTTAGAATGTTTGTTTATTATTGTTTTACTTCAAATAGGTTTCTGTCACTTCACTTAGGTAATTTCTGAAAATGATAAAAAGAAATAAATATTCCTTGTCCATGAGTTGTGGACTGACACATATCTACATTAATTCAATTCAATCTATTTATTTATTGTAATAATAAAACCTTACAATGGCTTGATCAACATCCAATTACACTTATAATCACATAACAATTAAAAAAATATCTGGGATAGTGTAGGATTAGTTAATCTAATCCTGTTTCATAATTTGGGCCTTAGAGTAAAGGGTGTGGAGGTGGGAACTGAGAATGTTTGTAGGAAGAGTCTTTGTTGGAACCACAAGAAAGGGTTGGAGTGGGTGTTGCCCCAGAAAATAAGATGGTAGAAATGTGGGTGGGAAAGGACAAGGGGGGGAGGTGCCTCCGTTCGATAAAATGAAGGGGATGGGGGAAATAAGAAGGGAGTAAGGCTATTTAAAATGGGCGCGGCAATGTTGTAAGAATTTTTTATTAATTTCCTTGTGGGTGGGTTCAGATTGGAGGGAAAGATAAGGGAAAGACGAGGGCAGAGATGTGCTTAGATTGATAAGGAGTGGGGTAAGTAAGGTGGTGAGAAGAGAGAGAGGAGGAGTTAGATTGAAGGAGGGGAAGATAAGGTGGGAGAAGAGAGAGGGAGGAGTTAGATTGATAGGAGGGGAAGATAAGGTGGAAGAAGAGAGAGAGGAGGAGTTAGATTGATAGGAGGGGAAGATAAGGTGGAAGAGAGAGAGAGATTATTGATAGAGGAAGATAGGTGGGAGAAGGAGAGAGGAGAGTTAGATGATAGAGGGAAGATAAGGTGGAAAGAAGAGAGAGGTAATTGATAGGAGGAGAAGTAAAGAGAGAGAGAGAGAAGAGAGAAGGCGGAGTGGAAAACCGAGTAGAATAGTAAATAAAATATAGTTTTGAAGAATATAAAGAAAAGGATAAAGAAAATATAAAAAAATGTAGGAGAAAGAAGGGGAAAGAGAGAGAGGATTAGATGAAAAAGAGTGAGAAGAGAAGAGTAATGAGAGGAGAAAGGTGGAGAGGAGGAGAGTAGATATAGAGGAAGATAAGGTGGAGAGAGAGAGGAGATTAGATTATAGAGGGAAGATAAGGGAGAAGAGAGAGGAGAGTTAGATTAAGAGGAAGAATGGAGAGAAGAGGAGAGAGGGGTAGTATAGGGGGAAGATTGTAGAGGAAGATAGGGGGGGAAGATAAGGTGGAAGAGAGAGAAAGGAGGGGAAGTTAGGATGAAGAGGAGGGGAGTAGATTAAGGGGGGAAGAAGGGGGAGGAGTTAGATGGATAGGATGAGGGGGAAGATAAGGTGGAGAAGAGAGAGAGGAGGAGTTAGTTATAGAGGGGGAAGATAAGGTGGGAGAAGAGAGAGAGGAGGAGTTAGATTGATAGGAGGGGAAGATAAGGTGGGAGAGGTGGGAGAGAGAGAGAGGAGGAGTTAGATTGATAGGAGGGGGAAGATAAAGAGTGGGCAGGAAAGTTTTGATAGACGAAAGGAGGATGGTAGTTATAGATTGATAGGAGGGGAAGATAAGGTGGAGAAGAAGAGAAGGAGTTAGTTGAGGGGGAGAAAGGTGGAGAGAGAGAGGAGGAGTTAGATTGATAGGAGGGGAAGATAAGGTGGGAGATGAGAGAGAGGAGGAGTTAGATGATAGGAGGGGAAGATAAGGTGGGAGAAAGAGAGAGGAGGAGGTAGTTAGATTGGGAATAGGAGGGGAAGATAAGGTGGGAGAAGAGAGAGAGGAGGAGTTAGATTGATAGGAGGAGAGATAGGTGGGAAGATAAAGGTGGGTAGAAGAGAGAGAGGAGGAGTTAGATTGATAGGAGGGGAAGATAAGGTGGGAGAAGAGAAGAGGAGGAGTTAGATTGATAGGAGGGGAAGATAAGGTGGGAGAAGAGAGAGAGGAGGAGTTAGATTGATAGGAGGGGAAGATAAGGTGGGAGAAGAGAGAGAGGAGGAGTTAGATTGATAGGAGGGGAAGATAAGGTGGGAGAAGAGAGAGAGGAGGAGTTAGATTGATAGGAGGGGAAGATAAGTGGGAGAAGAGAGAGAGGAGGAGTTAGATGATAGAGGGGAAGAAAGGTGGAGAAGAAGAGGGGGAGATGTCTGAGATTGATAGGGGAGGGAGAAAAAGGTGAGAAAGGGGGAGTTGCCTCAGTTTGATACGAGGGGGAAAGGGAAAGTGGGAAAGGAGAGAGAGGGAGGGGCCTCTGTTTGATAGGAGGGGGAAAGAGTAGAAGAGATTCGGAGAGGGATGTGCCTCAGATTGAAAGAGAGAGGGGGAGGTGCCTGAAGTTGATGGAAGTGTGGGAGGTAAAGGTAGAAAGGGAGAGAGGGGAAGAGGGAAGGGACTTTGGGAACAAAGTCCCTTCCCTCTTCCCGGATGAGCTTAATTCATTTAGAATTATGAGTTAACCCTTGTCTGGCCAGGTAAGTGTACGAGAGGAAGCTGGAGGAAGGTCCGGGTATTATGCGCTTTTGAGGGTCTAGTTTCAGAGATATCTCGTTCAGAGTCAACATGATGAAACAGCCGTGAGCCGTTAACTGGCAGTCAACTGGTTCATGTGCTAGTCTGGTAATCCAGGTAGCGAAGGGATCCGTTGGATCGAATTCAATGCAATGCATGAATTTTCCTCATTTATTTGAGTACATTTAAAACTCTGAGGGTTAGGTGGAAGAATATGCTATAAGATTGAACCTCGCCGGGTGGTTAACTTCCACTAAAGAGTATTATTATGATGTAAGAATATGTTCTGTTTTTTTGGATAATTGGTGAAAATACTGCGAACATAAATTTGAACAAGAAAAAGATAAATAGATTATATTATGGATGATTAAAAATTTGCCTCGCGCATTCATTGCCATTAAAAAAATAAATTAAAGACAAGTGTTTTCTCTCTATTCTAGAAACGCCATTAGAAGAAGAAAAAAAACGATAGACTAATTTCCCACAGTTCTTACTTTTGCTTTTAAGGGCTAATACTTAACTCATTGAATCGTATAATGATATTCTTCTCTCTTTTGAATATGAAGTTTATATCTCTCTCTAACAGACAACCTACAATTTCTCCTCACTCTGTCGACTCTGTCCTCTTTTTCTCTTTCACCTAGTTCACAAATTCCTAAACATGCTTGGGGTTGGCATTGGCCATTGGTCAACCTCTTCTCATGGTTGGGGTTGGTTGGTTCGGGGCTCTCCTACTTTCTCCATTTACAGAAAATTAACAAACGTGTTATCTACTTCCACATTTTATTTATTTATTTAGAAACTCTTTATTATTAGAACATAATATATATACAGACACATAATGGTAAAAATTAAATATAAAAATTGACAATAATAATAAAGTAAACGAGAAAACAATTAATAAAATATATACATAATTATGTCCTAACTATAGGACGGGGTTATTGCCCATGGCAATCTCTTCCACCCAACCCTTACGCCGAGATGGCCCCTAGAGTCAGCACCATTAATTGGGCATTGCCCAATAGTTTGAGTTATTGTCTTTTGGCCTGACAAAGCTGATACGGAGGCTGTTTAACGTCTTCAAGCGAGACTAAAGTTTTCAATCTAATAAAACAAAAATTGACCTGTGCAGGAGTTGCCGTTCCAGAGATACTGCAATTAGTGATATCAGTCTTAACATGGGTTAGGCTCAGGGGATGACTTTATTATTCGGCGGATTCGACACTTACCCATCAAGCATGAAAAAATCGCTCAAATTCATTTCCGTTGTTCCCATTAATTAAATTTTGGTTCGGGGGAGGAGGAGAGAGGAAGAGGAAGAGGGAGAGAGGGGGCATATCGTTTGAATATTTCCGTTACTTTTTCACAGTTTTAATTTTTGAGGCTGAAAAAGAGGAACGGGTTTTTTCAAAGTAGGAGGAGATTTTCATTAAGCAGGTTAGAGTGAGGGCCTTTATGAAAAAAAAGCAAGATGGAAATAGAGAGGGAGAGAAGGGGAGAAAGAGAAAGAGAGAATTACAGAGGAGAGCAATATTGGAAAGACAGATCAAAGCGGGAAGGAAGTCCAGACTATAAAATATTTTTGAAAAGTTTCTTTAGCCCTTCTCTTTCTTTCTCGTGCCTCTTATCTTTCAAACCCTACAAATTTTAATAAAAATAATTAAATATTTTAAAATATCTCATTCGAATTTCCAACTTACTCGTATGACTTACTACTGGGTGGACTTGAAGATATACTAGGTAATAATAATTGCATGTCCGTGAGACAGGCACAGGGTGGTGAGAGGATAATATGGACGCCCAGATCTAATTTCTTATCCCCTTTCATGTCCATTGATTCTTATTTGTTATTAAGTTCATATTAGAAATCCAAAGTAATGTTAGGTATGTGTAATATTTTATATAAAATAAAATGTTTTACATAAACATTTAAAGAATCCTAGTTCTATATAAAATATTACATTTACCTATCCATTGATTTTATTTGGTTTTTAGGTTCTGATTAGAAAGTCAAGACGAGGGTTTTACCCTCCATTCCCCGGGAATCCTACCAGCTACCCATATTAACCTCACCTAGCCTGGTAGGGCTAGAAATGCCAGTCTCACGTGCTTCAGAATCGAACTCGGGATCTCTAGACTACCAGCAGTGATCACAACCATAAGGTCACAGAAGTCATACATAGTTTTCCATCAGCTTTCATGTGTGTTTTTTAAAACCCTGTATGTAAATGTATTCAAAAGGAATATTCCCGATGATAAGATAAGCAATACTCCGTATTAAATTTCAAAATCCACTCTTTTATATTTTTAACAATTAATTATTTATTTGAGATTTTGAAACATTCGAGGCATCTCCTACCGGAAAATGGTGAAAATAAGAAAAACAAACATGTTCTATACATTCGGTTTCCCCATAATCCACTGTTTTTGGAATACCTACAATGTACAATATTGTACATAGAATATTTGTGTAAAACTGCAAAGTCTCTTTTATTTAAATGTATACCTAAAATCAAACTACCATATGGCTTAATTTACCAATTCCAAACGAATGATTTTGATTAATGAAATCTAGCTAAATCCTCTGAATGGGGAAAAAAAAGCAAAGAATTAATTCAAACAAATAAATACTAACGAACAAAAATATCGCAAGAAAGTAATTTATAATGAAACTAATACAAATGAGTAAAGTATTATCGAAAGTACACATTTGTAAATGAAAAAAAGACAGAAAACTTATAAAGAAAAGCCAAATGAATATAAAGAAGAGTAAAATAGAGGAAAGGGAAGAGAAAACCCTACCTACGAAGGATAATTAATGACAAGGACGAATAAGAAGTAGGAAAATGAGGAGAACGAAAAAACATCGGAAAAATGAAGAAATAGGTGTACTAGCTGGAAAGAGAGAGAAATGGAACAGAGATGATAAGTAGTAAGTAAGGAGGAAAGAAAGGAAAAAAGGATGGGGAAAATGAAAGATAAGAAGAAATTGGAAGATGAAGGAGAGAGAGCAATAAGTTCCACAATAATTTGAAAAGTTAAAGTTTTCTTTTCAGATCCCTGTGGGAGGAATTTCTTTTTCTTCTAATATCATTAAATTACCAAAGTCATTAGAATAAATCGTTTTCCTGAGGTTTTGTTTTATTTTCCAATACAATATTACAGTTGTTGTTATTGTTGTTTTAACTTATGTAGTTGTTGTTGTTATTATTTTCTTTTTCTCTTCTTGATGACGTTTTTGTGCTCTTTCGATGTTCCTGTTTGTTTTTGAAGAGTCTTCAACATTTGTGCTACTCCATCTCAGTCATTTTCTGGCTATTCTTATATTCCTAAATCTGCTTTGAGTTAACTGTCTAAATAATAATATTTCAAAGGTAAAATATTTCTTCAAACTCACTACCGAGAGGAAGCAACTCACTACCTCTGATGCTCAAGCTATTGTCCCTTTGGATGCCCTGTGATATTTTTTGTATCAGGAACTGATGCAACCGAGAATCACCAGAAACGTGCCAAATATCATTATACTGTTTCACATGTTTATTCTCCTAATCATATCACTTTCTCAGTTATTCTATACCTTTATTTCTCGTACTTTTTTTATATCGTACTATCGTTATTTTTTCAATTTTCTTTTATCTTGAATTTTTTTTTTATTCTTTCCTTTCTTTGCTTTCTGATTCACTTCATTTATTTTATTCTATATTAACTATCTTCTCCCATTCATACTTTGGTTCTGTAAGTTCTCTTATGACCATGAAGTTAAAAGAGACAATAAACTTAAACCTGAACCTTGCATGAGGATAACTTGAGATATATTTAAGATCATACTCTTATATTTATTACATGATTACCATTCCATTTCTTTCATATTTTGTACTTTCTACAATATTTTAAGCTCACTTTTAGCGTTCTATTTCTCTATTTCAGCCATGTATCAGGTAAACAACGACTATGTAGAATGTAGAGGGATCGAAAGAAAATTACTACAAAACACTGAAAAATAAACTCGAAAGAAAAAAGTCACCTAATGAATCTGAAACTCATTTGAACAACTCTAACGTCACCTGGGTCACGTAATTCAAGAAGTTCTATTAGAAGTTGTAGAATATTCCACTAGATTCAAAAGTCCTGGCATGAGAAGAGAATTTCTTTTCCTTTTCTGCTTTGAACTTAAAAGTATCTTTACATGAATATGAAAGTGGAGAATTTTGAAGAAAAGACATGGAAAGAGACTGAGGGAAGAATAAAATAGTCAAGTATTAGGGTAGAAGAAGGTAGAAAAGAAGTAAAAAAAAGAGCTGAAGAAAAAAGAGAAGGATATAGATATATGTAGAGTGAGACAGAGATAAACTTGAAACTTTTAACGTATATAAAAATAATTATTTGTAAATATTATATTTATAAACATCATCTAAACAAATTGTAGTCTTCTTCCTTCTAAAGTTTTCTTTGCTATTACTTTTGTCCTCTTTACTTGTTTATTTATTATTCTAATTTTTGCAGTTAAATATAGATATAGAAACAGAAGAGATTGAAAAAGATTTGGAGAGAAATTTATAGATAGAGGTAGAAATGAAAGAGAGCAAGGGAGATACAGGATAGGGAAGATCTTTCATTTTCAGAATTAATCACAAAATTTTCTGATCATAATTTCAGCAAAATCTATTTTCCTCTCTTTCTTTCTCAAGCTCTACAAAAGTTTCTTCTTCCTCCGCATTCTCAGTCCTGTTACTGTGTTCATGAAAACAAAATTTCTTGGGAATTTAAATTTTAGCAAGAAAATATTTGAAACTTTTTCGATTTTTATTTAAAAATTTCGAACAAAAACCTACACAATTTTACGCAGAAAAGTAATAATGATAATACAAATTATAATTTATATTTATAATATTAGTATAATTATATTGTTGTTTTGAAACAGTAGTAGTACCACAATCTACTTTAATACTCAACATTTTAGACAACACTTTTTGAGAAACAGTTTATTGTGTTCTGGAAAAACTTTCTTTTCGCAAATTTTGTATTTTAGAAAACTTCAACTTTTTTGAAGAAACCTTAAAATTTGTACAGTTCGTTGAAGATACATCTACCTTAAATTTTAAATAATGTTGATGCACATGAAATCTTTTGCCAAAAACTTCTTTCTTCTTTTGTTTGTTTCTTGTTTTCCTTCTTTTTCAGGCTTTAAACATTTTTACAAGTTTATTCGTGGGATGACTATTAAAAATATAAGATGGTGTGGATAGAGAACGAATTGGTTTTTGGTTTTTTTTTTTCAATTAAATTAAATTTTCGTCAAGGCTCTTGAAAAAACTGCGCTCATAGCTTGGTAACATGTCAGCTGTCCAGTTATGTTCTGATATTCATGTACATCTAGTAGAAATTCTCACTTTTCCGTTTATACATACTCGCAAGTAATATTTTTTATGTCAATAGTGTGTTAACATTTAGTCTTTCACTTTTCTTCTTTTGTGGTATAAAATTACTAAATAATATAAAAATGAGAGGTATAACAGCGTTGATGTTACCTTGAATGAACAAAATCTTGTTATGTCACTAAAGTTGAATAACGTTCAGTGAGGCTAGGACTTGGATGTGTGAACATTGCAAATTTGAATAATCGCGATCGTGACTGAATTAGAGTAATGTTGATAACAGGTTTTCAGCGAATGAAGGATAAAACACCTGCCTCAATATGACTTTGGCAGTTAAAAGAGACTATAAACCTAAGATGTACAAAGAATATGATGGAAAGATTGATTCATAAAGAAAAGTACATCAAGATATATATGGCAACAATAAAAAATCATAACTACAAGAAGAACAACATACTGTATTAATACCTCTTCAAAACGCAGTGCAAACAAGACGTCTGAAGGAATACCTTGTTTCACTAATGAGGTAACACTCAACGCTACTCAAGAGGAACTCAAAGCCACTGGAGATCCAACTCAAACAAGACATGGAACCCTACAAACTGTCAACAAACCACTCTACAACAAGACAACAAACAAAGATAGACTGTATCTTTGAATTGTTTTAATACTGTAAAAAATCAACAACAAATGTATCTTTTGTCTTAAAAACTAGGTATAAACAAAAAGCCTGTCGTACTACAAGCCTACAAACATAGATAAAATATCCTGTGTTGAAGCTTTTGTCCTATAGAATGTCAACAAAGACATGCTGCTGTCACGCTTTGGGTTTAGCGACACATGCTGTTGTTGTAATGTTGTTGCTGTTCCTGGTGTCGGACAAAAGAGCTTTGTTTGGATTTTTTTAACCCTTTGTAAAAAATTAATATCATTTTTGGTGGCTTGTGTGACCTCAAACTCGTGACTTAGCATATGCAAAATCAGCTATAAATAAATAAATGTGTTTCTTTGTGTTATTATATCACAATTTTAGTGGATAGCGCAGAATTATTGGACTTTTCATATGACTAATATTCAAATATCTTATTTTTGCCTATAATTCCGCCACTGGTCGCTGCTCACATTAAAGCAGTTACTCATTTTTCCTCACGAGGTATGAAATCAGCTATAGACAAACTGATATCGAATCTTAATCATAGGGTGACAGACGATTGATTCCATTCAAGTATTTTTTTTTTTTTTTTTTTTTTTTTGCTCTGCATTTGGTGACCGAAATAATATACATATTAGTACTTAATTCAGGTGTAGGTGAAAAAAAAAAACGAAAAAATCGTGATATGACCACTAATTTTTTTTCAATGGTATAATAATTAAGACCAAGAAATACTTAAAATAAGAAATATTAGAAGACTTATCAAAAAACTTAGAAAATTAAAGATTTGATGTTAACGGTTATTAATTACCTATTTTTCAATTTCAAAATAATGTATTGAAAAAAAATTAAAATAATAAATGCTAATAAAAATAAAAAAAAAAATTAAAAACCCCGCCGCCCCCTACATATTATTATTTCTGTCATATTAAAGGTTCTGGGACCCTCTGAGACTCGTGATCAATTATCTTCTGCCAACTGTCTTCTCTTACAACTTAATGAGATGCTGCTGCATTATTGCAACGACTAGGCAAGATGCATTTTACAATTACAAGGGTAGATGCAATATTAATTAGGTATATTTCAAGGTTTTTCTCCCTCGTTTGTTGAGAACGAATGTTTCGTAAAAAATATTATTTCCCTACATCAAAACCAGTCCAAGCAACAGCTTCTGCTAAAGTTTGTGATCGCGTACCACAAATTTCCGTTCTCGAAAAAGGTTTTCCCCCAATTTCGTCAAACAAACTATGTACTCACTGTTGCCTAACAAATGACATTAGCACTGTTTCCACGAATGGATTAGGGACAGAAATCAATAAAATTATCAAATTACTCTCTCTGTTCAGAGGTTAGAATTTAAAAAAAAAATTAAATTGTTGTATTCTTTTTCGATCTCTTTTTTTCGGTTTAACGGCGCTTTAACAAGGCGGTAGGCCTGTCGTTCACGCCGGATCCTCGAGTTATATTTTGGGGAATATGTTGGTGGCTTTGAGGAATGCTATGAGGGAGTCATTTCCCGACTGGTCGTCTAGCAAGGAGGGTATAGAGGGGAGAGAGACTCGATGGTGCTGAAGGTCCGGGCAAGTTATAATGTGCGAGGCGGATAGAATTTCACCACATTGGCAAGAAGGTCGGGGGGACATAGTAAATAGGTAACTGTGAGTGAGCATAGTATGCCCTATCCTCATTCTAGTAAGGACTATTTCCTCTGCACGACATCCTCTGTTACTGGAATGCCATGGGTCAATTTTTGGTCTGATGGACTTCAATTTGTTAGGAATCAATAGACCATCCCACAGAGACTGCCATCTATTTCTAGTATTGCGGGCAATGTAAGGTTTAAAATCATTTCGATTATTTAAATAGGCGGTAAAATTTAAAAAGTGAAATTGTGAAAAGCACAGTGTATGATAACTTCAGTTCCATATTCTAGCACAAATTGTATCTTCTATATTTTGAGAATGATTTTTCTTTTCTTTTTTTCCAATAACTTTATTATATTTTCATGTAACATACACAATATACACAATTACACATACATATCCTTCATTAATATTTAATAGTTCCTGCAGTTCAATGTACTTTTCAGTGTGTGGTGGTTTGCAGCAGATCGATTCATGGTTTATCAAATTCCAGTGAAGTGATGAAAATTCACCACAAAAGTTATAATGGTTATGGAGGACATTAAGTAGCAACGGAACTACAGGTTAAGCTATCCAAAAACACTCTTTAGAATAGCCATGGCCGCTATTGAGCTGATCTTTCTATTAAAATTATAGGTAACGTCTGAAATAATATTACAATGACAATCAATACAGTCCATTTAATCCATTATTTGAAAATTGGGACATTCATGCAAATCTAACGACCATACTATAATTTTTGTTATCGATATAGGTCATGGCATTTCCGCAAGCAACATTAAACCTTGATTAATTACGTAGTTTTAACATTTACCGACAAAATTATCTTAATTTTTAAAGAATATCTATTTTTCGAACTTTCTGTTTGTAATGTTCAATAAAATTATTGTATTGTACCTAAATCGTTATTCACATTAATGTTTTAAACTTTTAACTCTCCTGTTCAAATAATAGATGATTTTTTGTGTTATTATTACACAAATTTAGTGGGTAGCGCAAAATCATAGGACTTTACCACTCTAATGTAAAATAACTTGTATTTTTTGTCTACAATTCTATAATTCCGCCTCTAGTCGCTGATTCACATCAAAGCAGCTACTCACGAGGTATGAGTGGACCCCGAACATCCAAGTACAGAGCAGAAAAATTTCTGGCCCGCCGGGGATCGAAGCCAGGTCAATATGCATGCAATGCCTAGCGCGCTAACTTGCCTCCTTTTCAAATGAAAAGCACAACAATGATATTTACTTCTGACGCAGAAATTTTGGATACAGAAAGAAACAAATTATAAATAAATAAAATACACAATTGCGGCTGTCCACTTTTGGTGGATTGCTAATTCACAGCAAATTCAAATCAACCAAAGATAAAAATATAAACTTATATGTGGTATAATATAACCCTTCCTTTCAAATACTAAGCAAAAACCTTTGTAGTTAATTAATAAGTCATATTTGTAAGTATTGTATTCATGATATTTATAAACTTTCTAAACTTTTTTTTTAATTAAATTTATTTTTACATAAAAAAAATTGTAAATTGTTGTCAATTATTTTGTTGACTTGGCATTCAAAAATCGTAAGTGAAGTAAAAAAATCCTCTCATGAAATCTTTACATTAGCTGAGCGAATTTGCTGTCTTCAGACTGAAAACAAAAAGGGAGCAGATCCTTAACCTACCCTAATGTGCAATGAAGAATAGAACATTCCTGCCCTACGTTGTAAAAAGAAGAACAAAGTGAATGAAAAGGGTGAATTTCTGGAAGTGAAGGGCACATTGCAAAACGGAAAAGGGGTCTGATTACCCTGATGTATAGATGACTTGAACGCAATGTATGAAATCAAAATAAATGTAAGAATAACTGTCCAATACAGAAATATAAATATAAAGGGTCTGTTGAACAAAATCATTAACTTCCAACACACATTATTCAGTGTTCATGTTTGTGGTATCAAAATCTTTAGGCTTTCTACATTGAAATTTTAAATTATCTTAATATATTATAAATGTCAAAGTCACTGACTGACTGACTGATCATCACTGTTTCTCTGAACTGGTAAGTCCTAGGAAGCTGAAATTTGGTAGGTAGCTTTGTCTTATATGTAGATGTGCAATAAGACGGGATTTTTTGAAATTCCCACTACAACACCTGCCATTGGCGAAAAAGGACTTTTTGCTTTCACGGCCATGCCTCGGCCCGCAAAGCGGGCGACAGCCCGCTAGTTCTACATATAAAATACCAAACCGTTCTACATACTGTAAGAACTATGAAACAAAAATAATAAAAATCCATGAGGATAGTCTGACTGTCGAAGATTTAAGAGTCTAAAAGAAAGAAGAACTGCTGGTTCTTCTTGGTGAATTCTTCAAAGTGAATTTTCAATTGCAATAGGATCATTTGTTTGATAAAACTATAATTATTATTAACGTTTTTTTCTATAATTCCCATTGTATTTTAAAATTTAGTGCAATGAGAGACGTTCAAATTCCGTGTCTGGTGTCTTTTTTAGAATTTAAATTTGTCATTTCATTCCTCAAATTTCCAATCAATAATAGGATCTCAAGCATTACATGAAAAGATATGATTTTTTTTTCTTGGAGTGTAAAACCTTCATAACACGATTACAATAATTTCCTGCAATTTTCAACCCCAAAAGCAAAACCTAACCTTGTATGAACTGCAAGTCACACTTATAGGAAGGGTTGCAAGTGAAGCAAGTGTGATATAATAACTTAAAGTCAATGTGGGGAGAGGACTTTTATGATATTTCTTTCATAATAGAATTACAAACGGGAAACTCATTATTTCTATTGATAGATTTCTCATTTGAATGAAGCGGAGTCAACTCTGATGTGCTTGAAGGGATATGATGAATGGCGGACGAGGAATGACGATGCTGATGGTGGTGATGGTAAAAGGAGTGGATGGATGAATCACCAACTCTTCACTATGTTTGATGGTGTGAGATTCTTTATTAAATTATTGTACTTCAAATTTCTAATGTTAATCATATTTTCATCTTTCTATCATCACAATGAGAGGGGGAATTCAATACTCAGGTTCTTTTCCTGTGCATACAGAATAGGTGGAATATACCATCAGACCCTCAGGTAGCCAAATATTTTTTTTTTTCTAAATCGGAAATACGTACCCTTCAAAAACACGGGGCAATATGATGCTGTCCCAAATTACATCTGGGAATCCAAGTTCTTATGGTAATCCAAGTTCCTATGGTTCTCTGAATTTTGGTAGGTAATTGAGATATCCTCCTATGGTTCTCTGTATTTTCGTTATAATTGAGATAACTTCCTATAGTTCTCTGTATTTTGGTATTTGAGATGGCTTTCTATGGTTCTCTGAATTTTGACGAAATCCCACTTGACGAAACCCACCAGTACGAAACAGCGCAGAGAGCTGAGGATTTGATACTACAAAGCACGGAATACCTTCTTTTGGTGTAGAGTCTATTTCAGTTTATTATGAACAACATGCAACACTGGGGTCCCATTTATTTTGAAATCTTGGGAAAATAAACTGTGTACATTTAAAATTGTTTTTATTTAAATAAATAGATATTAGTGTAGAATTTTTTTTTTATTTTTAAGGGTTATAAATTTGGTCGATACCACTGCTATGTGGTAATGTCACAAGCATACAAGCTGACACACAAGCTGTGTTGAATTTCTTTGGCGCTCCTAGTGCCGGTGGCATGAATGAAGCTACATAATATACTTATTTTTCATTATTCGATGATATAAAATTATTATTCTGATTTATTTGGTTTTCTCTTTCTATCTGAAGGGCCTGACGACACGCTTGAAATAACACATCTTTGGCGATGTGCTCAACTTTTTCCAACATTTCCTCCAGACCATGTATATTGATTGACTCAATCACTTTATTGTAAAACTCTTTGATATCCTGGAATAGAAATATATAAATTAACTAGAAATTAATATATTTTTGTCTGAGAATTTACCTATTTATGGCACGATTTAGGAGGTCCCTTAGGGTGGCATGAAAAATAGAAATGGTTTTCTATTTTTTTTTTTTTTTTTTTTTAAGATGAGTGTTTCACAGCTTTTTTATTTCGTAGCCATGATACAGGAGCTACTGTAGACGCTTGTGGTCTGTGTTGTAGCCTGTAAGGTATGCCTTACAGACAACTGTAACCAAATTTTGAACACAATTTTTTGTCGGCGCGAGTATTCGAACCCGGGATCTTCCGCATAGCAGAGCTTAACCACTGAGCTATTTGTGCGCTCAAAATTAATTTTAATGATTTAATTCAATGTTCTCGAAACTTTGTAGTCATAAAATAATATTTGACTTCAGTAGTGAAGGATTGTGATCATAAAAACTAAGGTTGCCGCACTGTGGTAAGAAATCAAAAAAGACCGCAAAAAGGGACCGGTTGATATTTTTTTAATTAAACCCCATTGAGAGGGATATTCAATGAAATGCTCTCGATGGCCTCATGCTTGATATAACATTTCAAATTCGATAGTAGAGGTGTGAGGATTACAGTTCGCAGAACTACTAGTCTGGACTGGCAGCACAAAGCAGGTAGTCCCATTATGCCAACAGTAGTCCCATTATGCGAACAGAGATAAACAACAAAACGGACTAACATTTTCAATTATTACTTAGATGTTCAAACTGTTATCAGTAGCATGGCCTATAAAGCAGCAAACTCATTTTTAATTAAGAAGTTGCTGCTTGCTCCTAAGCTTTCTAGCCTAGTGGTTTAAATATCAAGTACGGCAATTATGGTTAAAACTAATAATTATGATATCCAAGATGATGTTAAAATATCTTTTATTGTTTAATATAACACCTATTGAAGGTCGTATACTTGGTCCATACCACAGAGTTCCAAGCGTACAGGCTGCATTGCCCCGTTGAATGCCTATGGATATTCTCTGCAATAAGAATAATTCTTTGGCGCTTCTAGTGTCAGTGTCACGGATCACATACCCAAGTTACTAGTGTTGAGATGTTTTAGTTTATTAATTTTTACATACCCCGCTCAACTGACTACGGTTTCCAAACGGAATTACGTGTTTCTCCTCATTGTAAATGGTTGCTCTTTTTTCCTTAACTTGACTCCGCAGAGCCATTTTGAACTCGGGATTTTCCATAGAGAGGTCAAATTTGATTGAAGCTATAGCAAGACCTGAGGAATAATATAATAATAATAAGAGTAATAGGAAGTTTCTAAACTTCAAACAATGAAGATTTTGCGTTGGTCTGAAATGTGCTGTAGATTCACGACTAATGAGTCCCATTATTCCAGCAGTAAGACCGAAACGTATTATTAGGTTGTCAAAATCCCAAATAGCAGGATAACTTGTCATGTCCCGGCTAGGCTTCGAACCGTCTACCTCTGGGTTACTAGACAGATGCCATGACCACTGAGCTATCGGGAAAGTATGAGCAGAAATATGATGAGAAATATTAACTACTCAGGATCAAAATAAAGTTAAAGAGATGGATTACAATACAAAGAACAGTTATCAGCTTAAAGTAAGGAAGTAGGAGCGCCAGAACCGGCCCACCATAACCATGAGGAAAAGTTTGAACGAAATCTCAACACCACTTGAGACATGACAATTTTTGTCCGAAACTGCGGCACCAATTACTTTTATCACAAAAATTTCATTGTTTTGGGGCTTGATCAGTGGATCAAGAGGGGTCAACCAAAAGATACTTTTGACATATTCAAATTCTTCAACCGTTTAACTAAAGTCCCCAAAATTAACCTAAATTGAGGATGGTGTCGATTTTTCGAGAATTTTAGTGTTTTTGCCATGAAAGATATTGTTGAAGTCGCAGGTGGGGAATTTTGACCAGCAATGATCAAACTCTGAGGATAACTTAGGGCCGAATCATAAAAAAGGATAAGTGGACACTATCCCTTAACTTTCACATGAAAATACTCAGAACAACTGTAAAAGTCATATCCAAGCCGATCTTTGCAGCTGCATATTACAACTGTGACGTAACGAAGCTCTAGCCTAATCTTGTTTTAAAATACCTATCAGCTATCGTTCAGCTGACAAAATCTAAAGGTCGGCTCGGATTTACTAATTAGAAATATAAACAACTCATGGCAATTGGCCAACCCTTTTTGTACAGATTGAACTCTCCACATTCCTTAAAAAATAATAAAAAGTCATTGTTGCAGTTTTCCAGACAGGAATAAAAAAGTGACATATTTTCTGTTGGCCAACCTGTGCGATCATGCCGTAACACATTTTTAACTCCGTTCATGATGTGTGCCTTAGTAGTGCTCATCAGGAAGGAACAATATGGCCTGGCGATGTAGTAGAGAAATTTCCTATGTTGCTTGCCAAAGTCCAGTTCTGAAGCTGTGGCTAACAGGTATTCCCTGCGGGGCAGGGAGACTTCCATGGGCTTGTTCTTCGACATGATCCTTGCGTAGTCCAGGGAGCGAGCTGAAATTTTTTATCATGGAAATTGTACACAGTGATCTGTGATACTTCAACAACAACAAGAAAAACCCTGCCAATTATGTACACAATACTTCCTCGTGATTGTTTCACATTGTAAACACGTGCCAATTTTGAGATTATACAAAATTACTTGTATCTCCAAAACGACTGAACCGATTTTCTTCAAATTTGTTTTATATGGTAGAATACCGTTTTTTATACATTCTAAATTCTACAAAAATTCTGTATCGACAAGTCGTGGTCCTTATTTTTTTACTTTTTTGTCCAAAATTTTGGATTTTTTTAAATATCAGAGTCAAATTATAATTAATTAAAAAATAAACATAAAACGCTTTTGTAAAACAATAATATGCATATACATACAAAATTTTATCAAAATCGGGTGTACCGTTCACGAGATATAAGCATTAAATAAAATTTTTGTGGTCAAGCGCATGGTCTGTTTCACCCAGAACCACTGATATGAATTCGATGAATTTAAAATGGGACCATTTACAGAATGTCTCCTAGATGTGTGCAAAATTTCATCAAAATCCGTCGAGTAGTTTCTGAGATTTGCGCGTTACAAGGAATCGTTTTAACAGACCGACGGGCAGACAGACAGACAGACCGACAGTCTGACAGACGGACACAAAACTAAATTTGCTCAGGAGGTTATGAAACGTCCAGAAATATGAAAAAATTGAAATCGGAGCAAAAAAATATTTTTCTTTTACAAAAACGAACACAATACTTCCGATTTCTAATATTAGAAATTTCTCGGAAGTAAAATCTGCGACCGATAGCAGGACCTGTGAAGGATTTTCAGATAGTATTTTGGTTTTCTGTAAATAATTCATTCTGACTTGAAAAATACTCTCAACATCCTGAAAACCGCCAGAGGTTGTTTCAAGATGTTTTTGTCTAAAAAATTTCAAATGGTCTTTACATCCTTCAAAAAAAAATGTTATTTCGAATCTATTTTCAAGACAACTATTGAAAGCTGTCCAATGAAGTTAAAGGTTTGCAATCACTGGACTTGACAGTCTAAAGAAGAGAATGCCAAAGGCATTATCACAACCGTTGATCAAACTTTGTTTATATTTAATTAATTATACCTTTTGACTGTACCTGTATATAAAAACATGTAAATAAAGATTGATCTAAATTGTTGAATTGTTGAATAAAGTAATTTAATAGTTCACTCACGCTGATGAGGAGGTCTTCTGTCCTCCATGATAACGACAGGTTTCTCCAGGCCTATTGCTAAATCCATCAGAACGTAGCCCAACCTGTTCCCTGGCAGTCGAAACCGCAGGAGAGCTGTGGATTCAGACATGGTAATTAGTTCCACGGCATTATTAACTAAAGAAAGTGACTTTGTAAAAATTATGTCACTAGAAGAGAATTGACAAGCTGACACAGAGAACTGACAAGCCAACCCTTACAAGCTAGGCTATCTCGCCGTTTCCTAAGGGTTTAATGACTCGTTGTCCTGACGATGACTCAGGACAAGCCAACTTTGAAATAAAGTTACTGGTGGAGACCATCATTCCCCCTTCTAGCTATAGCCAAGCTGACTACAACAACAACGAGCAATTTGTAAAAATTAATAAGGCTGCTCTGAGAAATATATAGACGTATAGCACACATGAGAAATTTGTGCTCTGAAAAATGTGTAGACTGCTCTGAAAAATCACTCAAGCACTGGAAAACAAAAGATTATCAAGTCTTTTTCTAATTTTTAGTTTTTTAGAATTGAAAAAGTTAATAAAACATAAAAACACAGTCCTCTGACGTGAAACAAACCCATTTTTTACCGCACATTTGTTAATGCCTTACCTGCAACATGCATATGATCAAAAGCTTTTGGAGGCCTCTGTGTATAACTTTTCATTTTTGAGTTGCGTAGGTGTCTTGTATTGACACCCGAAAGACATGATGGCTTTCTCGTAGGAATCCATTCAATACCCAAAGCATCGAGCAAATCTCTCTCCGCATCCAAGTCCCCTGAGATCAAATGAACGCTTCTTCTCATTCTCGGATATTGCTGGATCAGACGGTTCAGCATTTCGATGGCCATACCCGTGCATTCTTGACGAGTAAGTTTGGGCACGTACTTTTCGAACCAGTTCGTTTTTTCATACTCGGGGACCATTTCGAAAGCATCGTAGAAGCTGAATTTGGGAAGTTAATTCAATATGAAATATTATTTCCGAGAAATTTCTAATATTGGAAACCGAAAATATTGTGTTCGTTTTTGTATACATCTTTTGTTTCTAAAGAATTCTAGTTTGTTTAGTATTTAAAAAATAGTATTACTTCCTACTATATCCAAAGAAATGGAGGAATCGCATACGTTCTTTCATAAAAGAAATGCACCAACATCCAAAGTTTCAAAAAAAAATATATAGTTGTGTTTCACAGAATTTTTCTCAGTTTAACATGAATTGGATAAATACATACATAATATATAAGAAGGAGTAACCCGAATAATCATTTCCCCGCCTGGCCGCCGTATCGCAATAGGTTTGTACTCTATGATGTGGTGATGAATTTTGTCTATAATCTCAAAATACATATAAATTCCATTCATAATCTTTAGAACTAAGAAACAAACGAACCAAATGACTCCCAATTTGGTACAGAGTTTGTAGAATTTAGATGCGTATCGAAAAAGGATTTTTAAAAACTCCAAATAGAACGTCAGCTATGGGAAGAACCATCAACGGCGGCAAACTACCTGGTTGTAATAAATAGATGTTAACATAAATTAGTATTTTTTATTTTAATATGACTTTGTATGAGATATTCAAATCAATTACTACGGAGATCACAATAATAATAATAAAGTATATTTTCATTTTATCACTTTGAACACATGCCAAACGAGATTTCCTTTGGCACCTGACAATGGGGTTGGACCCTGTAAATTTGTAAAAAATAAAAGTAAAATCTTCTCACTCAAAAAACTCGGGATGTTATTGTAGACAAATTTCTCCATCAAATCGCCATACAGATTATTTATAATATTCAGGTATTGATTAAACTCTTTCGTATTGGTAAAATTCATAGGTTCCACTTTTTCTCCATATACAGGGTCAAACTTAGAGTTAGTATGGACATAAAGGTCCTCGTTTTCAAAGACGCAACCAAATATTTTGTTATTTTGACCATTTGGTATTCTGCCAGAATATGTTACCTCATCGTTTGCTGAAAATAATATTTAACAGTGATTAATAATCTCTGTATTAGAGCAATAATAACTCCTCGTGCTTGAGCGAAAAAACCATTAAGTGATGGAAATACTAGCTTCACGACTCAGATAGATATTTAAGTTTCTTCACAATTAAGACATTTATTTTGCTTTTACAACTAACATTAATTATTGAGGGGTTTAAAAAATGTCGAGAACCTAGTTGCTAATAAGACATCCAGAAAAAAAAACTTTCTTTTACTTGCAAAGAAATTTTTTCAAAAATCAACTGTAGACAAGAAGAAATTAGCAGTGAAAGTTTACAAACATGTACGTAAATACTATCAAAATCAAATGAGCAAAACATACTTGCCCCACAGGATCCATGTAGCAACAAGATCAAGCTGATGGCTGAAAACGCACTCCTGGACAAAATCATTGAATTTCAAGTTACGAAAGATAAACAGGAAAACTAACAGCAAAGTCTCAGAAAAACATTTCTTTTTCAGTCATTAAAAAGAAAAGACCACGTACTGAAAGCCAGAGTCCTAAGGCAATGATGTGTGAAACAAAAAGATCTGGCTAATTTCTGGATCCTATAGCAATGACGTACAAAATAAGGAGATCTGGGGCCTATTACATAAAGCACTTTACACTTCATACTAGGCGAGTTCACACTTCAAGATTCAAACTCTGTTCCATAAAGAAACTTTGCAAAGTCATTTGTCAAGTGAACTGCCACACATTTTATTTAATATTTACTAGTAGTTCATATTATTCATTTGAATGAATTAGAGAAAACTGAAAGACACAAGAAAATGAATTAAATTTATATAAAGAAAAAAAATTAATATAATTTGTTTACACTTTAGGAATTGACGTTTGAGTGGCAGTTCAAAGAGAAATCGTAAAGTGACTTGTAAAGCTTTATGGAACGGACATACTTTACACTCTAGCTAATTCATGACTCATCAAGTATGAAGTGTAAAGTTTTTTTTATGAAACAAGCCCCCCGTGTTTTATGATAATTACTGCTCGCGACTAATTATCAGATCCTAAATCAATGACATTTGAAGAAAAAAAGTCTGGTGTTTTCTGCTAAGTACTGCTCTTGGCTAATTGTCAGAGCAATAACTCATTCTGACTCATTCTACTAGTCTCGTACCAGTACAACGGTAACTGATAATCCCACTGGAAAAGTCTTTTGAATTTTAGGTAACATTTTATAACACTAAAGTGGAGCATGTCAACTTCTATAGTCAAGTTATTGTGTTAAACCCATTCCTGACGAGACAATATCTCAAACTAGCTGTATTGTATATTTGCCCATCATGGACGAAATCTATATGGAAAATATGTGACTACAAAGTTACAGCCATGTCCTTTAGTTACAATTTTTTTTTTTAAACTTAAAATAATGAGTAGGTACTTCACAGCCTTTATTCATTTTCATTTTGTAGCCATGAAACAGGAGCGAATGTAGACGCTCGTGGTCTGTGTTGTAGTCTGCCCATGCCGTAGTATGCCTCCCCTCTGATGGGCGAGAAGTTACACAATACTTCCCATTTATGTGCTGGGTCAATCCAATGGGTCATTCCAAATTTTTATTATCATTAGTTGCATTTGTCTCACCTTTTTAGTATAAGAGTATACCTAAATGAAAACCCCTCAAACCCTTCGAGATTCAACAGCTATTACCTTCTGGTGAATCAAAGATAAAATAAAACGGCGCTGCCAATGTCGATTGGCGAATAGATTCCTCATTGGTAGAAGACTTGAAAATTCTGATGGAAAACAATAATGAATTTAGTGAACATCATAAAACAGTACCCCTGGTCTAAAGTTTTCAGTGGACTTTTTTTAAAGAAAACTTTTAAACAGCTAGGTAATGAAGATAAGGTCAGTCGTTATTATAATTTTCAGAGGTATCCTTAATACCAAATATGTATGCTTTAATTAAAATACAAATGCATTAACTCATAGATAAAACACCTCCCGCATATCTGCTGTCCTCTTCTTCTCTTCATGGTTCCCAACACACTCGCCGCATTTCCGACCTGAACAGCCAAACTGATTCTTTGTATTAGGTATGCTTTTGCTCTCATCATTATTTATATTTTTGGTAATTAATAAGTTCTCTTAAAAGGAGAATTTCTCTGTTTATACGGACTTGATGTACGGAATATGTTTGTCATTTTATTTCTTTAAAATAGTGAGTTTACTGTGGATCTCAATAACAGAAATATTTTCCCAGGGCGAAAAAAAAACCTATAACCTGAAATTACAAAGGTTATACATTATATAGGTATATTATAAATTAAAATGTCTCATTTTTTAAGAGATATCACTGATATCAAGTTTTGCAATCTTCATAAAACTCAGAGGCAAAATATAAGAGATAACGAAAGTCATGCAACCCTTCAAGGTCTTTAGAACATTTTTAAGCCCCATTAGTGGCTGTAGCCGCGGGGGGTCCTTTTGTTCCTTTAAAAAGAAGATAACTCTCCGGGATGTCAGAGTTAATCCGTCAATATAATATATTATGTTCATGTTAATCGGTCAATTAAGGGATCGCGTGCTTCAAAATTTACATATTGATGTCTTTCTGAAATGTGATAGATAATATCTTTTACTTTTCAGTGGTGACCATCAAGTTTAATTTGTGTTGATAATATGGTTTCTGAATGTTAAGGGGTATTTTTCTTTTGAAAATTTTTTCTAGGTTTGATATTATTTCCAAATATTTAAACTTTATTCCAAGGTCAACTTCACCACATTCGTGAAAGAAAAATGCGTTTCGGTACTTTTAAAGATAAACAATGGACTTAACCTATAAAAGAACTGGAAGCAAGAATTTTCTACTTCCATTTTGGTTAACCAAACTGGAAGCAGAAAGAGGAAATTTTTCCTCTTTTAAAAGAAAAATGACTTGCTTCCAGTTTGGTTCGTTTTATTCCCCTTTGGCTAACTTTGGTTAGAAAGTAAAATACGGCTTTAGTGTGTGCTTTTTTCTATGTTAATGTGTTACTTTTAGATAGAATTTAGAACTCGAGGATCCAGCGTGAACGACAGGCTTACCTTGTTAAAGCCCCGTTAAATCGGAAAAAATGTTTTATTTAATAAATAACAATAAAAAAAAGATGCTGTCACTATTTTTGCGGATTGCTAAAAATACACAACATGCCAATCAGAAAAATAGTTTTTTTTTCATTTTTTTTCCTTGATTCATTTTTTTTTTTTTTTTTTTTTTTTTTTTTTTTTTTTCTTGTAGTTATCTGTATTTGTAGTTTCATACCAATGTGGTAGACAAAAATTATAATTTTCTGTTTAACAACCACTTATGTACTCAATCGATCTGTTTTCGTAACCAAGGCCATACAAAATGGCAGTAAATTTAATACAGTATGAATTTCTATTTTTTTGCATTTTCTATGTATATTTTATGAACTTTATTTTACCTTTGTGATGTGTTTTGTAATTTCTTTTTATTATTTTTGCAACCTCTGTTTTTTTTTTCTCTCCTTATATTGTTAATATTATTTGTGTAAATAGAGCACGTCTCGTCAATATTTACCCGTTCTGCAGGCATTTATCATTTATCAATAAATTTAAGAACGCTGGGAACCCCTGAACTATCTCGCCTAATAGCTTCTACATAATTAGCAGATCTCTATCGCTTTAGCAACCTACCCGTAACTGTTCCCAAGTGTTCCTCAATCATCTGTTATCTTTCACAGTATTGAATTTTAAGATTTTCATCATCCTCCCGGAGCTGATGAAAGCTCAAGTCATGCAGGAGTCATTAAAAAACACTCTGAAGCTTTAAAACCACTAACTCTTTCTTCCATGACTAACTCTTACTCCCAAGACTATTTACGTTTGTTGATGGGTTACTGCTTGCTGATAAAATCTAAATAGCTCAGAAATGTTGTCCAAACAATTCTCATATCCTTTAACTTAGTTCGTACATTCTTCTCTTGTTTTTCTGTTTTGACTTTCTGATATTGACTCTTTTCTTCATCTATTTCTTCTTTACTGTCACTTCATCATTTTTATAACTCCAACTCGGCCCCTTTTGACTTCTTTTAGGTGTTTTTGTGGAGGGAGAAAAGGGCGATACAAAAGTAGTAGCACATAGCAAAGTGTCTCGAAATGACTCATATTTGATTTAATTTATGACAAATCAGAGATAATTGGATAGAAAACAACATATAAATAATGGTACTCTGTAGGCTCTAGTGTAGATAGGTACCTATCATGAAGACATTTTAAATAGTTAAATAAATTATTTGTTTTGGTTTTTGTGTTAAAATAAAAGTCATTTACAAACAACAATTTTAATTTAAACGGAGCACTGAACCACTGTGGCCAAGTTTGAAAACCATTTCAATCGGCCATCACAATGGTTTCAACCCGGAGTGCATTTTCAGCCTTTTGTTTGTTTCTAGGTTTACAAGAGGCTTTTTCAGGAAGTATGTATATGTTTTTATATTTCATTCCAAGTCTATTAACCCTATCCCGGTAACTTAGTAGTTAAGGTGTTTGACTGGTATCCCATAGATCGTGGATTCTAAACCCAGCCGGGACATGAGAAGTTATGCGCCCATTTGGAATTTTGACCGCACAATAATACTTCTTGCGCTTACGAATGCAATAATGGTACTCATTAGTCCTAATCGATCAGTACATAAGGCGATATTATTTTTTTAATTTCACACCCAAACTTTTCGAATCATTATGCTGGCCATGCCCCACACAGGCTGGAAGAAGTTTATGTTTGTAAGGTAGATGTAATTACTAATTAGTTTCCTGGGAAAATAGAATAAAATTAAAACTTCGTATAGAATGTTTTCTGAGCTATAGAGACGTTTTCCAAAATAGAAATCTTTTTAAAATAGCGACAATCCTTACAATGCAAAAGTTAAAGATTCGCTACCACAAAGCACGGGATTAATGTTAATAATAAGCCCTTTAATTTTCTTAAAAGACATAATTACAATTATTCCAGAATACAATTTTTTACATTTTAACAACTGTGATTAAATTATCCATTAATAAATTAACATAATATTATATGAGTAATAGTATGATATATTGACATTGACATGTATGATTCGCACCCTCAGAATTAGATGGTGATATGTCAAAAACACCAACTTTTGGGAAATCGCAAAAGAAAGTTTGACTTATCGCTGTATTAATACAATAAAAGCTACTGTTTTGATTTATATGTTCTTAAGTTGAGCATGTTCTTTTCTATAGTTCTATGTAAAAAAAATGTATTTTTCTTCAAAAGAACTTACCTTTGTAACCGTTCGAAAAAAAGGCATTTTGACTTAAAACTTCATTCTATGATTTTGCCTTTTTTCGAGAAAAAATCAATTTTTAATAAGGTGATATCGTATTATATTACCTTTTCTGAACAAAAGTGGGTATTATCTCGAAAAAAATTCGAGATAGCACCATCTATTTACAATTTTGAAATGATAGTACCTTGATAATTTAGTTTTATAACACTATATTACCATATGAATCTATATCTACAGGGTGTTACTAAATTACTGTCAGATAGAAAAGGTGCGTGTTTTTGGGGTCATTTTAGGGGGGGTTCGTTCTCTAAAAAAATCCCGAAAAATGCTTCCTCTCCCTTCCAGGAGCTGTGAAAGTTAAAAAAATAAAAGTGTTTTTTTACTATAACTCTTGAAATACAAGAGCTATCTTAACAAAATTTTGTGAACTTACCTTATATTATGCTCCTATTATTCCCACATAACTTGCATTTCGGTGACATTTTCAGGGTCGGCTGTATGGGGTCAAGCTGCAAAGAAAACCGCCATATCTTTTTGTATAATAAAAGTAGTGAAATAAAATTTAAGCCACTTTATTGTAAATGTTTTTTTCTACAAAAAAGCTCTGAATATTTTTTTTGTCAAATGCACGTATCACTCCAAAAAATCGAGTTGAAAAACTTTGGATAACCGCGTGTGTCCTTTCAACATTTTCCCTCTCTAAATCTGATCCCCTCACACATACCACTTTGTGTTTAAAAAAAGGAATGCCAAGAAAAAAATTCCAACAAATGACTTTATCTTTAGCATTTTTTATTTGTTATTACCTTGTTACTTGAATGGACCTCGTAATAAATGTCTGGCTTTTGTGTTGTTCAACAAACAATTAATTAAGTCTAAAAAATGTAGCTGGCCAAAAAAAAAAAAAAAATAGCTGAATGCATTTGATACCTAATACGCAATAAAGACTCTTACACACGGTTGTCAAAAGTTCTTTCACTTCGATTTTTCAACTCGATTTTTTGGAGTGATACGTGCATTTGACAAAAAAAATATTCAGAGCTTTTTTGTAGAAAAAAACATTTACAATAAAGTGGCTTAAATTTTATTTCACTACTTTTATTATACAAAAAGATATGGCGGTTTTCTTTGCAGCTTGACCCCATACAGCCGACCCTGAAAATGTCACCGAAATGCAAGTTATGTGGGAATAATAGGAGCATAATATAAGGTAAGTTCACAAAATTTTGTTAAGATAGCTCTTGTATTTCAAGAGTTATAGTAAAAAAACACTTTTATTTTTTTAACTTTCACAGCTCCTGGAAGGGAGAGGAAGCATTTTTCGGGATTTTTTTAGAGAACGAACCCCCCCTAAAATGACCCCAAAAACACGCACATTTTCTATCTGACAGTAATTTAGTAACACCCTGTATAAAAGAAAGCTGTCTGTATGTGTGTGTGTATGTATGTATGTATGTTCTTTATACAAATCCACACCGTTTGACCGAGAAACCTGAAATTTTGCACATAGGTCCGCTTGGATCAGGAAATTCTTCTAGGCTAGATTATATCTCCCTGAGGTTAAGCTACAATGAGTAAGGATAAAAATGGATGGGTGACGCAAAAAAAATGCACGTTTTTTGACATAAATGACATTTTTTCTCGAAATTTGTCGCGACGACCTATCAACTCAAAGCGAGAAAGTTTTAGGCAAGGGCTTGAGCTTTCAATTGACATATCGATCGCGAATTTCTGATGAGCCGTTCTTGAGCTACGCCGGGTAAGGTAAAAAAATGGATGGGTAACATGTAAAATATTCACGTTTTTTGACCTAAATGACATTTTTTCTCGAAATTTGAAGTGACGACCTATCAACTCAGAGCGAGAAAGTTTTAGGCAAGGGTTTAGGCTTTCATTTGACATATTGATCGCGAAATTCTGATGAGCCATTCTTGAGCTACGCCGGGGAAGGCCAGAAAATAGATGGGCGACAAAAAATATTCAGGTTTTTTTTCAAACCTAAATGACATTTTGTGTGTGTGTGTGTGTGTGGTGTGTGTGTGTGTATGGTGTGTGTGTGTGTGTGGTGTGTGTGTGGTGTGTGTGTGGTGTGTGTGTGTGTATGGTGTGTGTGGGTGTGTGTGTGGTGGTGTGGTGTGTTGTGTGTGTGTGTGTGGTGTGTGTGTGGTGTGGTGTGTGTGGTGTGTGTGTGGTGTGTGTGGTGTGTGGTGTGTGGTGTGTGGTGTGTGTGTGTGTTTTGGTGTGTGTGTGTGGTGTGTGTGTGGTGTGTGTGTGTGTGTGTGTGTGGTGTGTGTGTGTGTGGTGTGTGTGTGTGTGTGTGGTGTGTGTGGTGTGTGTGTGGTGGTGTGTGTGGGTGTGTGTGGTGTGTGTGTGTGGTGGTGTGTGGGTGGTGGTGTCGTTGTGTGTGTTTGATGGGCTGGCGAAGCGGCGGGTGTAACCCGCTAGTCGAAGAATAAAAGACAATTTGAAACTGGAGGTACATTAAAATCTATGCTTTTGGTATTAAGTCAAAAAAAAAGAAAACTCATTCAGTTTAAAAAAGTGAAATGTGAAATACCCAATAAATTGTTTTATTGCTAAGCAGTAAAAGGTAGAAAACAAGACAATGTGAGTATAAACTTTATTGTTTCTTGAGACTTAATCTCAAAGTTTCTAAAAAGAAATAACTAAAAACAAATAATTATGAATTTCAAAAAATTGCTTGAGAGCAATAAATTCGGGACAGTAACTTTCTCAAAGTTTTTGATTTTTATAATTTTTATTTTACATTGGATTTTCAAGTGTGAAGTATCCCAAGAAAGGAAATTTTGTTGGTTTTAAGACGGTGTATATTTTTTTTTTTCATTGTGAGCATGTTTTTTAATATAATAAGTCAAATAACAAAAAAGAGGTCTAAAGAGCATGAAAACACTGCAAATGATATCGGTGTTTTTTGTGTTATTTCTTCGAAGTCTTCATGGAAATTTGGCTGTTACTTACCTCTTAGTATCTGGTATTACCCCCTTCGAGCTTGTATGACAGCCTGCAATCGATTTCTCATGGACTTGATTAGGTTGGCAGCCGTTTCTTGATCGATAGTCTCCCACTCCTCATAAAGCGCCTGTTTCAGGTCCCTGTGGTTCATTGGGGGCGGGTTTCGAGCATGGACACGTCTTTTAAGCTCGTCCCAGAGGTGTTCAATAAGATTAAGATCAGTACTGTTGGCTGGCCAGTTGAGGGTTCGAATACCGTATGACAGCCTGCAATCGATTTCTCATGGACTTGATTAGGTTGGCAGCCGTTTCTTGATCGATAGTCTCCCACTCCTCATAAAGCGCCTGTTTCAGGTCCCTGTGGTTCATTGGGGGCGGGTTTCGAGCATGGACACGTCTTTTAAGCTCGTCCCAGAGGTGTTCAATAAGATTAAGATCAGGACTGTTGGCTGGCCAGTTGAGGGTTCGAATACCGGCCTCTTGGAGAAAGTCACTTACAATACGTGCTGTACGAGGTCGGGCATTGTCTTGCATTAACACGAATCCATCACCCACAAAACCTGCATAAGGGACAACATGATCTTCAATGATGTCAGTGACATACCTCTCTGCAGTTAGGTTACCTCCTTGTCCTCCACAATTGATGATAACGAGCTCTGTTTTAGTTTCCATAGAGATTCCACCCCAGAAGATACAAGATCCTAAACCAAAACTCACAGTTTCTTGAATATAACATTGATTATACCGTTCACCTGGTCTTCTGTACACCCTTTTACGTCTGTCATTGAAGAACAAGCAGGGTCGGCTCTCATCCGTGGACAGAACGTGCCCCCATTCCCCATTTCCTCAATCAGCGTGTTCAAGGCCAAATTGTAAATGACGTTGTCGGTGTTGTCTGTTGAGTTTGGGTCCCGTAGCTTTTCTTCTTGGTATGAGACCTTTCTTTTTCAAGCGTCTCCTTACTGTCCAAGGGCTGACATCAACACCAGTGGCCATAACAAGCTGCTGTTGGACCTCAACACCAGACATGTCTCGATTTCTTAAGCTTGTCATGACAACAAATCGGTCCTCCTGGGCAGTTGTCTTCTTTGGTCTGGCAGATCCTGGTCTCTGATCATAGCTACCTGTCTGCCGATACCTTTGGTAAATTCTGTTTACCTTAGACTTCGACAAATTTAGCTCCTTAGCAACATTTCTTTGCTTAACACCTTGACTCACAAGTAAAACCACTTTCACAGCTATGGAGTGCGATGTCTCCATGATGAAAAGAAAAATTCAACTGAATTTCCTTCCTCATAGTGTTGCATTTAAGGAAATTCAATAATTTACTGGCCAAAAAAGCGTTATCACAACAAAAAATCAAATTTAAAATACCCTCGGTGCACGTGTTTTCATCAACAAAATGAGGTGTTTCTGGAAAGTGGCCATTATCATTGTTGCATAGTACATAACCCGGACACATTGTGTATTTTCTGAAAGGTATGAGTACAAGCTTTTCAAATATATGCATACTTTAACAACTTCATGCCACACAAATTGACCAGGACCAACTGAAACGGTGAAATGTCCTGTCCCGAATTTATTGCTCTCAAGTGTATATCGAAAATACCGGGCCAGATTATTTTTAAGTCAAAAAAAAAAAATAATAATTTATAAAAGAAAGTAATATAACATAATCTTTTGTATTAGTAATTTCTACCTTGACAAAACACTAAAAAAATATTCGACAAAGAGAGTGATATTTCAAAAAAATCATGCACAATTCAGTTTTTATGTCAATTACTGAAAATAAAATTTAATAAGGAGAGTGATAAATCAAAATTTACGCAAATATCACTATATTCCAAGAACTGTACGTCTCGATCCAATGAGCTCTTGTTAACAACTGATCGTAATACCATCTTGTTCCAACCTCCCTCCACTTTTTCGACATAATCAATAAACAACACTAGTGCTATCTCGGGAACGGTAAGGGCTAGAATTATAATTCTTATACCAAACGAAAGGTCTCGTTTCGCTTATTTCGATAGAGTAATAAAAAAAAATTCATGATTTTTGACATATCACCATCTAATTCTGAGGGTGCGGATTTTTTTTCTTTTTTCTAATTTTTTTTTTTTTTTTTTTTTTTTTTTTTTTTTTTTTCTTCTTCTTAGAATATTTCTTAGTTTTCATTATTTCTCTTTATTTCCAAGAGAAAGAATTTTAATAATAATAACAAATTTTATGGAAATGTAATAAATCAGTATCAGTATAAACAGAAATAAATCATTACACTAAACACAAAGCACGGGATTATAATATAGATTGTCTTAAACCTAACCTATGTACATGGCGTTCATTGTGAACATTTTAAATATTAAAGCTACCGGAGATGATATTCTGGAGTTTACCTCAAACAGTAGTCAATTCTTTTTGTATAGACTGAAGAAAATTGTTTTATGACGTTAGAACAGAAAGTGTTAAAGTACAGAAAAAATATTTTAGTTGTTGTTAAGGCCAGCTTGGCTACAGCTGGAGGGGTGAGTGATGGTCTCCAGCCAACTTTTTTCAAAGTTGGCTCGTCCTGAACCACTATGTGCGATCAACCATCATAAGGACTTGGACTTTTCTTTATAAGCCATTAAACCCTTAGGAGACTGCAAGCTAGTCTGGCTTGTCAGGGTTGGCTTGTGTGTTCTCTGTTTATAGTCCTCTAGCGAGACACTGGTATACTCCCTGTTCAACGTCCCCCAGCCAGAATATTCTTGTGAAAAGTATTCACTGATTTACCACAGAATGTCCAGTGTCTAGTTACCTTCAGCTAGCTGGATTAGCATTACCAGTGAATACATCTCTGAAAATACAGCACTTCCTTTATCACTAAAGGTTCAACAATGTACTAACTCTGTGCGATATCATTTCAGGAAGTTCTATGAAAAAATCATCTGATCAAGGTGTTGTTAAATTTGGATGTGTCTTTGAAAACGAGAACTATTATGTACGCACTAACTCAGAGTTCGACCCTGTATACGGGCAAGAAGTAGAACCTATGAACTTTGCCAATAAGGCAGAGTTTCAAGATGTTCTAGTAGTTATTTATGAAGAGTATGCCAAGTTGATGGTGGATATGGTTTTCGACAACAGCCCCCCATTGTTTGAGTAAGATGATCTTAACTAAATGTCATTTTTTGATCCACTAAAATCCACTTTTTGAGAAGTTTTGTAAATATTTTTAATTTTTCATTTAATCAATATAATACACTGCAGTTCCAATCTCATAAGGCAAACTGCGGATCCATCTTTTGCTTCTTCGCAGTGGACGGGACACCCAACACCACCCTAATTATTGAAATATGTAGTTTCACTCATTTTTTTACTTCCTATAAATTTTTATTATTAGAAAGCGGAAGTATTGTGTTCGTTTTTGTAAAAAAAAAAATATTTTTGTGTTCCGATTTCAATTTTTTTTTTTTCATATTTCTGGACGTTTCATTACCTCCTGAGCAACTTTGGTTTTGTGTCCGTCTGTCGGTCTGTTAAAAGTATTTTTAACAGATTGATGATGTTTTGATTTTGATGAAATTTTGCACACATATAGAAGACGTTCTGTAGATGGTTCCATTTTAAATTCATCAAATTCGTACTAGCGGTTCTGGGTAAAAGGTGAAAGAGACCTGATGCGCCTGACCACTAACTTTTTACTGAAACGCTTATATCTCGTGAACGGTACACCCGATTTTGATGAAATTTTGTATGTTTATGTATATTATTGTTTTACATAGGCTTATTATATTTATTTTTTCATTGATTATAATTTAAATCTGATATATAAGAAAATCCGAAATTTTGGAAAAAAAAGTCAAAAAACAAGTACCATGACTTGCCGATACAGAATTTTTCTATTATCTAGAATGTAGAAAAAACGGTATTCTACCATATTAAACAAATTTGAAGAAAATCGGTTCAGTCGTTTTTGAGACACAAGTAATTTGGTATAAAATCTCAAAATTGGCACGTGTATACAATGAGAAACAATCCCGAGGAAGTATTGTGTCCATAATTGGCAGTTTTTTATTTTACTTTTTAACTTTTACTACCTGATTTTCATTTCAGTAATATAAAATCGTGTGATGTTGTTGTTGTTGTAGCCAGCTTGGCTACATCTGGAGGGGTGAGTGATGGTCTCCAGCCAACTTTATTTGAAAGTTGGCTCGTCCTGAACCACATATTTCTATGTGCGATCAACCATCATGAGGACTTTGGACTTTTCATTATAAGCCATTAAACCCTTAGGAAACTGCAAGCTAGCCTGGCTTGTAAGGGTTGGCTAGTCTGTTCTCTGTTTATAGTCCTCTAGCGAGAAAATGGTCTTCTTCCTGTTTAACCTCCCCCAGGTAGAACATCGTGTGATATTCACACCAATCTATTTGTTTTGTCATCTATTTAAGAGAAATACCCATTCATACATAAATTTCCCTAAATTAAAGTAACAGGCGTTCTATTTCAAAACTTAAATATTTTTATTATATTTTTTTTTTACAAAAGTTAAACATTAATGCATCATTCTTCTACTCGTCCCATTCCTGCACCATCTTCACATTCAATCCCTCTGATCCTCCGTCTCGCTCCTCTCACTCTCATGGATATCTCTCTCACTACTGCTCTCACTATCGAAATTTGTATTTTCACTTTGAGTCAACATGGCACATGGGAATAACTTTGCTTTTTCTTCCATTTATCACTAAGTTTTCTGGACGTATGTGAATTCCTCCGATTTAATGACTCTCTAATTGCTCCGGACTCTAATTCCTCTTCGGTTGAATTTGGGTAACATACGAGGAGTGTATTGTCAATTCCTCCGATTACTGTGGTCAGGTAGATAAACTTTTTCATGTGAATTCCTTCTCTCATCATAGATAAATTTATTTTATTTGAGGAGACTCTTTGTGAGACAAACGGTTGTCAGGCTAAATGTTGTGTTTCGTTAGCCGGCTAGGATAGCTGGGGTGAGGGGCTTGGGTTAGGTTGAAATTAGGCCAGGTCGCGCAGCGACCCGGTCTAACCCTATGAAATCGGAATTGGTATGAAATCGGAGGAATTGGGGTCCGCCCAGTTTTCTTGCTGTGTTTAAATTGACATATATTAATTAAGGCTAACACTAGGTAGTATTAATACATGTCATACTAACAGTAAAACTATTAACGTAAGCCAGATCTCTGTGACCGGTCTTCGACAAATAGAAATCTAGATTTTTTTATCCGTGTGTTTATATCCATGTTTATCTTATAAGATTTTATGTTCCGTTTTTCTACATCCAGGTTTCTTGTAAAATCCAGGGTTTTCATATATCAATGTTTGACTGTATAATGTTTTTCTACCTATGATTTTACCTACAGACAAATACTGATTTTAGTCACACAAATGCACACGTTTCTCTGACTCATAGACACAAATGTTTGTTGGCAATATGTGGCTTCTGCCTATGTTGTTAGACAATTACTGTCAATTACATTTCATGCAAGTTTCCACACACTTGTGCTAGTTGTGCTGATTTCCTCGAGCCAATTTGCTTCGAATAATGCGCATATATTATAGCCTATTAATCACAATTATAGCTAGTGTAGACAGTGTATTCTCTCATGCAAAGGTAAACAAACAAAGCGAGGCTATGCGATGACTAATAGTTTGCTAGTTATGTACGTAGGTAAAACAACATTGGGAATAAGCTGAATTGGGAAAACACAATAGAAAACAATAAACTATAATCCAAATAGACGAATCAGAATGGTCTCCCATCAAAGTAATTTCCTTACTAAGCGTTGCTTTGCTTACGTTCAGTTTCAGAACGAGAACTGGTGCATTCAATGTGCTATTGACTTTGGCTTCTGAATACTTTTACTCCCTTTAATATCTTATATTAGATTTGGGAAGTTAGTATCGTGTTCATTTTTATAATAGATACACGTGAGACTGGCATTTACGGCCCTACCCAGGCTGGGTGAGGTTAATGTGGGTAGCTGCTACGATTCCCAGCAAATGGAGGGTCAAACTCCCTTCCTAATCAGGACGTTAGGTCCAATAGAATTGTTGGCGTTAGGATGGGCATACAGTCTTAAAAAATGTCCAACAACCATTCAGTAACCTCAACCATGAGATTGAACAATGCCGACCCCAAGTAGGTTTAGGGAAAGGCAAAGTGAAAGCAGAAGAGGATATTTATAAAAATATTTTCTGCTAGGATTCAAAAAAAAATATATTTCTGGATATGTCACAACGCAACCTCAGCAACTTTGATTTTGTGTCAGCAACTTTGATGGATCTGTTGTTTGGATTTTTGGCAACGGGCGAATCTCATTTGCCAATATATGGAAAACAAATTATGGATTTCAGCTTCTTCGATTCTTACATCAATTACTTCAATCGGAATAAAGTGAGGAGACTATTAACGAGTAAAAGCAAGTCCTTTAAGACCTTTAATTGCTTCAATTTGAATAAAGAGAGCAGACCAGATAAATTATACAAGTTCTACGAGACGTATGTGCCCAAGTTTCCTCGTCAGGAGTGCACTGGGATGGCGATGGAAATGCTTGACCGTCTGGTTCGAGTCTATGGTCCGCGGATGGGCAGGAGTGTGCATTTGGTCACCGCTTCATTACGCGCCACACAAGATTTGCTTTTTGGGTTACGTGATCTCAAGGAGCCACCCAGATTTCCGTTTAAACATGATCATGCTGCAGGTAAGTCTTCTGTTAGACAGCGTCGATGACACGTTGAATACACCATGTCTTATTCAGTCACTGAAGTTGAGCAACGTCCAGCGAGGTTTCACTCAGGTTGGCTGAGGTTAATTTGAGTAGCTGGTTTGTTTCCAGCAAATGGAGGGTGAAACCCCCGTCCTGATATGTCCATGCAGATGAAAGCGACGTCAAACCAAAATTGAAATTTAGAACAAAAAAATGAAATTTAAAACCAAACCAAAAAAACACAAATAAAGAGATAGCGAAATGAGACAAAAATTGTTGGGTCAGAGTTGGTTGACTTCAATTTGCAGTGGTTTTCAAAATTTTCTTCTGAATCCACAGCTATCCTGCGGTTTCGCCTGCCAGGAAACAGGTTGGGGTACGTTCTGATGGACCCAGGTTGGGACTTAGAGCATCCCGTCGTTATCATGGAAGACACACAACCTCCTCATAGTCGTAAGTTGGTGAGACAGTTCTCATGGCTGCAGTACACTCTCGCCGAGGCAAGGCGAGGGCAGCCGAGAGTGAACTTGTGCACCTCTCCTACACTCGGCTAGGCTCCACTCGGCTCGCCGGAGCGGCGCTCCGAAAAAAGGAGTAGATTTTTGTCTAGACATACATAGAATCAATAGAATGGTTAGCCGAAGAGAAAAACCGTTTGCTTTAAAAGTTGAATATAACTTATTCCGGCAATCATTCGGTCGTACCCGTATGGAGGGTAAAACCCCCAGTCGTATTATGACCATGTAAATAAAAGCGACTTTGAACCTAACTTTAGGAAAAATACGGCCGAATAGTAAAACAGGATTAAATTGAAGATAGACCAGACTGTCCCTCAAGTGGGGCTATAATGCGCTGTTACTGGTTGAAACTTTTTTTTTAATATGAGTGTTTCACAGCCTTTTTTATTTCGTAATCATGAAACAGGAGCTACTAAGGACGCTTGTGGTCTGTGTTGAAGCCTGCTCATCCCATAGTATGCCTCCCCTCTGATGGGCGTGAAGTGACACAAAACTCGTACTTCCCATTTTGGTGCTGGGTCAACACGAGCGCACCGGAAGGTATCCCTTACAAACAACTGTAACCTAATTTTGAATACTAAAGTTTGTCGGAACCTTCCGCATGGCAAGCGAGTGCTTAACCACTGAGCTCTTCGTGTGCTATTAAATGAGGGTCCGGCTTCTCTTAAATTTAATCCTGTTTTACCTTATATTGTTTCCAATTTTTTGTCATGATGATTCCTCCAACAGCCCTTTCTGGCGTAAGCAAGGCCGCGATGTACTTCAACCTACTCAACACGGAGTATCTGACAGCCGCACGTTTCCTGGAAAATGGCAATGTTCGTACTAATGTCTACTACATTGCCAAGCCCTACTGTTCCTCCCTAATGACCACTACTAAAGCGCACATAGTAGATGCAGATTCACCTATCATTCTGGAACGCCATGACTTCAAAGGTCAGTATGACAGTCAAAAAAAATTAAAATAAAAATTTAAAAAAATACATATATGTACAATAGAAATAGATGTAAAAATAGATAAAGCAAACAAAATGGTTAACGAACATCCTCTAAATTTACACAGGACGTAACAATAGTCCCAATACTCCAGAGTAAAAATAAAACGACCTTGATGTTTAATTTCTATTTTTTTATGTTAAAGTAAATAAATCTGGTGTAAACATCACACGACTTTCCTTATACCCCGGAAAGAAGTCGAATTCCGCCACTGTACACTGGTGACACAAAGATGGATAAAAATATCAATGCCAAATTCGTAATCGTGTTTCAATAAAAGAATTGGTGTAGCACCAGGGAATCCTTGCCGCAAATAAGATAATAAGAATAATAATAATTTGATTTTTTATACTGTCCGATTATGACATGAGTCTCTTCATTACTCCAGCGGTGTACACTAGTAAGTCAAGTAGTTAACGCGCTAGTCTATTAGCGTAAGGACCGTAGGTTCGAATCCCCCCAGGTGCATGGATTTTTCCTCATTATTTTGAGTTTGTGACCAGATAATAAGTTTGTGACCTCAAAATTCTTTGAGCATTAGCCTCGTCTGGAGGTTAACTTCCGGTGAAGTGTTTTTCAACCCGCGACTTCTGCGTTACCAGTTATAGTTATACGCCTTGACCACTCAGCTACCGCTACAACTAACTTCATCGAACAACTCAGTCCTCCATTCTTTTTGTTATCCAGGTATGTCGCTAGGGTTCATTATATTCGACACCTCAGATCAAAACCCAGTATTTGATATAACAGTGCACACCACAGATGGAGACCAACTCTACCAAAGTAAAGCTCAGATTCCGTTTGGAAAATGCAATTTTAGTCTGTTCGATCAGGTAAAACACTCTTGATGCTCTTTTTTGTTTTTGTTTCTTTGTTCAATCTTTTTATTCTTTCTTTATTATCTCACTAGCGGGCTGCACCCGCTTCGCCAAGCCGTCACAAACCCACGACCCATACACCACACACATACCACTCCTACATCGCACACAACCACACACACATCCCAGAACTGCTAGTATGAATTTGAAGAAAATGGGACTATCTACAGAACGTTTCCTATATCGCCTCTGATAACACAAAGAGGCGTAAACAACATTTTCGAAATTTTACAGGAGAGCCAAATTGAGTTTTCTTGTGCATAAATTTTCTGTTCACGGTAGGAAAATCATCACTTTCCTGGACCCGTGAATGACCATACGAACTTTTTTCTGTTGCCAAATTTGATTGTTTATTCTATAAAATATATAAGACCTGTTTGACTGCTGGAGTAAAGGGACTTTTCAGTCTCACCTCGGCAGTATAAACAAGGTACTTATATTCTATTCTATTCTAAGGTAAATTCTATTTAACTGTGACAATCGAATTACGCCTATTTGATTTGTCTGAAAAACAGAAAATGAGGGATACGCCTGATTTCAATTTTTGTTGTATCTTTTCTTTGGATTATAATTGGATTACGTGTATTTGTGAGAACAAAATATAGCACAAGTAGACTCAATCCAAGCAATAAAACCGATTTAAAAAAAAATGTGTTTTACGCCTCTTTGTGTTATCAGAGGCGATATGTGTGCAAAATTTCATCAAAATCCGTTCTGTAGTTTCCGAGATTTGCGCGTTACAAGGAATATTTTTAATAGACAGACAGACCGACAGAAGGACACATAACCAAAGTTACTCAGGAGGTTATGAAACGTCCAGAAATATGAAAAAAATTGAAATCGGACACACAAAAATATTTTTTTTTACTAAAATGAACACAATACTTCCAATTCCTAATATTAGAAGTTTTTCGGATGTAAATATGGAAAAGAAAATCGGTTAAGAATATATTTATGGAGTTATAAAAGTGATTTACTAAAATTAAAAGAAAACTCATTATATGCATTTTTCCATCTCTTATATCCAGGTATCTCGAGTAAAGAGGCCGTGTTTTATTTGTATGTGCGAATTAAAATTTGATCCATACCACTGACATGTGGTAGAGTTCCAAGCATACAGGCTGCATTGCCGCGTTGAATCCCTGTGGATATTCTCTGCAACAAGAATTCATATTTTTTTTTTTTTTTAAGTGGGGTTTAACGTCGCTTTCAACTGCCATGGTCATATCACGACGGGGGTTTTACCCTCCATTCGCAGGAAACTCACAAACCTGCTACTCACATTGACCTCACCCAGCCTGAGTGGGGCCGGGAAAAGCCAGCGTCACGAGAATTAGAATTTGAATGGTCACCCATCCAAGTCTTAACCTCGCTGGATGTCGCTTAACTTCGGTGTTCTGAAGGGAACCGGTGTATTCAACATGCCATCGACGCTGGCTGAATTCATATTTATATTATCGTTTCTCCTCTACTTCTGTGTTGCAGGAACAGAAATACTTTTACAATCTGACATTAGATGCATTCCACTATGCTGGTCTAGAGGACATATTTCACAAGGCGGAAGTTATTGCTCGACACAAACAATTTCAAACAGACCTTCTTGAACTACGAAAATATGTAACCGAAAAAACCTGGTGGTAATCGCAATAATATAATAAAATAAATAATAATAACAACACGGTAAACACCAGGCGGGGATTCTTAACGCATTTTGTACCACCTCTTGGTTATTAATAATAATATTGAAATATTCTGAGACATTTCTGCCAATAATTTGAAGTTATTGCTGAAAATCAAATTGAAAAAACTTGACAGTAGTATATATCTCAATTTGATGCTTTAGATTAATTGCCCTTCTTGCACCCAGGTCCTCCATTGTTATCACATATTACTTTCAGTTTTTTTTTTTTTTAATATTTATTTTTAATATTTATTGATGAAAAATATCCTTATCCAAACATTATTCAAGTACTTAAAAAACACAGACTTAATTGAACAATGGTTTCAGTTCATAGAACAGGATTATGGTCGTTAGGCCGCAGCCACGGAAAAGTAAAAGTAGTATTGAACTATCTATAAAACAAGTAAACCAGCTCATCTCCCTGGGGCACACAGCCCACAACTGTGAACTGCCGCCGCATTGAACAGCTAGACTGATCTTTTGTGATAGGTAAAAACTTGCTTGCTCTACCATCACCTGACTTTTCCACTAGCCTTGACCCCAACACGTTCAGGAAGCTTTTTGCTTCAGCTCCCAACGAACCCATTGTCTCTATAGCAGAGGGGATGTATCCATTGTCTTCCAATTCACTGTAGGTTGTGTGCTTCTTCAGAGCTGCAATTTCAGCTGCAGATCCAGGATTTACCTCACTGGTCATTTTTACCTCACAGACATCAACAGACGGTCTTGATCCGTGGTATAAACAGCGATTTGACCATAACTTTTGACCAAAGCAAAATGACCCACTGCAACTTCAGCTTATTCGATACTTCGGGGTCAGCAGAACTTACCATATAAATATTTGTACCTACGCATGGGACACCCTGTATAGTATAAGTTAGTATAATAAATGTAAAACTTCTTGAATTTCGTGGAAGTAAAATATCGGTTTAAGACTGTTGTATTCAGTAAGTTTGTTTTTGATTTCGGCCACAGTGCACAAATACCCTCATAGTTCTTTATTTTTATTTAAATTTATTAGATTGTGCAAACATTTTTGTTAATTATGTAAAAATATATTAATTTATTACAAATAAATCATATCTTATCTTATCACAATTCTTAATTTTTTTTTTAAAATAACCTTTGATCGGCGTTGAAAACAAAGTAAGAAAAATGTAGTTAAGTTCCACCACTGCCGGAGAAACGTTTAGCAAATCACGTAATGTTACAAAATGACTAGTTACTCCACATTGAAACATTTGCGAGCTGTATAATTGCAAGCTTTGCATCAATTTCCCTATGGAATTATTTCACACGTGACTAACACGTGACAGAATTTTCCTAGGGTTCTCTCTCTCTCTCTCTCTCTCTCTCTCTCTGTCTCTCTCCAAGTATATCACTCTCACTAGTCCTTCTTCATTTTCAAAGAACATCCAATGTTCTTCTATCTGAAGAGCAAAGAATCATCCACAACCACACTAAAAAAATCAAGAACATTCAATGTTCATATTGATATTTTTATTATCCTCGTGAATTATAATTATTTCATAGGTAAAACACTTCCTTGAACTCACTACCGAGAGGAAACGCGCCTCTGAAAAAAAAGAAGAAAAAAATAATGAAATTGATAAAACTAATATTAAAATCTCATGTAAAATACTAAAATATGACTTGTCGACTAATTTTTGATATCGACAACAGTTCACAAATTAAGCAATCAATGTTCTTTTAGCAAAAAATCATTCACACTTATGGGTGGAAGAGATTACCAATAACCCCGCCCTTTAGGTTGAACATTAGCTTCACTTTTTTGTTCTTGTTTCTTTGTTCAATCTATTTACTTTTTTCTTTACAATTTCATAGTATTTTACTGTATAATATTTTTGTCTTACCTAATAAAGCATACTCGTACGATAATAATAATAATATTCAAGAGCAGAACTGCCAACCTAACGCACGCACATAAAATGCACAATGCAACTTTGGGACGCCTGATCTGAAAGCCTCTTCTCTCGTGGCCTTTGGCGCTTTCAAAATTTCTTCAGAGTGCTCGGTGATCTACTAGCTTACCAATCACTTTTCATATATGTAAGTTGCGGTGGGTGCTTTAAAAGAGTTTTTTTCAAAACAAAAAAAGTTATCATATTTCTAATAATTACTTTCGTGATATCACAACTACTCAAGCTCGCTCTACTTAATCTGCGCCGAAACCGGGACTTGAATCACCGACCTCAAGGTTATAAGCAGCCGCCTTATCCATCTAACAGTCTTTTCATATGGTATTCTGGATCAGTTTTCAAGACACTTGAACAAATTTTCAGCTTCTAACATTATACAGGGTGGGGCAAAAGTCTGGAAACCCCTGAACAACTTTCGAATGGCTTCTTCGGTAAAATTAAAATTTTGTAAGGTAAACCGGGCTAGTAAGACCTTCTTTTAGAGTGGGGTCGATTTCTGTTACCGGCCCCCATGTCGGGGCCAGGGGGGCCAACTTCATTTTTTTTAAATACGAACCCCCACTTTGCGATACATTTTTGAAAAGGTCTTTAAAATAAGAAATACATCGGTGCAAATTTTATTTTTTTAATATTAATTGTTTGCAAATGGCGTCCAACTTTGTGTATGCAGTAAAGTCTGGAAACCCCTGAATATCTTTCGAATGGGCTTTCTCAGTAAATTTAAAATTGTGTACGGTAATCCTTGGTAATCAGACCTTTTATTAGAATGGGACCAATTTTTTTTTACCGGCCCCCATGTCGGGGCCAGGGAGGCCAACTTCATTTTTTTAAAAATGAAATCCCACCTTGCGATACATTTTTGGAAAGGTCTAATTACCCCGACTTACCGTGTACAATTTTAAATTTACTGAGAAAGCCCTTTCAAAAGATATTTAGGGGTTTCCAGACTTTACTGCATACACAAAGTTGGACGCCATTTGCAAACAGTTAATATTAAAAAAATAAAATTTGCACCAATGTATTTCTTATTTAAAGGCCTTTCCAAAAATGTATCGCAAGGTGGGGGTTCGTATTTAAAAAAATGAAGTTGGCCCCCCTGGCCCCGACATGGGGGCCGGTAACAAAAATCAACCCCACTTTAAAAGAAGGTCTTATTAGCCCGGTTTACCTTACAAAATTTTAATTTTACCGAAGAAGCCATTCGAAAGTTATTCAGGGGTTTCCAGACTTTTGCCCCACCCTGTATTATGTGAAGACAGCCTAGCAGAGAGAGGAGTGTGTCATTCTTTTCATGTTTGCATGGTCTCCCCCATCTACTTAAGTATCTCTTCTCTCTCCCCCCTCTTCCTCCCTCCTAACCAACCTCTTCTTCCCTTCTTTTCTCAACCCCCCCCTCTCCACTTCTTCGACAACCCTAATACTCTTATTCTTCAAAGGGCCCCCCCCCCCCGTCTCGCCCTTCCCCTTCCGTAAGTGTGTCGGCCGTCCGATAAGGCCGAGATTTATATTTATTACTCTCTTCCGGACAGAGACGGGGAGAAGGCGGGCGAGGATGCATGTAAGTCAGGGGGTCGATTCCGAGATGGACGCGTAAAATCAAACGGGATCGACTCTCATACACTCTCCTCAGTCGACTTCTTATCTGCAACCAGCCATTTATGTACCACATTTCTCTCCCGGATATAGGTATTATCCAAAGACAGACAGAAACCAATGTTTTATTTATTAAATACAAATAAAAAACAGAAAAGGAAAAGGCGTCCTGTATAGTAACTTAATAAGTTATGAATGGAGGAAATAAAAGTCAATCCCAGTATAAGATCACTGAAAGAAAAAGGCACCCTTGACCCTGTATATAATTTATGAAAAGAGGAAATAAATGTCAATCCCAGTATAAGATCTTTGAAAGGAAAAGCCATCCTGTATGATAAGTTATGAATAGAGATAAATGTCAATCCCAGTATAAGATCTTTGAAAAGAAAAGGCATCCTGTATAATAAGTTATGGATAGAGATAAATGTCAATCCCAGAATAAGATCTTTGAAAGGAAAAGGCACCCTGTATATAATTTATGAATAGAGGAAATAAATGTCAATCCCAGTATAAGATCTTTGAAAGGAAAATGCACCCTGTATATATAATAAGTTATGAATAGAGGAAATAAATGTCAATCTCAGTATAAGATCTCTGAAACGAAATCCAAATTTATGTGTACAATACCAGACCATAAGTGTGGAACATAAGTAGAGTATAAAATAATGTAGATATTAAAAAGAGAGTGTGCGCCATTAATTACAGACTTCTTTTGTGGCTTTCGATTACCAATTGAAATAATTATTTCGAAAGCTATTGAAAAGAAAGTTATTGAGCTATGTGAAGTTGGCTGACCATCAAGGGGGGGGGGGTCTATATCTCGGGAACGAAAGGTCATAGAGAAAAACGAATTTGGGTACAAAACGGTACATAACTGGTACAAAACGATGAAAAAAAGTCCGACCCAAAAATCTAAAGTTTTTTTTGAGTTATTACTTTTTTAACCGTCAATATCTCGGGAACGGAAGGTCACAGAAAGATAAGATAAGTGAGCAGAAAAATTCCTACACCACTGGGGATCGAACCCAGGTCACCATGTGTGCAATGCCTAGCGCGCTAGGCATTACAAGAAAAATAGAGGAAGACCGTCCCTTAACTCGGACTTTCCATCTATTACAACCCTGGCTTGTTGTAATACATCGGCCCAACCCAGGCTGGGTGAGGTTAATGTGATTAGCAGGTTTGTAAGTTTCTGCGAATAGAGGGTAACACCCCCGTCGTGATATGACCATGCAGTTGAAAGCGACGTTAAATCATAATTAAAAAAAAAAGAAACAACAAGTATTACATACTTGTTGTTACATACTAGTAGTCACTGTGACCGAGTGAGATAGCGCGCTAGGCATTGCACGCAGGGTGACCTGGGTTCGATCCCCAGGGGGCAGGATTCTTTCTGCTTTGTACTTGGGTGTTCGGGGTCCACTCATACCTCGTGAGGAAAAATGAGTAGCTGTTTTAATTTTAACAGCGACCAGTAGCGGAATTATAGGCAAAATAAGATATTGGGATATTAAATATATGGAAAAGTCCCATATTCTGCGCTACCCACTAAACTTGTGATATAATAACACAACGAAACACATTACTATTATATACAATGAACTTTACTAGGATAGTTTTTACATTCCTTATCCTATAATATTAAGGAAAGTAGGTATTGAATTTTTAATTTTATTTAATTTATGATTTACAATTGACAAATATACAAAGCTCTTGCTGTAAGTTATATTAAACTAGCTTCTAAGACTTATTTCTTAGAACTAGCTTCCAGCCAACTTCACGTGAAGTTGGCTGACCACCTGAGGGGGGTTAATATCTCGGGATCGGTAGTGGTACAAAACAAAATTTTATTTGTACAAAACGTTGAGCCAAGTAGCGACCAAATCGCTTTCGGTGGTCAGCCAACTTCACATAGCTGACATCGACGCTGTGTCACGAGTATACCTAGTGACACGCATTATTTATATGCAAAACACATCCTTTGAACAAAACTTCATCCAATAAGTTCCATATTGTATTATATATTTATTCATATCATCAGTCTATGTTATTTAATTAGATAAATAATTAAAATAGTTTGTACGTATATGTTGGCCTGTGTGTTTGTCCGCTGGTCAGTAAGGATCAAATCATAGGGTTATTACCGCCTTCCATGACATTTGATTGAAGGTGCAGTGCCAATGTTTGTATGTCCGACTGTGCGTTTGTCCGTAAGTACATTAGGATTGTAGTGTCCAGTTAGGGTTTCTTCTATGTAATTGAAAATACAATACCAATGTTTGTATGTCCGACTGTGCGTTTGTCCGTAAGTACATTAGGATTGTAGTGTCCAGTTAGGGTTTCTTCTATGTAATTGAAAATACAAGACCAATGTTTGTATGTTCGACTGTGTGTTTGTCCGTAAGTACATTAGGATCGTAGTGTCTAGTTAGGCTTTCTTCTATGTAATTGAAAATACAAGACCAATGTTTGTATGTTCGTCTGTGCGTTGGTTCGTGAGTACATGAAGATCGTACGGTCCAGTTAAGGTTCCTTTCCTGTCATGTCATTGAAGATGCAGTGGAAGGATTTTGAGTGTTCGTGCGTTGTCCGTTTGTCCGTGAGATATAACCTTTGGTTAAGATCTTTACAAGAGCGAACTTCTTTCTCTGAAAACAAAAGATTTTTGATGTTATTCATTGAAATGGTGACCGACCCCAGTAGCTTGATGATAAGGCGGTGGACTTGTACCCTGGAGATCGGTGGTTCGAGTCCTGGTTTCAGCGTAGATTTAGTAAAGCTAGTTTGAGTAGTTGTGATATCACGACACGAAATTGATTAACACAAATATGATAGCTTGTTGAAAATTTGAAGACTTTATTCAGCATGAACATTATAATAATTTATTGTATGGCAAGGCTAGTAGAAGATTCGAAATAGATAGTATATTCTTCTCATTTCTTTAAAAACGTCTCTTTGACGTCTATGTAAATACCAACTTTTAGTTTTAAAAAAAATCAGTATACAAATTTTTTTGATTTTCTTTGATGGTGAACACTGAAAATATGTTTATTACATGCTATATTTTTTACAAATACAATATTTCCCGAAACCTCACACCACTTGGAATGATACATAAGATACAAGCGCTATTTCCTCTCTGTATGGTGAGAGAATTTTTTTGTATCATGAAATTCTTGTCTACTTCAATGATTAATAATTAGAACGTTACGTATTTTTTTTAGATATAATTAATTTTATTCAAAACTAAAAAAAGGTTCCAAAAATCACTTTCCTTTGAACATTTTACTCTAAAGTGACTAAAGGATAAAATGTGTAGAGAAAATAAGGAAACTCAAATATTTTGGGAATTTTCTTCTCCTGTTCCAAAATTTCATTCGTAAATAATCGTTTACTTTATTTACAGAACCGTGTACCTTGACAGTTCAATACATTTACAGGTAAATAAGGATACCTATTAAAAATAAACCACCCTGTAGATATTTTCTTAAACCTTTTTAGTTTTCATTTTTTATATACATTTGTATGATAGTTTTTTAACGCGAAAATAAAGAGTAAAAAAAATACTATCGAAAATAATTAGTATTTTTAAATTTAAATTGAGTTAATTTATTTATTTTCGATATCTTTGCATGTATAATTGTATATTTACAGAATAAATAATTAATTTATAATTGAGCATTTTGACAAAAAGTACCATCGAAAGTAATGAGTATTTTTCACATTTTTTTATTTTATTTGACAAAGAGTCTTGACATATTTATATGAATGACCCGTCAGAAAAAAAAAGGAATTTAACAAATGATTAGAAATTAGTTTATAAATAATAATATAGTTGAGTATTTTTAACATTAAGTTTACTTTGACAATTTAAATCAAATAAAAATCAAAGTAGCCAGCGTCGATGGCATGTTGAATACACCGGTTCCCTTCAGAACACCGAAGTTAAGCGACATCCAGCGAGGTTAAGACTTGGATGGGTGACCATTCAAATTCTAATTCTCGTGACGCTGGCTTTTCCCGGCCCCACTCAGGCTGGGTGAGGTCAATGTGAGTAGCAGGTTTGTGAGTTTCCTGCGAATGGAGGGTAAAACCCCCGTCGTGATATGACTATGGCAGTTGAAAGCGACGTTAAACCCCACTTAAAAAAAAAAAAAAATCAAAGTTGACAGTGAAAAAAATATATATCCCCAATCTTTTTAAAGTTCCTTTTTGTCTCGCACTATAAATACAATGTAGGTAAACAGAAGGGTATTTTTCATAAAAAAAATAATTAATGTCAATACACATTATGTATGTATAAAAACCTTACTTTTTATTATTATTAACTATTTCAACAGATGAGTATTTTATAGGTAATATTGTTGATTTATATACAAAAAAGTAAGTAAGTAAATTAAATAAAAAAACATTGATTTTTTAAAAAAATATTTAATTGATCATTTTTTCTTATTTAATTTTGAAGAAAATGAGTATTTGCATTATTTAAATCTCAAATTATACGTTAAATTTTTCATTGATAAAAATAATTATCATCATTTTTTTTCATCATAAGACCTATAATAATTTTGATTTTATATGTGAATTTTTCACAGTTACCTATTTTTTATTTTCGTCGTGTTATAATTATTTTGATTTTGTTATAACGGTGATACAAATTATTTTTATCTTAACTGTAAAATAATCTCGACTTTAGGTATTGTCGTTTCGCCGTGATAGACGATTGTTTTGATTGTTCGTAATACAATTTTTACTTTCCTTATCTTTTTATAAGGAAAGTATTGTATTTGATTTTATTTTAACAATGTTACAGTTTCCTTGTCAACCACATTGGACTATTTCGTTGGTTTAAATTCCCCGGTTGCAATCTTGTAAGCTTTGAAATGTTTCACCTCATTCGCCCGCTTATCCTTGATCTTGGCGTGGAAAATGTCGTAGAACTGATCTCGAATGTGCGTCGGAAGAAGCCTGAAAATAAAATTCAAATGATAAATTTACTTGTATCTCCACTGGTAGTCAAGTGGTTAAGGCGCTACTCTAGTAATCCAGGTAGGGTAGGGATTCGTTGCTTCGAATCCCCACCCAGTGCATGAATTTTTCCATATTCATTTGAGTTTGTGACCACATAATAATAAGACTGTGAGGGTTAGGTGGTAGAAAATGCTTTGAGCATTAACCTCGCCTGGTGGTGACCTTCCACTGAAGAGTATTATTTATGAACCATGAACTTGTACTTTTATTAACAGTTTTTCTTAGTTTATGTGAGGAGTAAATTCATACTTTCTCACATAAACTTTGATGATCAGTATTAAAATTAGAATTAAAAATATTGGGGGAAAAAAATTCAAAAACTTTCGGACTATATAAATAAAAAATAAAATAATATCGCCTTATTTATACTGCCCGATTAAGACTATTAAGGTCCCATTATTCCAGCAGTAAGCCCAAGACATATTATTATGTGGTAAAAATCCCAAATGGGAGGATAACTCGTCATGTCCCGGCTGGGTTTTGAACCCACGACATCTGGATTCACAGAGTGCCGCCTTTACCACTGAGCCACCGGGACAGACAGATGGCAGGATTGTAAGATGACACTTTTCTGGATCTTCCATTTCACTGGATTTCCGGATATAAACTCAAATCGACCACCACTCACTTGACCACCACAGCGGCATAGTACTGTTCCTTGGGAATGGAGAAGATCACCTCGTTGCTCCGGACTCCCCGCACAATGGCCCTCGCACAATGCTCCACGGACAGCTCGGGTACTCTGCGAGGAAAAATGAGGAAGCAATAAAATTAAGACAACATTTTACTTTTTTTATAATAATAATAAATCATTTGTTTTATTTTTCATATTTTTTTTTATACAGAGGACCCATCCTAAGCCATTTTTATTTGGCTTCTAAGATCCGAGGAATTTTCAATATTAGAAATCGGAAGTTGTGTGTTCGTTTTTGTAAAAAAAAAAAACAAAAAACAAAAAAAAACATTTTTTTGCTCCAATTTCATATTTCTGGACGTTTCATAACCTCCTGAGCAACTTTGTGTCCAATGTGTCCATGATTGGGCAGTGTTTTTTTCCTGTTCCTAAAGTTCTCTTACATTCAGGTTCGGGTGTATAGTTATAGTATTTTTCTTATATGTAGATTGGCAATGAAAAATTCAGGGACAATTTCGATGATGCCTGCCTGCTTCGTGGTTGAAAAGTCCCGGTCCCGGTCTGTCCCGGTAGCTCAGTGGTAAAGGCGGCACTCTGTGAATCCACAGGTTCCAGAGGTCGTGGGTTCGAAACCAGCCGGGACATGACAAGTTATCCTCCCATTTGGGATTTTTACCACATAATAATATTTGGGATTTTTACCACATAATAATACATCTGTCTTGGACCTACTGCTGGAATAATGGGACTTTGTCCTTATCGGGCAGTATAAATGAGGCGATATTTTTTTTTTTTTTTTACAACATCAACACTTGCCAGTTTTTTAGGGCTAGACAAGCAATTACAGATGCAAATATATTTATTGTGTGTGTATGTACATGTACAATCATATAAAATATAGGTATACAATACAATACTTAAAATTAAGGTGAATGGCGTATCCCCGTCGTGATATGACCATGGCAGTTGAAAGCGACGTTAAACCCCAATTTTAAAAAAAAAAAAAAGGTGAATGGCGATATTATTATCTATTTTTTTATGTAATAAGATTCATCTATATTTTATAATTATACCTAACTTTATTATATTATCTACTATTTTATACTTTTATATATTTTCAACTTTATACAATTGTATTTTCATATTATATACAATAAACGTGGGTAAACCCCGTTAATTTGTAAAAAACAAAAAGTAAAAAACAAAACAATTTTTTTTTAAAAAAGTTGCGAGCTGGTGTAATTTACCTGACTTCCCAGTTCTTGACATACTCGGAGCTGGTGTTGATGAAGAAGGGACACACCACTGAGGTGTTCACCTGGTTGTGTTTGTTTCTCCTCAGCTCCTCCCGCACTGACTCCATGAAACCTGGGGGGGGGGAAGTGATTTATTTATTTTTATTTATTTAGAAACTTTTTATTAGTAGAACATATTTACAAACAAATAATGGCAAAAAATGGCCAAAAGAAGCCAAATTCCGCCACTAGTGACTTAACGCTCAGATGTAGCAAAAAAAAAATGCCAAATTCGTAATCAGCACCTCAAAATCATTGGAGTTGATATGTCACAATCCCCATCTCGGATGAATAATAAAAAAGTTAGTCAGAGCGGGTCCCCCGAAAATACCGGTAAATTTCAAGATATCAAAAAAATGATAAAAATAACCCCTATTTATGCATAAAAATAATTTTTTTTTCTACAGGATAAGGAAATTGAAAATCGACTGTGAGAGAGCTCTTTTTTTAGTCTTAGCGTGAGATTAGGTAATAGACAAAATCGAGAACTTAAGTCAAGACTTAGCATTAGTTTTACCCCACGATTGTGATTAACTCGACCAAGCTCAGTAGCTAGATCGATAAGGCGGCGGACTTGTAACCTGGAGATCGGTGGTTCAAATCCCGGTTTCAGCGTATATTGAATAGTGCGAGTTTGAGTAGTTTTGATATCAAGTGATAAAAACAAACAAGCCCGTGTGTTCGATTCTGACGCGATAGCTTTTTTTTGTTTTTAACGTCGCTTTCAACTGCATGATCATATCACGACGGGGGTGTTTACCCTCCATTCGCAGGAAACTCACAAACCTGCTACCCACATTAACCTCACCCAGCCTGGGTTGGGCCGGAATGCCAGCATCACGAAGTCTTCTGGCATTCCGGCCCAACCCAATTCTTCAATTTTCTTTTATCTTTTGTCATGCATTGATATACATAATGAAAGCTCGTTTTTTGCATTTGAACCCTGGAATATCTTACCAGTGACGGCCCATTTACAAGACGTGTACAGGGATCCGTTGGCGAGGCCAGTCAGGGCAGACATGGAGGAGATGGCCACAATATGGCCGCTGTTCCTCTCTATCATCTCCGGCAGAAACGTGCGGCACATCTAGAGGAGAGAAGGAGAGATCGGTTAGTGCCAAATGAAATAAGTAATACGGCGCGAACGACCTGCTCCAGCAGAGTTAAAGCGCCTCAAAGGAAAAAAAAAATAATCATTCATATGTGTTGGTTACAATTTTGAGCTAGCTTTACTTAATTTTTGGTACACAAAAAGGTTAGCGTTATTACCTTCATTTGCATGAAAGAAAGAAGAAGAAGAAGAATAATTTCTTATTGTTGTGGTTTCCTCTGTGCTTATAAGACAAATTCATTACCCATGAGACATACGTTATGAGGCCCACGTTAGAAGAAGCACTCTTGCTCTCAAGATTCACAAATCTCCTTTTAACCGTCACACGACACACTCTGATTGGTTATTACGTTCAAATCAACTAATCAGAGTGGGTTGTATGACCGATGACAAGGAGATTTGAGGATTATGAGTGTGAGAGTGCTTTCTGAAACGAGCGTGTGAGTTCTCCATTACTTCCTCCATGATTAATTTCGGCTTCAATGTGAGTAGATCAAAGCACTGAGTATAAGTTATCATATTTGTGTTAATCACTTTCGTATAATCAGTATCAGTATAAACAGAAAAGTGAGAAGTTGTAATAGATGTACATGAATATCAGAACATATCTGGACAGCTGTTTCGAGCTTATTTGCTCTCATCAGCAGGCAATAGTTCTGAATATCCATGCCATCAACTAACCTCTATATTTTTATCAGTATAAACAGAAAAGTGTGATATCACAACTACTCAAACTCGCTTTACTAAATCTACGCCGAAACCGGGACTTGAGTCACCGATCTCCAGGTTACAAGTCCGCCGCCTTATCGATCAAGCTACTGAGATCGGTCACACATACTTACCCAGATGTGGCTGAGGAAGTTCACCTTCGCCACTGTCTCAACGAGGCCGACACTGCAGTCAGGACTCAGCAGGTTGCCGCCCGCGATGAGGCCCGCATTGTTCACCAGGATGTCCACGCGGCCGAAGTCGGCCAACACCTGTCTCTTCAGCTCCTCCACAGACTCGACGCTGCCGACGTCACAGAAGTAGCCCCTGAGAGGAAAGTTAAAGATAAACTAGCTGGCATCGGGGTTAAGTGGCAGAGAATGCCTAGGGCATTAACTTCGCCCCGGATAACAATACATTTGTTCCCGCCGCGCCGTGTACCTACAACTTACTATTAAATCTGTCCGCAAGAAAACTGTAATTGGTTCAATGAAAATTCGACTGGACCAGTTCTCTGGCAGAAGCGCTCAGGAAAACAACGTATCATTTCCAGCGTAATATCTTTCCTAAGTTTTTCCTTTTCAATAAATAAAATATTACCAAGCGTGGACCTGTTAAAAATATTTAAATTTAAATATTTTTTTCTATATTTTATTTGTAAATATTGTTTTTTTTATCTTTGTTAATAATTTATTGTTGTTTGCATTGTATAAAAAAATAAAGTGTAAATAAATAAATAAATAAATGGCATAGCAGAAAACTGAGAACTGTCCAACCAACCATGGATGGAAGAGCTCAGAATTGAGAATCCTACCACGTTGAAGAAAGCAAAAAATGTAAATGCAATCCTATTTCATAAATTGGCCCCTAGATAATTACTTGCAGAACACAAACTCATTGACAGTTTGGTCGATCTAAGCGTCGATTGCGCATTCATGCACCGGTTCTCGTAGGATCACTGAACTGAAGCGACGTCCAGCAAGGTAAAGACTTCGTGATGCTGGCATTCCGGCCCAACCTAGACAGGGTAAGATTAATGGGGGTAGCAGGTTTGTCAGTTCCTGCGGATGGATAGTAACAACCCCGTTGTTTCATGACCATGCAGTTGAAAGCGACGATAAACCCAAAATTAATCTTAACACATAGACGACCGGCATGTTTTTCTTAAGTTCTCCCGGGGGACCGGCGATGTTTAGGCTATTCACAGGCGTAATACATCCGTGTACCACCGGTGGTACAACCGGTCCATTCCGTACAGACACGCGTGTACCACCGGTGGTACACCCAGTCGTCCAAGTGTTAAAAAAGTTTAGTCACTTACTTGCAAGAACCTGGTGCAAACTCGTTGACAGATTTCACGGTCTGCTCGTTCAGATCGGACTGGATTTCAGCGCAGGCAATCTTGCAGCCGTGGCGGGCAAATTCCATGGCCAGCCCTTGCCCAAGACCGCGTCCCGTACCCGTGATCTAGAACAAGAGATGAGGCTCATGAGACCCTTGAGGACACAAATGGGGATTCAAGAGAAAAGAAAGCAAAGAAGAAGAGATGGAGTAGAAACACAATACTTCCGATTTCTATAATATTAGAAACTTGTCGGAAGTAAAAGGATAGAAATTACCTTGTTTATACTGCCGAGGTGAGACTTAAAAGTCCCTTTATTCCAGCAGTCCAAACAGGTCTTATTTATTTTCAAATTATTACAGACATTTTTTAAATATAGAAAGACGAGGAAGTGACAGAGGGAACAAACACAAAACAGCAACAAGAGCTTCATGTAACTTACCATCAAAATGATGAAATCAAAGAAACACATTGCAATTAGATAATCTTGAGGGGTTGTATGACCATTGCAATAAGGCGAAAAGGAGGATGAGGAAAGGTATGAAGAATTGTAGAAAACAAGAAATGGAATAGAGAAAGAAGTAGATAGGATGAGTGTTGCTCAGACTTTTTCCTAACCAAGAAACAAGAGCTTCCTACTTCAGACACTCGTGTCTTGTAGCTTGTCCTATGCCTATCCCGTCGTATTCCTCCTCTCTGACGGGTGAAAAAGCGAAACAATACTGCCCATTTCAGTGGCTTCAATGCTGGGTCATGAACATGTGTAAGGAAATTTATGACTGCAATTTTTTGTCGGCTCTCTGGGACAAAAGCGCACTTGTGCGCTTCTGTCTTCCCTTTCACTTTTAACATGACGCATAGCAAGAGGAATGTAGGGCATATGCTATTGCATGCGTTTGAGTTGCAAGAACATGTTTTTCGAGAGACATGCACAAAAGGCTTGCCTTATTGCGGTTGAAAGTGAAGAGAAAAGCGAACAAGGGCCAACATAGCTTTACCGTAACACAACTATACAATAACAGTTCACAGAACTACTAGTTATAGTTATGAAAATGACAGTTAAAAATCAGTAAAAACTTGAAAGAGAGTCACTCACCAGTACAACCTGGCCAGAAATGTCTTTCTTGGGCAGAGGCACGAACAGTCTGTAGGTGGCGACCAGCAGACTGATCCAGAGGTTGAGGGAGAGAACCACTAGCTGGAACACCAATCCTAGGGGGTTCTTGAGGGGTTGAAGGTTGGCAAGGGGTGGAGGCAGGTCTAGGCCATTGTCCTGGCTGTCTGCCATGATGAAATCTGTAAGAGAGAAATCTGAAATCTGTAACGCGGCTACAAAGTGTTGTACCTTCCGTTATAGAAAATATTTTCAGATGATTTAAGATTGTATAAAACAAAACAGAGAAAGGATTTACACCGCTTACAAGAAGAAATTCTAGAAAAATCATTGCTACTCGTGGAAAAAAAAACATAAGAATTTCAGAGGTTTTTAAAAACATCCTCAATGTAGGTACATATTATTTATTTAAATTTTTCCCCCTTATTAGTAGGTCATGATAAAGTTGATATCTTTTGGTACTTGTATTTTGAAGAAAAACTTTTGAAATTCGAATGATAAGAAAACCCAAACTTGTTCAGGAGGTTATGAAACGTCCAGAGATATACAAAAAAAAAAAAAATTGAAATCACAGCAAAAAATATTTTCCTTTTTTACAAAGCTAACACAATACTTCGGATTTCTAATGTTACTCGGAAATAAAAAATAGACAATTAACTGAAGGTGCTCTAAAGTACCTCTAAAGTCCTGTGTTTTGTAAGCTTATATTTTTCTTTCCATCACAGTACACGCGGGAGATCTATACTAACAATTTCAGATCTTATACTAATATCAAAATCTTGTGTTACCTACTTGGTAAACAAATCAAACCTTGGAAGTACGACAGATGAATATTAAAAAAATAGAATTAAAAAAAATAAAGATTAAGAGAAGTTAAAAAAAATAGAACTCCAGAACATTCAAAATTTATGAGACAATCATGTTTGCTGATTAAAGAAATGAAGGACCTTCCAGTCACATACAATCACCTTACTTTAGCATTTGGTTTATTTTTTTGCCGGTCAGACTACCGGCAGGTAAATTTATGTCAACAAATGGTCAAACTACGAGTGATCCAACTTCTCTCCACGCCCGACTTGGCTCCACTTGAGTAATCGTTCACAATCTATTGTTTCCTTTGTAATGTGCGATCTACACGAATAATGTCTGATTTATTTTTTATTTTTTTAAAGATGAGTGTTTCACAGCCTTTTTTATTTCAGAGCCCTGAAACAGGAGCTACTGTAGACGTTTGTGGTCTTTGTTGTAGCCTGCCCAGCCTGTAGTATGCCTCCTCTCTGATGGGCGAGAAATGACACTATACTTCTGATTTAGGTGCTGGGTCACCACGAGCGCACCGGAAGGTATACCTTACAAACAACTGTAACCAAATTTTTAGTACAAAATTTTGTCTGCGCGGGGGTTCGATCTGGGGACCTTTCGCATAGCAAGCGAGTACTTCACAACTGAGCTATTCGTGCGCTCTATTTAATATGCTCATTGATTTTGACCTCATTATTTTGAACAGTCATGACCTCATAAAAACGGAAATAGACAATTGGTCACGTGCGGCAATCTTAAAAATTAAAAACACAATGGATACATGGATCACATGACGTAACTCTTAAATATTATGTATAGGTCAACATGTCTATGAATCGTATTAGTCGTATTATGTCTCTACTACCTATTATTAGAGCATAATAATTAGATAATATCCATTACCCAGGACGTCCGGCCCTGTATCTCAAGAACAAAAACCGTCTTGAGAAAGAGGATTAAAGTAAAAGTAAAAATATTATACATTAAGATTAGGACTATAGTTGATAATGTTCAAATGGAAACTATCAGAAGATGACAAATGTGAATGTGGCGCCATCCAGACCATGCAACACATCGCCTGGTCTGTCCAAAACTCCTAACAATATGTAACACACAAGATCTTCTAGAAGCCAACAACCAGGCAGTAGAAGTCGCTCGTTATTGGCAAGAAACCATATGAAGGCAATTGATGACCTGGACTCGTAAAGTAAAGTAAGTTGATAATAACAGAAATAACTTCCAGTTAGATTTTTCGACGGAAAAAATTGTTTCTCTCTGGAATAATAAATGTAAATTTGACCGATAACAAACTTCGCGAAATCAAACTTGATAATAAACCATAGCATCTACCCTTCAATATGAACAGGCGTGAACAAATGTCCATTACCCGCCTTCGGATTGGTCATACCAATCTAACTCATTGTTATTTAATGAAAATAGAAAATCTCCCAGAATGTGGTGAGTGTTCATGTGGACTTACGCCAGCCTCCTGAGTTCGATTCCCGGTTGGAACAGACTTTTCACACAGAAAATTCTGTTCCCTCCGAACATGAGGCTGGCCATTCCGGCCCTACCCAGGCTGGGTGAGGTTAATGTGGGTAGCTGGTACGATTCCCTGCGAATGGAGGGTGAAACTCGCGTCCTGTCTACCTCAACGGAATTATTATTATGTAGACTTATAATACAGTATCTTGTACTAAATACCAAACAGCTAGGCACCCTAATAATCTCCTTCTTTTCCTTTCCAGAGACGAAAATTTCATCCTCCAGTTTTTGGTTCAATCTCAACTAAAGATGTAATAAAATCTCTTTTTTTTAGTGTATACAGTTTGAAAAGTTATCATATTTGTGCCAATCACCTTCGTGATATACAACTACTCAAACTCGCTTCACCAAATCCACGCTGAAACCGGGACTTGAACCACCGACCTTCAGGTGACAAGTCCGCCGCCTTATCGATCAAGCTACTGAGGTCGGTTTTTTTAGTGTATAATTATGTATGATAAAATAAAATGTTCGCACAGTACAATAAAAAAAGTATCATATTTAAAATAAAAAAAAATTGTCCGGTTTCTTGTTTTCGTGTTTTCCATACCACCCTAGAATTAGTGCCTGGACTGCCTGGTTAGCAATACCTGTCAAGGTAGGTAACATGTATGAAAACCAGCTCTGTACCTTTATTTCAAACAATGTTTACAGGGTGTCCCGAAAGTCCTAAAGAAGAAGTAATTTCATATTAGTTTAATTGACTATAAAAATAAAAAAAGATAAAGCTAAATCGTAATACATAAAATATAAAATCCATTCATATTAATTCATTCATAATCAATAGAATTCCGAAGTGGCTGGAGCAATTAGGTACAACGTCTTCTTCTGGTATTTTGGATTTTGAAAAGATTTTGAATAAGACGCAAGCCACGCTCAGAAACTGTTCAAAAAGGGTTGGGTGGAAAAGTTTGCCATAGGCAATAACCAATTAACCAAGCCTCTTAGTTAGGACATACCTATGTATATTTATCTATTTTTCCTTTTTAATGTATATATTGTTTCCATTCTTTTACTTCCGAGAAATTTCTAATATTAGAAATCGGAAGTATTGGGTTCGTTTTTATAAAAAAAAAATATTTTTTTGCTCCGATTTCAATTTTTTTTTATATTTCTGGACGTTTCGTAACCTCCTGAGCCACTTTGGTTTTGTGTCGGTCTGTCGGTCCGTCGGACTGTTAAAACGATTCCTTGTAACGCACAAAACTCGGAATCTACTCAACGGATTTTGATTAAATTTTGCACATATTTAGGAGACGTTCTGCAGATGGTCCCATTTTAAATTCATTGAATTCATACTAGCGGTTCTGGGGAAAGAGACCATGCGTCTGACCAGTAACTTTTTACTTAAACGCTTATATCTCGTGAACGGTTCACCCGATTTTGATGAAATTTTGTACGTACATATATGCATATTATTGTTATACATATTATGCTATTCATATTTAATTTTTAATTAATTAAATTTCAACTCTGATATTTAAGAAAATCCGAAATTTCGGACAAAAAAGTCAAAAAATAAGGTTCACGACTTGCTAATACAGAAATTTTTGTAGAATATAGAATGTAGAAAAAATAATATTCTACCATATAAAACAAATCGGTTCAGCGGTTTTAGAGATACTAGTGATTTAGTAGAAAATCTCAAAATTGCCACGTGTAGGTAGTAGGTATACAATGTGAAGCAATAACGAGGAAGTATTGTGTTCATAATTGACAGTTTTTTTTATTAATTTTTGTTATCATTATTTTTGTACTGTGTGGGAAAATGCTTTAGCTAGTTAATCTTGAAATCAACTCACAAGTTACGTAAATACTAAAACTAGAAATTCTATGTTTGTTGAATAAGAAGGTAACTGGACCTGCTGTTTATAAGCTGTAGATAATAATCAGTATCGAATTTCTGTTGAATTAAACACACGGTCTTCAAGGCCCATGTTAGCCTATAATATTGGTTTGCCGGTGTTTGATGATCCGCAAAACCATAGGTCTGTCGACTGAGTCAGCAGGAAAGCTCAGCCATCGAAAGTGTTTCTGACTAGACCATTAGGCAGTCAGTCTTGTCTTACCCGCTCTATGACGAGAGCGCAGCCAGTTCGGTATCCGAATAGCGCGAGTCCTCGAGAAGAGATTGTCCACTGATACACACTAGTCGACAGATGAAGTGATGGTTGGGTAGTAATCCGTACAGGTATATTTAGTTAGGGTTAGACTTCTGCATATTTATAAAAAAAAAATAAAAAAAAAAAAAAAAAAAAAAATAATAAAATCCTTGTGTCTCGGGTGGTTAAAATAAGTATAATGTAATTTGTGGGGATAATACTTTAACCGTAGTCAAACTGATTGAATCGCCCGAGCTATGTAGATGCATACAATAGAATCTTTTATTTTACCTGTCTGTTTTTATTCATTTGATTTATTTTTGTCATCAACCTTATGTCTATTTGTATTCAATGTCGCCATATTAATTTATATTTACTATATTAAAAGTCGTCACCCCAATTTTTACTTATTTACATTCAATGTCGTCATCTTAATTTTCAGAACCAATTTTTGTTGTATAATCTATCTGTCTGTCATATTAATATAAAATAATTTTAATTGACAGTTTCAAATCTCGGCGGCACGGCACCCTAAATGAACCTTGTGGGTCGGAACCCAAGTGTGTGGTTCTATCGAGCCTAGTGTGCATAGGCTTAGGAAAGATGGTTTGGAGCTTTCAATCATGAGGACCAGTCAATCGAGGACGATCGATGTTTAAAGTAAAGGAAAGATGGTTTGCCGGTGTTTGATGATCCGCAAAACCATAGGTCTGTCGACTGAGTCAGCAGGAAAGCTCAGCCATCGAAAGTGTTTCTGACTAGACCATTAGGCAGTCAGTCTTGTCTTACCCGCTCTATGACGAGAGCGCAGCCAGTTCGGTATCCGAATAGCGCGAGTGCCCGCCGGGATATTATTTGTGTACCATTTTAATACGTTCAGTGTTTGTTAACAATAATTATTAATGTATAATTATATATAAGTGACATTATCTCTACTCCAACATTGGTCTCCTTTCTTTTATTTTCTTAACTTTAATTATTTAGTTTTAAGGTATGATGGCGTATCCGAACACTTGGCCATAGGCCATCCCAACCGCCTTTGAGGATGATCAGGGATCGCCTCCGAACGATCCTGTTCCTCAAACGATCACCCGAACATGACGGTGATTAGATCATACAATATCTATTGTGTAGGTACAATAAGACAGCGGACAGCGCCGACAGAGCAGCCACGAAATCATGGCTTCTGTTCCGGTAACTCGGTGGTCAAGGCGTCTATCTGGTAATCCAGAAGTCGCGAGTTCGAAACCCAACTGTTACATGACAAGTTATCCTCTCATTTGGGATTTTGACTACATAGTAAAACGCCTTGAGCTTACTGCTGGAATAACGGGATATAATAATATCGCCTTATTTATACTGTCCTATTAGGACTATTAAAGTCCCATTCTGGAAGAATGGAATAAGTTATATAGGTATGTCAGTAAGCCCAAGACAAATAATTATGTGCTAAAAATCCCGAATGTTAGGATAACTTGTCATGTCCCGGCTGGGTTTTGAACCCACGAACTCTGGAACCTTTGGGTTCACAAAGTGCCGCCTTTACCACTGAGCTACCGGACAGACTAATGTCATAAATTATTGTGTCCTTGACCTCATCATCAATGTGTGTAGTTCAAATCGCAGACTTTCAAATCGTTCTCGTAGGATCACCAAAGTTAAGCAACGTCCAGCGAGGTAAATGCTTAAAGATGCTGGCTTTCCGACCCAACCCAGGCTGGGTGAGGTTAATGTGGACAGCAGGTTTGTGAGTTTCCTTCGAATGTAGGGTAACATCCCCGTCGTGATATGACCATGCAGTTGAAAGAGACGTTAAACCCAATTTAAAAAAAATCGCAGACTTGATTTTTACAGTATTTTACCTCCTTTCTCACTTCTTTTATTATTATTATTATTATAGTATGCTTTATTAGGAGGACAAACTACAATGAAAACGTTATAAAATTAAGAAAAACAAACAAATGACAGAAAAATAAGTAAAAAAGAAATAAACCAATGTCCTACCTATTGGGTTATTGCCTGTGCCAATCTCTTCCACCCAACCCTTTTGAAAGCCTAACTAAAATTAATGTAAGATTCTTTCGTATTCAACCGATTTACAAATATCAAATAGTGGTATTACTTCCGTCAATTTCTACTGTTAGAAAACGGAAGTATTGTGTTCGCGTTTGTAATATTTTCAATTTTTAAATTTAATTAACAAAAAAATTCGCCAATTTTCATGGGAAGCCTCAAGCTCAGGACACAACTCCTCACACAGCCCACCCACCACATTACAGTAGCCTATACTTACTGATGTTCATTTATTTCTTCTAAAAATGGAGTAAAGACTATGTCACTTAGAATGGACGGACATTATCATGGTCAGCGGTTCTAGTGAAGGACGACAGGACACCAGAAAGACTCCTGAACAGCTCAGGATGTCTTCCGCTGGTTTTATTCCGGTTTATTATTCACCGGTGATTCTGGTTTGTGCCCAGAGGTCGATGTGGTGTAAGAAACCGTGCTAAGTAAGTATACATTACTAAGGATACACAAATATACATTACTGACACAACATTATTATGAAGATCAATACAGAGAAATACATGAAACAGCATACAATACCCGACACACAATTTACAAGACACCAAACATTTAAAACAACTACGGAAAATCAACCATAGCATATCAAGTAACAACAATTTTAAACAACTTACCAAACGAGATGAAACAAATAGAAGATGAGAACAAAATGAAAAGAGAAATAAAAAAGTTTTTATTGAACAACAACGAAATTTAAGATCAAAATGAAAATCAAAAAGTAAACAAGAAATGAAAATCGAAGCTCCCGAAAAGTACAAATGTACTTAGCGGAACTTTTAACAATGATGATTATTGAAAACCGAATAAATTTATTATTATTATTAAGTTCCCAGCGATGCATTGATTCAATTTTATTTACCGTGCATTGCTACTCAAGTGGTTAACGCACTAGTATGGTAATCCAGGTAGCGTAGGGATCCATTGGTTCGAATCCCACCTAATGCATGAGTATTTCCTCATTAATTTGAGTTTGTGACCATATTATAATAATAAGACTGCGAGGGTTAGTTGGTAGAAAATGTTTTGAGCACTAACCTCGCCTGGTGGGGTTGTCTTCCACTAAATAGTATTATTCTTTCATTCCAGCCTCTGTGGTGTAATGGTTATGACTACGACCCGTAGTTCAGAGATACCGTGTGCGATCCCCGGTTGGAACAGATTTTTCACACAGAAAATTCTGTTCCCTTCCGTACATAATATTGAGGCTGGCAATTCCGGCCCTACCAGTCTGGGCGAGGTTAATGTGAGTAGCGGTACGATTCCCACGAATGGAGGGTAAAATCCCCGTCCTGACTATCTCATATCAGGACGTAAAACCAAATAGAATCACTGGACATGGAAGGAGCCTAGACATTGGATCTGGGCGTCCATAAATCCTCTCACCACCGTGATATAGGTATCTTTGCCTGTCGCACGGACACGGAATTATTATTATTTAATTTCATCCATTGAAATTTCTTGATGGTTAATCATATATAGTAGTCAGTGTGTACTACACTGTTGGGTTGACAAAAACCACTTGAATATAATAGATTGAGAGATTAAAGTAGTCGCCGGAGCTGAGTGGTATAGCGCACTGGTTGCACGCACAGTGACCTGGGTTCGATCCCCAGATTTAGGTAAAGAGTTTTTCTGCTCTGTATTCGGATTACGAGAGATCCTCATTATTTTTATTTTTATTATTATTTGACCTGGTTGCAGGGCTTTCAGTGAAAACCTTACAATGAACACTGCGACCTAATTAGATCTATTGTGACCAGTTGATTCTATTTGGTTTTAACGTCCTGATTGAGATAGTTAGTCAGGACGGGGGTTTTACCCTCCATTCGCTGGGAATCGTACCAGCTACCCACATTAACCTCACCCAGCCTGGGTAGGGCCGGAAATGCCAGCCTCACGTGTTTGGATGGAACAGAATTTTGTCGAAAACTCTGTCCCAACCGGGAGTTGAACTCGGGAACTCTGGACTACGGGCAGTAGTCACAACCATTGCGCAACGGAGGCTGGCTCCGTGGAAATACCTCATAAGGAAAATTGAGTACTTACTTGAATGAGTACCGACCAGTGGTGACATTGTAATAATATCGCCATATTTATACTGCCCAATTGGGACTATTAAGCTCCATTATTGCAGCATTAAGCCCAAGACGTATTATTATGTGGTAAAAATATCAAAGCGGACAGATTGAGATTATAACACGTGATAACGAAATCTTTCGCGAACGCTAAATAAATCTCTCTATAGAAAAAATTAATGTGTTGGGTGGAGACGCAGACATTTTATTCATAGGTTCCCCGTTCGATTCCCCTTGATGTCACACATGGTTTTTAGTAGCAAACAATGAATGAATTTTCTACGCGCTGCTTTAGTGTGTGTGAAGTCTGTTTCACAATGTACACAAATTGAGCGGAATGAATGGGAATCGAACACCCCCCGCGCCCACAGATTTGACTGTAGAGAGTTGGGACTGTAGAGACTGTAGAGCAGCGGTCGGCAACCTGGGGTCCGCGGACCCCTGGGAGTCCGCGAGAGCTAAATTGGGGGTCCGCGAAGCCATTTCAGGATTTAAAAAAAGGAGAAGAAAAATAGCTCATGAACTCGAATCATAAATAGTCCGAAGTACCCTACTTCCCCCTAACTACTTTTTTTTCATACCCCCCCTTTGATAATGTGGGGGTCCCTTAAAAATTTTCGTGATAAGCTAGGGGTCCGCGCAGTTCAAAAGGTTGCCGACCGCTGCTGTAGAGAGTCGGTACTAAGATAGAGCAGCTTCTAACGCATCTTTTGACTATAATATCTTCAGCTTCGGGCAATCGAGGCACGAGAAATTCAAGACGAAAGGGTAGAATGTTTAACTTGAGCCTAGGGGGGTTAGAGGGGTGGTAGTGAGCTGGAGGTTAGATCAAAAGATAGCAGAAGTTGAGACGGATTTTTAGACTATAATATGTTGAGCCTCGGATAAACGAGGCCAGAGTTATATCAAAATCGAGCTTATCGTGAAATGACCATCTTTTTCTTTACTTCTTAGGAGGATAACACTTGTCCTGTCCCGGCTTGGCTTGGAACCTATGGAATATTTGTCCCGGTAGCTTAGTGGTTTAATTTATAAATACCTATTGTGTACGGTGAATCTCTTTATTGACAAGTCTCCCGAATATCGAAGGTCATTTAAGAGTTTAACGCTTTTTCTCTTTTTTTCTTCTCATTTTACGCGATAAGCCTAATTGTTCACGGCGGTTCTTTACTCTAAAACATTCAAATATGCTCTATTCATCCTTTGACCTCACTACCACACTTTTAACACACCCGTAGTTCTCTTATCACTCTCTGAGGTCTGAGGTCGTTGCTACTCTTAAAAAACTGATCATCTAAGCATTCTAAGCAATAAGGGTTGGGTGGAAAAGATTGCCATAGGCAATAACCCCGCTCTTTAGTTAGGACATATGTTTTCAAATATTTTCTATTCTTTTTCATTTTTATTGTATATATTGTTTTTTTCATTTTTTCACTGTTAAAATAAAGAATATATAATAATAATAATAATAATAAATTCAACTTGTTTGACATCCAATATGCAACAATAAAATTATATATTCATAATTAGTTAATTAGAGACTAGGATTCATTGTCATCTGGACTTATTCATAGTCACAAGATTAAAAACTTCTAAATCTTTTAAGTGTGGAATTAATAGACGTTTTTGTAATACCTCTGTGACGCTAAGTCACGGATTTCGTACTGTGTAAGATAAGGAAAACCAACACTTCGCAACGACTTGGGATATAGAATTTGTCTATAATTTCCCCCTAAAGTCTATATTTATACTATACAGTATATGTAACTATGTAAGTATTTAAAATACAAACGATGCTGCCTAACTTTTGTCAGGTTGCTATAACACAGCATAATCATCAATACGACAGTACATTTTTTTTATTTATTAATACTTATATTCTTTTTTAGCTTACTTCTATTTAGTTGGTTTTCTTCTTTCTTTCTATGCCTTGTAAATATGGTAGTGAATTCCTTTAGAATTAGACAAGTCAAGCTTTCAATCTTGGCAGTCTGGCTGGGGGACTAAAATTAGGGAGTAGACCAGCAGTCTGGCTGGGGGACTAAAAAGAGGGAGTAGACCAGCATTAGCTTGGTTCTGGAGGCCCTTGTCAATTAATAGCCTCCTTGTAAAGACAGTGGTAGAAGTGCGAAGTCATTCCTTCACTCTCTGGCTACCAGCGTTCACGATGACGCCACCCCACGATGATGATCTAAGCAACCTCAGAGGCCACTCTCTTTCGACATACCCTATAGCTCCGCTAGTCTCCCTGTGATTTCGACACACCCTATAGTTCCGCTGTTCTCCCTGTGAGGTATCCGAATCCAATAATCCAGTTTTCCATGAACAGTCAGACGACCCCAGACCCAATTTGGATCTTATCCGAGTCTGCAGCGAGAGATTTGTCGCGAGAAATCAACTCCGCGGAAACTTGTGATTGGATTCTATAAGGTAACTAGGTACCTAGTTTTTATACGTCACATCAAATCATTTTTTTAAAACTATTTTTTATAATTATTTATTCATCATAGAGGGTGGCGTCATCGTGAACGATGGTAGCCAGACAGTGGAGGAATGACACTTCTACTGCCTCTTTATAGTCCCCCAGCCAGACTATTTATCTATTACAAGATATAAAATCCTTTATTTGGAGCACTTCTTGTCTCTGAAATGTGCTCAAAATAGAATAAACATCTCCCCCCCCCCCCCCCTAACAATAGCAAAAATGAAATTCTCTGTAAGAAAAAACTACCAGCCCTTGAATATCTACATTTAATATTAAATTTATTATACTAATAATAAGTTGTCACCGTGGCCGAGTCAGTTAGCGCGCTAGGCATTGCACGTAAGGTGATCTGGGTTCGATCCCCAGCAAGGCAGAAATTTTTCTGCTCTCTACTTGGATGTACGGGTTCCACTCAGACCTCGTGAGGAAAAATGAGTAGTTACTTGTATGAGTAACGACCAGTGGCGGCATTACCAGAGTAAAAAGAAATTAGTGTAATGGAATTAGAAAAGTGAAGGAGGCTCTTAGTAATACTGCGCTACCCACAAAAATTGTGAAGAGGCCTTGTGCTTCACCACAAAAAGAATCTAAATAACATAATAATAATAACACTCTTTTGTGAAAGTAACCGCCAGGCGCTGTTCATGCTCAAAATATTTTTTACCACCTAACCCTCAAAGTCTTATTATTATGTGGTCACAAACTAGAATTAATGAGGAAAAAATCATGCACTGGGTGGGATTCGAACCAACGGATCCCGACGTTATCCAGATTACCAGACTAGCGCGTTATCCACTGGAACTTCCTTGACCAAACAGATACATGGGGTCCAAAAGCTCCCATTGTTTCCATAGTTAGTTGTCACAACTACCTAGCTGTCTAAGTAAGATTTTATGGAACCGCTTTCGTATTACTTTTTTTTCAAGATGAGTGTTTCACAGTCTTTCTTTATTTCGTAGCCAAGAAACAGGAGCTACTGTAGACGCTTGTGGTCTGTGTTTCAGCCTGCCCAACCCGTAGTATGCCTCCAGTCCTCCACTCAGGGTTGCCAGATGAACTTTGTGTAATTTCCCCACCATGTACAAAAAATTTCCCCAAAAACATGCTATTTTCAGAAAAATTCCCCAAAAAAAAATCTACCGTTTATTTGCAGTTATTCAAACCCAAAAATGTGTTATTTTTGTTCTTTATATCTTAGACATGTTCTTTGTGTCTACTTGTCTAACCCTTATACTCACATATCAGTAAACACCAGCAAAAAAAAGTTTCAAAACATTAACCAACATTAACCAGATTCGTAATCAAAAAGTCATCCCAATCCAGAATTTGAACCATTAGCTATAAAGAACAAATATTTCCTCACATATGATATGGATCCATGAGACAAGCAGGGTTTCACTGAAAGACGTGAAGTAATAGGTTTATCTGAGGCAATAGCATATTTATATGAACCACAAGACAAAACCAATAGAATATTTTATGTATAGGAAGCCTAGAAGAAAAAAAGGCACCTCAACCTCAAGGTAAAATTAAACAGTAACATGCAGTTCTGTAACACTGCAGTGGGAAGAAATTTATTTTTGTGAACGAGAAAAAATAATTCAGTACAATGTAGCAGAAAAAAGACAAAAATCACGATTGTCATTAGTTGGCCTTCACTCACTGAGTTACAGTTACTCAAGACAGCGGATACCCTGTCTTGCAAAAGTCTTAAATTTGTAGGTTCTCTTAAGCAAAAAAATTGTCTCAGGTCGGATTTGAATTTATTCATAAATATGGGCGACAATTTTGTTTTCAAGTGAATCTGAAGCACTTTTTTCTGTCTTAAGACAGACTTAAAATCATTGATAAATACGGGTGAAAGCCTTGATATTCTTTTTGGGACTCATACCCACAGATCACATGATATCTGTGTCAAAGACTTGATATTCTATTTGGGACTCATACCCACAGATCACATGATATCTGTGTCAAAGACTTGATATTATGTATCCACCGCGCGCGCGCGGTGGATACATAATATTCTAACGGACAAAGACGATGCCGGAATTGCCGGATGCTCGCTGCCGTCGGCGCCGTCGCAGTGCTTCAAATAACTATCACGATCACGATTTTTTTTTTCTCGAGAAATAGATTATTATGAATAAAATTAATGATACAGAAAATTAAAAAAAAAATATTTACCTTACCAAATTTCCCCAAATATTTCCCCAAAGTTGGAGTCTAAAATAATTTCCCCAAAATTTCCCCAGGAGCGTGTTTTTTCCCCATTTTGGGGAAAAAATCCCCCAATCTGGCAACCCTGCCTCCACTCAATACTTCCCATTAAGGTGTTCGGTCAACACGAGCGCACCGGAAGGTATCCCTTACAAACAAATGTAACCATATTAAGAATGCAATTTTTGTCGGCACGGGGGTCGAACCCGGGATCTTCCGCATGGCAAGCGAGTCCTTAACCACTGAGCATGCCATTCCGGAAACGGAAAAACTTGGTCGGAATTTTCATTTTCTTATATTATTCTAAACAAAAAAAAGGGTGGAAGAGAATGCCGAAGGCATTATCACCACCCTTGATCAGGCTTTGTTTATATTTATTTCACAACTTGTAAATATGTTCATTGTATATAAAAAAAAAACCTATAGCTTGGTCCAATTGTTTATAAATAAATAAATAAATAAGAATCGGTTCTGCAATAGCCCCTGAATTAAGGCACAAAAATTCACAAATTTTGTGGGTAGCGCAGCATTACTAAGAGCCTCCTTCACATTTCGAATTATTCTATTACATTAATTTCTTTTTACTCTGGTAATGGCGGCACCACTGGTCGTTATTCATACAAGTAACTACTCATTTTTCCTCACGAGGTATGAGTGGACCCCGAACATCCAAGTACAGAGCAGAAAAAATCCTGCCCCGCTGGGAATTGAACCCAGGTCACCATGCGTGCAATGCCTAGCGCGCTAACTCACTCTGCCACGGTGACTACAATAGCCCTTGAATTATAACAGGACGGTCCCGATAAAGTTAGGTTTCGAATTCAAGTCCCGTTATTAGCAAAATTTACATTTTACAAAAAAATGGTATGACTGAGATTTACCACCATTTAAGAATGCAGATTCCGTTCTATTTTTGGTGAGGAAAAAACAGTATGAAATCTTAAAGGAGACAAAAAATGTAACTTTTGAAGAAAAGTATAAGGAAAACGGGTAACACGCTACCCACAAAAACTTGTGACAGCAACAAAGACCTTAAGAAATCTTAAATATTTGAAAACTAAATCCTTACCTATTTCTTGAGCAGTGAAAGAACGGCTATTCCAAGCAACAATGCGGGTCACTAGGTAGTTGGCACACGTAAGGTTGTAATCATGAACTTGAAATTCCAACTGAGTTTGAAATTGAAAAAACTGAGAAATTAGTAGGTATAAAAAAAAGCAGAAAAAATATCCAAGTGTAAAAGTAAAGTGAAAAAAACTGATGGCCAAAAATTCAATTATTAGTTCATTAAAAATAAATAAATGACACTGGTGAGAAATGTCTCACTTTTGATTTCTGAGCTCAGATCAGAGCGTGATACTTCCGACTAAGTTGTAAGACTGAACAAGACCTTCTAGGCAGAACCAAAGTAGACACGACTAGTTGTTTTGTCAAGATCATTATACATAGTTGTTCATACGACTATGACTCTTAATAATGCTAGTAGCTGTAGACAAGTTTCTGTTTTTTACTGATACTAAAATAGTTAATAGTAAATGCGATAGTGAAGACACAATAGTTGTAGATGTTATAGTTGATAGTTTTGTTATCAATTTTGTGGACAGGGTTTCACGACGGTGAGGGCTTTGCATTATGGGTATAAATTTTTTTTTGTTTTGATAAAGTAGTTTTTTTCTTATAATTAATTTTATTTACGATAGTGAAAAGTATTTGTTGAATAAAGAAAAAAAAATTGTCAGTTTTTTTTTAGCTATTCAGGAAAATAATGAGGATGAATTTTAAAATAGAATAATAAAACATGTTTTTCTTATTCCGAATGTTCGGTAGTTACAATTTGGTAACAAACATTGTATATTGTGTATCAAAAAATGTCAATTGATTTGTTAATCTCTTTGATATTGTTCATGGAGATCTCATGTGCTCTATATTAAACTGTTAGCATAATGGGACTCCCTGTCTCGAGCCGACAGTCTAAGCACTACTATACTATACTATATTTTTACTCAAAACTTCCTTCAGACGTCATCTGAAAATCTATAAATATCCATGAAAATCAATTGACAGTTTTTCAAAGAAGGTCTGAGCTGCAGTTCATGCACTTAGCACTGAGGCCAACATTTCGGTGATGTGATCTTCACAACGTAAATTTAATATTGAGTAAGTACAAAATATGGTATTTTGTTTTCTATCATCACATCAAAACAATGACTAAGAAGCTTCAGTTTATAAAGTATACCTTGTCCCTTCAAAATCAGTATAAACAGAAAAGTGAGAAGTTGTACTAGGTGTACATGAATATCAGAATATACCTGGACAGCTGTTTCGAGCTTATTTGCTCTCATCAACAGGCAATAGTTCTGATTATCCATGTCATCAACTAACCTCTCTATTTTAATCACTATAAACAGAAAAGTGAGAAGTTGTACTAGAAAATGGTTCTTAATCAATGGTTCATCCTGTATAGGTTATATCCTAAACATGAATTTATTATTGCTCATATAAAAGCATACCTATAATACTCGTATTAATTTTTTTACATACGGTTTCATGTTAATCAAGAATATTTCCCGTTCATGCATGAGGCCTGGGAAAAACCTAGGAAACGTTAAACTAGAGCGAAAGACCTTCTTGTTGAAGAAATGTTGGCATTGGTTTAGTTCAGGGGTTCTCAAACTTTCTCAAGCCACGGACCACTTCTGAATTTCATAATTTTCCACGGACCACTAGCAGCAGGTACTTTTAAAAAAAGTTAGAGAAGCAAAATATGAATGCCAAATTCGTAATCAGAACCTCAAAACCATTGGATTTGATAAGTCACAACCCGCATCTAGGATGAATAATAATAAAGTTAGTCATGCGTGTTCCCCCAAAATACCGGTAAATTGGAGCCGAGGTTTAAAAAGTTCAAGATACTACAACAAAAAAAAAGGAAAAGACCCCAATTTTTTCTTTTTTTAAGAACAAGTTGTAAATTTTTCGTATCTTTTATCGTTTAGCCAGAACCGCCAAACGCCTCCAGGCGGCAACAATTTTCGTGCTGCATCGTCTATATATTTTATAACCTCTGTGCCAAATTTCAAGTCTCTAGCTCATGCCGTTCTTGAGATATTATGCTTACAGACAGACAGGGGGACCAATGGCTAAAACTTTGGATTTAGGCTCTGCTCTGGGGACTCTAAAACGTGATTTGGCACTGAGAACTCTGACTGTTGGGTGATTCCATTCCATTACTTTTATTTCTATAGGGGTGCTAATTTATTTACTTGTATCTCCAAACAGCTTAACCAATTTTCTTCTAATTTGTTTTAAGTGGAAGAATACCGTTCTTTATACATTCTAGACCCTTCAAAATTTTCTGTATCTCATTCTCTTTTTCTTTCACTTTGCCTTTTACCAAATCAACTGGGGGTCGATATCGTTCAACCTCCTCCTTCCTACCACAAAGCTTTCTACCTCATGTGCATTCCACCATTCCAGTCACATTCAAGGCTAATTTTGTTTTCTTCCTGATTGCACAACATTTTCCAACTCCTTCCCTTCTCTCCAGTGCCGGATTAAGGCTGCGCGGGGCCCTTGGCAATTTCAAGGCGCGGGGCCCCAAAATTGTACTGAGTTTATTCTAAAATACTATTTTTAGAACCTTGAAATCGAAGCCAAGTGTTCTGAGCACCAATCCATAATAGTATCCAAAACGACGTTTATAACACCGAAGGCAACATTTTTTCCAATAATAGTAGAAATATCTAAATATGTATTATGAAAAGAATATGTGTAGAAAGATATCATTAGGTAAGAAGATGTGTAGAAAGTAGATCATCGATTACTATGAAGATTTTATCGCTATAGTATTGAATGCTTCTTTTTTTATAGGTAACTTTCCAAACTTATTCCAAACAATCAAAAGGCACTTCGAAAATGCCCAAAGATTTTTTTTTTCTTTTTATGGTACTAGAATTGCATGTCTTGAAAAATAATTCAAAACATCAAGATAAGTAAATTTGACGGCGCCGCAGGCGAAATTTTTGCAAAGTTATGGGGTAAAGTACTCGAAAAATAGATACAAAAAGATATCTTGAAAAATTCATTAAAAGCGCCGCAGGCGACTATAATGAAAATCATTGGTTAAGATGTCGATAAAGCCGATCACTGAGCACTCAGATGGCACTGGGTTTGATGGCAGGGATTACCTAAGGCGATAATCACGTCCTTTGTAAATATTATTCTTTTCAAATACGAGTAATTATATTATATAAAGAGCTGCAGGCAATAAGTATAGAGATCTACCTATTTTCATACAAGTGGTCGATTTTAAGGGGGGCCCCGTGGTTTTTCTTTTAATATTTTGCTCAAATGGCTGTGATTTTATTTAATATTAAAATCCAGAAACCGAGTTCAAGGTCATTCAAAAACACTTATAATTTATGTAAGCTGCCTGAAATGCGGGGCCCCCAAAATCGCGGGGAACTTGGCACTTGGCAACTACCAAATCCGACATATTGGTAGGTGATCCGCTAATGTCTATGTGGTTGATCATTGTTTATTCAAGGAATAGATAATATTAGGGAGCCCCGCGCTTTTCTTTCAATTTACCTGTATGTACTTTGTTGTGATTGTGTGTTTTTTTCATTTTTATTTCTTCTTCTTCTTACGCATTATCCAAAAGTACCTAGTGTAAGCTTTTAAAAAACCCATAATACCTAGTGTAAGCTTTTTAAAAAACTCATAATATCTAGTGTAAACTGCTCAAGCGCGGGGCCCCCTAAAGCGCGGGGCCCTTGGCATCTGCCAAATCCGCCATATGGGTAATCCGACACTGCTTCTCTCCTCTTCTTCCAATAACAGCTTCTGCCTTGTTAAAGTTACCAACTTATCATATTAAGGGTTTTTTTTTCTCTCTCTCTCTTTCTCTCTCTCTCTTTCTTTCTCTCTCTCTTTCTCTCTCTCTCTCTCTCTCTCTCTCTCTCTCTCTCTCTCTCACACACACACACGCACACACACACATTTTTTTATCGAATATCTTCAAAAGTCAATCAACCTGAAGAATCCTTTCTGCCTTTCTCTCTCTCTCTCTCTCTCTCTCTCTTACTGTAGACATTTTAACCCTGCAAATTCATACGGATGAAAAATGTATAAAGAGTTGGGATGCCTGTAATGTACTTCCTCAACCTAAAAATAAACAATATACTACGGCTAATATAATTTACGAACAAAGTTGCTCTCGGTCTTAAGCTTACCAATAAAGGGTTGGGTGGAAGAGATTAACCCGCCCTTGAGCTATTCGTGCGCTCAGTCCTTAATCAAGTCCTTAACTGGTGGAAGTACGATATCTTCACAGCTTTTGACTTCTTCACCCACTTATCAAACATATTGCTCAAATCTTAGTCCCTCTTATATGTCATCTCGATACAACCCAAGGAGAAAAAGAAGAAGATTGAGAAGAGGAGTGGAAGGAGAAGACACCCCAAAATATGAACGATTTTTGCCAACGATAATGTTTTCATTGCAGATTGACTGCGGTGGGAGAGAGTTTGGAAAGGGGGATGCTGGGAGATTTCAGGGGCATGACAGATATGCCAGGGGAGATTGGAGAGGGCAAACTTTGAAGACAGGGTAGATTTGAGCCATGGTGTCCAGACACACGATCAATATTATGTAAAGAATTACTTCCAAGAATTCTAATGTTAGAAATCGGAAGTGTTGTGTTCGTTTTTGTATAAAAAAAAATATTTTCTTGCTCCGATTTCAATTTTTTTTTTTTTTTTTTTTTTTTTCTTCATATTTCTGGACGTTTCATAACCTGTAATGATAAGTTTTGAGTATGTTAAGTAGTCAATTAGAATGCAAACTATCCATTAGATTATTCATATTATAAAGGTACTCTTTGTACATTTTATTACGTGTCCATAAATTATGTAGGTCCATTATATCGGCCCTGTAGAAGAATTAATTTTATACAGCAGGGGGAGATATTATGGAACTGATTTCGTCTCATTAGCTGAGGAGTCATTTGAGGAATCGGGGACCCTTTGGAGTCATTTAGGATGAACATGGGTTAGGAGGAGATTCTATACTGGCTCTTCAGTTCTTTAGGGTCAAATTGAATTTGAGGAATTGGAGACCCATTGGACTCATTTAGGATGAATATGATTTAGAAGGAGATCCTATAATGGCTCTTTGGGGTTCAATACAGGGCTTGATTCAGAACAAACAGTACAGAACTCTTTTAAGCACAAGATTATTGTTACTCGAATGATCGACAATATTCGGGGCCAATAGGCACCAAAAGAAAAAAATATTTCAACATTTTGTTTGTCTGTTTGATAAATATGTTTAACATTTACTTACTTACTGCCGCGGCCATCTATACCCAGGTTGGTATTTAGCATCATCGACAGCCTGCCTCCATTTAAATCTAAGTTATACCTCTTGTTCTGTAGTTTTTCAAAATCTTTTCTTGTTGGTTCAAGTTGTCCAACCGAAGGAACTGAAGAGTACAGTCCTCAACATCTTGTGCTAATCTATCACAGGGAGGAACTTTCAATTTTCGCTGATGAGTGCTGGGCTGACTTCAATGGAAATGCTGATGCTGAAAGATCCGCGAGGAGCGATGGGGGGGAGGGGACGTAGAAGGAAAAGGCGATGTAGATGATTATAAATGGAGAAAAAGGGAGAGTAGGGGGACGAAAGATAGAAAGGGAGAGGAGATGAGACTAGGATGAATATAAGAGTTGAATTATGGATGAAAATAGATACGGTACCTATGAGCTTTGTCCAATTGCCAGTAGAAAAGACAACAACACAAATCTCTGGCGCCTTAAACAGCTTTGGTGTCAGAAATGGGATTCAGTCGTAAAAATGGAACCAGAAGTTCCAAAATCAACCAACTTCAGGAGTAAGTTGAACAATGCCGACCCCCCAAGCAGGTTGAATAAAAGGCAAAGTGAAATAAGAAGATGTTATGGATGGAAAGAGAGAAATGAGAGGGAAGAGAAAGAGCTTTTGAGAGGAGTAGATTTAGGTAGGTTAGGAGAGGAAAGAGAATTATAAATGTTATGTGAAGGATTAAAAGGAGCAGAAGGCAGAATAAATAGGCAGAGGTTAAGTTATTAATAATGTTCTCAAAACATCAGCTACCATTCGTTAATCTCTACTCAAAAGCTTTCAAAAGCCATCGTCAAACCAAGCAGAAGATGAAAAGGAGTCGAAAATTTTGAAAGGTTCAGAAGAGAAGTTAAAATCATTGATGATGAAATTGAAGGTAGAGAGCATGAAGAGATGGAGGAAGAGGTGAAGAAGATAAACAAGAAGAAAAAAAGTAGCTGAAGAAACATTCAATTATGATGAATTTGAAGGTGAAGTAGGAGAGAAAGAAGAAGAGAAAAATGTAGGTGAAAAAAAAATTGTAGGAGAAGAGTATGATGATTATTTAGAAGAAAGACAGAAGAAGAAGAAGAAGTAATCGAATTGGTGAACAATAGTTGAAAAAAGAAGGGAAGGGAGATTTGGATAATCAGTCATCAATAGAAACAATGTAAACAGAAAAGTTAGAAGTTGTATTAGATGTACATGAATATCAGAACATACCTGGACAGCTGTTTTGAGCTTATTTGCTATCATCAGCAGGTAATAATTCTGAATATCCATGCCGTCAATAATAAAAAAGGAGATAATAAAGAAGAAGAAAATATAGGTGGAATTACAAAAAGGTACTTGAAAGAATAGTTGTAGAGGGAGAAGTACAATTGTTGGAATAACGGGACTAGTACTAATCGGACAGTATGAATAAGGCGATATTATTATTATTATTCTTCATGATGAATTTCAAGGTGAAGTAGGTGGATAAGAAAATGATTAAAGAGGTAAGAAGTAGATGAAAAAAAATTTGGAGTGACGATGATGACAATGATAAATAAGTTAAAGAAGAGGAGAAATAGAGAAGTAGGTGAAAAAAGAGTTAAAGGAGGAGACGAAGAGGAGGAAGTAGATGGAGAAAGATTTGAAGTAGGAGAAAGAATAGTTGAAGAAGAAGAAGAAGTTAAATTGTGAAACTGTGAAAACTGTGGAGAAGAAGAAGAAGAAAATGAAGGTGATGATGATGATAATAATGAAGGAGAAAATGACGAGGTAAAAGAAGTAGAAGAACTATTGGAATAGAATAGAATAAACCTTGTTTATACTGCCAAAGTAAGACTGAAAAGTACCTTTACTCCAGCAGTCAAATAGGTCTTATGTATTTTATAGGATAAATGAGAAATAGGTGAAACATTAGGAAGAATGATTACCTTTGAAGAGTAAACATGTAAATTAAAGGCTGATGGAAGTAGGTCTAAGTGCTTTCTATACCTGATACTCTCATCTTGTGGAATCTGCCTGTGTATACATAATTGGTAATGTATTCATAGTATACATGGGTTGGATAATCTTGAATATTGAAAATATAGAGGATATACATAGAAATAGTTTGATATAATTGGTACGTATTTATCGAAGTATTCCTCTATAATTCTGTGGTCTGAATAGTCTCTTCAACCTTTGGCAAGTCATTAGTTTTCCCAAGGTTTTATTAGTTTTCCTTAAGTTACTTTTAAAAATATAAACTTATACTCGTGTATTTAATTTTGATAATTAGAACACTTCATATGTAATGTTGTAATAACACGGGTAGTCTCAATAACTAATGTTGGTTTCCATGGAGATTTTGAGCGAAGGTTACCCTATCGCAAAAGTGTTCATAAATTAATTCCAAATTGGCGGCGAGAAAAACGGTGGTGGATGAATAATTCTCTATTTATTATTATTTCAAATCAACCGACCTCAATAGGTTGATCGATAAGTCGGCGAACCTGGAGGTCGGTGGTTCCACAGTCATAATTTCCGTAAAAAATTCGTCACAGTGAGTTTGATTGTTTGTCAGTGTTAGGTAGCACAATATTTTGTTAACTTTTTTTATCGATTCAAATCAAAGATTTTTAGAAATATATTTTGTTCCCAGAAAAGACCGAATCAATGATCAAGAAATGCCAAAGACATGAGAAAGCCAAAGGCATCATCACCACACTTGTACAGGCTTTGCTTATAATAGTCATGTTTATTCAAGTTTATTGTATGTATATTTTTTTTTTATTAAGCTTGATCTGAATTGTTTTTTCATATTTTGGAGAATATCACTGTACAAAGGTTTCTTAGTGCACTGGTAGTCAAGTGGTTAAGGCGCTAGTCTGGTAATCCAGGTAGCGTAGGGAACCGTTGGTTCGAATCCCACCCAGTGCACGCATTTTTCCTCATTACTTTGAGTTTGTGACCACATAATAAGAACTCTGAGGGTTAGGTGGTAGAAAATGCTTTGAGCATTAACCTCGCCTGGTGGTTACCTTCCACTAAAGAGCATTATTATTATCTTAATGAATGAGCAACAAGCAATCTAGTATTGCGGCTCCGAGGGAGAAATATTTCAATGTTCATCTGGCGTCATTAAAAAGCGAAATTGAATAACTCAGTGTATTATAAATTATAACTCAGATGTTATTTTCGATTACTGAATTTATTGCTACTGAATTTACTGCAAAAAGGTATTCACAGAAAGGGAAAAGCTTCTCTGTTTTGACCCCAGTAAAGCCGAAACTTTATGCAGAGTTAAAGTATCAAATTTTCAAAATGGTCTTGGTTTTAATTTACGAGAATTTTATTATGAACTGCGAGACTTTCTAGAAAAGCAGCTGTAATGTAATATGTATATCTAACTAATTCCTTGCCTAAATTTTGTTATGGTTGTAACAATTATAACAACAGCGACACCAACAACAACAACAACAGTTACAACCAAAATAATAAAACCTGCATTCAGAATATTCGCATTGTACAATTTTCCAGAGAAATGGATACCTTACCTTTTGTTTGGAGTGTCCCCCCCCTCCCCCTCAACCTCCCACCCTCCCCACAGTTCTACGTCTACGCTGAAATTTAATCCCAATGTTCGAGCAGGCCAGGCTTTTCCATCCCACACAGCCCTGGCTGAAATAGGAGTAGGTCGAGTGACTTTTCAGCCCAAAGTAGTGACCCCCCACCCGCCCCCGCCGCCCTCATTGTCCGACCCGCCCACGGTATTGTAGAGATGGGCGATCATTTCTTGCGGTTTCACAGAGGTTTAAAATTTTGAAATGTAGAGAGGGATTTGACGAGTCTTTCAGAGGAATGAGTGGGTTCTAAATTTACTTTGTTTTCTATTGCGTGCGGGACTCGAAAAGCCAGTTATTTGTGGTCTCAACATTAAATAGGTTAATTAAGGGCTGAAATAGAATGGAAACATGATGAGGGACGGTCACATTCACAGCGCACTTTAGTCTGACTTGAGGGACAGTCTGACTTATCGTTCCTCAAGACGGAGTTTCAACCAATCACAGCGCACTACATTCTGCCTTTAGGGACGGTCTGCCTTTAAATTATTTTAATCCCATTTTATATTAATTTTAGTCTTTAAATTCTATTTGTATTAAAAATTGCAGGTATCACATTTATAACTCAAAACCGCTTTGTAAAAAATATTCCCGTCCTTGGGACTCGAACCAGCGACCTCCAGGTTATGAGTCTGCCACCTGATCGACTGTGGTACTGAGCTGGGCAACCCTACATGGACATTCGAAATACCCAGGTCACCTTTTAACCACACTCAACACTTCAATAGGTAGTTTTATCAGTTATCATTATATCTGTGTTAATCACTTTCATGGGCATTCAAGTAACCCAAGGCACCTTTAAACCACACTCAACACATCAATAGTTAGTTAAACTACACAACTACTCTAAGTCGTTTTACTAAATCTATGCTGAAACCGGGACTTGAACCTCCGACCTCCAGGTTACAAGTCCGCCGCCTTTACGATCAGGTGGGTCGGTTCAATAGGTAATAATTATGAAACTGAATTATTTTTGCGGAAATGTCGAAAATCAATACAAATTATCACCCTACCCCTCCACATCCTTACCAGGTGGGTCCGAGACATGGCCGCAAAATATTTCACAACAATAGGCCTCAGATCTGTAATCAGCGCTGCACCCCCCCTGTTGCTTTATTACCCAATTTTTCAGCGATGTTTTGGTGCAAAAGTAAAATGTTCTCTCTATTGTTTGGGGGTTTCAAAAAATGTTTTTAAAATGAAGTGTCGAGTTGATACAGCTGCCCGCAGATTTAATTTATTACTCTTTGTAGTATCTACATACATAAAATTATACATGTACCTACACAGTAATAATAATAGCTATTCATACATCGACCTCAGGTAGATCGGTTGACAAGGCAAGAGAATCGTAACCTTGAGGTCGCTGGTTCAAGTCCTTTAGTGTGCCAATACTCCTGGTGTTTGTTCAATTTTTTTTTTTTTTTTTTTTTTTTTTTTAATATATATTGAAGATTTATTTACGAACAACAAGCAAATTAAAGTTGGAAGATGTGGTCCAGAGAGGGATTGATGGGAGGAAAAGTCCCAAGAATACTGGATAAATTCTCTCTCTGGATTGCCAAGGACAGGGATTGGTATAGAGGAAGGATTTGGCTTTCGGTTCTCCACTTTTCTCTTTTATTTGTTTCCCCATTTCTTCGACTAAATTCTTCATTTCCTGACAGAAAGGACCATGACCCATGTTCAATAATATTGTTCACCACGGTCGGATTGAAAAGTGATATTAGCAGAAATTTAAAATCAATGCCAATAATGATTCCTGTTATAAATTATCAGACGATTACATGTGATTAATGTCGATTATATCTGCTGGTTTAGAAGTTAAACCTGCGACCAGCCAGCGGCGGGGTCGGTGTCATTGAAGTAAAGCAACGCCCAGGGAGGTTAAGATTTGTATGGGTGACCATTTAAATTCACATCTTTGTGATGCTGTGACTTTTCCGGTCCCACTTAGGCTGGGTGAGGTCACTTTTCCGGTCCCATTCCAGCGAATGGAGGTTAAATCTGCCCTCGTAATATTACGACCATACAGTTGAAAGTAAAGTTAACTCAAGCCAGCGTCGATGGCATGTTGATTACACCGGTTCCCTTCAGAACACCGAAGTTAAGCGACATCCAGCGAGGTTAAGAGTTGGATGGGTGACCATTCAAATTCTAATTCTCGTGACGCTGGCTTTTCCCAGCCCCACTCAGGCTGGGTGAGGTCAATGTGAGTAGCAGGTTTGTGAGTTTACTGCGAATGGAGGGTAAAACCCCCGTCGTGATATGACCATGGCAGTTGAAAGCGACGTTAAACCCCACTTAAAAAAAAGTTAACTCATTATTAAATAGGTATATGTGGTTTTAAACGTCCCAAATCGAGATCTTCAGGGCGGGGGTTTTACCCTCCGTTCTCTGGGAATCGTACGAGCTACACCCACATAACCCACATTGACCTCACCTACGAGTTTCGCAAACTCACGTGTTCATTGCCACAAATTTCAGTTTAAACACGCAGCCACGTGTTTCGAAGAAACAGAATTTTCTGTGTGAAAAGTCTGCTTAGACCGGGAATCGAATTCAGTATCTCTGAACTACGGACATTAGTCACAACCGTTACGCCACGGAAGCACGGACCCGTAATCCTTTATCTTTATTAGGGGGAAAAGGTCTCGCCATAAGGAGTTAATATTAACAAATTTCATCCTTCTAGAATTTACGGTTAACGAGTTATAGGTCAAAATACATATATGGATATTACCTAAGACGTCCGACCTGTATCTCGAGAACGGTAAGTGTTTTTGCTCACTGAAATTTGCTGTTATGAACTTCTCTCAATGAGACCTTTGAAACAATATGCCACACGGCATACCATTCTACTTAAGATTTTAAAGTTTGTTCACACCCAGCCTGACTAGGGCCCTAAAAATTAAGAAATACGGGTTATTGCGTTTTTAGATAATTTGATTCGTTTTTGAGAAACTCAGGCCTGGGTGAGATTATATGGAAGCTCTACATATATGTATACAATAATCAGAGCAAACAGTCATAATAAAATGCACTGTGTAATAATTGTTTATCGACTGTTTCTCTCAAAATGTAAACAAACTGATGTTCTAGCTTCTGATTGGTTCTGATTCTGCGATAAATGGAATATTAATTGAGAGCGCCAAATTTTGATTATGCATTTTAAATTTATTTTGAAATGAGATGAGTTAAGAACCAATCAGAGAAGACAAACACAAATACAGCTGATTACAGAAATTTCAATTCTGTTGATCTCTGAAATGACCTTGCTATATTTTCTTTATCTTCAACCAATCAAATGCCCCTAACATGTAAATATGTTTGTGCTGTTTTGGTTAAAAATTTAAAATAAAATTCATCTTATGTAACAAGATACTAGAAAATGGCTGCATAACAAATCACAACATGGCCAATTAAGAATTCCCATATTAAATTATATTGTTGTTTGTAGTGTGTCTGTAATAACACGTTAAAGATATCACTGATAAGTGATGGCAAAATATTTGTGCTTAAAAAATAAACAAAATTGATTAAAATATTTTGATTGGAATTGTCCAGCTTGAACATAGTTTTTTTCAGCCAGCGTCGCGTCGATGGCGCGTTGAATGCACCAGTTCTCGCAGAATAACCGAAGTTAAGCAACGTCTAGCGAGGTGAAGGCGTCATGATGCCGGCATTCCGGCCCAACCCAGGCTGGGTGAGGTCAATGTGGGTAGCAGGTTTGTAAGTTTCCTGCGAATGGAGGTTAAAACCCCCGTCGTGTATGACCATGGAGTTGAAAAACGACTTTAAACTAAACTTTAATTAAAACAATATGATAGTTCTTGGAGGTAAGGTAATGACTGCTGACTAGTACTTTTCTATACTGGTACATTTTTACAATGTCGTAAATGAACTTAATAGCTACCTAGTCTTACTGTTTTACCCATGAAATAATTTTCAGTTTAACTAATTAGCTATTTAGATAGTTATTTTAACATCTAAACCTTACGTATGGGTAGTGGGTAGGTATTAAAATCCTCCATTCAGATAACTATTAAATATAGTGGGTGGACCAAGTGGTAAACATTCTTCACAGATATGAACAATGATAGCAATTTTTTATTTATCGTATGGCTTTATTATACACATCTCACATCTCGACGGGGGACCCAGCATCACTTCGGTATTGTATCACTTCTCGCCCATCAGAGAGGAGGCATACTACAGAATGGGCAGGCTACAACACAGAACACAAGCTTATTGTATAGTAGCTCCTGTTTCATAGCTACAAAATAACAAAGCCTGTGAAACACTCATCTTAAAAAAAAAAAAAAAAAAAAAAAAAAAAAGATATTATTATTTCCAATATCTTCAGACTGAGACTCCCTGTATAATTGGACAATTACACAGAGTGACCAACTAACCATCCTTCAATCTTCAGAGTAAGCGAATATAAATAGGCACCCACAGTATGTATGTAGTTAACGGATATACAGGGTGGGTAAAAAAAAGAGCATGGCAGTAATGACTCAGTGATTAAGACCATTGGTTGCTGACCTGGAGGTCGCGTGTTCGAATCCCGGCACGAGCGAAAAATTCTGACCGAGTTTTACATCTCCTTTTTTTTTTTTAACATGGTATTGCTTTATTTTATATTGATACATGTACATATAAAGTAATAGAGCTTGTGCCTAGAATAAAAAATAAATTTAATTCTTTTTACCAAGCATACTCAGGTCTGAATGGTCAAAAGTAAGATTTAAAAACCTTGGTGAAGGTTTTGCAAATTATATCTAAACAGGGTAAAAATTTCTTTAAAAATCCCTAAAACAATAAGATGAAAACATGTTTCACATGACTAATTGATGATTTTTTTTTTTTTTTTTCCGGGGAACAACTACTTTTTTTAAATATTAAAAAAAATGACAGTAATTTATCTTTCATTAACTACTCCGTGGTGTAACGGTTGTGACTTCTGCTCCTAGTCCAGATATCCCGTGTTCAATTCCCGGATGGGGCAGACTTTTCGAAGAAAATTCTGTTCCCATCCCTACCCAAGATGGGTGAGGTTAATGCACTAGTACGATTTCCAGCGAGTGGAGGTTAAAATCCCCGTCCTGACTATCTATTTAAAATCAGGATGTTAAAACCAAATAGAATCAATTGGCAACAATAGATCTAGTTAGATCTTAGTGTTAATTGTAAGGGTTTCCCTGAAAACCCGCCAACCAGGTCATATACATAATAATAACATTCAACGCTCCATTCCATACAAGGTATAGCGTTTTTTCGAATTTCAAACAGTTGTCGAGTTTTTAGGGGTTTGCAAGTTTTTTTAACACCCTATACAAATGACAAAATTGTAAAGAGTGTAATAAAAGTAGTTATGTACCCAACTACCCATAGTTCAGGTGATGGCTACTGGTGGATGAATACATAGTGCATACTTATGTCCTTAATGACAATATTCACGATCTAGGCTTGACCTTGGGTAAGGTCACATTCTGGTTGACTAAGAAGTGATTGTTAACTAAAACTAATAAATCTTAACTAGTGCTGGATGTTCAAGACAAGAGCTTAATCGGAGTGTTAGCAAGGGGTCAGCTAAGTCGCCTTTGCAAAGGTAGATGTGCCCCATAACCGCTTTCGTATAACTTCAGGGCACTTTACATCCATGCCATTCTGGAAACGGAAAAACTCAGTCGGAATTTTCCAGTCCGGTCGGGATTCGAACCCGCAACCTCCGGGTCAGTAACCAATGCTTTTGACCACTGAGCTACGAAGGTCGGCTCCGTTAAAAGAAATGAAGAAATCGATTGATTAATCTGTCGCTTGGGTGCTGATCTCGCACTTCAGTCAGCGGCAGTTCTGCAAGCAGTGAATAATCAAACACCTGGCCGGGTGTTAAAATATTCCGTGTCCTATATACTATTGATAAATACACGGTGGAGAGAGGTCCATTAATCTAATTGGATTTACGTCCTGACTGAGGTAAAACAGGAGGTGTTTTACCCTCATTCCTTGATGTACCAGTATAACCACATTCACCTACCAGCTGTAGGCGCCGCTCATGTTCGAGGGAACAGAATTTTGTGCGAAGTCTTTCAACCGGGAGTCATCAGGATCTTGGATCTCAGGCAGTGTCACAACCGTTACCCCACGAGCCGAGTTGAAGAAGCCTATTACAAGAAAAGACAGCGCAGAGTGTAAGGTAAAACGGAAAACATAGTTCATGCATTTCATGTACTGTCAGCCAGCGAAAAAGTTTTGCAGATTCAGAAGTGCCGACCGCCGCGCAACTTAAATAGCTCAGTGGTTCAAGAGCAGTGGTTGCTGACCCGTAGATTGCGGGTTCGAATCCCGATCGGAGCGGAAAATTCTAACCGAGTTTCTCTGTTTCCGGAATGGCATGGATGTAAAGGAAAAAGTAGCCTGAACATTAATGCAAAAGTGGTTCCGGTGCGAAACCCTTAATTCAGATTGTTGGCTAATCTTGATTTTTTTGTTGTATATTAATAATGCGACTCTTAGAGCCACATTTTGAAACAGGATTAAAGTAAGCTAAGTCAGACACACCTTAAATTCGGAGTTTCAACCAAACACAGCACATTAAAGCCCAAGTGAGGGATATTGTCCACTTAGATCAACTCTAATTGTATTTTATATACAGTAAATTCAGCACTTAGTCCGACTTTGCAATATTACTCTCAAGTATTTTGTTGTTACTTGTTGTTGTTAACTTGGTCAAACACCATGCATTATGCTCGCAATCGACTTCTGGAAAAACCACTGAACCCTGCTATTAGTACAGGATATCCAGTTGTATAAGTAGTTAATTAGACATTATAAACTGAGTACCAATTCAATTCAATGGCTATTTACTGGAGAAGACACAGAAACAACAAAACAATTCCAGAACTCCACACCATTATCCGTTCCAGAAACACTCTCCACTCTCAGAATTCCGAATCCAGTTTCAACCGATGGTCGCGTCGTCGAAAAATTCACTTTGATGGGTTACACAAACCGACCTCAGTAGCTTGATCGATAAGGCGGCGGACTTGTAACCTGGAGGTCGGTGGTTCAAGTCCCAGGTGTTCAGCGTAGATTTAGTAAAACGAGTTTGAGTAGTTGTGATATCACGAAAGTGATTAACATAAATATGATAACTTTACTCTTTTTTTACACTTTGATGGGTTATTGAGTTCAGATTAACCCATCATAGTGCGTTGTGTGACGGTTTCAAGGATTGGAGATTATGAGAGTGGAGAGTGTTTTGGAGCGGGCTACTGCTCTCATGGTCCCAGGGAGACCCTCTGCCTAATAGAGAATCAACGAGAGATTAGCCAGCGACGATAGCCGTGGAATACACCAGTTCTCTTTCTATCACTGAACGTTAAACAACGTCCGCAAGGCTAGGACTTTGATGAGTGACGAGTCAAATTTTAACCCTGTGATGGGTTAGAATTTGAAGTGTGTACATCAGCTCCCTGGTTCACAACTAGAGACCCGCTGGTTGAGGTTAATGGGGTAACAGATTGTGAGTTCGCAGCGAATGGAGGGTAAAACCCCGTTGCGATTTGGACCATGGGAAATTGAAGAGACGTTAAACCAAAAAAAACGAGGGATCATCATTATTATTTATTATTATTATTTAACACCTTATTGGTAAACTACAGCAGGACATAAAATAAAAAGAACACATAGAATATGTAGTGAATCAAGGGGCGAGATTAAAGCTGTGGCTTTGTCTTCCACCAAACTCACATTATCTATTTTCATATCTTTTTTGCAGAGGATTTAGGTTTTTAGTATTATCAACTGCATTAGGTATCCGTTTAATATTAGTAAATTTGTTCAAACATCAGCGGTATCTGGGTTAGCGTAACCCGGAGATCGATTGTTCGAGTACCAAGAAAGGAATATTTTTTTTATTTTTGTTGAGAACACATCTCTCAGACTGGGTTACAAAAATGTTGTAAATTTTCTTTGTGAATTCGTAATAATTACCTAATTGGTAATAAAAATATTTCGGTTCCAAGTGCGGTATGCATCAGGAAAGGGGTGGTTTTAAATCCAACACCCCAGGCTAAGACCTGGGTGTCCTAAAAAGATTTTTCCCCGCCCTTCCTTAAAAAAAAAATGAAAATAATGGTTACTTTTGGCAATGTTCAGTCTTGTGAGTGTTTTAGGGGTAGAGTGTTTTTAGAATGGACCTTAATGAGGCAGGGGTGGGATTAGAGGGGGAGATGTTTCAATTGAATAGTATTATTATCCCTTTTTCTAAAGTACAACTGAGCTGACAGTATTGAGGAAAATATGTAATGAACTAATACTAGATGATAAATAAAGAGAGTTGTAGAATGTGTACAATTGTACATACCTACTGATTATGATCTATAATTATTACCAGGTGCCAATGTTCAATAATTATTCTGTCGGTGTGTGTGTGTGTGTGTGTGTGGTGTGTGTGTGTGTGTGTGTGGTGTGTGTGGAGCGTTTTCTCTATGAAGTTGAGTATGAATGAACAAGCATTGAAGTATGAATGAATGAATATTAATAATCCAGGAAATAATAACAATTATATTAATATTATGTTGAACATGTTCTATACATTAATGAAAATAAATATTGAAGCCCAAAGAATCGACATCCAAGGCCGTCTCTATAACCTTAATGAAAGATTGAAATATGTACTTTAATAATAGATAAATACATTTATCTAGGTGTGGTCAACAAACTCAAATTAATGAGAAAAATGCATGCACTGGGTAGGATTCGACCAACGGATCCCTACGCTACCTGGATTACTATAGACTAGCGCGTTAACCACTTGACTACCAGTGCAAAGTGAAAAGAAAAGTGAATTTACAAAGATAAAATACGCATATCAATACTTTTGTATTTTATGTAACTTGTTTCAGGCAGCTGGATAGCGCAGTGAACTCAATAGTTGGGGGTTGTTTTTAATAATTTTCAAAGGGCTCTTTTAGCGATGCTAAATCTGTAATTTTTCGCGATCTTTATCTCTTAGACGCATGCTTTTGTGCAAATAAAGTATATGATGCTGCCTGAAAAAAAAATCAGGAATCCATTCAAAAATATGTTTTTGATGAAAAATGCATTGAATGCAGAGTCTATGTCGATGTTTGTACTGATAAAACCGTGGATATGTGTACTTCTCCTATTTTGATTAGGGGCCTTCAGAGAGCTACCCCTGTTTGTTTGTTTGTTTTTTTTTTAAGTTGCTTTCAACCACATGATCATATCACGACGGGGGTTTTCCTCTTCATTCGCGGGAAACTCACAGATCAGCTACTCATATTAAAGAAGTCACCGTGGCAGAGTGAGTTAGCGCGCTAGGCATTGCACGCACGGTGACCTGGGTTCGATTCCCAGCGGGGCAGGATTTTTTCTGCTCTGTTCTTGGGTGTTCGGGGTCCACTCATACCTCGTGAGGAAAAATGAGTAGCTGCTTTAATGTGAGCAGCGACCAGTGGCGGAATTATAGGCAAAAATAGGATATTGGGATATTAATGATATGGAAAAGTCCTATAATTCTGCGCTACCCTCTACAATTGTGATATAATAACACAAAGAAACACATTTATTTATTTATTTACTCATATTAACGTCACACCGTAGTCACCGTTGCCGAGTGAGATAGCGCGCTGGGCATTGCACGCATGGTGACCTGGGTTCGATCCTCAGCGAGGCAGGAATTTTTCTTCTCTGTACTTGGATGTTCGGGGTCTACTTATACCTCGTGAGAAAAAATGAGTAGTTACTTGTATGAGTAACGACCAGTGGTGGCTTTACCGGAGTAAAAAGAAATTAATGTAATAGAATTCGAAAAGTGAAGGAGGCTCTTAGTAATGCTGCGCTACCCACAAAAATTGTGAAGAGGCCTTGTGCTTCACCTCCAATAAAATCATACATACATACAGACATACATACATATTAACGTCACCCAGACTGAGTGGGGCAAGGAATAGCCAGCATCTTGAGTGTTCGAATTCTAATGGTCACCCATACAAGTCCTAGCCTCACTGAACGTTGCTTCATTCCTTGTTTTTATCCAATATTCTCTTAGCAAATTGTATGCAGAACCGTTCAAATTTTATTCTTTATTAGAAAGGCAAGTTGTAAAAGTAATGTGAAAAATGTTGGAATAATGAGACTCATTAGTCCTAATCGGACAGTATGAATAAGGCGATATTATTAGTATTATAAAAAAAAATTATACGTTTTCATACTGATCTAATTGTTTTTATCCAATCTTACAGTGGAAATTCCCCATTTTCCTCATGACTCATGAGGAAAACAGAAAAATTATATTTAAAAAAAAATATGTATTTTCCTCATGACAGAAAAATTATATTAAAAAATGTGAAGTTTTGAATTTGATATCAAAAATTTTTAACAGATAAATATTTCCTTTTTGTAAGTTGTTCTTTTTTTAAATCCCTTATTCTACCAATTTTTCACACCTTTTCCATGATATTTTGACCTTGAAGTAACTTTCACCGTATTTAATTACAACTTCGTTAATAACTATCCAATTTACCAATTCAAGAAATGGTATTTTTTATATTTTTAATCCTTACATGAAAATTAGTAATCGATGTTTTAATTTTTATGAGAATCCTCAATTCTACTGCGCAACTCGTGCTGACCTATTAATTTACAGTAAGCTGGTAGTCAAATGGATAACGCGCTAGTCTAGTAATCCAGGTAGCGCAGGGGTCCGACGGTTCGAATCCCATTCACTGCATGAATTTTTCCACATTAACTTGAGTTTGTGACCACATAATAATTAAACTCTGAGGGTTAGGTGGTAGAAAATGTTTTGAGCATTAACCTCGCCTGGTAGTTTCCTTCCACTAAAGTGTTTTATTACTATTACCTATGACTTCTTCAAAATCGATTGGGCACCAAGCCTATATCATTCATTAATCTTGATTCAGTTGGGAAAGCATTAGAAACGCAACTATTCGAATCATTTCAGTTATTGTTTAACTCCATTTTCCTTTTTTTTATAGATTGTATTTACTGATAAGGGGGCCTAGTTAGGCACATTGCACACAAAAGGGCTAGGGGAGGTGGAGGGGAGGGGGAGGGGGAGGTTTGGTAACTGAGAGGGAACATGGTATTTATTTATAGGGTGAGTGCAATGTTACTGCATTTTCCTGTTACTTTCCTTATCCTATGATAAAATCTGAAAAATAAAGTAAATGGGGGTTGTCCCCAAAAGGGGGGGGGGGTTGTCCCCAAAACTCCCCCCCCTGGCTACGCCACTGCTATAGGTATCTATACTTAAAAAAGGTAAAACCTTAAATTTATATGTAAACAGTTTTTTAATCTCTTTTCTGGGACGTTCTGTAAAAAATCCAACTATCCTTCCTTCCAACCTTGATTTGAAATGGCAATGGACTCAGATAACAATAACGTTTGAATTTTTGAGCGCCCCTGTATTTCCTGTGTTGCATGTTTGACATATTACAGAGATTTCCTGATTTCTGAAGGGGCAACAAGAGGGTACGGAAGGGGTTCGAAAATTTATTGTACAGTGAAGGTAGTGAATGTTTTTGGTGATAGGTATCTTGCTTCATGGAACTAAAGGCCATGGCGGAATGTCTGTGTTGTTCAAACAATGCCGATTGACGTTTGATAATTTTATTATTTCTCATTGTTCAATGTGAAAATATTTCCGATCGTTGTTTGAGTAATTCCGCCTATTGTTTTAAAAAAAACTTCTGTTGTATTGGAAGAGAATGCCGAATGTAGTATCATTTCCTTCGATCAAGTAAAAATCATGTTATTTCACTACTCGAACGTTTCTAGTATTAAGAAATTAAGAAAATAAGCGTTTGTCAAAACAAGTAAAAAAGTACTTACAAAACAGAGGAGGTAAGATCTTCTTTGACAAACATAAGAATGTAGAAAGCACAATACATGAATGGGTTCTTTTGTTGGAAAAAAATTAAGAAGCGAAACTAAGAGACGTTTTTGTAATACTTCTGTGGCGCTAAGTCTCGGATTGCGTACTGTGTTAGATGGGGAAAACCAGTGCTAAGAAATGACTTGAGTTATCGATTTTGTTCTACTAATTAGCCCCTCGAGTAGAGACGGACAAGTTAGCACGAAATTGAAAGAAAATCACGAATTCATGAAATCATGTAGTCAGGTTAGGTAATTACTTAATATTAGAAGTAAATATTTCACATTCGATCGGATTACCTACCCCAAGATTTTTCAAACAAGACGAACGCCTTATAATGTCAGTAATAGGCGAGATACTCCTATATAACACATTGCATAAGTACAGAGTACCATTGGTATTTGAAGGCGTTTCATATATCCCTTCTCATCACACCCTCTCATTCTTCTTCCTCATTTGTCCTCACAACAATAATAATAATTCCGAATGTACAAAGTAGATATAGATGTACATTTTTTTTTCCCCCCGTAAGGCGCTTTAACACTGTGAATTCCAGGTCGTTCGCGCCGTGATGTACACATTTTGACCTCGGGTTGTCTTCAATTTTTCTTCGTCTGGTTGTTCTATGTAATTAAATAGTGGCCAGTCTCTCTTTCTTTTCTCTCTCTCTCTCTCTCTCTCTCTCAATCCCTCTATTTATCATGGAATTTACTCTCACAATATTAATTGATCTACATAATTATATTCTCTCTGTATCTCTCACTGGGAAGGCAAAAGCTTTGATAAGCAAAAAGTTACTTTAGAGATTAGGGGATGTAATGTCTGAAAGAGCGACGCTCACAAAATCCAATTTAGGCCGGTGTATCTGGCAGCACCCTCGAAACATTCTTCTACGCGCCGCGCCTGTTCACAACGTCAATGTGAAGTTTTGACGTGAATGTCACCCAGGTTTCCCTGCGACTAATTGTGAATGACAGAGGACAGCGGATTCTACTTTGCCCGGTGAATATACAGAATATTGTGAATGAGGGTTTGTAGTTTTTTAAAATAATTTTGCCTAATGGTAATGAGAAAAAAATATTCCATTTTGTCAACAAATTAGAGAACCCACGTTGTGTTTTTTATAATTAGAGACTCTAATAAATAAATAAAATTGTGCCTGATTCGATGGCGAGTTGAATGCACAGGTTCTCGCAGGATCTCCGAAGTTAAGCAACGTCCAGCGAGGTGAAAACTGCGTGATTTTGGCATTCCAGGAAGGGAAAGGGGTACTCTGATTAAGATTTATCTCCGACTAAGATTTGGTTGCTTAATTGTTGTGATTACTGCCCGTAGTCCAGAGTTCCCGGGTTCGACTCCCGGTTGGGGCAGATTTCCGGCCCTACCCAAGCTGGGTGAGGTTAATATATGGGAAGCTGGTACGATTCCCAGCGAATTGATTGTAAAATCCCCGTCTTTACTACTTCAAATCAGGACGTACACAAGAATTTGAGTCAACTGGTCACAATAGATAAGTAGAGGTCGGTGTGATGATTGGTGCTTCTCTTGTGGAACTCCAACCAGTCTTTATAATAAACTAGCGGGCTGTCGCCCGCTTTGCGGGCCGAGGCATGGCCGTGAAAGCAAAAAATTCTTTTTCGTCAATGGCAGGTGTTGTAGTGGGAGTTTCGAAAAATCCCGTCTTATTGCACATCTAGACTATAAGACAAAGCTACCTACCAAATTTCAGCTTCCTAGGACTTACGGTTTGGGCTGTAGAGCGATGATCAGTCAGTGGTCAGTGGTCAGTGGTCAGTGGTCAGTGAGTGTTTTTGACATTTATATATAGAGATATTTGTTTTATCATTTTATCTGCTAGTAGGGCCGCTTTATATGCCGCTTCTTTGAATTTGTTAAAGATGCAAAAAATTAACAATATTTCTTCGAATTAAAAATTAATTACGATTTTTTTCGACTTCTTGAACATTTTGGAAACAGGCTCCAATTTACTGGTTTTTTTCAAGGGTCCCGCTTAAACCAATTTTTTTTTATATTATTTTATCGTAGGTGGGGTGTTGTGACAATTCAAATCCAATGATTTTGAGGTGCTGATTACGATTTTTTGTGGGTTTAACGACGTTTTCGACTGCTTGGTCAATTGTTCACATCGCGACTTGAATGTTACCCTCCATTCGCAGGAAACTCACAAACCTGCTACCCACATAAACCTCACCCAGACTGGGTTGGGAAGGAATGCCAACATCAAGAAGTCTTCACTTTGTAGATCGTTGCTTAACTTCGGTGATCCTACGAGAAGCGTATCAACATCATTATTATAAGGGAATAGCTAAACATTTACCGATAGTGAGTAGTGAGGATTTGAACTCAGTATCTACCTTTAAATATTCTAATACCTGGCTTATAATCATTTTACTATTGCAACATCAGACCCTCAATCGAAAATAAACATGTTACATTATTATGTTGGAGAACATCTTTTGGAATATTTTATGTTTAAAAAAAAAAATCTGTTAAAAGCCCAAAAAAAATATTACATGATGAAGAGTGAGAATCCTGCCATACCAAAATAAAGCCTATACATTTATAAATGTAATTGGAAATATGTTATCAGTATAAATCAGTATAAATCAGTATTATACTCATATTACATTATTAACAGACATTGTGTTATAACTTCTGAGTTATAATCTCTGATAATTCCGATGACGAAACCTCTGGCAACCGGTTTTGTAAGCTCCTGTGGGTACTGTCACCCCCTGGGGCAGGATTTGAAGTGCGGTTTTGTTACACTCGGATTTACACTTCTAGTTTCTTTGTTATGATATTGTTATTGTTAACAATTTGAAGGCTTCTCTATGCTAGGCTTGTTTACTGTTGGCGTTATTCGTTTGTTTTTTTTTTTCTATGTAATAATTTATTTATTAACTCCCTTGTAACAATTTATTAATTGATGCACATTAAATAAAAATTAAAAAAGAATTTAGTGAATCTTCTCTAAATACCTACTGGTTTGTTTATCCCAATGAAACTTTAACTAACTTTTCACTGTGAAGACTTTGTGAATGCACCGACCGGTTCTCGTAGGTTCAACGAAGTTAAGCAACGTCCAGCGAGGTGAAGCTGGCATTCTGGCCCAACCCAGGCTGGGTGAGGTTAATGTGAGTAGCAGATTTTTGTGAGATTCCTGCGAATGGAGGGTAACAGCCCCGTCGTAATATGACCATGCAGTTGAAAGCGACGAAATTAAAAAATAAGGAAAGTAAAAAAAACCATGCCTACATTTTTTTTAATTTTTTATTTTTTGAAAATTTTATGTATTAAAATAATAATAATATAATAATGAAAAAATCAAGACCTACCTAATCGGTCTTGATTTTTTCAATAATATGTATTGTTTGGACAGTGAATTTTTTTATTTTATTAATTAGGTTTTCGTTGACTACTTATTTTAAATCATTTATTGCTACACGAGAATGAAATTTACTCATATTTTTATGGACTGTATAAAGTCTTACGACTTTTTCATCAACTTTCACTATCCTACCCTGAATGGGTAGGACAATAATGGATATCTGGTTTCCAGCGAACGCCTGAAACTTTTTTTGGGCTCAGGGGACAATAAAAAGTTGTTTCGACGCTGTCAATCTACAATTTTGGGTGATTCCATTACTTTCCTTATTATAAGGATAAAGAATGCGAAATGATGTTAAGAAAAGTGGGCAGCGATAAAGCGGCGGACTTGTAACCTGGAGTTCGGTGGATCAAGTCGCGCTGTCAGCGTAGATTTAGTAAAGCGAGTTTGAGTGGTCGTGTAGTTTAACTAACTATTGAAATGTTGAGTGTGGTTGAAAGGTGACTTGGGTATTTTGTAAACCCAGAAAGTGATTAACACAAATTCTCAACGAAATGAAGAAGTTAATTTTAAAAAAAAATCCTGCAATATCCCAATCTTCCATCTCTGCGTGAGCCCACTATAGCGAGTGTCAATTATGCGTCTTTGTCGTGGGGACCCCGGGGGGGCCGCGTTAGTTTGTTCAGGGAGTCAATGGTTCGGAACCCGGTAGCACATTATTATACCCAACATCTCAGCTCGTTAAAACCAACACAATAAATTAGTCCGGTCCAGAATTTTGAGTAAGGAGAGGTGAGGGTCTGTGTGATAATACGTGGCTAGACATTTTGTGGTTTGTTTTATTTTCTGAATTTGAATGAGTTTATTAAGTTTAAAAAAATAAAGAGGTCGTTTTTGAAATAATGAATTCCGCGAGTAACGAAGTTATTTCTAGAAGGTACAATTTTTTTAGTACCAACACTACACTTAAAGACTTATTCACAATTCATACAGGGTGGACCAAAAAAACGTTTACACCCGTTAATGGTAGATTACTGACGACATTTCTAGGACGGATCTGCAATCCGTTTTTTCGGATTCGCCTTTATAACTGCACAAAGTGATTTTTTGCAACTTTCTGAAAAAGTCCGACTTTGGCTCATTCTTCAGGTCAGAACTTTTTTCCTGTTTAAGATGAGTTGATTCTGAACATTTCTGCAGAAAGCCAACAAAATTTCGATGTTTCTAGTTACACTACTTTGTTTTTTACGATTTGGTTTGGCATCTTTTTTGACACCTGAATAGAAAAAAAATTCTCATGTAAATTTTTTACACTTTGAAACACTCAAGATTTGCCCGAGAAAATTTTGGCACAGACATGGGCAAGTTTGATAAAAGTTGGCGGGCAACCCAAAGATGCTAAAAAATAATTTTACGTTTTTTTATCACGTGATCTTCTGGGTAAACAAACCAGGTAAGTCTCAAAAAATGATGTTCAAAATCTTAAAAGTGTTGACCGTGTAGGGTCGTCTTGTACTCAAAGAGTAATTAGCTATTTATGCCTGATAATTATTTTCCTTGGAATTAATTAAAGGCCAGTCAAATGAATGATTGTTTGTTTCTCGATGATAGTTTTCAAGCATATTTTTCTGCATTTTATGAAATATTATCTTTAAACTTCTTGAGTTTTTTTTAGTACAAGTTACATTATTATAATTCGGTTGCTGAAATGGCAGATGCGCATTTAGCATATGGAGTTGCCAACAGGAACATTTGGGATCACGTGAAAAACATAGTTTACGAAATCTGGTAGCAAGAATCCTGTTGGCATTCGATGACCTGACAGAAAAACCTGGAATCTTCCGCAACATTCGACGGAACAAATGAAGAGGTTCAACCTTTGCATCCAGGAAGGTGGACGCCACTTCCAACAGTTCCTCTAAGGGAATTGAGAAGGGAGAGGGAGAGAGAGAGAGAGGAGAGAGAGAGAGAGAGAGAGAGAGAGAGAGAGAGAGAGAGAGAGAGAGAAAAAAGGCAAGAAGGTAGAGGGACAGTTCTGAGTTAGAACCAAGGTACTAAAGTCACCATTGGTTTCAAAAATTTGTGTGAGGAGAATCCATAGTGTGTACTATGGCTAAATAAAAAATGGCAACAGTCTTTTTTATTTTGTAGTCATGAATTTTTTGCTGGGTCTAATCGTTTCTCATTGAACATACCAACACAAAATGTTTTTTTTAAATACCTTTTTCTTTATATCAAAATAGTATAAAACATAATAAAGACTGCAAAAGTTTATTCATTTTACAAAATATTATCTTGTTTTTTTCAAGACTTCTATTAAGAGTTGGCAATCGGTAAATATTTCTTATTTAATTAGTATTGTTTATGATAGAAGAACCTACCTACATATTATTTACCTGGATTTATTTCATAAACTCTATTTTCGTTAGGAAAATTCGCTAGTTTTTTTTTCTCTCGTAGGGAAGCATAAGAAAACCATCCTTACATTATCAAGGCAGTCTCTCAGGGGCTTACATGAATAATAATTAAGTGTATTGTGATACCAATAGTATCTGATATAACTCAATTTACAGATGGTATTACCCCCAAAAAAACCATAAGTTGTTGATGTTACAACAGGTCAGATACAGGTATGAATAAAATATTCCATCAGATTTTTTTGATAATTAAAATAATATTGACGGTCGAGAATTGAACCTCGGTCATGCGTCCAACACTCTTAGCACTACTACATCTAGCTAACACCACTGACAATCTGAGAAGCACGAAATTTATCATTTGAATTTTCCTAAACTGGCTGATGAAGGCATGTGAGACCGCGGTATTCAAAAAAAGCAATGTAAACAATTTTTGTAAACAATACAAGACGCCCTTACACAGTCTACAGATAGAAAACTCTTAGGATTTTTGAAGAGTTTTTGGCAAACATCTAATAATTTTTCCCAGAAGATCACGTGATAAAAAATCGTAAAATTATTTTTTAGCATCCTCGGGGCGGCCGCCAACTTTTATCAAACTTGCCCAGTCTGTGCCAAAATTTGTTCGGACAAATGTCGAGTGTTTTATTTAGTAAAAAAGTTTTTTGGGTGTTTTTTTTCTGTTCAGGTGTAAAAAAATATGACAAACCAAATCGTAAAAAACAAAGTAGTGTAGCTAGAAACATCAAAATTTTGTTGGCTTTCTGCAAACTTGTTCAGAATCAACTCATCTTAAACAGGAAAAAAGTACTGACCTGAAGAATAAGCCAAAGTCGGACTTTTTCGGAAAGTTGCAAAAAATCACTTTGTGCAGTTACGAAGGCGAATCCGAAAAAACGGATTGCAGATCCGGCCTGGAAATGTCGTCAGTAATCTACCATTAACGGGTGTAAACGTTTTTTTGGTCCACCCTGTATAAAGCACTACATAGACACAAACTTATGACCAATTTGAATCCCAGTGGTCTGAACTACATGGTTTTTAGTCTGAACTAGTGTCCTCTTTCGAACATAAACAAGAAACCTTTACTTATGGTTATTTATAGAAATGTTCAATACTATTAAACAAATTTTACAAAATTTTAAACAAAAAATCAAGTTATATTTACAGTTACATAAACATTTACAAATAATGTTCAAATTACACAAAACTTGATCAAGGGCGGTGCAACCCCAAGTGTTGGGTGGAAGAGATTGGCGCAGGCAATAACAATATTATAGACATTATTATTTTCTTTGTTATTTTTTTTTAATTTTCAAACAATTTTTTTTTGTAAATATTGAATATGTATGTCCTTCTAATAAAGCATGATATAATAATAATGATAATTCTCTTCCTCAATCATGTTATCAACTATAAATCCATCGTACTAGAAACTACATCTATTTTTCTATTTTTAAGTAGCATTGTTTTTTTTTAAGTGTAGAGAACAGTGACAGTAAAAAATTGCGCAATTCTTTACAAAGAATAAAGGAACCCTTGAAAATGAATAGGGGACATTGTTTGATACTTGTTGTGTCACGCCTGAAATCAAAATCGATTCTTCGCGCAATAGAAATTCGATGGCAAAATATGCGTAAATATTGACAGAAGGGATTGTAGAAGATCCCTCCAACTTAGAGCAGATAAAAAAGAACTTGAAAACTGCAACTTGGAAAGAACTTTTCTTAATTTTGATGTTCTACCGAAGAAAAAACATTTTCTAACTATACTCGTAGAAGAAAATACTAAATATTATAAACATATCACTACGTAGGACGATTTCTATTAAGTTTTTTAAACTTTTTTTTTAAAGATGAGTGTTTCAAAGCCTTTTTCATTTCGTAGCCATGAAACAGAAGCTACTGTAGACGCTTGTGGTCTGTGTTGTAGCCTGCCCATCCCGTAGTATGACTCCCCTCTGATGGGCGAGAAGCACATACAATACTTCCCATTTATAATCTGGGTCAACACGAGCGCACCGGAAGGTATACCTTACAGACATTTGTAACCTAATTTTGACTACAAATTTTTGTCGGCGCGGGGATCGAGCCAGGGACCTTCCGCATGGCGAGCGAGTGCTTAACCACTGAGCTATTCGTGCGCTATTAGGTTTTACAGAGTTAACAACCAATTGGTTTATTTTTAATTTTTTAGGCATATAAGTTTCAAACACCTTGGCTGAGGTGCGAAGAACACCTATTACACCTAATACAAAATATAAGTAAACTCTTCTAGACTGAAGGATCTAATCTTATATAAAAGCCTTGCTCGCACGACAGTCTAGAAAAGTAGGTATATATTTAAAAAAATATAATGTCAATTGTTTTCTTTTTTACAACAGAAATCAAAGAGCTCAGATTTTTTCTAGCATGCACACAATAATGTTCAACCTATAAATTTGAAGCACACTTGTGAACATATTTATTTTATTATGAAAAACATAAATTTAGAATTTATATGAATGAAAAAATCATCTGCGATGTCTTACGCTTTCAAGTTTATAGTGTTACTTCCGATTTTCATATCTGAAGATAACACAAGATTTCACTTCTGAAAAAGGAAATGAACATCAGAAGAAATGGACGGATAAAAATCCCGGACACAACTGCAGAATATGGTTTAGAGAATTTTCCACAAAATAACTCCTTACTAAAAAATGCTTTCAAAGACAAGGACTCTGAATGTTACAGACCTCTCTTTAAATAAACACTCATTAAAAAAAACACTATCCAGCAAATATGGTTGAAAAGTCATCTCCAACAAAACTCTGCTAACAGTCAAATTTCCAGCAGAGGTTGCTAAGTCACCTCCACCAGAACTCTCCTCCACCAATAACTCTATAACATTTTAAATAAGAAGTATGACACCAGTGGCCCGTTCCAGAAACACTCTCCACTCTCATAATCTCCAAATCTCCCTCTCAACTGTCACACAACACACTCTGATTGGTTCATTTGAAAGCAATAACATAACAAAGTAGGTACGTTGAAACGGAGATTCGGGGATTTTGAGAGTGGAGAGTGTTTCTGGAATGAGCTACAGGGTTTTACTAATGAAGCCCACTAATGACCTAATAGATCAAAACAAAGTACCCATAAAGTAAATGGCGAGAGAAACTGAGAAAAAGGAGAACGAGAATTTAAAAGAAAAGAAAAAAATGAGGATATGCAGAAAATGTTCATGACAAGAAAAAGATAAAGAGACAATAAAACGATACTAAAACAATAAAAAAGTTAATGTTCATCATAATATTTATGAGCTCAGAGAAAAAAAAAAATCCTCCATAAAAACAACATCACATAATTAAAATATTAGACTGGAGAAAAATGATATCATAACCATAAAACGCAATGTTTTATCTTTTCTTTTTTTTTCTTCTCTTATCATAATCGTTGAGTTTATTATTATAATGTTTTGTCAACAATCACCGTGGCCGAGTGAGTTAGCGCGCTAGGCATTGCACGCACGGTGACCTGGGTTCGATCCCCAACGGGGCAGGATTTTTTCTGCTCTGTACTTGGATGTTCGGGGTCTCATACCTTGTGAGGAAAAATGAGTAGCTGCTTTAATGTTAGCAGCGACCAATGGTGGAGTTATAAGCAAAATAAGATGTTGGGATATTAAAGATATGGAAAAGTCCTATAATTCTACGCTACCCACTAAAATAATAATAATAATAATAATAATATCGCCTTATTTATACTGCCCGATAAGGACTATTGAAGTCCCAATATTCCAGCAGTAAGCCCAAGACATATTATTATGTGGTAAAAATCCCAAATGGGAGGATAACTTGTCATGTCCCGGCTAGGTTTCGAACCCACGACCTCTGGAACCTGTGGATTCACAGAGTGCCGCCTTTACCACTGAGCTACCGGGATTTTTTGTCAACACCTCCTTCAGTAGTGACTTTTCTTTGTGGTTTTTTGTTTTGTTGGCAATAGAATAGTCCACAAAACTCAGTAGTTTGGTGATTTGAATCTCAAGTGCGTTATATTTAGTCAAGCCTGATTTCAGTAATTTTGACATGAATGTACCTGAATTGCATATTTTTGTTTCAAAAATTCATACATATTTTGTAGCATTCCAAAGCCACTTATATTTAAATTCCCGGGATGTTTACTATCGAAGAATCCAGTAGGTGACGCTTTACAGTAAAATGACCACATTATCCCTTAATTTAAGGTAATCTAATTTATGTTAATGACAATGTCAGAATTCTTTAACGCGTCGTTCTATCAATCAACCAAAAACAAATCATGCTTGAGACTTCATAATATATTCTGAATTTCTGAACGGAACTACTGACATCGGTCATACTTTGATTTATAAAATGACTAGCTGTTTCACCCATGCTTCGCTACGGACCAGAAAATCCCGATACCTTGATCAATTCTCATAAAAATTTCAATATCTGTTACTGTTTGGGCTGTGATATTGTAAACAGACAACCCCTAAGATTACAAAGTGAGCCAGTCAGACACGCACAGATTTGAGTTTTATAGATATAGAAATTATTGCCCTCACAAAGCACGGACAAACTCGAGCCCACTCAAATAACTCTGGTCCTAGTATCATGCCTTGCGTTACTCCCCATTAGCTATAACACCTCAACACCTCTGTCTCAAGTAACTGGTTCTGATTTATAAGAAATCTGCCTGATTATTATAATTAAATCAGCCATATTCAGGCCATAGTCATATAGTTGTATACTGGAAGAATCAAAACCAGAAGATTGCAAGTCTTTGGAACTTTTGTTTTTATTGTTGAAGGTCTCAAGTCACTCCAGACGGGAGTTTTACCCTCCATTCGCTGGAAACTCAAAAGTCAGCACTAGCTTTGTTCGTTGGTTTGTTCTTTGTTCGTCTGTTCTGGATAGCTCCCGGATGCTTGAAAATGGTTTTTCAAGTGAAATTTGTTCATGTTCAATGTTCATGTATAAATGCATCATTATTATTATGAAACTCGTTATTAGAAGAACATATACACAAACAAATAATGGTGAAAATTGAAATACAAAATTGACAATATGCGTACAAACAGGAAAAAAATAAACAAAATATATACATATGTCCTTACTAAAGGGCGGGGTTATTGCCTATGGCAATCTCTTCCACCCTACCCTTTTTCAGGTTGTATTGTAGGTACAATTGTTACATATTAGTTTCCATGCTTTTTATTGTGTGCTTGAGACGACCACTACACCACACAGTATATTTTTACATCTCCTGGGCACACTTCACGCTGTAGACCTTGTTCTCTTCCTTGCTGCATAAACTGCCCACATGCTCTCTCTCTCTCTCTCTCTCTCTCTTTCTCTCTCTCTCCTCTGGCCACAATGGTCAGTGCGTTGGAGGGTTGGGTGGAAGAGCGTTATGTAGGTAATAAAGTATTGATACCAGACCATTGCAAGGCACACGTTAGAATTGTTGGAGCTCACCTTTAAAAAGAAAACACATGAGAAGATCAGCGAACTCCGTTAATTGATGAAGGGTATCTTCTGCATTATTGTCTGACCTAGTTGCAGGGTTTTCAGTGAAACCCTTGCAATTAACACTGCGAACTAAGTATAAGTTGATCTATTGTGACCAGTTGATTCTATTTATATGGTATATTTATTTACGGTAAGAATCCTTTTACAATGTCACAAGTACATAAAACAAACATGAAGAAGCCAATGGAGGGTAATTTGGATTTAACGTCCTGATCAGGACTGGGGTGTTACCCTCTATTCGCTGGGAATCGTACCAGCTATCCACATTAACGTCACACAGCCTGGGTAGGGCCGGAAATGCCAGCCTTACGTATTTGGATGGAACAGAATTTTCTTCGAAAAGTCTGCCCCTACCGGGGATCGAACTCGCAATCTCTGGAATACGGGCAACTGAGCAGTGATTTCGTGTTATCTATTATTTCAATAGTTTTTGTCAGTTTTCTGTTTGGACTGATTAAAAATACTAAAATGAAGTTTTATCTTGTTATCGTGGCACCCTTCGTAAAATTCCTGCTGATGATAGCAAATAAGTTCGAAACAAATAAGTTCCCATTTCAAAAAAGTCTGTCCCGGTAGCTCAGTGGTAAAGGCGGCACTGTGTGAATCCAGAGATTCCAGAGGTCGCGGCTTCGAAAGTCAACCGGGACAAGACAAGTTATCCTCCCATTTTTACCACATAATAATACGTCTTGGGCTTACTGCTGGAATAATGGGACTTAATAATACTAATCGGGCAGTATAAATAAGGCGTTTATTATTAAATATTTATGTAAAAAGAAGATTGTCCCGGTAGCTCAGTGGTAAAGGCGGCACTCTGTGAATCCAAAGACTCCAGAGGTCGTGGTTTCGAAACCCAGCCGGGACATGACATGTTTCATGATTTGGCCCTTAGACTGATTGGACTAATATATTATGGTAGTGGAAAAACTACGGAGCACCCTAGACATAGTTTCTTAAACTCGTAGAATTCGTCAATGCATGTCGCAAAAGTTTTACGGCCATGCCTTGCTGTGCGAATGCGCTTTAATCTTTAATAGTCTCGGTCAAAAGTTCAACAGAGAATCACCTGTTTTTTCTTTTCTTTTTTGTATTATTGCTATGTTTTTACGACTGTTCGAAAGTCGAGCAGTTCTCTAACGACGCTATTGTGTTTTCTATTAGTTCTTCTTCTTTTTCTTTCCCTTCTTCTTCTTCTTCTTAATCTTATTTGTCTTCTTCTTCTTCTTCATTCTCCACCTTCTCTACTCTAAATAGGTATTGTGTGTGCGTGTGCGCCTAATGTCTTTTTCATAGGCTCGTTAAAAGCGAATGGGATTTTAACAGCTTGCAAATCAGTGGTCAGAAATAGGTCTAGAAGATGTTGACAGATGGGGGAACAACTGGAAGGGGGTCACACAAGCGAAGGAGAAAGTTTTGAATTTATAGATTACATGTGGAATAAATATGAAATTTAATCAACTTCTCACTTTTCTGTTTATAATTATTAAACTAGCGATGAAACAGGAGCTAAGTGTTTACGCTTGTGGTCTGTGTTGTAGCTTGCCCATCTCGTAGTATGCATTCTCTTAGTAGTATGCAAATAATTGTAACCAAGTTAAGAATACAATTTTTTGTCGGCACGGGGGAACCCGGGGCCTTCCGCATGGCAAGCGAGCCTTAACCACTGACGAGTGCTTTAAATAATAATGTAAGTGAATATTATTATGTGAATATTTTGATATGTAATATAGCTCAGAAAGAGAAGAAGAAAGAGACCAAACATTGCTTGTGACATAATATATCTCACATCAAGAGAGACTCTGAAAAATGAATTCAATTTAACGCAAGAGCCTATCAGACCAAAAATAAACAAAATTTCTCTTATTTACCAGGCTGAAAAATAAGTCATGTGGAAGTTTGTGTGGGGGTAGTAAGTATATTAGAATAGAATAGAATAGAATAGAATAGATTAGTTGTATTGAAACATAAATGTTTTTTACAAAGGTTAGCCAAAATTAAAAATAAAATATTATGATAAGTCATATTGAATAACATGAATAACATTAAAAATAAGGTGCACACTCTAATAAATTTTAATAAAAATAAATATAAGGTTAGGTGCTAACTGCTACTACTCATAAAAATACTATAAATAAAAAATATTGGAAGTAATATACTAATAAATTATTTTATATATTTATATAGTCATTTTTTACCCACAAGCGCACTTTATAATTTTTTTTTTTTTTTTTTTTTTTTTTTTTTTTTTTAGAGCTCGTCTCTTAAGAACGACCTTTTTCTGAAAGTGCTTTTTAAGAAACAATACAGTTTGTTAACTTGCTCAATGTTAGTCACCTTCATTATTTCTTGCAGAATAGTGTTATCCTCCCTATCTCTAATCTTTTCAAATAAGAATTTTGTTCTGAATATTTCATAGTGAGGACATTTTACAAATATATGATACAAATTTTCATTTTGCCTAAAGTTACAGATATCGCACTCTTCGAATGAGTTCCATCTAAATGCTTGACCCTTGGTGTAAAAAGATATTATTTCTCCGTGCAATCTCAGTTGACAAACTACTCGTATTTTATCGATCGGAATCTTATAGAGTAGGTAATCTCTGTTCTAATAGAGTGAAGTATGTGTAATAGTTTCCCTTTTTCTATAGTTAAGTTTAATTGTAATACTTTCTTGCTAACTGCTTAGCATTGTATTTGCTATTTGTTGTAGAATAGCTGTTACAGTAGAATTCGCTAAATCGAAATGAAGGGGGACTGGAGCAAATTTAGCGTTTATCGAGATTTTCGAATTATAGATTTCTGATTTTACGAGGGTTGAAATGTAGAAATTCAATTATACGATGAAGTTTTCAACATAATTTTGTACTTATTTTAAGCAGTTAAACCTCCATATTATTTTCTGAAGTTCTCAATCTCAAATCTTGAAGCATCTGATTGGCTTTTTCACTTAAAATGATCCATTCTCAGTTAGGGTTTTTGCTTACTAAACATGTATCTTATTATGAACTCTTTCCTTTTGCTAACTAGGGTCTTTTAAAGTAATATTCATCTTCTTCTAAATGGTAACAGAGTAGAAGGTGGTATCAAACTTTGCTAGCCAACTTCTTTTTCCCGCCCTAACTCAGTCTGGGAGAGGTTTTTGCACTGGCTTGGTCGTGCTTTCTTTAGGCTTCTTCCTCAAACCACTCGTGAATAATGAGAAATCGAGAGTTACGCAATGAACGGTAACCTATAACTTTATACGCAAGTGAAACTTACAACAACTAGAGTTCAAAGCAATTATTCAATTTTTCCTAAAAAGCATCAGAATTGTAAATTCTATAAAAAAAAAATCTTAAAATAAAAAGAAATATAAAAAGGTAGTAAAAGTAATCAAGGAAAGGAAAAATGATGTTAAAAAAAAAACCACAATGCATTTTTTCCCCATTTTAACTTCACTGGGCAGAAAAATTTCTTCGACTTGACTGAGAGAAAGAGTGGAAATAGATTGCATACAATCAGTTATAGAGGTAAACTTGATTTTGCTTTCGTTCTGGTCTCTTACACTCGATTTAAAATTAGAAGGATACAAATGGTACAGAAAATAGCACCGGGATAAATAATTTCAGGCGAGTTTGTTGTATCTTATTCTATTTTTTCATCGTTTCTTCTATGTGTGATTGTTGAAGTATTATTTAACAGTCCCATAACGGTATGGTTTAGTATTGATGAGGAGCCGCGGGTTTTAGTTAGGGTAGGCAGCTATAGATACCGGGTGGTCCATGTGTGAGTCCCACACTTTTCGGCATGAGCTTTCCCCTCTTCAAGAACAAACCTCTATGTGTGAGGGGAGGGTGGGAGGTTTGAGTCTTTTGTGGACGGACGTAGGGAAGGCTAGGAAACCATGGGATCCGAGGCTCTCCTCTCTTACAGGGGACAGACCCGGTTCTCATCGAATGGCCTTCTATTTTCACATATCCAGGCTTCCGACATGGCGGCAGTACCTATTAGTAGGTTGCCCTCTTGGGTCTGGTATCTCTATGGAAGATTTTTTTCCTCTTTCTGTCCACAGGCCTGAGGCCCATTCTTCTTCTGAGGGATTAAAACAGGCCGCGAGGGCCCAAAACCTCCACGTACCAGTTTCTCTCTTGATTCTGGTACATTCTGAGTTTGGTTCATGGTTCCTGGAACAATATTTTTACAGGATGGGGAAGTTACCAAAAAGCCCAATCTCCATATAGAAGATCTGAGAGGCCCATTCTGTGTCGAAAAACACTTTCTGTGTGCATTTCAATTTCTCTTTAGGGTTCTACAATCCAATTCAGTGAAAATATTTTTTTTTTTTTTTTTTTTAAAAAGATGAGTGTTTCACAGCTTTTTTTGTTTCGTAGCCATGAAACAGGAGCTACTGTAGACGCTTGTGGTCTGTGTTGTAGCCTGCCCATCCCGTAGTATGCCTCCCCTCTGATGGGCGAGAAGTGACACAATACTTCCCATTTAGGTGCTGGGTCAACACGAGCGAACCGGAAGGTATCCCTTACAAACAACTGTAACCAAATATTGAATACAAATTTTTGTCGGCGCGGGTGTTCGAACCCGGGACCTTCCGCATGGCAAATTTTGATCGAACTTATCAGGATCTCAATTCAGAGTCCATGTGAGGGTGGAATTCTTTAGATGTATCCAAAATTAAAATCCAAAAAATTGTATTTTTTGGTCAATTTTTTAAATTAAACTATCATACATTGAAATTCTACGAAATACTCTCTTCCTTACCCAATAGCCATCCAAATTCTAAAAGTGCATCAAAAACACTCAAAAACCATTATAACAATTATTAATTTTAAAAAATACTAAGTACTTGTTGAAATAATATTTTGTTTGAAAATTAAAAAATGACCATTCACTCACCATTCTTCAAAAAATAAATGAGATAACAAATCCAGATAACAAATAACAACAAACACAAAAGACGTTACAAAAATAATAGCTACTATACAAACATAGAAGATAGTTAGTTATAGATTAGGTACTTACATACAAACAAACATAGAAGATACTCATAGGTTATAAGTTAGGAACTTACATTGAAACAAGCATGGAAAAAACTGGAAACAGCAGAGCCAGTGAATTTCTAATTCAACAAATCAGAATTGCCACTCAAAGAGGCAATGCTGGAAGCATATTGTCAGTGCTTCCAATGAAAAGAGATGACACCTTGTTTTACATATAAATAAAAATCTAACCATTTAATCTAGCATTTAATAAATAAAAATAGGATAAGGAAAGTAAAAAAGCATGGAAGATAGTTACAGGGACAAAAATGTATGTATAATAAGTTGTACTCACTTTGTTACTCTTCTTTCGCAGTGACCCTGTACATATTTTGCTCGTTTCACTAATAACAGTTGACAGAAGGAATTCCTTAGTACGAAAAATATGCGGGCATGCAATCGCAGGTACTGAGATAGTAATTTTTTAGTGCCTAATATCAAAAATCTCAACAACAGCCAACTACCAAAGCCTGTTTTTTTGTCATAATAAATTCAGTTTTATTGATTGACTTCTGAGGCATTTTAATGAAAGGAATTTTTCCTTAGGTATATTGCCTCTTCGGTGATAAGTACTTAACTGGTGGATCTCTGAATCGTGATGGTCAATTGTTCAGTTTTCCCAGGGATGGATATTTTTTGAGAAAATTCAAACCCGTGTTTTAAAATCTTTGTTCCCAGATCTATTAGTCCTATTCTGTATTTGTATATACTGTACAAGTGTATATGTATTTAGTCTCTTGTCTATGCAAAACCCACTAACCGTATAGTGACTCTAAAATTTCGAACTTTAAAATGAAGCTACGCCAGTATTTTTGCTCTTCTAATTAACATAAATCGTGGAAACATTTTATTCGCCAATTTTGGATCCTTTATCTCCATGTCGATAGGATACAGAAATTTGAATTTAAAAATCTCTCCGAACTACAGAGCAGGCTTAAAATTATAATATGCCAGACTGTCCCTCAACAAAGACTATAGTGCGCTGTGATTGGTTGAAAGTATGACTTGAGAAAGTGTCTAGATGACTGTGCAACCGAAAACAAAACGTCCGAATTCTAAAGCGGACGTCTGCCACGGGTGAAAACTTTGGTAATGGCTAAGTGTGGGGTTTCAGCTAGTTGTCGTCGAGAATTTTTTTTTTTTTTTTTTTTTTTTATTTATTTATTTTTTTTTTTAAAGATGAGTGTTTCACAGCCTTTTTTATTTCGTAGCCATGAAACAGGAGCTACTGTAGACGCTTGTGGTCTGTGTTGTAGCCTGCCCATCCCGTAGTATGCCTCCCCTCTGATGGGCGAGAAGTGACACAATACTTCCCAATTAGGTGCTGGGTCAACACGAGCGCACCGGAAGGTATCCCTTACAAACAACTGTAACCAAATTAAGAATACAAATTTTTGTCGGCGCGGGGTTCGAACCCGGGACCTTCCGCATGGCAAGCGAGTGCTTAACCACTGAGCTAATCGCGCGCTCATACATTAATTTTAAATCATACATTTTAAATCATACATTAATGTATAAAATGGGCTCTGCTCGTAAATAAATGAACCAGTACACCCGGTATTGATATTATTATTATAGCCAATATTGAGATGATAGAAAGAACTGCATTGCAAAAGTATGCACATTGAAACAACCAAGGCAAAACACAAGCACCAATGCAATCATTTTTCATCTTAATCATCAAGTGCAAAGCAAAATCTATTTCTTTATATTTATGTATAATAAATATATTATATTTTTTTATTTCTCAGGATCTGAGAAGAGCCAAAGAACCGAAGAACAATCGCCGCGTAACTCACCAGCCATTGTAGAGAGAGAGAAAAAAAAAGAAAAATAAAAATCACCACAAGAACAAAAGAAGAAGAAATACCTTGCGTTGTTAATTGAAATATGTTTCTTCTTATTAGGCAAGTGCGACCTGTACGAGACACCCAGCATATAAATACCTTTGTGAGAAGAAGAGAGGTAAGAGAGGAGAGAAGGAGGAGGAGGAGGAGAAGCAGGAGGAGGTGGAGAAAGAGGAGGAGGAGCAGCAGTTGAAGGAAGAAGAGTAAGGGAAAGAGGAGGTGAAGGAGAAAAAGAAAGAGGAGGAGGAGAAGCAGTTGAAGGAAGAAGAGTAAGGGAAAGAGGAGGTGAAGGAGAAAAAGAAAGAGGAGCAGTAGTAGTTGAAGGAAGAAGAGTAAGGGAAAGAGGAGGTGAAGGAGAAAAAGAAAGAGGAGCAGTAGTAGTTGAAGGAAGAAGAGTAAGGGAAAGAGGAGGTGAAGGAGAAAAAGAAAGAGGAGGAGGAGCAGCAGTTGAAGGAAGAAGAGTAAGGGAAAGAGGAGGTGAAGGAGAAAAAGAAAGAGGAGGAGGAGAAGCAGTTGAAGGAAGAAGAGTAAGGGAAAGAGGAGGTGAAGGAGAAAAAGAAAGAGGAGAGAGCAGTTGAAGAAGAAGATAAGGAAAAGGAGGTGAAGGAGAAAAAGAAAGAGGAGAGAGATGAAGGAAGAAGATAAGGAAAGAGGAGGTGAAGGAGAAAAAGAAAGAGGAGCAAGTTTGAAAAAGGAAGAAGAGTAAGGGAAAGAGGAGGAGAAGGAGAAAAAGGAGAAGGAGGAGAGAGAGTTGAAGGAAAAGAGTAAGGGAAGGATGAAGAGAAAAGAGAGGAGAGTAGTAGTTGAAGGAAGAGAGTAAGGGAAGAGGAGGTGAGGAGAAAAGAAAAGGAGCAGTAGTAGTTGAAGGAAGAAGAGTAAGGAAAGAGGAGGTGAAGGAGAAAAAGAAAGAGGAGCAGTAGTAGTTGAAGAGAAGTAGGAGGAGTAAGGGAAAAAGAGGAGTGTTGAAGGTAGGAATAAGAAAGAAGGAGGAGGAGGCGAAGTAGGTGAAAGAAGAGCAGTAAGAGAAACAGGAGGAGGTAGGAAGGAGAGAATGAAAAGGAAATAATGGGACTGAATAGTTTTAATCGGGCAGTATAAATTTTTTTGATAGGTACTGTTACAAATTACACTTGATATATATTTTTTTTCGACGTCCCTCTCAACTGCTACCCAAATTCCTCTCCCAGCCTGGATGAGGAAAAACCAACCAGCATCACCAACATTGATTGTTTCATTGAGAATAAGTAGAAGTGACAACTTTCAAAGGAAGATCTCATTTTCCAGTTTACCTAAATCCTCTTTTTAAACTATCGAGTTTCAAGTAATTGAATGCAGGCTAAACCTCACCCAGCCGGGGTTGGGTCGGGAATAACCAGCATCAATAATTTTGTTTCAAAAAATTAAAAAGAAACAACTAGAACTAGTTAGCTAGTTAGCATAATATTAAAGAGAGACATAAATTCCAAAATATAAACAAAGGAACAATAGAAATCAGAGACAATAATTTAACGCGCACGCGGGTCTAATGTGTTTTGTGCGCGTTAAATCAAGAAGCACACACATGCGACATGCGAGGCATCTCATTAGTGCTCCTGACGCGTGCAACTTTCGGTACATTTTCCTTGCTGTGTTCAGACCGTACTTTTGTCTTTTTATCTTCAGATTCTTCAGTCGAGATTCAGACGTCATTCGTGTGAGCTCACGTCGGATTTTTTCGAAAAGCTCCGTTAAAGTTTTTGTGTTTAATTATTTTTAAAAACATTAGATACTTTTAAAAATAGGTAATTCGTGTTTTTAAATAATTACATAGGAGGTTTTCTGTTCAAATTGGTTTGATTTAAATGGATTTCGTGTTTTTCAATTTTCGAACCTCATATTTGGTAGGAATCTCATATACCTTGAATTTTTTGGCAATATTACCAAACTAGTTGACTATTTGTGTGAGTAACCAACGATTATAAAATAAAATATGTTTACTCATAAGATTAACTTCCCTTTTTTGACACTGATTTTCCGTTTTTAGAAATCTCCAAAAGTTGCTAAGTATTTGGGAAACAAAAAAGGTATCTTACAAACATAATCTAAAATCTGTGCCCCCTTTGCCAAAGTGTGGAATAATAATTGTTTTCAATGCTGAAAAAACCGAAAACCGACCTCAGTAGCTTGATTTATAAGGCAGCGAACTTGTAAGCTGGCGGTCGGTGGTTCAAGTCCCAAGTTTGTCATCAATAAATTTTATTTTCCCCGAGGTTGAGTATTTTTCAATAAAATTACTTTCAATTATAGTTTGTGGTCAAAATTAAATTTCATAAAAAGGCAACTTCCAGAATTAGAAATTCTGAAATTTGGCGCTGTAAGTCTTTTTTTAATTCCCTAAAATTTTAAATTTGTATGTGACAAAACATGGTTTAAAAAATCCCTCTTAAAATTATAGACTTGAAAATACATAATTATATTGATTATTTACATACCTACCTACTTATTCAGTGATAATACCGGGTCCTTTAATATTTTATTGACACAACAATAATAAATTAATGAAACTTATAAGCTTTTTAAATCACGACTGCTAATTTTAATTTTTAATAGTGTTTCTTGTATAAAACTCACCTACAGAAATATTTCTACACGAGCTACAGATTTTAATATTAGGTAAAGAAAGTGCTATACTTGATAGAATAACTATAATGATAATACTTTTGGCCAAAAATAAATAATTTTAACACCGAAAAAAGTTTTACCTTTGTTTGCATTTTGGTTTTCCTATGTATTTGGTTTGTTCTCACCTGGGTATTTTGGAACCGGATAAATGGTGAGTTATATTACCTAGATGATTTTGTATTGAATATTACTTAATTGATTAGTTAACTTATTCTAATAGCGCTAACGAGAATAAGATTGTGGTGATTTGGATGACCCTGTATAGTGTCGATGTACATCCATAGTCTCGGAGATCCAACAGATTCTTTTTTTTTTGTAATTTCAACACTTTCGACCTTAAATGGTTCGAAATACAGTGCAATAACTGAAATGTTTTTTTCAGATCTTCAAAAGTCCATCAGACTGAATGTCTTGAAATTTGGTAAGGAGGATCATACTCAAAGCATGGATCAAAATATCAATTTTATTGGTATAGTAGGATATATATATTTTTTTACAAGGTAGATGTGCCCCGGAACCGCTTTTGCATTACTTCAGGGCACTTTACCTTTACATCCATGCCATTCGGGAAACAGAAAAACTTGAACAGAATTTTCCGCTCCGGCCGGGATTCGAACCCCGGGTTAGCAACCAATGCTCTTAACTACTGCGCTACGAATGTCGGCCTTTTACCGGGATATAGGTAATACTTTTACCAAACAAGAACTGAATTTTAATTCAGGTAACTGAATATTTTGCACTTTGAACTAAAATTGACATAAATTCTTCCTTGGGATTGGTCTGGATGAAACTTAACCTCAAGATTATTCATGAAGGTTCATTTTAAGTCTTATTTAGGCATGTGTTTAATAATAAATAACACTCTTTGGTGGAGGGTAACCACCAGGCGAGGTTAATGCTCAAAGAATTTCCTACCACCTAACCCTCAGAGTCTTATTATTTGTGGTCACAAACTCAAACTAATGAGGAAAAATTCATGGGTGGGATTCGAACCAACGGATTCCTACGCTACCTGGATAATCAGACTAGCGCGTTAACCACTTCACTACCAGTTCAATGTTTATTTTAATCACAGCTCAGTCAAAGTTGTTCTCTAACACCGACCTACGGATTACGAGACCACCGCCTTGAAATTTGAGCTTTTGAAGTCGGAAAAAATAATTAAACAAACCATTGAAGCCTTCGTAAAAGCATCTTTGGTCTCAATTTCAGCCATTATGATGTCGCAATTAAAAGTTTCCAGGAAACAAAAGCCTTTAAGACGGGCTGAGAATTTAATTCGCAGATGAAACATAAGTCACTTGGAAAAACAAATATTAAAATATTGAGGGCTAAATATCCCTTATTTTATCTCTTTCCCCCCTCAATTCTCTCTCTCTCCCCACATCTCCTCCATCTCTCTCACTCTTACTCCTTTATTAAATTCTCAAGTCGGTGCTATCTCTATCTCCCGTCTCTCTGTCTCACTCTCTCCATCTCTCTCCCCCCCCTCTTTCTCTTCTATACTTCCCTCTTCCTCTCGCTCTCTCTCTTTCTCTCTACCTCTCCCCCTCTTTCTATACTTTCTCCTCCCACTCATTCCTAGGAGGCTAAGAGGTATATCAAATTAATTAATTTGTCTGGAGAGGTACCTCAATCCTTCACTTTTCTTGTCCTCTTCTTTCTCTTTATTCTTTTTCTCTGATTTATCTCTTTCCTTCCCTACTTCCTTTTCTTCTCTCTCTCTCTCTCTATCGATCCCCCTATGTATCATGGAATTTACTCTCACAATATATTAATTGATCTACAAATATTCTCTCTCTATCTCTCACTGGGAAGGCAAAAGCTGGGAAAGCAAAAGCTTTGATAAGATGAAAGACCAAGTCAACAATAGAGACAGCAGGAATGAAACAAGAGAAAGAGATATACATACAGGCAGGGCCGGAAATTTCATCCCTCTTTCAACTTCTATCATTATGAAAATAAATAAATCTAATACCTATAATTTATGGATAGTCAGTAACTAATAAAAATTTATGGCTCAAATCAGACCATTATTAGCCCGATGACCTAAAGTTTGGTCTCCTATTATGGTCGTCAATGATGGCCGCATCGCATATATCACACCATTCACACCGGTTTTGGTGTTATTTGGCCCCAAACTTTGCTTGAGAAATTTTTGCTTGTCCTAAATTTTTTTGGGTGATTCCATTATTTTCCTTTCTAAAGGATAAATAAAGTACTAATAATAATAATAAGTCAAGTGATAGAAATAATAATAACAATAAAAAGAAAAAAAAGAAAAGAATAGAAATAATAACCATTTAGAAGCCCTTCAAAACTTCAAAGCTTAGGAGAAGTACCTCTGTATAAATGTTTCTTTATAAAGAAAATAAATAAATAAACTATTTAAGAAAAAAAACATTAAATATTCTATAATTCTAAATAATAAGCTAAACCAACCTCATCAGTAGCCTAGTAGCTTGCTTGAGAAGGCGGCGGAGTTGTAATCTGGAGTTCAGTGGTTCAAGTCCCACGTTGAGCAAAAATTTAGCAAGTGTTTGAGTAGTTGTGATATCACGATTTGGTCAACAAAAAATACATTTATGTAATATGGTAACTGTTTTAAGCTAATCCTAGTGTGTTCGTACTGTTCTGTATTTTAATATCCTAATATCTTATTTTTGCCTATCATTCCGCCATTGGTCGCTGCTCACATTAAAGCAGCTACTGATGTTTCCTCACGAGGTATGAGTGGACCCCGAACACCCAAGAACTGCGCTATAAATCCTGCCCCTCTGGGGATCGAATCTCAGCTTTATCAACCAGGTTAACGAACACATTAATTAAAATTGACATCGAAAGATGTCAATTTTAGTATGATAATTTAAAATTATTAACCAAATAATCTAAATAATATTGACAATAACTGTAGAATAACATTGTTAATATCGATTCCATTCTTATTCAAGTAAGAATAAAAAATCCAGAACTCGGAAAATAACAGAATAAAATAACCACAATAATAAAAATAAATTAGACGGATCCATATAAAATTGGCCTGCGCGCGTGGGCTGGCAATGGTCTCACTTTGAGGTGTCTGGCTGGGTCCACTTAGCCTCTAGTAGTGCTCGTCTGTATAGTCACTGTGAGAACCAAATGTCTTGTGAAACCTTTTCCTTATCATTTTTATTCACAAAACATTGAACGTTGCGAACATTCTTCAAATAATTCTATTTCTTTTACTCGATTTTTATTTTTACTCGTTTTCATATTCGGTGTTAGCATTATTCCAACGAAGCAATTTTACAAGCTCCACTTACAAGAACAATGAGAAAAAGTTAGGAAGTGAGAATCATAATTTGACTTCCGAGAAATTTCCGATATTAGAAATTTTGTATAAAAAAATTTGTGGAAAAAAAATTTTTTTTGCTCCGTTTTAAATATTTCTGGACAGTTCATAACCTCCTGAGAGTCCTGAGCAACTTTGGTTTTATGTTTTTTGTCCCCCCCCCCCACCCTAAATTTTCCACTATAACGTGGAGTTGCCATAATTCCACCCCTGTAGTTGTCCTAGGGATAATAATGATTCATATAAGAGAAAATAATACATACTATGTCTTTGAGTGGACTCACATGCATTTCAATAAGTCGACACTATTCGAAAAATAAATAATCATTCATTCACATACGAGTATGCATACTTAATACACAATTATCTGATTTATAACTAGGGTCTAGTTATACCTGATATACATTGGTACCTACTTAGAAACTACTGAAAACCAATGAACAGGAATCATAATATTGTATTATAAAATGCTTAGTATACCTGTATACAGCATAGGAAAGTAGGTAGCCGTCATCGAAATTTACATAAGTGCATAACTATTGGAAGAAATTAACATCCAATGACGATTTACATAATTGCATAACTATTGGAAGAAATGAACATTAGAACAAATGATGATTTACATAACTGCATCACATCTGGAGGTAGTGACAAATAGGTCTGTCCCACAGGAAGAAGGCCTCACTATTAATATTTATGACGTCCCATCAGGATATTGACAGTTCATGTAATATGTGACATCCCTTTAAGAAGTGACGTATTAGTCAGCCTATCAAGAGATCATGCAGCTAGAGAAGTTAAAAGAGAATTAACATAAATTGGAATAAATAAATACAAGCATAAACTTTATAAACGTTTTCATGAAGAAATGTAATGCTCTTAACATAAAATTCATAGAAACAATTCCCTTAACATGATCATTATTAAAATGAAATTCTGTCGTTAACATAAACTAATATAAACAAAATATTAACATAAGTCTTCTACTATGATAATGTACTAATATTATCCATACTTAGTGCGTCCCTTAATTATTTCTTATCACGCAATCTTTGGCTATTCTATAGCCAAAGATTGTACAGTATTAAGTGCTTATTAGTTTTCAACGTTGTAAATTGTAAATAGTAAGTCGAGTGGTTAACGCGCTAGTCTGGTAATCCAGGTAGAGTAAGGATCCGTTGGTTCAAATCCTACCATGAATTGTTGCGTGAACTTTTCCCAGTGCATGAATTTTTCCTCATTAATTTGAGTATGTTACCAGAAGAGAATAAGAATCTGAGGGTTATGTGGTAGAAAATACTTTGATCATTAACCTCGCCTGGTGGTTACTTTCCACTAAAGAGTGTTATTAAGGACTCAGATTCTAAACTTTTTACTTTCCACTAAAGAGTATTAGGACTCAATTTCTGAACTTTTGATATTTCTGTGATAAATTTAGTAGCCATTTGCAACCAATCTATGTACTGAGTACTCATACTGTTCCATTGTATACGAAGGTTGATGTGTTGTACCTTATAATAATAATAACAACACTCTTTAGTGGAAGAAACAGAAAACCAACCATGCACAAAATTAAATAGAACTTGAAGGTTCCACTCAACATATATTCCTAAAAAAATAGAATTCGAAGAAAGAACATTCAGTTATCAATTTTTAAAGACAAAGAGAAAGAAACAGTCTTGTTGAATGGGTTTATTGCAGGAATAAAATACATATTGATAAATAACAATTTTATATTAAATTGAACAGAAGAAACTTGTTTTGTAAAGCTGATAACGACAGTCTACATTAAGCTATTTGCTATCTACAACAATGAAAAAGACACATAAATATTGAGGGCCGGGTACCCAGTTCTAGTAGGTACTTTTCGTAGTGAGCCATTGTAATATATTTTAGATACCTAATAGAAATGCTTATTGTTAGCGAAAACGCAATTCCATTACAAGACACGCAAGGTATGAAATATGAGAGGGAAGAGGAAGGAATGGAAAGAAGAGAAATAGATACTAAGATAAACAAAATGTTGATAATTTGACTGTCGAGAAAAGTGAGAAAGACATTGGGTAGTAGAAGAGACCAAAAGGAAAAGAACGATAGAGAGAAAGAGTTGACGATGAAGATAAAAGAAGGAGAAATAAAGAAGAAATACTTTTTTTACTTTCATTGTCCATCAGATAGGAAAGTAATGGAATCATTCAAAATTTTGATGGTCAGTGCCAAAACACGTTTTCTATAAGATGGGTGTGTTCACAGCCTTTGAATTTCGTAGCCATTAAACAACAGCTACTGTTATAGCTCGCCCATAGATAATATAAGAAGATATCTTTGAAAGAGATTTTAATATATTGTTATTATTGTTATTAAAATTATAAAAATACTCCCTAGTGGAAGGTAACCACCAGGCGAGGTTAGTGCTCAAAGTATTTTCTACCACCTAACCCTCAGAGTCTTATTATTATGTGGTAACAAACTCAAATTAATGAAGAAAAAAAATGAATGAGACAAAACTGGGTGGGATTTGAACCAACGGTTCCCTACGCTACCTGGATTACCAGACTAGAGCGTTAACCACTTGACTACCAGTGCACATTATTGCGGGTGGAGGGACATCGGGGAAAAGAAAAAGTGTTATGAAGACAGGGGGAGCATAATGAAGGATGGAGACAGGTAGGCAGCAATATAGAGGAAAGGGGGGAGAGTGAGAGGCAATGATTAAGGAGGGAGAGAGAGAGAGACAAAAATAAGAAAGAACAAGGTAACATGAAGGGTAATATGGGGTGAGACAGGTAGGGGGGGGGGGGGGGGGGGGTAACATGAAATTTAATAAAATAATAATCCGATTCTAATGAAAGTTCTCTTGTGTACGAGAGCTTTGTACATATATACAGGGTATTCACTTGTCTCATTATTTCCTCTACTATACTGGGTGTTTCAAAATAACTTGAAATATTGAAGAATTGTCTTTATCATCATCGTCAGTATCTAAAGGCCAAGCAGTGTGAGACCAATCTTTTTTCCATTGAGACTTCTCTTATTTCCTTCGGTGTGAAACTTCTCTTATTCTATTTCTAATAATCTTAGAAGCGAAATAAAAATGGCGTAGGATGGGTTCTCTGTAAAAAAAAAAATGAAAAATATGAAAAATAAAACAATTGATTTAGGTATTATTATTAAGTATATTTATTAACTATTGAAAAATAAATAAATAAATACTTGCTGACTACTATGTCGGCAAAAAATGGTTGGGTGGAAGAGCTCAATGTGCACTGGTAGTCCAGTTGTTAACGCGTTAGTCTGGTAATCCAGATAGCGTAGGGATCCGTTGGTTCGAATCCCACCCAGTGCACGAATTTTTCCTCATTCATTTGAGTTTGTGACCACACTGACCACATAATTTAAGACTCTGAGGGTGAGGTGGTAGAAAATGCTTTGAGCATTAACCTCGCCTGGTGGTTACTTTCCACTAAAGAGTATTATTGTTATTATAATTTGAGAGTCCTGCCATTAAAGCAAAAAAAGAAAAGAAAGATCGATGTTATCGTAACGCTCTCCAGCGAGACCATAATATTATTCTGAACGAGTTGTGTAAAAATCTACATAAAAATATATATGCTCATTATCCATTCACTATTAGAATACATGCATATAATTTTGGCTCGATAGAATCATAAAAATATTCGGCAAGAACTGATTGATCTAAATCTGCCATGATTGAATTGTCGGAACCCATGAGACGACACTTCGCCTCTCCTAATAAAACTTGTCAAAATTTACTGCTCTTTAATTGATTGATTTCCATATTGATTTCTTAAATCAGCCATAAGTACCATTTCAAATGTATTCATAGCGTATTAGATCATTTATAATAGCATTTGATAAGTAGCCGAATTCAAACTGGGTGATTCATTTTTAGGAGCCTGGGTTATTTTGTAATTGGGACGTAATTTCGTAAATAAAAAAACGTGTTTTGTCATTGAAAACTAACTATCGAAAATGTCGGGTGATTCCAGTACCTTCCTTTCTATAGGTAGGATAAGGAATAAAAAACAAAATATTTATATATAAAATGAGATTTCTTTAGTGTTTTTAGCTTTCGAGATCAGAGCCTAATAAAAATGTATATCTCTATATATAAAACAGAAAAAAGGACTACCTACCTACCTACCTATGTTTGTTTGTTTGTCCGGAGTTGTTTAGCCAAAACGGTAAGAGATAGCGAAAAATGTCTCAGAATTGACCCCCCCAAAACCATTGTTGCTTTGTCCAGAAAATTTATAAAAAGTTTAAAAAGGCATTGCTGTCCAGCAGTACGGCCATGCCTTAGTAAATTTGAAATTTAGTCCCGTTGCAAAGCAAGGGCAAACGGCTAGTTATATTATATACTTCATAGGTATTCAGTTAATAAATTATGTGTGATAATAAACGAGCACCTCCAATCGTTCAACTTAAATTCTAACCATTTTTGGACACTCTAATAGTGAAACGTGAAACTAGGTATAAGGATGATGCAAGGAATTTGAAGGAATGATAGTTAATGATAATGATGTAATTAATGGTGATAATAAGAAAGACAGTGACATCGATGAAGTTAGTGACAATGACAAGGAAAATAGTTATATAGATTGATAATGTTACTTATGTTAATATAATCAATGACACTAACACTAACAAAAAATTATTGAAAAATATAAAAATGATTATGATAATAAGTATATTTGTGTTAATCGCAATTTCGTGATATCACAATTAATCAAACTCGCTTCACTAAATCTACTCTGAAACCGAGACTTGAACCACCGACCTCCGAGTTCCAGGTTACTGTACTTTTCTTCTCAATCCAAGAAACCAGTACAAATATTAATTAGAAGAGGTCTTTTTTTTAAATAGGTATAATCTATCAGATATACATCATATTTCTTTATAAAATTGTTTGATTTTTTACATCTTTCTGCTAATCTTTTTAACTGTACGAATTTGAATAATAATAATCTATCCATCTACTTAGGTCGGTTTTTAAAATAAAGTATTTACATAAAAAGCTAGATAATAGATAATAAGGTATAGATAATAAGCAACCAGGACATTACTAATAATGATGATAAGCCAAATAGACATTATCATTGTAAATGACATTGATGAGTAACCTAATAATAAATAAAAAAACTCCCAAATCCGTCTCTCATTGATCATATCCCACGGTGTAACTGATTGTATACAAAAAAATTGACTGCCCAATTCAGCCTTATATGTATAAAATATATAACGTATATGGACACCTATTCATTATAACATTAATCTCTATAGCAGTATAGCACAACCAATGAACCATCATGACTGTCCACTTCAGTCTTATAGGTATACTAGCGGGCTGCACCCGCTTCGCCAAGCCATCACACACACACCACCCATACATCACACACACACACACACACACATACACCACACAAACACCATACCAAATACACACACACCCATCCACACACACAAACACATCCACACACACACATCCACACACACACACACACACACACATACCACACACACACATCCACACACACACATCCACACACACACACACATCCACACATCCACACACACACACACACACACACACACACACACACACACATACACACACACGCACACACACACACACACACACACACACACACACACACACGCAACCATCTTCGCTGTAAATTTCAAAATCCCGAGCCAAATCTATCATAGCGGATATTGATAATGTAGCAAACTGGCCCATATTTCGAGAACGGTTTGTCAGAATATGGCAACAAAGGGCTGAAATAAAATCATGTGATGTTCTCAGACAGTTTTTACAATAAAAATATAGGTCCTCGCGATAACTTTTAAGTTCCGTGCTGGAATCTGTAAAAAAAACGTGAAAAGTCTGAAAAAATGGTCGAAATTTCGAACATTCTGGCTTCTATATCGAGAACGGTCCGTCAGAATGTGGCCTAATATGAATTAAATGAAAGCTAGTTTTGTCTAATGTGTTATAAAATAATAAAAAATATAGGTCCTCGCGACAAATTTTAAGTTCCGCGCTGGAATCTGCTAAAAAACGTGAAAAGTCTGAAAAAAAGGTCGAAATTTCGAACATTCTGGCTTATATCTCCAGAACGGTACGTCAGAATGTGGCCTAAAATGAATTAAATGAAAGCTAATGTTGTCTAATGTGTTATTAAATAATAAAAAATATAGGTCCTCGCGATAGATTTCAAGTTCCAGGGCAAAGCCTGTCTTAAAATCGGACCCTTCCTCAAGGAAATACTTGAGGAAGGTCATAACTCAAGGACGGTTTGGAATTTCGGACTTTTGATAATTTTCCTGATGATTTCCGGCAATTTTACTTGGGGTCATCTCTCATCAATTTTTCGCTATCTCTTACCGTTTCGCCTAAACAATTCCTGCACACAAAGTCCGTCCATATTTCTCATTTATATATAGAGATGTAGAGTATGTAGACCCATTCGGTATAAAATTGAACACTCTCTATATAGCACAACATATATCATGACTGCACATTTCAGCCTTATAGTTTTAGATAACATTTATAACACTTGGTACAACATTTATAACACTCAGTATAACATTTATAACACTGAGTATAACATTTATACCACTCAGTATAACATTTAAAACACTCAATTCAACATATATAACACTCAGTATAACATTTAAAACACTCAATAATTCAATACAACATAAATAACACTCAGTATAACATTTATAACACTCAGTAGAACATTTATAACACTAAGTATACCATTTATAACACTCAGTAGAACATTTATAACACTAAGTATACCATTTATAACACTCAGTATAACATTTATAACACTGTCCATTATACCACAAGTCTCATGACTGCCCGAATCCCATATAGACCCGCATTAGAACTGCCCAATCACTGTCCATTATCCATCACAGCTGACATGATGGAATTAATAGAAGGTGTGGAACACTATTGGGCACCTTTAGCCTGGGTCCTGTGAAACCGCCAGACATTAGCCTGTGATTATCTCTAATTGATAGGGTCCGTCCTAATAAATATATGGGGTCCACATTAATAATATGAGGTTCCTATTTCCCTAATACAGGTAATAATAATAAAGTGTGTCTAATATCCTAATAGGAAAGTACTTAACTCAATGGGAATTCGAGCGGAAGAGAGTCGTTATAAATACTTTAAATTGGTCTGGAAACCTACACCTATTTTTTTTTTTTTTTTTTTTTTTTTTTTTGATACCCATTTTTTTTTAATTTGATTTCGAAAATTCGTACATTATACGTCTAGTTGCTTACTAGTTGACGTTACTTATGTAGGTATATGGTTTTGATATAGTTGATATTCGTCATGGGAATGAGTTGAGAGCGTCGGACACACCACATACACACACACACAGACACACACAGACACACACAGACACACACACACACACACACACACACACACACACACACACACACACACTCACTCAATACTTTCAGCAACATCCACATACTTTCAAAAGTGCATTTTGTTATTTTGCAAAACCTATGAACAGAGTTTACCGACGGAAAATAATTACGTGTGTGTGTGTGTGTATATGTGTGTGTGTGTGAGAGAGAGAGAGAGAGAGAGAGAGAGAAAAGAGAGAGAGAGCAAGAGAGAGAGAAGAAAAGAGAGAGAGAGAGAAAGGAAAGTGAAGGAAAGAGAAAATGGGATTATTTTCTTCGTGTATGAATCTTTTCAAATATATTTTACATAGGCAGATAGGCACTGATATATTAAATGCTGGGATCAAAATTATGAATACATATATCTATCTGTTCATTATTTTAAAAATATATATCCTTAAATCCTAAAACTGAGATTGTAAGCTTTTACCCCTTTCAGATAGTTGCTTGCAAAATGTTTAATCCTTCAGATTTATTTTACCTTTAGTCCTTTATTATCCTAATTGGTTATTAAACCCAGCTTAAAATATTTTATCATACATTAGTTTTAATGTTATAGATATTTTGCAATGTTTTTCGGTAGATTTTGTTTTGTAGGTAGTGTTTTTAGCTATTAGATATACCTAATTTTATAATTTAATACAATTTACTTTATTTTATGTATCAAAGTAACATATATCGATATATCGCTCGAAAAAAATTGACCACTATAGATCGGTAATAAGGTAGCAGACTCGTAACCTTGAGGGTTATGGTTCGAGTCTGTAGCATGGTATTTACTATTCAGATTGAGTTTGAGTATAATTGTGACGTCAGTTTAGACCTTTAGACAGAAACAAAGTTATAGGGATGTTAACCCATAGGTTAAATATCGTGTTCACAGACACACATACTCGTACATACAGACTAGACTAGGATAAAAGGTCTCTTAAAAGTCCAGCTAACTATAGGTAGGTAGAGCTTCATTCAAAGATATTATAAAGGACAATAATACTCACGTAAAGAAGTTTTCAGTCCGTACCTATCCTTTTAATGGGGATTGGACAAGCTTAATTCCCTCGTAATAATTTTTAATCCCTTTCCCAAAGCTTTATATTGATGTCTCTCTCTTTTACTCTCTCTCTCTCCCCCCCCCTCTCTCTCTCTCTCTCTCACCCTCTCCTCTCTCTTTCTCTCTCTCTCTCTGTCTGTCTCTCTCTCTCTCTATTTCTCTATCTCTCTCTCTCATTCTCTCTCTCTCTCTCTCTCTCTCTCTTTCATTTCAAGGATTACCCTGTTCCCAGGGTGTAGAGGGGGTAATCCTTCCTCCTTGGCTTATACCAGTAAGTGAGTAGGAGAGAGAGAGAGTATGAGTGGGTAGGACAAGAAGATAGAGAGAGAGAGAGGAGAGGAAGTCGGGTAGGGTTAGTGAGAGAGAGGGAAAGACCTGTGTACCGACTAATATTACCCGATAAGTAGTCCCTTAATTAATTTCTATGAACCAGCCTCCGTGGCGTAACGATTGTGAATACTGCCCGTAGTTTAGAGATCCTGAGTTCGATCCCCGATTGGAGCAGACTTTTCGAAGAAAATTCTGTTCCCTTCAAACATCACGTGAGGCTGTCATTTCCGGCCCATATCATATTTGTTATCATATTTGTGTTACTCACTTTAGTGATATCACAACTACTCAAACTTGCTTTACTAAATCTACGCTGAAACCGGGACTTGAACCACCAACCTCCAAGTTGCAAGTCCGCCACCTTATCGATCAAGCTTTCTATTAGTATCTCTTATAACTATGTATTTTAGTTAGGCTTTTAAAAGGGTTGGGTGGAAGAGATTGCCACAGGCAATAACCCCGCCCATTAGATAGGACATTATTGTTATTTTTTTTTTACTTTTTTATTTTGTCATTTGTTTGTTTATTTTCTTTTCTTAATTTTATACTGTTATTACCTGTACTTGTCCTCCTAATAAAGCTTAAAAAAAAGCTACTGAGGTCGGTTATATTGTATTTAATTATGTTCTATTGTATTGTTTCAGATGTCACTGTACCCCATGAACTACTCACCAGTGTAGAGTGATCACGTGACATGCACTTCTGGATTAGCCTACTCCTGGTGTTTGGCTTGGGCCCGACCTCCTCTCTAGCTAAAGGTAAGATTCTGTCATACCTCAGTATTGTCACTGCCCGACCTTCTCTCTAGCTAAAGGTAAGATTCTATCATACCTCAGTATTGTCACTGCCCGACCTTCTCTCTAGCTAAAGGTAAGATTCTATCATACCTCAGTATTGTCACTGCCCGACCTTCTCTCTAGCTAAAGGTAAGATTCTATCATACCTCAGTATTGTCACTGCCCGACCTTCTCTCTAGCTAAAGGTAAGATTCTATCATACCTCAGTATTGTCACTGCCCGACCTCTCCCGGTGGGTGTCGTGGCCTTGAGCGTGGCCCGGGGGCTTGAGCCAGTAACGTGGAGCCCAGAGGAATGGGGTCCCTCTTGGTGCGCTGAAGCGTTCTGGGGACTAACTAAACGACACAACGCTGAGTTTCCTGCCCTGATCAGGTGGTTTCCTTGGTTCGAGTTGACTCGCGACCTCCACTGCCTTTCCGTGCTTGATCGCCGGCGACGGTGATTTTTGTACGTGTTTGGCGGTGGTGGTCGCGTTTTGCTCGGATCATTTTCGGAGCTACTACAGGGTATAAACCAGCATTTGGGACTTGTAGTTTTTGAACTCCTGTCTAACACCCAGGCATGCGGGGAGACGCCCACTGCCCCGTCGTAAAGATGGTCGTGGTGGCGCCGGCTCTCAGCTCCTGGGTAGTCGAACGCAATGCTAGCCTACGGGCTATTGGCACACTGTAGCCCATGATTGACGGGTTGGGTTCCCCAAGTGGCCCGACAGCCATTCAGTGGATGCTGAAAACTCGGCGGCTGCGATGAAAGAGGTGAAAGTACCCCACGTGTCTGGTCCTCGGCTGGAGGGTGTTGGAACCACCCACGGTCGTCCCGGCTTGGCACGCGGGGGAAATCGCCTCTTTTTAATGCGAAATAAAACGTGATGCTACATGGTACTAAATTTATTTAGTATCTTAAGCTAATTTTGCTAAGTGTTGGAAATTTTCAAAGTCCCGAAAATTTTCAATGTTCAGAAATTCTTTGCCACAGGGTACTTAGTATTTCTGAGTTGCCACAGAGTACTAAGTTCCCCTTCTTTTCTGAAAAATCCCAAGTCTGGGATTTCTGGTTTTTCCTTTTGCTGACCAAGCGCCAGTCCCCAAAGTGTTAGCATGGAGGGGGCGCAGCTTAGGCCAGTTCTCTGCGGAGGCCGTGTCGCCGCAGAGCGTTGTTACCCGGGCGATTTTCCATGGGCCCGTGAGTACGTGCGGTCGGGGGTGGAAATGCTTAGGCAGGACTGCCTCTACGGCCAAACGCTCACGACTATGACCCATTTTGTACATCTCTGTACCGCCAGCTGGGCGCCATGCCCTTAAGTGCATAGCACGGATGGGGCGCAGTCCACGCTGGTTCCCCGCGGAGGCTGTGTCGCCGCGGGGCGTTTTTCGAGCTGTTCCCTTACCCTTATTCTTTCTACCGACGCAACTGCCGTAACGGCGGGGCTGAACCAAGTAGGCTTCGCTGGGTATGCTGCGTCGGTATCTTGCCCACCGCTGATTGAGCGCCAGTTCTCTAAGTGCATAGCACGGAGGGAACGCAGCTGCTTTCAGTTCCCCGCGGAGGCCGTGACGCCGCGGGGCGATTTTATGCTCAAACTTACTTGATATTGTTTTTCGATCCGCCCGGATAGCGAAGTCCGCCCACGACTAGACCTTGGTCGACTCGTGGTTCCGGCCTGGCGCATCCGGGTTCTCCCTATTTTGACCGAACTCTTATGACTACCCTTTGGCTACGAGACAACACCTCGATTTGAATGGGACATTCTATTTAGGAAAGCGGGTACAGCGATCTCCGTCAGGCTACGTGGTAAGTAGCCTGCATTGCGAGAAGTGACCTCATGCAGCGCACCTAGGATGTAGGCTCCCGGCGTCAACGCGCCGCTGCCCGAGGAAGTGATGATACGCTGGGGTATATGGCACGGGGTCGCACAACACTGTCACACCTGCCACATAAGTTCACTTATGTGGTATGGTACTAGTCGGCCTCAAAACCACTGTAGCGAATGGTAAGGCTGCAGCAGTGGTTGCCCCTTCCAATACCCAACATAAAGGCAACAGCGTTCGGAGACTGATCATCACTTCGGAGTCCACCCACCGCCATGAATTCTTTAAATTCAAAACCAACCCCCACCCCCCAAAAATCCAACACCGCAGAGGAGGAAGTGCCTGTTACCACTAACACTACCCCCTCGGTCATTGCAGAGGCACGCTTCACAGTCGGCGATCACTCTAGATCGCCGATGGCGAAGCAAACCTACTACTATGACACGGTTCACTCCAGCCCACCGTCTGGAGAAGCAACCGCGGAGAAGGAAGATGAGACGCGTAAGAGAAATCGGGAGTCGGATGGAAGTCAAGAGACTTCTCCGAACCCGAAATCTAAGGCCGCAAAGGTTATTTTACCCGCCAGTGAAGCTTCTGAAGCCACTGATAACCTGGATGTTGATGAGATCCCGCCAGCTTCCCTGCCACCCGCAGGCCCGAACGTTGGACGAGTCTCTGAGGATGACCCTCGGGAATTCGATACCATTGAGGAATGCGTTCAGGAGCTGGAGGAGATCATGGTACACAAAAAGTACGGCGGACGGATCAAAAATGACATGGTCTTCCAGTGTCTGAGGCTCTTCGCCAACATCCGAAGCGACCTTGTTGCCGTAAGGGACAAGTTCGAGCGACGGATGATGGACCGAATGAGGACCATGTTGAAGCACCAGGTCGACCAGGCCGTCTCAGAGGCACTTCAGGCCCACATTGCATCGGGGAACTTAACCACCCCGAGCATGCCCAAGGCTAAGCCTAATACGGCCAAAGCCCCCGCCAAGGCCCCGAAGCCTCCGGCCAAAATCCATAAAGCTGGCGCAGCCGCGGCTAAGCCAACCGCAGCCGCTACAGCTCAAGCTGGGACATCGAGTTCGGCCGTACCAAGGACTCCTCCTGTTATCACTGTGGAGCCCATGGATACGGATACGGACTCAGACGCGTTCATCGTAGTCGGGCCGAAGAAGCCACCCAAACGTACCCAATCGACGTACGCGGCCAAGGCGAAAGCGACGCCTCAAACCAAGACCCCTAAACCTGGGTCTAAAACTGCACCGAAACCCAAGCCGAAGCGCAAGCCTAGGCGAAGGAATCGGGCAGCCTCCCCCAGAAAGGGCATACTGGTCAAACCAGGTCAAGACCAGACTGTTGAGCAACTCAGAGCTAAGCTCCAGTCCGATCTCAACCCGGGACAGATGGGAATCGGCGTAAAACGCCTTATCACATCACGTGAGGGCATTCGTGTTGAAGTCGCCGAAGCAGACATCTCGGCGATGAGAGAAGCCGCCACGCAGAAGGGATTCACCTGCGCGGACCTGTCAGACCATCGCAACCCTAGAATCGTGGTCTACGACGTGATGGAGAAGGATGAAGCGGCTGTTGTCACCGCCATCCGGGCTCAGAATAACCTTCCTCCTGAGACCCCCATCAAAGTCGTGGGACGGTTCAACGGGCGCGACAGCGCAGTAAACTGGATCCTGGAGATAGGTCCGGCCCTGCGCAAGCAACTCCTTGCAGCCAAGCGATTGTTCGTGGGGTGGCAATCTTGCCGCATTGCGGACTATTGCCGGCTGACTTTGTGCTTCCGCTGCATGCAATATGGCCACACTGCCAAAAATTGCACCAGCGACGCACGATGCCTGCGATGCGCCGGCAAACACGAGCGCACAACTTGCCCGCACAAGGAAGACCGTGGAGCACAAAAATGCGCCAACTGCTTGGATGCCAAGTCCAAGAAATTGGACCATCTTCCCGGCACAGCAAGCTGCCCGGTTTATGCACGGAAGTTGCAGAACTTCAAGGCCACCATTAATTATGGTTAACCATGTCTAGTCCCCCCTTAAATGTTAATCGTGTAAATGTTAATCGTCCTCGTATTAATGTTTTCGATTCTATGTTTAAGTGTGTCCAGATCAACCTGGACAACTCGGAACTGGCGACCACGGAGCTCAGTGCAGTCTTGGAGAGGGAGAAAGTGGATGTGGCGCTCCTCCAAGAACCATACACCTTCAGGGGGAAACTTCCGGGATTCCATGGCGGCAGGATAGTGCAGTCGACGGCGTCCGGAGCGAGAGTCTACGCGGCGATTGTGGTGGTCAACCCGGCCCTTGGGACAATGGCGCTTCCGCACCTGGCGAACGACTTCTTCTGTGCCTGCGAGGTCCTCATCAAGCGAGCAGGAGGCCGAGACCGTAGCATCTACTTCGTCTCGGCTTACTTCAAGCATTCCAAACCCATCGATGGAATGCTGACTGCCCTTGATGACATCCTCACCCAGCTGGCCGGAAGAGAAGTCATCATCTGCGCCGATGTCAACGCCAAGTCCTCCCTTTGGCATGACATCACCCTCGTCCACCAGCAGCGATGTTCACGGGCGGAGAAGATGGAGCAGCTCATTGCAGCGAGAGATCTCGCCATCTGCAACAGGGCTGGCCAACCACCTACGTTCGAGCAGCACTCTGGCTCCAGCAACATCGACGTCACCCTGGCTACCCCGGACCTGGCCAGCGAAGTCGTCGGCTGGACGGTGGAGAGGCGCGGCGTGAGCAGCAACCATGGGCTCATCAGATTCGGCATTTCCCGCATGCGGCCGAGTCCCCCCACGCCCACCAGGTACAACCTCAAAGACGCGGATTGGAGCCGGTTCGAGTCCGCTCTTAGGCGGAAGCTGGACAGGGCGGAGCTGCAGATCCCCATCAACAACACCACTGAGGCTGTTGATGCGAAGGTGCGCATCCTTACCAGTGCGTACCAGGAGACCTGCAAGGAAGTCCTTGGCCTAGCCAAGTCGAGCGGCTACCGGGGTTCCATTTGGTGGTCCCAGCGTCTCTGCGCAATGAAGAGAGAGGCAAACCTCGCCAGGCGTTCCTTCCAGGCGGCGACGGACGTCAACGAACGAGAGGCCAGGAGAGGCCGCTGGAAATCCGCGCTCTCCCGGTACAAGGCTGCTGTCCGACGAGCCAAAGCAAGATCTTGGGAGCGAGTTGGCACGAGAGCATTACGAGCAATCCTTTTGGATGGCTTTATAAGCTCTCGGCCGGCAAACTCCACCCAAGGTTGATGCTTCAGTCAGTGGCAACTGCAGACAGCGCCCACTCTCTCTCCATCAATGACACTGCGAGGATCTACCTTGATACCCTGATCCCGTCAGATGCTGCCCCCCCCGACCTGACCTCCATTGGCGTCTCGGACAACCTCAGTGATGTGCAGTTCACCCACGCTGAGGTCGAAGTGGCGCTAAGGCAGATCAAGTCAAACAAGGCCCCAGGATTGGACGGCATCCCAGGCACCTCAATCAGGAAGACCATCCCTGTTGCAAGGCCCATCATGCTAGCCATCGCCAACCAGTGTCTGGATCTCGGATACTTTCCATCTGCTTGGAAAGAGGGACTTCTCCGTCACATCCCGAAGGGAGCTGATAGAGACCCTGCCCTGATCAAGTCATACCGGCCGCTCACACTTCTGCCGGAATTCTCCAAAGTCTTGGAGAGGCTGATCAGAGGGAAGATCTACAGCTCCATACCGGGGAGAGTCTACTCGCCGCGGCAGTTTGGATTCGTTGCTGGATCAAACACCACCAAGGCGCTGATGGACCTCATGAGGACGGCCGAGACACTCAACCAGCCCTACATGATTGCTGTCATGGTGGACATTGCGGGCGCCTTCGACAACGCGCGCTGGGACATCATCCTCAGCCGTCTAGTCGAGCGCAACCTCCCGCAAAAGCTCATCAATGTCGTCCGGAGCTACTTCACGGATCGCCGAGTTATCTTCAAGGCTGAGACCGTTGAAGTGGCAAAAGCGACAACGAGGGGCTGTCCACAGGGAGCATTCTGGGCCCGGATGGGTGGAACCTGCTGCTGGATCCGCTGCTCAACCTCGATTTGCCGCCGAACTGCCACATCTTCGCGTATGCGGACGATATTACCGTCCTCATCACTGGAGATGTGGCCAGGGAGGTAAGTGAAAGAGGGCAGGCGGCCATGGAGGCCATCAATAGATGGACAGCAGAGAACGGGCTGAGTGTTGCACCTGACAAGTGCAAGTGGATCTCGCTGAGGGGCTTCTCGAGGATGGAAGGAGGGAGGAGGATCACCCGAGTGCTGCCGCCGCTCAAACTTGGAGGGACCACGGTCCACATGGCAAGATACTCAACGCTGCTCGGAGTCACTCTCGACGACTGCGGATTCTTCCTGAAGCATGTCGAAGAGAGAATGGCCTCGGGTATCAAGAGCTTTGCCATGCTCCGACGAGTCTTCTCCAAGACATGGGGCACAAGAGCGGAGGGTCTTCGACTCATCTACCGGGCCGCCGTCATCCCAAGGGCCACCTACGGTGTCGCGCTCTGGGGTCACCAGCTGTATACCAGAAGGAAGATCGTCGCCCAGCGTCTCAGGACCTGCCAAAGGTTCTGTACCATCGCCATCTGTGGAGCCGCTGCCAGCACAAGCCACGCGGCAACCCAAGTCCTGGCGGGAGAGCCCCCCCTGGACATGGTTGCTAGCGAGCTATACGTGCTGGAAATGCTTCGCAACGGCGAGGACTTTGCTGCTCACCTGGGCGAGGAGATCCAACTGGAAGGCCAGAACATCGGCGAGCTGAAGATGCGGCTGCGGGAGATAACCATGGACAAGTGGCAGGCTGAATGGGACAGTGCGGACACCGGCCGAACCACCTACGCCTTCTTCCCCAACATCCGGGAGAGGCTGAAGGTGAAGTTCGGGCACAACCGGCGCCTATCACGCACCCTCACCGGTCACTGTAGTATATACGGCGACTATCGTTGCCGTATATTGAAGAGGCCGGGTGAGGATGGCAAGTGTGCGGTTTGTGCGGTACCCGACACCGTACTACATCGCATCACTGCCTGTCCCAACCACACTGACAGTCGACGCAAGCTGCTCATGGTCTCCCCGTCGCTGGACCCGCGAGAGATCGCCGCCAGCGAAGATGGCAGGAAGGTCCTGGAGGACTTTGGAACCGCGGATAACTGCCCCTAGTCAGGCTGAATTAAGTAGGGTTGACGAAGGGCAGTATACATCCAAGGCGAAGAAGTCCCCCTATAGGACATGTGTTATCGTGATGGAACGAACTGTGATATAATTGTTTTTTGTGTGCTGTATATATACTTTCCGTCTGAATGTTCAATGTTTGAATGTTCAGTGTGCGATTAAGTGTATAAAAGGGACGCCCAGAATGGGAAGCCGAAAACCGACACCCAGAACGGGTGTCGAAATACCCGGACGCAGAAAGCGCCAGGAGAGAGTCTCCCAACTAACCAGATTGTGAGGCAGAATGCCCCCCGTGTTGAACGGACGCTAATAATTAAGCCAATTTCCACTCCTGAACACTCCAAGTCCAAGCTCATCTTAGGACTGAGCACGCGAAGCTTTAAGGGCTTATAGCCTAGGTGCACCCAGAATGGGGACCTCGCGTGCTTGGAATCAAGTGTTCTCTAGACTGCCCGACCTTCTCTCTAGCTAAAGGTAAGATTCTATCATACCTCAGTATTGTCACTGCCCGACCTTCTCTCTAGCTAAAGGTAAGATTCTATCATACCTCAGTATTGTCACTGCCCGACCTTCTCTCTAGCTAAAGGTAAGATTCTATCATACCTCAGTATTGTCACTGCCCGACCTTCTCTCTAGCTAAAGGTAAGATTCTATCATACCTCAGTATTGTCACTGCCCGACCTCCTCTCTAGCTAAAGGTAAGATTCTGTCATACCTCAGTATTGTCACTGCCCGACCTTCTCTCTAGCTAAAGGTAAGATTCTATCATACCTCAGTATTGTCACTGCCCGACCTTCTCTCTAGCTAAAGGTAAGATTCTATCATACCTCAGTATTGTCACTGCCCGACCTTCTCTCTAGCTAAAGGTAAGATTCTATCATACCTCAGTATTGTCACTGCCCGACCTTCTCTCTAGCTAAAGGTAAGATTCTATCATACCTCAGTATTGTCACTGCCCGACCTTCTCTCTAGCTAAAGGTAAGATTCTATCATACCTCAGTATTGTCACTGCCCGACCTTCTCTCTAGCTAAAGGTAAGATTCTATCATACCTCAGTATTGTCACTGCCCGACCTTCTCTCTAGCTAAAGGTAAGATTCTATCATACCTCAGTATTGTCACTGCCCGACCTTCTCTCTAGCTAAAGGTAAGATTCTATCATACCTCAGTATTGTCACTGCCCGACCTTCTCTCTAGCTAAAGGTAAGATTCAATCATACCTTAGTATTGTCACCGAGACCAACCTCAGAAGCTTGATCGATGAGGCGGCGGACTTGTAACCTGGAGGTCGGTGGTTCAAGTAATCAAGTCCCAAGTTCAGCAAAGGTTTAGTAAAGTGGGTTTGAGTATAGTTGTGATTATTATGATAATTTTTATCATGTTAATATAATATAATATTTTTTCACTTGGCATTTTATTTCATACATTTAATTTTATTTCAAACATTCTAATGAATATTACTATTAATATATGAGTGTTTTCAAAAGAAAGCGATGCTATTTATTTTAAAGGTAAGAATCCGCGGTACTTTTTTACTTGTTTGTACTTTCTTAGCTAATATTCACCGTGGCCAAGTGGGACAGTGGCGTAGTTTACGCACGGTGACATTGGTTCGAATCCCATGGCTGGGTAAAAACTTGTTTTTTGGAGTGTTTACAAGTATGTAAAACCGTTGGGTGGAAAACCTTACAGTCTTGCCATGAAAACGATTATTATTATAGACAAATTGACATAGTCGGTAACAGACGGAATGTTTTGAAGAATCCCTCAGTCGAAGAAATAGAACAGGGGTTCCCAGACTTCCTCAAGCCACGGACCACTTTTGAATTTCATAATTTTCCTCGGACCACTAGCACCCCCCCCCCTTCGGATGGTTTGGTAAACTAAAGCCTTCTTGGACCAAAATACTTCCAAATCAACCACTTCGAACGTGTTTTTTTTTTTTTTTTTCTTTAGGGACCACTTGAAACCCTCTCGCGGACCATAGTTTGGAAACCCCTGGAATAAAGGCATCTGAAGAAACCTTACAGTCCCCAACCCCATTCAGACGAAACACAAACAAGACAGATAACACAAACACCGGCGGGGGAGCTCCTCATTTACCCCCACTCTAACCTAATACCCCCACTTCTTCTTTTCCTCTTTGTTCATTCAGGATTTCCCCTTACCTTCTTCGTTTTATTCCGTCTCCTCCTCTTCTTCATCACCCTCCCCTCCCTTCCGTTTCTTCTTCTTCCTCTTCTCTTCCTAATACTCTCTTCTTTTCTTCTCTATTCCTTCTTTATTCCCCTTACCTTCTTAATTTTATTCCGTATCCTCTACTTTATCATCACAAACTTCTCTAACCTTTGTTCCTTCTTCTTCTTCTCCTTCTCCTCTCTCTTCTTCTTTTCCCCTCGATTCCTTCTTTATTCCTCTTACCTTCTTAATTTTATTCCGTATCCTCCTCTTCTTCATCTCCCTCCCCTCCCCTCCCTTCCGTTTCTTCTTCTTTTTCTCTTCCTAATACTCTCTTCTTTTCTTCTCTATTCCTTCTTTATTCCTCTTACCTTCTTAATTTTATTCCGTATCCTCCTCTACTTTATCATCACAAACTTCCCTAACCTTTGTTTCTTCCTATTATTCTCCTTCTTCTCCTCTCTCTTCTTCTTTTCTTCTCGATTCCTTCTTTATTCCTCTTACCTTCTTAATTTTATTCCGTATCCTCCTCTACTTTATCATCACAAACTTCTCTAACCTTTGTTCCTTCCTCTTCTTCTCCTCTCTCTTCTTCTTTTCTTCTCGATGCCTTCTTTATTCCTCTTACCTTCTTAATTTTATTCCGTATCCTCCTCTACTTTATCATCACAAACTTCTCTAACCTTTGTTCCTTTCTCTTCTTCTCTTTCTCTTCTTCTTTTCTTCTCTATTCATTCACCAGGATTCCCTATTACCTTCTTCATCACTGGTAGTCAAGTGGTTAACGCGCTAGTTTGGTAATCCCACCCAGTGCATGAATTTTTGCTCATTAATTTGAGTTTGTGACCACATAATAAGACTCTGCGGGTTAGGTGGTAGAAAATACTTTAAGCATTAACCTCGCCTGGTGGTTACCTTCCACTAAAGAGTGTTATTATTATTATCACGTCTCCCCTTATCCTTCATCTTTACAACCGCCCCCCCCCCCCCCCTCCACCTCCAGCTCCTCCTAAGTCTTCCTCTTTTACTTTTCCTCCTCCTTTTACTGTTCCCCTCTTCTTATTTATAACTAACTTCCGCATCTCTTTCTCCCCTCCCTTTCCCCCCCCTTCCCTTCAAGTTCTCTCTCTCCCCTCCCGTCAGTTTGTCCTTCTTAAAGAAAAACAAAGCGGAAATAGAATTTCCTAGGTAACTCGATAAATTTTCCGAGCGTGCAAATGAGAGAGAAAGAAAGAGCGAATGAGAGGGGGAAGAGAGAGAGATTGAAAGAAAAAAAAGAGATAGGAAAAGAAGAAATTTAAATGGATAAGTACTATAATAATAATATTTATTTATTTATACTGCCCGAATAGGACAATTAAAGTCACATTATTCCAGCAGTAGGGTCAATTACATATTATTATGTGGTAAAAATCCCAAATGGGAGAATAACTTGTCATGTCCCGGCTGGATTTTGAACCCACGAGCTCTGGAATCTCTGGATTCACAGAGTGCCACCTTTACCACTGATCTACCGGGACAGATAGGAGGAGGTTAAAGAAGAGAAAAAGATGTGAACACATGCTAGCTGTAAATATTTATGTTGTCTTCTTGTAATATGGCCTGTTCTCCACACAGTGTCATCTCTACATGCACCAAGTATTTCATTACAGCAAGGTTGCCCTGTTCTTCACAAACTGTCATCTCTACATGCGACAAGTATTTCAGCACAGCAAGGTGCAAATTTCAAATTAGGTGACACGAATTTCAAATTCAGACTTAATTAAGTTCCTATCCCTGGTCTTGATTTTAATCTGGCACTGTTCTGCATGGTGTTGATTTCACATGACTGTCAGAGCCTCATTTAAATCAATACTGCCTCAGGCTATTTTTGCTTTGTTGCCCTTGTTAGGCTAAGCTTAAATGAAGAGTTGAAGACTCATCTCGCTTCTACTTTCCTTATCCTATAATAAGGATCATATTGTAACTTTACTTATCCTATTCATATAGTAAGGATCATACTCTATTAACTCTTAGGTTGATTAGGTTATTTCTCCATACTCGTTTTTTTTTTTGACAATGGTCTTGACACATAATTATGAAGAAAAAGAAAAGTTATATATCTGTAAATAATATGTCTAATGTATCTAACACGTGTTTTACATATATTTACCTAGTACCAGGTATTTCAGAAAATAAAGTAAGTACCTACGTATACAAAATAGAAATAGTTTAAATAAATAACATTTTTTGATGTAGTATACAGTATACATAGTTACGTTCCCCAGTCAAATTCCATGCACATAGCTTGGATGACTAAAGAGAATATACAATTAAAGAGTATGATACGAAGGAGAGAGTGAGATAAAGTAATTAAGAAGATTCTTAAATTCATGCCACTACGTGGGACTATAATAATAGGCGTGCTTTTGTTTTTTTTTCATTATCTTTTGCATAACTTTTCATGTTCCCACGAGTACATGTGTAGTTTTCGGTATCTTTTATCAATTATCTTAGCCGAACCGAACCAACTATCTCAAGCGTATCAGAATACCTGACTAGCGTCCTTTTTCCACTCGACCACCACCAAGTGGTCCGTGGTGCGATCGTCACATCCACTAGTACCACCTTCGTGAAAAGAATCAGAGGTGGTTCCCACTGTGTAGGCCACGTGCATCGAATCTGGTAGATGTTGATTTAAGTATTGGGCGGTTGTTTGAGTGTTGAAATTATTGGCGTAGGGAGCGCAGACGAGTTAGTACATACGAGGACCGAGTGGCCGCGAAAGTACGGCACATGACAAGATATGTCCAGGGTGGACTCTTGATCTAGTTACTTTTGGCGTCGGGCAGAACAAGAGCAAAGGATTCTGCGGGTATAAATGTTAATCTGACTGTCGCGTGAGGCCGAGAAAAACGAGGATGCAGATCGAACGCAAACTGCATATCACTGAGATGCGAGAGAAGATGTAGCGTGACTTGGTTATGAGAATGTTTAGAGTATGTGCATTGGCTGTCGAGGCATGATATGTGAGAAGTTGTATAATGCGCAATCGAGATCTCTCGATTAAGCGATAAAAGAGGCTTGAGTCACATTTGAAAGTTAGACATGCTTTGATGTTTGAGAAAGCATTTATTTGGTTGATCACAGACTACTCAAACAGCGGTCTTTAACGCTCAATCCACGCGAGACAAGACGCGATGGAGCACTTGGAACGCCCCGACCGGAGCCAGGCGGGTCGACAGAGTCCTCTCGCGCGTCTGATAATCGATCGGGGAAGCTACGAGTGGATGTCGTGTTATTGTACGCGTGCATTTAATGCGACGTATGAGGGGCGTTATTACGAACCGCAGGCAGTTACTTCCCCGCTTTGCGATAATAGTCTACGTGTGAGTGAAATAGGATTGAGCGCGACGGGCGGTCTGTTAAGACACAGAGAGGGGTACGATGGAGCTGCAGTGCTGGGTATGAATGGATAGAGGTGGGTATATCTCCATAGCTCGCTCACGCATATCATATACAACCAGTGGCCTGGGTTGTGCAATGTAAGGCTGTGTTGGTAGTAAGAGATGGCGCGCATAGTCGCGATAACGCGCCGTCGCTCCTTTAGTGTGAATGTGAGCAGATAAGCTGTCGCATCCTTCTCTATGTTTAGATCTTTGGTTAAAATTATCGATGCGCGTGCTAGGATAAGATAGTTTCTTTTATAAATTAAGATGGTGTGATTCGCTGTAAAGAGCAATTGTGTCTTAACGCGAGGAGTGTATGGTAGTTATTTTAATGATGGATGCTGTGTCACCGGGGGGGATTTTGTTGAAGCACGAATAAGTATATTATTACAACGATTGAGTGAGGTGTGATTAGAAAGAGAGTAAGTACGATAGTGCGTAGTTGGCCATGCTGTTGCCCATCAAGTGTAGATTGCATACTAGCCGCGAAGAACCATAATGCGTGTATAGTAGCGGTGCTTGATGTGGGCGCTCATCAATAGGAAATAGCGATTCCCAGGGCAGAAGGTTTATTGTGATCGGGTACGTTCTGCGCTGATATGATGGATCTGGGTAATACAGAGACGCAGGTTGAGGTGTGGGAGTTCGGTGGTGACATAGGCCGAAGTGCTGCTATGGAACGTGTCAGTGTGATTGTGGAGAGGGTGATCAACCAATGGCAGCAGACAGAGAGATTTTTATTATGAAACGGGACTAGGAGGATTTAGGAAGACGGATCAAATGTGCGAGCTTGTTTGATGTGAGAAGAACGTAAAGGGAGATATCTCGATCTACAAACTCTCCTATCTATGAGCCTGCGTTTACAGTCGTTTGTGGGTGTGTGTGTGTCGCAGAGAGAGTGTGGGAGTGATGGATTGTGATGTGTTTGATAATGAATAACCTTGAGTATCATTTTTCAAGGTTGTGTGAGAGTGTAAATTCTAATATTTGTTAGTTATTATAGTTTTACCAAGCCCTAGAGTTGCCGACCGGTCAGACATGGACAAACACGATATCCCGTGGTCAGTTGTCCTAGACCCTAACTAAAACGCGGGGGGAGTGCCGTCAGGCTCCGCATCAATACGGGGAACCATTCACCTTTTTGTGGACTGTGAGAACAAATATTAGCTTGAGGGAACAACCGAGCAGTAGCGAGCGGGCAGTTACGGTGTGCGACAAGCGGCCAAATTCAATTGGGCAGTTTATAGTGTAAGTGTAGCTGTAGCCAGCCTACGAATTGTTCGCTCGGTAGGTCGGAGCCGCTAGATGGCACTCAGCTCGACATGCAGATAACACAGGTGCAGGAAGGGCGTGAATGAGTCAGGATAGGTAGGGAGCTTCATAATAATGAACAATTTGATGGTAGGCAGTCTCCGCGGAATTTGATATCCGTTTGTGCGGCCCGGCCCTGGCGGCCGGTGATAGCAGGGGGGGGGTGGATTGTGCATGGAGAGGTGGGGACAGGTGCAAGGAGTGGGCAGATGTTGGCTTGTAATGCGGAGTCGAGGCGTGTGCAGGCCAGCGAGTCACGGCCTCTGAAGCACTAGTCTGCTCTGCGTTGAGTTATTTGATAAACGAAGTGAGAGTGTAGGAGCGACGCAGAGACTAGTTTTATTTTGGCGTCAAGCCACTGTGAAACATGAGCTACGTAACCCCTTGTGGTACCTGTGTTGTGCAAGGTCCCGTGTGCAGACACCCCCGGGCGTGGCGCCGACGAAAAATTTTTATTCGACAAGTGGGTGGTGGATACAGTGGGTGTATATTCGTACGGTGTGAGCGCGTTCGTGTGCGCTACTGTATTGACGCGCCCCAGGCAACGCGGTAAATGAAGTATTGTGTCACTTGCGAGCCGCCGCATCCAGCAGGGAGCATACTACGGGGATGTGGCATGCACAACACAGACCACATCGGAGTCTTACAGTAGCTCCCGAGTTTTGCAGCTACGAAATAACAAAAGTGGTATGGTAGTATGCACATGGATTGTTTTATAAGAAAAAAACGGCGTGTAGTTTGCCGTGGATTCTACCTCACTTGACGGCCTGAAGTTGGGTCCGTCACTAGGGGAAACAAAAGTAACACGCGCTTACAATAGCGCAATACAGGGGTGCGAAGTTGTGGTAGTAGAGTAAGGACGAGAGATCCATGTGAATCGTGAGCGCAAGCGGTTGTAAGTATTGTTCAGGAATAAGTATATTAATATAGAAATGTTCTAATCACTGAGCGTGACTGACAGACTGATTCATAACACTGTTTCTCCAACGGGTAAGTATTTAGGAAGCTGAAATTTAGTGTAGGTAGCTTTGTCTTATAAGTCTAGAATGGATGCATTTGTGCAATCAGACGATTTTTTTCGAAATGCCCACTACAAACACATGCCATTGGCGGAAAAAGGATTTTTATGCTTTGGCGGCCTCCTCGGACCCGCAAAGCGGGCTACAGCCCGCAGCATTTGATATTTGTATTGAAATGTCACTAGTGAAAATATTTGTATTCGATGTCAACTATTCACGAGGAAGTATTGTGTCCCTTATTGGCAGTGTATTTTAATAGTCAGCCTAGTCGAGTAATTTGATTCCGAAATATTATGATTAATTTCTTATCGAAGCCTCTAATAACTGTTGATATTATTAATATTATATGTTCATAATGACAGTGGTGACAGCTCAGCTGAGGAGATAAAAAACTTAAATATCTGTCCTGTCACCACTGCTCTTGGAAAACAAATAAAAAATTATATTTGTTTTTAAGAGTTATTCGTACGAGACTTACTTGGCATTATTATTATTATCTGTGCTTGCGTGTCGTGGAATGAAGTTCGTCCCTCTGTAAATTGTTGAGTGAGTGAAAAAATGATCCAAATAATTGGATTGAACTATAGGTGTTGAATGGCAGAGATTGCCATCATTTATTGTGCACGAAAAAAAGAAGAGAAATTTAAAAAAGTTATCATATATGTGTTATTCACTTTCGCGATAGCACAACTACTCAAACACGCTGTACTACGCTGAAACTGGGACTTGAACCACCGACCTCCAGGTTATATGTCCGCCGCCTTATCGATCAAGCTACTGAGGTCAGTCTGAAGAGAAATAGAATGAAAGAGAGAGTAAATAGAAAAGAAAAACAAGTTAGAGTAGGAGAGAGAAAGAGTGAAGAGAGGAGAGAGAATAATAATTGACTTTACTATGGAAGAGATTGCTATAGGCAATAACCCCGCTCTTTAGTTAGGCCATGTGTATATATTTTTTTTTCTTCTTGTTTATATTATTAATATTGTCAATTTTATATTTCATTTTTACCATTATTTCTCTGTATACATTATACATATATTTATGTTCCACTAATAAAGAGTTTCTAAAAAAAATAAAAAATACTACCTAATAGGAAATGGGACTAAAGAGTTCCTTCCAGCAGTAACTTGGTAGCATAATTCTGTGGTCACATTCTCAAAAGCATGAAGAGAAACTTATCTCGAGCGTATCTGGATCACCAGACTAGCTCCTTTAACACTCGACTACCAATAGTATAATACATATACAAGCAAACATAATATATATCAATACATGATTGCGATGCTGTCGTCACATCCACTACTCCTAGAATACACCTCTCTCTGTCTCTCTCTCTCTCTCTCTCTCCCTTTCTGAATCTTTATCTCTTTTCCTCTTCTCTTACTCTCCTTTTATCTTTTTCTTATCTATTGCTCTCTCTTTTTCTCTCACTCTCTCTCTCCATCTCTCTCTCGTCCTGTATATTTATCTCTTTTTCTCTTCTCCTACTCTCCTTTTATCTTTTTTCTATCAATTTCTCTTTCTCCCTCTCTCTCTCTCTCTTTCTCTCACTCCTTCTCTCTCTCCCCCCCTCTCTCTCCCTCTCTCTCTCTCTCTTTCTCTCACTCCTTCTCTCTCTCTCCCTTTCTCTCTCTCTCTTTCTCTTTCTCTCACTCTCTCTCTCTCTTTCTCTCCCTCTATCTCTCTATATCTTCTGATATAAAATGTTATCCAAGTTCTCATCAGTTCACATCTCCGCACAACATTTTTCTCCCCGTCATAATGGCGGCTAATCTTCCGCTAAGAAATGTGCTTGTAGCCAGTGGAAAGGAGGAGACGTAACAAATGGAGGTTGTTTACATTTCCCCTCCACGGCCCCCTCCATTCTCCCGTGAAATGAGGTCTGGCGGTTTGTACTTAATTAGGTTAATTAAGAAATGGAACGAGATAAAACAAGGAGGAGGAGAAGGAAAAGAAGGAGGAGAAAGATGGGAAAAATGAGAAAGAGGAGAAGAAAGAGAAGGAGGAGGAAGAGGAGAAGGAAAAGAAAAAATTGAAGAAGGAGAAGGAATGAGAAAAGGAGGAGAAGGAGAAGAAGATGGACGAGGAAGATAGAGATGACAAATTGAGATGGAGGGAGAGAAAGAAGAGAGAAATAGAAGAAAAGAGAAGAAGTGGGAAAAAGGCTCACTCGGGGGCTAAATAAATAAAAGTCATGGAGCCTGCGGTGAATGAATTGGTCTCTAATTTAATTTAATTAGAACAACTAGACAAAGACAAATTGAAAACAACCCGAGGTCGAAATGTACATCTATATCTACTATGTACATTCGGAATTATTAAATGAGGAAGAAACTGAAGAAAGAGAGAGAGAAAGAGATAGAGAGAAAGAGAAAGAGAGAGAAAGAAATAGAGAGAGAAAAGAGAAAAAGAGAGAGAAATAGAGAGAGAGAGAAAAAGAGAGAGAAATAGAGAGAGAGAGAGAAAGAAAGAGAAAAAAAGAGAGAGAGAGAGAGAGACAGAGAGAGAGACAGAGAGTGAGAGACAGAGAGAGAGAGATGGTGAGAGAGAGAGAAAAAAATGAGAGTGGGGGGGAGAATAGATGAGAAGATATCCTCAAGACAAAAACAATAATATTTGAGGACTTTTTCTTTCATTAAGAAATATTGCAAGAGATGAATATTAACTACCAGTCTTTTGATACTTTGTATGTCAGCCCTTTGGAGGCTAAATGATGAGAGCCTTCCTGCATTTGTCAAGAGTTCGATTCCGGCCATAGAGACTTCTAAGAAGTCTTTGTGTCTTCATATTATTTAACTCGTTGACTCGTATAGGTTGTATAAAACATATGTATAGAAAAGAAATTTTTGTTTATTGATTATAAATAGTTATTGAAAACTCAAAAGTATTCAGTCCTCTAAGTTATTTTCTAGAATTTATTTGGATGATTACCTTCTCTTGCTAAAAAAAAAGGTAAAACTTATGTTTTACCTTTTTTAAAAAGGTAATTAAAAAAAAGGTAAGTATCATATTTGTGTTAATCAATTTCCTGATGTCACAACTATTCAATATCACCCTGCTTTCCCGCTCAAAGTTGGGACTCGAACCACCCACCTACAGGTTCCAAGCATGTGACGGCTTATCGATCAAACTACTGAGCAAATTTCCTTCCAAGTTCCAAGTCATAGTATTGTTCCTTTTTTTATATATATCGATGATGAATCAAGCGTCAAGAAGCGCCAGCCAACCGGCCTATATTAATTTTTAAGTTACACCAAAAAAAATTTATAGTTGTCTTGACATTTTCATATTCTGATTATTCAAAAAGCTAATTTCGTAGTGTTTCTCTCTTTCTCTCTCTATCCCCCCCCCTTTCTCTTCTCCCCCTCCCTATTCTATACGAAATACCTGTCCTAATAAAAATACAAGTATGAAAAGCTCGTATATCTATGTTGAACGTTATAAAATCATTAAAAATAGGTATAATAAAGTCATAAAATCTGTCTGTACATTTTCCGTCCTATCATTTTGAAGCCATGATATTCTGATTATCAATGTTCGTCATAATATTTTGATGATAATACAAACATAGTTTGATATTTTGATGATAAGAGTTCGTCATAATATGTTTACGCTGATTGTTGTGCTCATACTTTGATGATGTCATGTACTGAAGGAAGATATGTATGGGTAAGTACATAGAACAAAATGCTAGGGGAATAAAAGCTTGCAAGAATCGTAAAATGCAAATGACTGCAAAGCTGCAGTTGATACTTGTGTGTCTTCAGGAGAGGATTATAAACCTCTGACATTTCAGTTCTGGCTGTTTCTAGTATGTCATAAAATGTTGCCGCCAAGACCTTTTTTCCTTTGTAATTTTCTCCCTCTCTCTCCCTTTTTCTCTCTATCTCTCTCTCGCTCTCTCTCTCTCTCTCTCTCTCTCTCTCTCTCTCTCTCTCTCTCTCTCTCTCTCTCTTTCTCTTTCTAAAGTTCTATGGACTTTTGGTATGAAACTGGATGTCTCTTTTCTCGATTTCCCTCACTCTATCTCTTTCTACTTATAAGATTATCTTTAAAAGTAACTCAATCTCTCCTTTTCTCCCTCTCTCTCTCTAAAGTTCTTCTATGGACTTTTGGTATTGAACTTGATCTCTCTTTTCTTCATTTGCCCAACCCTATCTCTTTTTCTCTTTTCGTTTGTCTTTATGTATTACAATCTCTCGTTTTCTCTCTCTTTGCTCTCTCTCTCTCTCTCTCTCTCTCTCTCTTTTACTCGAGGTCAGGTCACCCAGCCTAGGTTCGGTCGAAATCAGCCAAATCACAAGGGTGTGAACTCTGAACCTCTGAACGAGTCAGCTCTGTCCTTGAGTATCAATGTTTCGTGTTTCAATATATTGATATTTTTATCTCATTATTTTTTCATCCTCCCATTTGGGATTTTGACCACATAAAAAAATTAAACGTCTTTGCTTACTCCTGGAATAATGGGACTCATTAGTCCTAATGGGGCAGTATAAATAAGGCGATACTGTTATAGTATAGATCCTACATCAATGGCAAAGGTCTGCAACTACCAGGAAATATGCTGACCCAAGCATCCTTCTTTATTCAAATTCTAATCCTCGTGACGCTGGCTTTTCCCGGCCCCACTCAGGCTGGGTGAGGTCAATGTGAGTAGCAGGTTTGTGAGTTTCCTGCGAATGGAGGGTAAAACCCCCGTCGTGATATGACCATGGCAGTTGAAAGCGACGTTAAACCCCACTTAAAAAAAAAAAAAAGAAAGCATCCTTCTTCAAGTTCTATCCCCTAACATAGCTTATGGCCGACCTCTGTGGCTCAGTGTTTAAGAGCATTGGTTACTCACCAGGAGTTTGCGGGTTCGAATCCCTTTCGGAGCGGAATATTCTGACCAAGATTTTCAGTTTCCGCAATGGCATGGATGTGAAGGTTAAGTGTCCTGAAGTAATGCGAAAGCTGTTCCTGGGCACATCTTTAACAAAACTAAAAAAAAAAAAAACATAGCTTATTCGGAGTAATCGGGCACTAGGTATTTAAATAAAGCGATATTATTAATAAATTATCATTTATTAATTTCTTTATCCATATTCATTCAAGCGAAAGTAGATAACTGCCCGAACAACTGGTGAACTGGTGACATGCAGGAAATCATGATCATTAAAAAAACAAATAAACTGAAAATTCATGCAACAAAGTTTCGGACAATACAATTATTAATAGCTGTAACATCTGCGTCCCCTCACACCCAGCGTGTTAATGCTTATGAACTTCTGGCCCATAAATTCTGCCAATCCTGCCCTCTCGGAGCTGTTTAACCCTTTGCCTCCCTCTTTAAATAAAGACAAAGGGGGCCTTGCGTTAGAGTGGTTCACCTGTATTGTGCTCGAAAAATAATCCGGAGAGAGAGAGAGAGAGAGAGAGAGAGAGAGAGAGAGAGAGAGAGAGAGAGAGAGAGAGGAGAGGAATGATGAGGAAGAAGAGAAGGAGGAGAAAAAGGAGGAATAAAAGGAATAGGAAGAGTAAAGAAAAATGAAAAATAATAATTTTAGTAGTCACCGTGACCAAGTAAATAGCGCACTAGGCTTGAATACACGGAGACCTGGGTTCGATCTCTAGCAGGGTGATACTCTTCAACTATTCACCCCTTTTCCCCCGTCACAAAGCTAACCCAATTTGTGGGTAAGTTCAAATACGTCCATGAGAACTGAAGAAGATTTTCACTCGAAATTTTATGCATCCTTTACCAGGGGATCAAGTCTGTCTTTCAATGACACCTCCCTGCCTATGCAATAGTTCCATCTATTTATTCAAACGCCACGCCGGAACACAATTAAAATGCAAATGAGGAACATTGTCTGAAGAGGGGGGGGGGGGGGGCAGGGCCGTTAGTTTTACTTTTTAATAGAAAAAATATGTATATTCTAATGCAAAGTAAGTAAAAATTCAGATAGAAAGTGTTGTATATTTAAATATTTTAATAGGAAGGAGGATGAAAAAAGTTGTCTCGTCAGATTATGTGCATAATGTTTGGAATCAATTTGTTGTGAATTGGACTGGCTTGGAGCCAGGTAGGCGCTTTTGATGGTTGTTGAGATGGAGACAGGTCAGACAGAGAGAGAGAGAGAGAGAGAGAGAGAAAGAGAGAAAAAGAGAGAGAGAGAAAGAAAGAGACAGAGAGAGAGAGACAGAGAGAGAGAGAGAGAGACAGAGAGAGAGAGAGACAGAGAGAGAGAGAGAGAAAGAGATAGGGGGAGAGGAATGATAAGGAAGAAGAGAATGAGGGGAGAGGAAGAAGAAAAAGAGGAATAAAATGAATAGGAAGAGACAGAGAGTGAGAGGGGGAGAAGAAAGAGAGTGAGAGAGGGAATGATAGAGAGGGTTAGAGAGAACGAGAGAGAAAACGAAAGTGAACTTAGAGAAGTATAAAGTAAAAACTATAATAAAAAACTAAAATCCTATCTAACTTAACTGATTAATATAATAGCTTAATATTAAATAAAATTAATTAATAGTATTAAATTAAAATTTAAATTTTAGGTGTATTTATCTAAATAGTTGAGGGGAGAGAGTTCATTGTCCGTTCCACAATTTTTTAACTCTTTCAATAGCTTTGTGTTATCATATCATAATTTAATTGGGTAGCACAGAATTATAGAACCTTGTCCTTGAATATCCTAAAAATCCTTTTCTCTCCATAATGACGCCACTTATTGCTCACATCAAAGCAGATGCCCATCAAACACCTCGGCCGAGGTGTGAAGAACGCCTATACAAAGAAAGAGACAGCGCGGCAGAGTGTAAGGTTACGGAAAACATAGTTCCCATGCATTTCACGTACTTTCAGCCAGCTTTATCTTCACCACTATGTTTCAGCAGTGAAAAAAAAAGACATAAAAGCGGACCACGTAATTTTTCAAATTACAGAATAGAAAATTTGAGATTCCAGGTCGCCGCGAGGATTTAAGTTCACCATTCTGAATTAAAAACTGTTTCACTAAGATGGTGCGACATGCAAAAGGCGTGAGCTATGCAAATATATGAAGAGGACAGATTCAGGAGGCGGGTCAGGGGTCTACTGCATCTAACTACAAACTTCGTTGAAATTTAATCCCAATCCTTAATAGTACGGCAACTAGGACTAATAATAATAATAATAATAATACTCTTTAGTGGAAGGTAATCACCAGGCGAGATTAATGCTCAAAGCATTTTCTACCAACTAACCCTCAGAGTCTTAATATTATGTTTTCACAAACTCTAATGAATGAGGAAAAATTCGTGCACTGGGTGGGATTCGAACCGACGGATCCCTACGCTACCTGAATTACCAGACTAGCGCGTTATCCACTTGACTACCAGTGCACTTGATTACTTACGCATCTGACATACCAGGGCTTGATTATACTTACGTCATTTAGTATAAATTGATAATCTTAAAATAACAAAAATACATTGTTGCATACGAATTATGCCATCCTTTGCCAGCGGAGTTGGTACGTCGAATTCACCAGTTCTCAGTCGATCACTAAAGATAAGCGAAGTCCAGCGTGGTAGTCACGACAATAATTGTATTTTAATATTTAATATATTTTAAATTTATAATGTACTTTAAATGTATATCAACCACCTATACAAACCATCCTGAAATATAACCATTGTCAATGTCTACTTCAAAACACAATTAAGAAGAGTACTGTGTCCTATGGCAAGCATCGATAGTGATGTCAGTTGTTAGTAAATAAATTTTACTTTCTTTCTCTCTAAATTTAATTTTATCTCTATCTTAATTGTAAACATACAGTAATGTATAAATATACAGTAAAATTGATTGATTGGTGAAGACATGGGTTGGTGAACGTTCTGTCTTCGAAAACATCCATCATCATCATGGCAATCTTCATTCTGCTGACTATTCCCTGACGCCCTGTTTGGATCTCGATCTTACTTTGGAACAATTTAACCAAAGATGTAGATAGGGCCTGGATATAGGTCTTCAGTCTGTATACAGTGTCCCTCAAACCTGTTTACGTAATTGCAGCATTATTGTTGCGGGTAAACAAAGATGAAGAAAAAAAAAAAAAATAGGTATCCAGACATTGAATGATGGTAAGATAGACGCTGATTTAAATATACCTAGGTATTATAATGTTGAAAATTTCACCGCTCTCTTTTACATTCGCTGGCAGCAAATACCCTTGCAGATACGAGCTGCAAAATCAATTACAGGTGATCTATAGATTATTTCCATCTGGAGTTTTTAGACTGTAGGTACACATACATAATTATGTATGTACATTGCATTCAGAGGACTTTAAGGTACGAAAGACATGAGTTCTACAAATACATACCTATACCTACAGGACTCTGAGGTACCAATTTTCTAATCGCGCTGAAGATCTAGAAACCTATTTTGCTCTGGTCTTTAAATTATGGTTTTTGAATTCAATGTATTTGTTAATGCAAAAGGTTGTATTTTTCCCAGCATATAGAGCACCTATTTTGTACTAAAGACAAATAATAATCTAAATTAAAACTCTACGTATATACAAATAACATAAATCTCACTGACTGACTAACCGATTCCACAGGCCCGTATGGGCTTTTTATACATAAATTGCTCTGACTTGTAGACCAATTGCATAAATTCTGCACACCCAATAGGTATAAGAAATAAGGTAGGTAATATATTTATTAGTATGTAGTATGTAATGGATATATTATACAATTTAACAAGCATTGTACATGCATACTGATGGCTATCTTCAAATCTTAACTGAACTTAACATTCAATCAGAATCAAGATCTAGAAAGAAAATATCCTTGCATAAATTTCAGTGAATCAGTTCAGGGGTTTCCAAATGGTCTGTTACCCTCAAGGCTTGCTCTAATGACGTTTTTGAATATTGCCTTATATTATAAATGATTCGTTTGTGTGTGTGTATGATTAAACCCCTAAAACTCGAGAAATTGTGTGTGGTCACGCTAGTCTGGTAATCCAGCTAGCGCAGGGATCCATTCGTTCGAATCCCACCCAGTGCATGAATTTTTCCTCATTAATTTGAGTTTGTGACCATATATTATAATAATAAGACTCTTAGGGCTAGGTGGTAGAAAATGGCTAGGTGGTAGGGCTAGGTGGTAGAAAATTAAGTGATATATATTAATGAAAGTTTTAGAACTCTGGATGGTACATGCTAAATTCAACCTATTTTTTATGAGCAACCTTTATTCTGTATATTTTCTTTTACTATAGCTAGCTAGTGTCTCTCTTTTCTCTAACTTTTTTAACTACCTATGTAAGATAAAAAATAAAAGAGCTGGTTATTTCTGTTATTATGTCACAATTTTAGTGGGTAGCATCGACATTACGAGAACTAATGCTTATGCATCATATCTCCAACCAACCATCATCTTCCGATATCAATCTCGTAATGCTGGCACTGGTCGTTGCCCACTCTACAACTACCCCAATTGTCCTCACGAGGCTAGGGTAGGCCCCGACATTTGAAAGTACAGAGCCAAAAAAATCCGACCCCGCCGGGATTCGAACCGGGTCACCTGGAATGCAAGCTGAGCAATCTACCGCTAGACCAAGGTGACTACAAAAAAAAACTATGTATATCTTTTGTATATATTACTCTTTCAGTTTTTTCTTCTCTCTTTCTCTCTGCTACCGTTTGTAAATTATTAGCCCAACCACTTCTATGTGCTACTCGATACATGTTAACTCTCTCATCAAGATAGGCACCACCCATTAAGATAAGCAACTCCTGTGTTAATCAGATAAGAACCGACTAGGACACTTGGTTAGAGCGCGGTTTACAACCCAGCGGTTATTGCGGGCAAATTAATTGCTAGAGACACTCTGTAATACAGGATGTAACTGAAAACACCGAACGCTAAACGTGGATCATTGACATATGTAATGAGTAAATACGTTTCGTTGACATAGATACGCCTTAAGAACATAAGTAATAGATAATAATTATAATACTCTTTAGTGGAAGGTAACCATCAGGCGAGGTTAATGCTTAAAGCATTTTCTACCACCTAACCCTCAGAGTGTTATGTATTATTATGTGGTCACAAACTCAAATGAATGAGTAAATTTTCATGCACTGGGTGGGATTCAAACCAACGGATCCCTACGATACCTGATGGATTTTCATGTCCTTGTTACATCCTGTATGCTACTAACACCGGTTATTAATTGCCCCCATGGACACTACGGGTTAATTGAAATAGAGGTGAACTAATTGCCTGGATTAAAGTGGAAGTCCTAGAGATATTAGCCTGAGCGGCTAGTAGAGGATTTAATTTAATAGATGTAGCATGGAGCCTGTTCCATCTCTTGAGAGTTTTTATGTAGCGTTTACGTTTAATATTAGTCAAATTACCTATCAATAAACTATAAATATATAATTGTGTTTTATAAATTAGTAAAATAAATAGTTTGTTTGATCTCTATTTTTTCACATTATTTATTTAAATACATAGAGTCACATCTGATGTTTTTATTTTCATTGGAACGTTAAAATCGAAGTGAAATGGAGTAAATCTTGGCATTGAATCTGGACGTCCTAATACCCACTCCTTGTGTAATGATGAGATCTATACTAAAAAGGCAACACAGCATAAGGGCACGTACAATTTGGAACTTGTTTCAGTGCAAACGGTCAGAGGATTTGAAAAGATCATTATCGTATAGTAGATGTGATGAAAATGGACATTTTAGGGAAGAGAGAGTGTGGAAGAGTATTATGTTAGAAGAGGTTAGAAAAATATAGAGGAGGAAGAGGTTGAAAAGAGAGAAGGAGAGAGCAAGAAGATGTAGAGAAAAGCGGACAAATGAATAAGAGACAACATTAAGAGAGAGAGAAAGCGTAATGGAAGTGATAGGACAAAGAATTAGAAAGAAGCAGGAATTCTAAGAGCATGAGGTTAAAAAGGAAGAATAATAATTATAGTAATAGAAAGAGGAGGAGGAGAAGTGGAGTATTCGTGTACATTGGAGAAACGAAAGTGGTGACATCAATAGTGAAGCAATAATAATTGAAATGTTCGAAACAAGGATAGCAGATGAGGAAGAGGTTGAATAGGAGTTAGGGGAAGTGTACGGAGGAAATAAAGTGGAGACAAAAGTAAGTGGGAGAGAAAGAATAATGGAAATTATAGGAACAAGGAAAGAGAATGAGAAAGAGGTTGAAGAGGAGGTGGACGGATGAAATAAAGGGGAAAGAACAATAAATGGAAGAGAAAGAATAATGGAAGTGATAGGAACAAGGAAAGAGAATAAGAAAGAGGTTGAAGAGGAAGTGGACGGATGAAATAAAGGGGAAACAACAATAAATCGAAGTGATAGAAATAAGGAAAGAGAATGAGAAAGAAGTTGAAGAGGAAGTGGATGGATGAAATAAAGGGGAAACAACAATAAATGGAAGTGATAGGAACAAGTAAAGAGAATGAGAAAGAGGCTGGAGAGGAAGTGGACGGATAAATTAGAGTAGAGAACAATAAGTGAGATAAAAAGAATAATGGAAGTGATAGGAACAAGTAAAAAGCATCATTTGTAAGAATTGAGATGGAAGAGGAGAGGATTGTGTTTAGTAAAATAGAACATGGAGGAGAAGAAAGAAGAAAATGAAAATGAAAAGGGTCAGGATGAGGTTAAGTGGGACAGGAAAAGAAGGAGATGGAAATAATGGAAGAGAAAGAAAAGTTATTAGTGACAAATGAGTGTTCATTATCGTGTCTTTGACCCAGGGGTTTCCAAATCCGGTTATCTTCTTGGACAGAGGGGCCAGAGAATTTATACTGAGTCACATTTACCATTTGAATAATAAGAAGAACTTTCATTGTATGTCCTATTTGAATATTAAGAAGAACTTTCATTGTATGTATGTATGTCCTACTTTTCTTCATTAATTTGAGTTTTTGACAACAAAATGATAAAACTCTGCGGGTGGTAGAAAATATTTTGAGCATTAACCTCGCCTGATGGTTACCTTCCACTAAAGAGTATTATTATTATACTTTATGTTGGCTAAAGAGTATTATTATTATTATACATACTTGTGTCGGTCACATGTATGATGTCACAAAATAATTCGAACCTACGACATCTAGGTTACAAATTACGTTGGCGATCACCAATCTGTGATTGGTACCCAACATTATGTGTTTCTAAATTAAAAATATGAAACGAATCCCTCACTTATATTTCATGGATACAGAAAAAAATACTGACTCACTGACTAAAAAAAGGAAAAAAATCTTCCGACCTAGTAAAAAGCTGCAACTATCCCAAGCCATCAATGACCACAATTCTGACAAACCAAATGGTAAAAGGTGACGACGCGCAAATCCATGAACAACCACAATGCAGAAGAACCACTGAGTCGCAGACAATATGAAGAGAAAGCTTTCGAAATCATTAGTAAAAACGACACGATGCTTTCACTAATGACATTTCACTTATCCACACCTCCTCTCTCCATCTCCTCCAGTCTTTCTTTATTATCAATATCCACTTTCTGCACCAAACATCCTCTCCTCCTTCTTTTTCTCTTATTATTATCGCTCCCCATCCTTCACCCGAATTTCTATCCTCCATTTACTGATCTTCCTACCTTTCTAGTCTGCCTCTTTCATTGTCCCTATCATCCTTCCTTTGACTCTTTTCCTTTCATTATTTATTTCTCTTCTTCCATTATTTTTTATTTATTTTATTGATCTTCCACTCTTTTTTCAAAACTTTCCACCTCTTTTCTTAATTCTTTCTCTCCTCCTCCTCTGACCAATGTTGTTCTTCCTCTGTGTTAATGGTATTTGCTTTCGCGACGATCATTTCCTCTCTGTCTATTTACTTCTCCTTTCTCTTCAGTAAGTAATATTTCCTGTAGTCTTTGTCTTTTTCCATTATCTCTCTCTCTCTCTATTTCTTCAAGTCTTCATTCAAAGATTTCCTCTAATTTTTTTCTTTATCTCTCAAATACCTCCCTGCTCTTCTCTTTTGTTCAAATTATTTGTCGTCTCATCGCGCTATATCTAAATGTCCTTCCATTATATTTTTCCTCTTTTAAAAGTAATTATCTTTTAACTTCTAATGTGATATTGTTTGTTTATAATATTCGGCGCTCAATTTTCTGTCATCTGAATCCAAACAGTTCTCTCAGCTGCCCCAATAGTAATTTTTTTTTGAGATCACTTACTTAATTTTCACAATTTTATATTCATTTATCTCTTTTTAAAAAAATCTAATATTCTCTCCTCTCTTACTCATCTCTCTCATCCTCCATTTAATCTTTTCTTCTTCTATATTTTGTCTAGCTATCTTTTTTTTTAATTATCCAACACTCTCAGTACTTTCCTCTTTGTCTTCTTTTTCTTCATCTACTCTTTTTTTCCATTTCTCTTCTCCCTTACCAATTGCTTCTTCTTCTCGTTGAATCATTTTTTTTTCTTCCAATTCTCTTTTCCTTCTCCTTCTTTTTCTTGTTTTTTTCTCGGTATTATTATTTTCTACTTCTTTTTCTCTTTTAGGTCTGACACTTGAGACATGTCTCGCTTGTCTGTCACTGTCGCCGTTCTCTTCGTTAGCTGCGAGACGCTGTTAATAATTAACAACGGACTCGGAGTTATTTTATCCCTCATTCTTTCTCTCTATCCTTTTCTCTCCCTTCCTTCCCTATCTCTATACTTCGCTCTCCCTTTTTCTCTCCCCTCTTTACTTTGTATATTTTCTTGCCATTACTTTAACCTTGTGTTACAATGCTCCTCCTCTCTCCTCTTAGATATGAGTGGGTAGACTCTGAACTCTAATGGGTTTGGTGCGGAGTAAAGAGATTTAAAGACTTATTCCGAAATAGTTTTTATAAGCTTAATTGGCCAACCTTTGGCTAATAATAATGTCTTTTGCATGACCACATTGCTTTGGCAATGAAAAACTATTGTTATTTTTTTACATACGAGTAAAACGAATTCAATACTTTCCTTTCTAATATTATTAGATATTCAACTTCTTATCTATTGGTTCTAACTTTGTCCTGTACAGTATAATTCTGATTCTACAACAACAGAAGGTCTTCGATCCCAGCTTTCATCATTCACCTGATCTGATCCCATAACCCTCAAACCCACTTGACTCTACTGCTCTGTCTATGTGTATGTATAGAACTTTGACGTTAACTTGATTAAACTCAACAATAAACTAATTCAGAAAGGGTTTTAATTTCAAATATTTGTTTAGGCTAGAAGTATCGGAATATCCTTTCGTCATCTTGTGATGTTCTTTGTCCCTTATAATCAATTGTTCCCGGCTTTCATCTACCTTTCAATGCGTAGCGTAGGTTCAATTCAATCATTCGAATCATACCTTTCAATCTAAATTTCAAAAGAGACTCCATTTTCAGGAAATACTCGTATGTACCTTCATAGGTTGTACATTATGGAGAATTCTCACCACAATCTGTGCGTTTATTTATTTTTCAGCTTACACTTCTCACTTTTTTATGTCGAAGTTCATTAGAGATCATATTGTTCGCCGTCACTTTTACACCATTGAAAACCCCTTCTGATAATTTGATATTGGTGGTTTGTGTTGATGTTCTTTGTGTATTTTGATCATTCAAAGGTCTCGTACGCCCTCCAATCCAATAATTCAATTGATGACACTTCACAAAACATTTTTTAACGTCGGTAAATTTTCCCGTTAGATGTAACAACTCCCTATCTATTTTTATTCATTCTTAACTGCATCAAATTGTGAGTCAATATCAATAGATTTATTGATATTAACTGAATTTTTTTATCAAACCTCGCCTTGGTCAATATAAAAAATATTAGTTTCAATTTCTTTCTTTTTATAGCTGATTCATCTCACGTTTGGATTTTTACTTTCATTATTTTCAATTCGCCCCTATTCTATTTCAATGTATATTATGTCAATTTGTCTCACTTTTGTTGAAATTCCAATTTTTTACTGATTCCCATAGTGTTACAGAGTACGGTAGAAATGTCACGCCGTATTAAGCCTTGTCAATATTGCAGCACACTTGATTTGTCTTACTTTATAGTTATATACTCGTATTGTGTACATTTGTTTTGTAAATATTTGAAATAGTGTCGTTGTATGGATATTACTTTCCTTGTCCTATTACAAGGAAAGTATTGTATTCGTCGAAAATTTGACCAAACCAAAGTTTTTCACATTTCTGGACGAATCCTAGCCTCATGATACCAAAAAAGTTGTTTTCAGCCATTGGTCCGTGCGTGTGTACGTCCGTTCGTATGAACGATATCTCGATAACAGTAAGAGCTAGATAGAGGAGGGGGAGAGGAGGAGGAAAGAAGAAGATAAAGGGTACGAGGAGGACAAGGAAATGAAGGAGGAGGAGGAGGAAATTGAAGAAAACGAAGTCTTCAATTTCAGCATAGCATCAATAAATTACTTAAAATAATATAATAACATGGATGCATTACGTTAATGTATTTACAGTGCCCCGAGTGGGTCGTAAATTAATTAATATATAATTATTTTATGTTTTGGAAATGAAATGTCAACTCAAAGAGAGTTACTTTTAATTATAGCCATGATCGGATAGTCATTTGAGGGGACCTTTATGTATTTTTAACTAATTATTATTTTTTTGTTATAAGCTGTTCTGAAAAATACTGTTGAAGAACTGCCAGATAAAACTCTGAGGGTCTAAATTAGGGTCGAATATCATTTAATCATTAACTTGATTATAGTATTTTTCTATAGTCGTTGAGGGATGAGTCGTTGGTAGTCAGGTGGTTAACGCGCTAGTCTGGTAGTCCAGGTAGCATAAGGATCCGTTGTTTCGAATTCCACCCAGTGCATGAATTTTTCGCCATTAATTTGAGTTTGTGAATATGAACACATGAGTCAATAATAAGACTCTGAGGGTTAAGTGGTAGAAAATGCTTTATGCATTAACCTCTCCTGGTGGGGTTACCTTTCACCAAAGAGTATTATTAAATATGAGTGTTTCACGGTCTTTTTATTTCGCAGCCGTAAAACAACAGGTACTGTAGACGCTTGTGATCTGTATAGCAGGCTGCTCATCCCGTAGTATGAGTATGCCCCCGCTCTGATGGGCGAGAAGTGACACAATACTTCCCATTTCGGTGCTGGGTCAACACGAGCGCACTCTTTCAAACAACTGTAACTAATTTGTCGATGTCAACTTTGGAAATCCTTTGCGGACAAATAGTGCGTTGTTAGTCGAATACATTCTTCTCAGTCGAATACACTTTGCACTTAAGCCAGTCCCAAGTAGACAACAACAAAATTGAAAGTTGGCTGAACTTTTAAATACCCATCAAATTTTAAGAACTATTTTAAAATTGTCAGTTTTAAGTGCTAAATTTCAACACACTACACATACACCAGACACTTCACACTGGACATAGAAGGAGCCCAGAACAATGGTTCTGGGCGTCCAAAGGCTTCACCCATATCAATCCCTCCACCACCATGACATCACACATGGACACGGAAAGTAAGTAAGTATTCTCCTTAGAAACCCAGATTTGACCTTATTTTCAGGCGGGGGGCTGTTCCATTCTGTTAAGTATAGGCTGACAGCCCACTGATTCATAGGTCCCTGGAGATTAGGCCGTCTTCCCTGTCGTTATTTCTTCCCTACTTTTTTTAAGCAACTGCCCCATCCCTCTCTCCCTCCCCCTCCCCTACCCTCAGGACTTGTTACAAAGTACAATCAACATAATAATGCTCCAGGAACATGTTGTGTCTCCTACCCCACATAACACAGTGGCCTATATTTATCCTCGAATGAAAGGGTTGAATCAGGAGCCATGATTAATGGGTGCGAAAACGATCACCCTTTCACTGCTTGAGGACTGAAAATGTATATTTGCGCGTTTCTTTTGTTTCACTATTCAATGGGGGAAATTCTCTCAGTCTGTTATCAGTTAAAATGTAAGGTGGTAGCGTACTTTTGGACTTGAGCTTTGTGCAAGGCAAATTTAAATAGTTTAGTGATAAGCCGACCTCAGAAGCTTGATCGATAAGGCGGCGGACTTGTAACCTGGAGATCGGTGGTTGAAGTCCCGGTTTCAGCGTGGGTTTAGTAAAGCGTGTTTGAGTAGTTGTGATATTTTTTTATTCAGGTGAATTATGTAAAATTATTTTTGTAGTGGAGAACAGCTTTTTGTTGTAAAGTGAACTGTAAGTTTCACAGGCTGAGGAGTAAAAGGTAGCACCGTCTGTCTGTCAGGTTCGTTGTGCAAACCTGCCACAGTAAACCTTTTCATTATGGAAAATAATTTATGTTACCCCGCCCTCCCTCTCCTCTTGTTCCTACTTCTCTACTTGAGCTCTCTCTCTCTCTTCTCTCTCTCTCTCTCTCTCTCTCTCTCTCTCTCTCTCTGTATCCACTGAAATATCCTCTGTCTCTTATCCTTTACCTGTTTGTCTCTCTACCTTTCTCTCTCATCCTCCCCTTTCTCCTCCTAAAGCTCTCTCCCTCTCTCTCTCTCTCTCCCGTCTTTTCTGTACCCCCTCCCGCCCTCTCTATTTCACACACGTCATACACCTCCTCTCTTCGCGCTACTATCTCCTCTCTCTCTCTCTCGCTCTCTCTCTCTCTCTCCTTTACTTCCCCGCCTCCTCTATTTCCACCCCCTCTACATCTCATTCACCTCCACTACAAAAGTCAAACAATAAATAACCGTGTCAGTAGTTCACACTCACACCTCCACACCCAACACAAACATGTTCCATCAAATGTAGGAAATCCGGTACTCCCCTCTCTCCTTCTCCTTCTCTCTCTCTCTCCTGTCTCTCTCTCTCCTTCTCTCTCTCTCTCTCTCTTTCGCTCTCTCCTTACTTCCATTCCCTCTCGTTTTCTTCATTCCTTTGTCCCGACCATTTACTTTCCTTCCTTCTTTCCCCTCTTTCCCTCCTATGTCTTCCTTTACCGCAACATCTATTGTCCTCTGTTCCTTTCCTTCTCAACGCTTTTGTGTAACAATCATCCATCTTCTTGTTTCTCTCTCTCTTTATTTCTCCCTCACATCCTCTCTCTCTCTCTCTCTTTATTTGTTTGTTTGGTTTCTTTGTACTTGATTTTCTCTTTCCATTTGCTCTCTCCTTATTTCTTTCTCTTCCAATCATGCATATTCATTTCTCTCTCTCTCTCTCCCTCTCTCTCTTTAGCTATCGTTTTGTTTCTTTAATTCTTCTAATTTTTTTTCTATCCAACTTTTTCTCTTTCTCTCTCTTATTGGTTTCTTTTTAATTCATTTTCTCTCTCTAACTTTCTCTCTTTTTTGCCTTTTTTTCTCTCTCTCTCTCTCTCTCTCTGTCTCTCTCTCTCTCTTCTTCTCTTTATTTTCCAAAGCAATCATAATACTCGTTAAGTTTGGGTTATCACATATATCAGACGTTTTAGTAATGAAAGAAAATAAATAGAAAAAATACGAGTACCTCTTATAATAATCTACCTGTTTGAGTACCTGTTACCTGTTTACTTTAAACTCTTAAAAAAAAACAATTAACAAAATAATAAACTGTTTCAAGAGAACGATCAAAGATCGATCCATCATGTCCTCTAAGCTTAAGACAACCCTTGATTAATTGCCTCCTCAAGAACATAAATCATGCTCGTGTATCTACGGATCCATGATTTAATATTGATTTAATTTAATAAATACTGGTTTAAACAACTTACATAACCGCGGATCTGTAAATCAAAATAGTTTAATTTAATAAAGGTTGGGTAAACAACTTATGTAACATCTGCTCAATAGATATTAATTAAATGCAATAACTGTTGGAATAAATAATGCAATAAATATCTTGGGTAATATCGTATTGGACCATCGCCATCGGTTGGAGTATTGATTTATTTCGACAAAAACTGGAAGAAATATTAATGGACTTAGAAATGAGGAAACCCAAGCAACAACATTTAATGGTAGTCAAGTGCACTGGTAGTCAAGGAGTCAACGCGCTAGTCTGGTAGTCCAGGTAGCGTAAGGATCTGTTGGTTCGAATCCCACCCAGTCAACCCAGTGCATCAATATTTCCTCATTTATTCGAGTTTCTGACCACATAATAATAAGACTCTGATGGTTAAGTGGAGGAAAATGCTTTGAGCATGAATCTCGTCTGATGGTTACCATCCACTAAGAGTGTTATTATTATTAGTATTAAAGGTTGTAATATTTACGAGTTGAGCACTAATTACAGTTGGAAAATTCAAGAAAAAATAAAATAGAAAAAAATGTAGGTCTAATTTACAAATAAGACTGAAAAATCAAAACAGAGAGAAGTATAAAAAAAAAATAATGAACATATTATCATCATAACCGCGTTATTAGATACAGAACTGACAAAAGCAATGGAAACCACTAGATATATGTATATTATTCTACAAATCTACATAGTGTTATAAAAAAAAAAAAAAAAAAAATAAAAAAAAAAACAGTGAAGTGGACTCACTTATGACTTTTCTAAGAAGTACCAACCTCCTTCACCTTATGTAGACCTTGTGTGGATCGGCACGAACGACCGACCATTCAATAATTGGTTGAAGTTCCTAATCAGGAAAAAAAAAACTATTTGTTGAAAGAACATCAACCCAATTCTAGTCACGTTATATAAGAAATCATTTTTTCAATTAAACTTTAAAATTGAAACCACTTAAAATTAATTAAATAAAGTCTCCTCAATCTCATCATCATATTAATAGTTTTATTAATTAAATAAACAATCAAACTATAATGTATTCCACATTCCTGTATTTTTGCTCAATTGGAAATGCTGGATGTTGATTTCTTTCTAATCTAAAGGGTAGACAGGGTTTACGAAAAATAAATTTCCTTTTGTATTAAAGTAAAAAAGTTTTTTACTATTTAAAAAAAGGTTATTCGTTTTTATTTCTCCTTATGCTAGACACAATTAAATCAAATAATTATTTACCTAGAAGTACATCTCTACGTAAGGGGGCAGAATATGGAAGTACCAGGGTTCGATTTATCTAATGGCTTATACTTATGATTTTACGAGCACCTGTTCAAAAAATGTTAATAGCTTTAATTGTATAGTGGACGTTACTTTAATTAAAGTTAGGTAAGTGTTTTATAGTAATTTTATAAGAGAGACGATAGAATAAGTTGAAAGAAAGAGAGAGGCGATAGAAGAAGTTAAAAAAAGAGAGGAAAATATAGAAGAAAGTTGAAAGAAAGAGAGAGCAAAGATAGAAGAAGTTGAAATAGAGAGAGAGAGACAATAGAAGAAGTTGAAAAAAAGAGAGAAAAACGATAGAATAAGTTGTAATAGAGAGTACGACGATAGAATAAGTTGAAAGAGGAGAGAGAGAGAGAGAGAGGCTAGTACGATAAGACAGCGGAATAGGAAGAAAGCAGCTGGAGATGAGATTGACAGAAAATTCATTACTTATGTAAGATTTTATGTAGTCTACTATGAAGTATAGACAGAAAGAGAGAGAGAAATAGAGATATTAAGTATGTAAGGGAAATATATAAGAAAGAAAGAAAGAGAGGAGGAGTAGAGAATGAAAAGATTTTTGCAATCTGTAAAATGACTCTTAACTTCTGCTAAATAAATATTTCCGGTTCTCTATTCTCTTTCTTTCTTTCTCTGTCTGTCTCTGTAAAAAGTGGTTAAGGCATTTTGGTAACAGAGGTCACGGGTTCGAAACCAAGCCGGGACACGACAAGTTATCCTTCCATTTAGGTGCAATATTTCCAATTTCTAAATAAAGCACGCATCACATGGGCATTTGATTTAAAAAGATCTCTTGAATGTAATATTCACCCATTCAGGATTTTGACCATACAATAGTACGTCTTGGACATTCAGTCTAAACGGGTAGTATAAAATAATAAGGCTATTTCAATTTTTTTTTTTTAAAGATGAGTATTTCACAGTCTCTTTTATTTCGTAGCCATGAAACATGAGCTAGACGCTAGAAGCTTGTGGTCTGTGTTGTAGCCTGCCCATCCAGTGGTATTCCTCCCCTCGGATGGGCGAGAAGTGACACAATACTTCCCCCGTCAAGGTCAACACGAGCGCACCGGAAGCTATCCCTTACAGACATTTGTAACCAAAGAGGTTTTTAAGACTGACTATGGCATTAGATTAGAATTCATCAGAAACTAGAACAAAAATCTATTTAATTTGAACCTGCTCTACCTTAATTGTATCCACCTTATGAGCCAAGAGTTTCCTATTACCCATCAAATAAGCAATGCCACGAATATCTTTGTTGTTAAGACGAAACACATAAAGTTACTACATTAAAATCTATTAACTTAAGATCACTTGAAATCCTTTCCAAAATTTCGTCAAAAATAAAGTTTATGATCTCGTTTTTATATTTTGACAAAATTCTTGAAATTTCTATTGTTTTTAGAAGTATGTTTTGACATCTTAAAATACATTATGTTTCAGAGCATTGTTTGACGCTTATATTAAAAACCTATTTTATTTGTTACAAAGAAGAAAATACATAATTATTCTATGTATATATATATTTATTTTTAACGAAATGTATTTACCGACTCGCGTTTTAATTGCTTGGAGTAATCTTTTGATTTTTATGCCTGGAACAAATGTCCATAAGAATGCCGTATATTTTGGTAGTTCCAATAAAGCGACCATGCCTGCTACAGTTAGCGGTTCAGGCATTGCCATAATCTTATATATTTGACTTATTAAGAAAAATTAGGAAATAATTTAAGAAAATTAAGAAATTTCTAACTAATATTGCAGTCATTCTTTAAACAGACAATATTTATTTATGATTTCAGGTGAGCTTTGAAAAGTATTTGATTCCAAACATTGGACACACATATCAAATTTGCGAAACAGCTACAGTTGGTCCAAGTAAGTATTATTATTATCTGACCTGGTTGCATGATTTTCAGTTAAACCCTTACAATTCACACTGCGCCCTACCTAATCAGATCTATTGTGAGTAAATATACAGGGTCTTCATAAAGTCTCACCCAGGCCTAGGTTTCTCGAAAACGACTCAGAATATCAAAAAACGCAAAAACCCGTATTCCTTTATATTTGGGGGATTGATTTTCAGCCAAAAATTTTTTGCCTACACGGCTCCAGTCAGCTGGGCATGGACCAACTTTAAAATCTTAAATAGAATGGTATGTCTTGTGGCATATTGTTTTAAAGGTCTCAAAGAGAGAAGTTCATTACAACAAATTTTAGTGAGCTACGACTTACCGTTCTTGAGATACAGGGTGAGACGTCCTGCGTAATATCCATATATTTTGACCTATAACTCGTTAACCGTAAATTATGGAGAAAATTTTTCTTGTTAATAATAACTCCTTATGGCAAGAACTTTTGAACAAGTTAAAACTTGATTTGTTTTTTTCGTTAAAATTTTTTCGACTGTTCGTCCGGCTGGCTGCCGAAACCGACCAGAAACTAACATCAACAGAGTATGTCGAGTTATAACTGTTCGAAAGGTCTTGCTATAAGGAGTTATATATTAACAAGAAAAATTTTCTCCATAATTTACGTTAACGAGTTATAGGTCAAAATATATGGATATTACGCAGGACGTCCGACCCTGTATCTCGAGAACAATAAGTCGTAGCACACTGAAATTTATTGTAATGAACTTCTCTCAATAAGACCTTTAAAACAATATGCCACAAGACATACCATTCTATTTAAGATTTTAAAGTTGGTCCATGCCCAGCCTGACTCGGCCGTGTAGGCAAAAAAAAATTGGCTGAAAATCAATCCTCCTAAATATAATGGAATACGGGTTTTTGCGTTTTTTGATATTCTGAGTCGTTTCGAGAAACCTAGGCCTGGGTGAGACTTTATGAAGACCCTGTATAAATGATACTCGTACTATACATAATATCTATATTTGAGAATTTGACCAGAATTTTATACCCCTTCGAATTGATGTTCTCCTGTTTTTATATCAGTGTTAACTGTAGACGTTCAGAAGCTAATGCATTAAATAACCTCCTCATAATTATATTGAATATTTTTTACTTTTATGGCAAACAAAGAACTCACATAACTTTTATGGCCTTAAAGCGTTGAAATTTTAAATCTCCTTAATAATATACACTTATACAGGACGGTAATACCTGTGTAACATTATAAAATTTTAGTTTGGTAATCTTTTCTCTTCTTCTTTTTTGTAATTTTTTCGATTTAAATTTGTTTAGTTTATCTAATTTGTAATTCAATGTAACATTAAATTACAAATGCACCGGCTCTCGTAGGATCATTTAGTAGCAAGACGAATCAAATCAAATCTATACAGGGTGAGCATAAAGTCTCACCCCACCCCCCGTATCTCGAGAATGGCTAAAAATACAAGAAAACGCAAAAAAACACGTATCCCTTCGATTTTAGGGGGATTAAATTATCAGCCAAAAAAAAATTTGCCTACCCGGCCCCAGTCAAGCTGGGCATGGACCAACTTTAAAATCTTAAATAGAATGGTATGTCTTGTGGCATATTGTTTTAAAGGTCTCATAGAGAGAAGTTCATTACAACAAATTTCAGTGAGCTACGACTTACCGTTGTTGAGATACAGGGTCGGACGTCCTGCGTAATATCCATATATTTTGACCTATAACTCGTTGACCGTAATTTCCAGAAAAATCAAATTTGTTGATAATAACTCCTTATGGCAAGAACTTTCGAACAAGTTATAACTTGATTTGTTTTTTCGTTAAAAAATTTCGGACTGTTCATCCGGCTGGCTGACGAAACCGACCAGAAACTAACATCAACAGAGTATGTTGAATTATATTTTTTTCGACAGTGCTTGTCATAAGAGTTATTATCAACAAATTTCATTTTTCTATAATTTACGGTTAACGAGTTATAGGTCAAAATATATGGATATTACGCAGGACGTCCGACCCTGTATCTCAACAACGGTAAGTCGTAGCTCACTGAAATTTGTTGTAATGAACTTCTCTCTATGAGACCTTTGAAACAATATGCCACAAGACATACCATTCTATTTAAGATTTTAAAGTTGGTCCATGCCCAGCCTGACTGGGGCCGAGTAGGCAATTTTTTTTGGCTGAAAATTAATCCTCCTAAAATCGAAGGGATACGTGTTTTTGCGTTTTCTTGTATTTTCAGCCATTCTTGAGATACGGGGGGTGGGGTGAGACTTTATGCTCACCCTGTATATTTCAGTACATTTAGCCCAAAAATTGTAGCGATGAAAATTGGGCTAAATTTACTAAAATATATAAATTTGATTTGTAAATAAAGCTCGCTCCAATAGTTTATAAAAAGTAAATAAATATATGTATACCGTATAGTTGTATTGTATACGTATTAAAAATTAAAACATTATTTTATATTTACATTCTTTGAAAATACTCACTAATTAGAAAGAATTTAACACGAGTGTAGAGTGTTAATTTTTATTAACACGAGTGTATAGTGTTTATTATTATTATTATTAACACGAGTGTATAGTGTTTATGTTTTCTGTGTGTTTTTTACTCTATATTTGCTGGGGTGTGTGTGATGCGTGGAGTTCTATTTACGTTTTGTTTGAAATTTACGAACATGTAAGTGCCTATAAAAGAGCTATACACGACATCATGTAATGAGTAATTCAACTGCTGGGTTAAATCCCAAGGGATAGGTACCCAATAAAATATACATTGTATTATTATTTTCTTGTTAATAAATAAATATTGAAAAAACTCATGTAATGAGTCTCTGACGTAAACTGCTTCATCGCATCTATTTTTCCAAGAGCTCAGATAATTCATAATTTATAAAAGTACACTGCCATGTACTGACACAATATTTCCTCGTGACTGGTAATCAAAATTTTCAAATAGAGATTTTTTACTAAATTACTTGTATTTACAAAAATTCCCCACAGATACCGTTTTTCCTACATTCTAGATTCCACAAAAAAATCTGTATCGGAAAAATCTAGGCCTTATTTTTGACTTTTTTGTTCAAAATTTAGGATATCACAGATTATCACAGCTCAATAATAATTTATTTTTCTAAGATTTGCGCGTATTTACTCGTAACAGACCGATAGACAGATACAAAACAAAGTTGCCCAGAAGGTTATGAAACGTCCAGAAATATGAAATCGGACCAAAAAAAATATTTATTAATTTTACAGAAACGAACACAGTGCTTCCAATTTCTACTATTGGAAAATTCTTGGAAATAATAATGATTCGTTTAATGTCGGGCATATTATATAAAAAATCAGGTACCTAACAACGTACGTATGGCATGGCTGAAATGCAAGTGAGATTCCGTCTTGAACAATAAGTAACCTAAACCTTGAATTCGGACATGAGATGTCAATTTTTCAGTACGTAAAAAATTAATGCATACAACCTTCAAACCAAAAAATAGATGGAAAATGTTGTTATTTTTTTTACCTGTTATATTTTTACCTCCTCGTGTAAATTACGATCAAGGCTAGTCATGCACGTGATGTCCTTCTAGTTCTGTAGGCCTCATTGTGCAGTTGTGTACCCATCCAGGTACACCGACCTCGGTAGCCTGATCGGTCAAGTAGAGGCTTGTAATCGGGAGGTAGCTGGTTCGGGGGGACGTTCTAGACCCAAGAAAAAAAGAAACCAGAAAAGAAAAGAAAAAAAGTCCCAAAAAAGGCAAGTTTTAAGTATTTGTGAAATCGCTCCTTTGATTCGTCCACACTGAAGAACCGTGGGGGAAAGTATGTCTGTCTGTCTGTCTCATGAGAATGTGAGGGCGGGCGTCCACTACTTTTTAGATTCCTGAAATGAAACAATTCACTAAAAAGTCTGTAATATGTAATGAAATTTATCGAACGTAAAATCTGTAATAGCTACATATATTTTTTTACATACACATATTTTTTTTTTTTTTTTTAAATCACAGAACAAAAGCCTCATCGAGGCCTTGGTCGACAGGAAATGTGCCAAGTATGGCCGCCGCATTGCCTCTTTGGATGGCCATAGCAAGTCTCTTACATACAATACTAGCGGGCTGTCGCCCGCTTTGCGGGCCGAGGCATGGCCGTGAAAGCAAAAAATCCTTTTTCGCCAATGGCGGGTGTTGTAGTGGGAATTTCCAAAAATCCCGTCTTATTGCACATCTAGACTATAAGACAAAGCTATCTACCAAATTTCAGCTTGCTAGGACTTACGGTTTAGGCTGTAGAGCGATGATCAGTCAGTGGTCAGTCAGTCAGTGACTTTGACATTTATATATTAAGATTATTACACATACTATTCTATTGAACTCCCCACCTTCAGCACAAGTTTTTATCTTTTGAAGGTGGGTATACCCTCATAGTTTGTTGAAGATGTTATTGTGAAATATATATACATGGAAACTTGAAGAAAAAAAATACATATTACATACAATCACAATATTTTTAATTTTTGAAAAACCATGATTGGAAAGCGTTCAGTAAATAAGATATCTCCCACTCTACATAAGGTACACAACATCATACATTTAAAAAAATATTCAAATACTTACCTGAAATATAGACATCACTAAAAAAAAAAACAAAAAAAAAAAAAACCAAGAAATAAATAGAAATACATAAATACAAATAGGAAACATGAAATTATAATGTACGTATTTTTTATTTTTTCCTTTAAGATATTATCAAAATATGTAAAAGTTTTGCAATACAAACATCAATAATGAATATTTTACTATGAAATATACACATAAAACTTATTCAATACATCAAGGAAATCGAGGCATATGATGTCATCATAAAACATCTTCCCCTTTTCAAACAGTTTCCACTCAGTACAGCGTGTCTTTTCCTAAACAAATAGAGATGAAGAAAAGAAAAACATAAAATAAAGTTTCCTCGTAAAAAAAAACGAAGCAGAAATGATATCAAAGGAAAGAAAAAATATAGGAAACTAAATAAAAAAAGATAAGTATTAATAAAATTATTTAATAAAGAAATAAACAGTGCTCTCCTTACCCTAACTTTTGCTCCTCTAGGGGGGAAGGAGGAGGAGGAGGAAGGGGAAGAGAGGAGAGAATAAGGAGAGGAGATGAGGGGAAGAGGAGGAGGAGTGAAGGGGAAAGGAGGAAGAGAGTAGGGAGAGGAGGAGGAGAAAGGGGGAATAGCAGGGAAAGGAGGAGTAGGGAGAGGAGGAGGAGAAAGAGGGGAGGAGTAGAGATGAAAGACATAGTGGACGGGAGCAATCATAAAAATGAGCAAAGTTTGTGACGAAATGTCGTCCAGTAGTCCGGCGGAAGTGAGGTTTTTTCTTGAGCCTATTCAACTTGTTCACATTTCTAAAGAAATCTGAAAGAATACAGTATGTTTCAGAAAAGGTGGCCACCCCCTCGTAACTTTTGAACGCGAAGGAATTTTTCAATTCTGTAAAGTCCTAGGTATAGGAAGTGCCCTATGGCCCATCCTGTAGTCATATTTATTTTTGGCCCCGGTCGGCCCTTCCGGCTTTTAGGCCATATTTTTTCATTTTTCTCGCGAATTTTAAATGGAATGCTATATTTTTTATTCCTGTTAATTAAAGTCTAAGATAGGCTGAGTATAATGAGCTTTTTAAATTTTCAAAAAACCTTATCAGGGGCGGAGCTAGTAGGGTGCAAGTTTCAAAACTGTTACACCCTGTATTTCAGCGTTAGTTAGATTTTTTAGTACTTTTTTTATGTTCATAGGTTCAAAATATTGTTTTACACCATATGAAATCAAAAAAACATTCTTGTTTACTTCTAATCAGGGTCATAGTAAGGTTTTTGTAAAAGTACTTTTTTTCTCACGTCAATTTTTCCGTAAATTAATGGTGTTCTCGAAATTGGCATTTTAAGAGGTGAAAGTCTGCAGTGACATATGTTTTTTATGCTTAAAATCGAAAGAAAACTTAACGGAGAAGCGATTAAGATCATAAAAAAGCCATTTAACCTGCTAGGTTTTTCACGACAGTGTCCGGTAAAGTGGGTGAATTTTGTATTGGATTTTTTTTTTGTTGAGGAAACACAATTGGCATAGAAAATAAATAATATCTAATAAGGGAATAATACTTCAATAAACATAACTAAATTCGAAATTAAATGAAAATTATTTATTCTAAATCATTGCCGGATATTTTTTTTTACTTTTCAAAGTTCAAGTTGTATCAAAAATAATTATCGGATAATGCTGCTTCTAAAGTCGGCCTAGGGGTCCCCTCTTGAGACAATTTTAGTTGGTAAGTTGGTAAAATCTGTAGAAAACACATTGTCAATAATTCTGGAGTCAGTCCGATGGCGCTTTGAATGCAACGATTCTTGTAGGATCACCGAAGTTAAGCAACGTCTAGCGAGGAGAAGACTTCGTGATGCTGGTATTCCGGCCTAACCCAGGCTGGGTGAGATAAATGTGTTTAGGAGGTTGGTGAGTTTCTTGCGAATGGATGGTAACACCCCCGTTATGATATGACCATGCAGTTGAAACGCGATATTAAACCCAGATTTAAAAAAAAAAATCATACTGGTGTTGCTAGTAATGAATACCAGGTCTCTAAATAAAAATCTAATTATCTCGAAATTTAAGAGAAAAAAAATACCAGGTCAAGTACCAAACTCTTGAGGGTGAAAATTAAACCAATTCAATTAAGAGGAGAAGAGAGAGAGAAAAAGAGAGAGAGAGAAAAAAATTATCCGGCACTGATTTAGGAGAAATAATCTTCATTTAATTTTGCATTTAGTTATGTTAATTGAAGTATTATTCCCTTATTAGATATTATTTATTTTCTATGCCAATTGTGTTTCCTCAACAAAAAAAATCCAATACGAAATTCACCCACTTTACCGGACACTGTCGTGAAAAAACTAGCAGGTTAAATGGCTTTTTTTATGATCTTAATCGCTTCTCCGTTAAGTTTTCTTTAGATTTCAAGCATAAAAAACATATGTCACTGCAGACTTTCACCTCTTAAAATGCCAATTTCGAGAACACCATTAATTTATGGAAAAATTGACGTGAGAAAAAAAGTACTTTTACAAAAACCTTACTATGACTCTGATAAGAAGTAAACAAGAATATTTTTTTGATTTCATATGGTGTAAAACAATATTTTGAAACCTATGAACATAAAAAAAGTTCTAAAAAATCTAACTAAAGCTGAAATACAGGGTGTAACAGTTTTGAAACTTGCACCCTACTAGCTCCGCCCCTGATAAGGTTTTTGAAAATTTGAAAAGCTCATTATACTCAGCCTTACTTAGACTTTAATTAACAGGAATAAAAAATATAGCATTCCATTTAAAATTCGCGAGAAAAATGAAAAAATATGGCCTAAAAGCCGGAAGGGCCGACCGAGGCCAAAAATAAATATGACTACAGGATGGGCCATAGGGCACTTCCTATACCTAGGACTTTACAGAATTGAAAAATTCCGTCGCGTTCAAAAGTTACGAGGGGGTGGCCACCTTTTCTGAAACATACTGTATATTATCTAATACAACTTCTCACTTTTCTGTTTATACTGATTAAATATTCAGAACTATTACCGGCTGATGAGAGCAAATAAGCTCGAAACAGCTGTCCAGGTATGTTCTGATATTCATGTACATCTAATACAACTCCTCACTTTTCTGTTTATAGTGTTTATACTTGTGGAAAAAAAATCGGTTTTTGCCGAATTCAGGCTGAAAGAATGAATGGCGGCAATGCCTAGTTGTGTAAATTAGAGTTAGGAAAAATAAATACAGGGCCATGCCTCGGGCCGGGACTCGGGTTCAGTCAGAAAACACAATGATTGTCAAGCCTTACCTGTGGACAACTGGACATATACAATCGAACACGTAGATTGAAATGAGCTTGTTGCTGTAATTGTTTGAGAAAAAGTAATTCAGATACCTATCTATTGTTCGGAAGTGATTTGGGTTTTTTTCTATTCCTTAGGTCCAGTTATTTAACAACAAAAATACATAGAAGGCTATGCCTCAGGTCGAATTCAATGATACGCATTAGGAGTTTCCATTATAAAAAAATATGTTAGGCCTAAAGTCTGGCTGGGGGACTATAAACAAGGAGTAAACCAGCAATGGCTTGGTTCTGGGGGCCATTGTCAATTATTAGCCTCCTTATAATGATTGTGGTAGAAGAGCTGAGTCATTCCTCCACTGTCTGGCCACACTGAGAAAAAAAAATTATCGAGGACATTCATCCTTAAGGATAACTTACTAGCTAACAAGGATGATTCATCCTCGTTTAAGGATAACTTACTAGCTAACAAGGATGTCCTCGATATTTTTTTTCTCAGTGCACCATCTTTCATAATGACGCCAAACTATGATGAAACAATATAGGTATAAACTCAGGTAAAAAAATGCAAGCAACAGGAGAGTTAAAACGGTGTTGAATAAACCATGAGCGGGAGGGAACTCGTGGTACTCTACCTGACCAAAAGTTGGGTCGGGAGAGAACTCGGTGACGTCCCCTGATCAAGGCAGGTGATAGTGCTTCTGGCATTCTCTTCCGCACCACCCTTGTGACTATGGACCTTTAGGACGAACTACGAAACAGATCCGTCGTACTACTTCGAGAATGCATTCACAATATTTTTTTTTTTTTTGCATTCAAGAGGGAGAAAGGACTAAAAGAAAAGAAGTTCCTTCAGAAGAAGAATGACCACCATTCCTCTCTCCCCCCAGATATTTTTTTCCTCCATCTCACAAGCTCTTGAGAAAGTTTGCAGTTGGTTTGCAATGATAAGTGTACATTTAGTGAATTAAAAAAGGCAAAAAAAAGGAAAGAGGAAAAGTCCTCCTTAGAACAATTTTATGTTCAACACATTGCTTTCATCTTCTTATGTATTTCCTAGATGTGTCTTCCCTTTACATTTTGACTGTAATAATAATAATAATAATAATAATAATATCGCCTTATTTAGACTGCCCGATTAGGACTATTAAGTCCCATTATTTCACTAGACGTATTATTATAGTATAGTATAGTAGTGCTTTATTTAGACTGTCGGCTCGAGACAAGAAGTCCCATTACGCTAACAGTTTAATATAGCACCTCTTTATTTATTGTAATTTTTTTACATGATTTTACGTGTTATCGGAGGATAACTTATTATGTCTCGGCTGAGTTTCGAACCCGCGACCTCTGGATTCATAGAGTGCCGCTTTTAGTACTGAGCTACCGGGACAGACTGTTCGGTTGTATTAATTTTTGCGTGAAACTTAATGGAAACTACTTTTACCGAGAAGCGAAAAAGAAATTTGGTGGATGTGACAAAACTACCACAACACGCTTAAGATCAACAACTATCATATCATCATAGGGTGGCGTCATCGTGAACGATGGTAGCCAGACAGTTGATGAATGACTCAGCACTTCTACCACTGTCCTTGCAAGGGTTCTAATAATTGACAAGGGCCCCCAGAACCAAGCCAATGCTGGTCCACTTCCTGTTTATAGTCCCCAGTCAGCTACTAGTCAATGAATAAATCAGTTCCCAGCCAGCGTCGATGGCGCGTTGAATCCACCGGTTCTCTTTGGATCACCTAAGTTAAGCAACGTCCAGCAAGGTGAAGACTTCGTGATGCTGGCATTCCGGCCATTCTTAATGACGGAATGCCCATTCTAATAGAAGTAAGTCTAGAGAGTCGTTAAACAAAAATGAAAAGGCATTTGAAGGATGAACTTAGCAACCACATTGAAGATCAGAAGCTGAAATGGAGCAAAGAATATTATGAACAAACCTCAAGTCCAGATCATGTTACCAACAATAGTCACTAGGACTTGTTCTGTGCAACCACGCATTTTATTATAGCGACTAACAGGCGTCTACACCGTAAACATACATAGCTTCATAACTCTTTCACTTATTTATTTTTTTCTCTCTTTTTTTATCAACAAAATAAAACTTCATTTCGAACTGCTCTGTAAAAAGAGTTGCCAAATGCCACAGTATACACAATTCAAACAGTCTTGATATTTCAACATTTTAGTTAATTGTTAACAGTTTTGTTATTGGTTCATTCAATATTTTGGGGTATAATGAACTTTGGTATAATTGGTTTGTTTAAAAACTAGCAAATGGTGCTTCACAAGCGGTGTTTAATAATAAGAGATTAGAGATTTAAGTCTCATAATACTCCAGGTAAGATGGTTGGCAACGTTGCGTTGTAAAGTAAGCATCAGTGTCTGTGATTATAATCTTTGTTTTTTGTTTAAAAAAGTGTTTTAAGTGTTTTTCTATGTCTAATTTGTGTTAAATATAATATTTGGACCGATAACTTCAATCCGCTTTAGTGTATACATGTCTGCACAATCTAGTTGAGCCGTAAGTGCTAAATCTATATTTCATCAATCTTGTGATAGCAAAATTCAAGATGGCTAAAGTTCCCTTGTAGAAGAAAGTTCCATTTCTCTGGAAATTAGAGTCTAATTATTCGTACTCATTATTGACTACAGCGCATGACATACGCATTTCTTATCAATAAATAATCGTTATTTTGAATTGGTTATCAGCAGAACCGAGAGATAGCAGTTTTCAAATCAAGCTACCAGTGCTTTCCGATAGGTGGTATCTCTCTAAGCTGATCCAGCACTACCAACTTTGTTCACACACAACCAAGTACTATTTATTTTATTGATAAGAGCTCCGACTCATTGGTACCTACCTCTTCTGATCTTCAAAGTTATATCAAACTAGTGATAATACCTACTGAGGTTGCATCACTGATAAGAGGCAAAGTTTGTGATAGTTGGTATCCAGTCCGGGAGATAGCTGAACGCTCTAAGTTTACATTGATGCCAGCTTTATTAATGAAGTGATGGTACCTATCTAATTTATATCTACTTGTCTCCATACTATCACAGATTGATTATACATACATAGTATATACCTATCTACATATTTATATCTATGCTATGCCTCATGAGTCTCACATGATCATGAACACGTGAGGGGTTCCCCGGAATCTGAGTGGTGCCTACCTGAAGGCGAGTACCAGACTACGGGACAAATAGTCTCCCTTTCTTCCCCGCCTTCCTCTCATTGATATCACGTGGAGTTAGGTACAGAGACAGACCTAACGGCACCCACTAAGCTATAGGTACATTTTATACCATATCATAATAAATATTGGACAAGTCCAGCACATTAAATTTTATTGTGTTTACACTAATAATGGGGGAAAACGAGAATTTTAGCATGAAAGATTTATTCAATGAAATAAAAAATATTAAAAATATGCAAATGGAGGCCTTGTCTAGTGATACTAAAGTTAACGAAAAGCTCGATTCTATACAGAGATCTCTAGAACCTATGAAGGAAGAGCTATCGAAACACTCCTCAGCCATCGTTCAGCTAGACTTTGAAAAACGTAGGAGAAATATCATAATTTTTGGACTTCAAGATAAACCGGATGAATCCTTCCAGGACCTAGAACATGCTATCTTGAGACTTATAAACAACACTTTGGAATTGCGAGACTTCTCTCTGCTGGAACTTGATTTTGCTAGGCGACTAAAAACACAACCAAACGGTAAACCAAGACCAGTTCTACTAGGTTTCACAACACAACGCCGAAAAATCGCCGTTTTAAAAAGTCGGGGTAAACTGAAAGGAACAAAGATTTATATGAATGAAGATGCCTCACCCCAGGTTAGAGAAAAAGAAAAGGCTCTTTATGATGATGTTGCAGAATTAAGAAAACAGGTAAATATGCCTTTGTGAGAGCTGGAAAAATAATTGCTTATGATAAGAAAATAACACCTGAAAATCCTTATAGTCGCACTCCGAAAAAGGTTCCAAAAAGAGCACATTCAGAGTCCCCAAATACATCGCAAAATAATTCCAAACGTCATGCAACAACACCCTTTCAATCAGAAAAGAACAGTGTCACCTACCACACCGACTCCGACGAGTTTGAAAATACTCTTATGTACTCAAGCACAAGCACGCCGCTAAAAAACTTGACACCGAGCCCCCTCCTCCTCCAGCCCGAGGAGGCGGCGAAGACAACTTGAATATAACATGGCTAAACTGCAATGGTCCAAGTAACTTTTATAAAGCCGTAGAAACCTTTACCCAACAAAAAATAGATATTATTTGTCTAAACGAAACATGGTTACGTTCATATTCTAAACAAAGTCCTGGGTATAAAGCGCTGCAAGTTGAGGCTGTTAGACTTGGAAGGAGGGGACGTTTCTGTGGCGGTCACGTGCTATTGCACAATGATAGTTATGAGCCAAATATTATTAAAAAATGCCACAGTTGGGTCTTTGTCTCTTTTGAAAGTTTGCAGCTGATAATAGGCAGTGTGTACATAAAACCGTCAGGAGGGAAAGAAAACATTGAGATTTTCCAAGAACTCGAGCGTAATATACAAGAAATAAGTGAAACCTTTTTCAACCATACTATTTTGATTGGAGGTGATTTTAATGGAATAATAGGTCTGAAAAACCAATTTGATTGGGAAATATTTACAGGAATGAAAACTCAAATATCACACGTCAGATGCTCCCTGGACAAACAAGAAAACTCTCAAGGCAAAACTTTACTGAACCTAATGGAGAGCGCAGGGTTCATAGTACTGAACGGTAGATCACCCGGTGATCACGAGGGCCAGTTTACCTCTGTTACTCACAAGGGGAAAAGTATCGTCGACACAGTATGGGTCAATTTTACAGGACTCGAACAAATTGCAGACTTTTTTGTATCAGAAGTATTTCTTCAGTCGGATCACCTTCCGATCACAGCTGTATGCACGAATAAGATTAAAAAGACGAAAAATAATAAAAATAAAAGGAGTAAAAAAATTAAATGGACAAAGGAAACTACGGAGTATTACAAACAAGAAATGAGAAATACATACAAAATAAATACGAATAATAATTTATGTGTAAAATCAAAATCCGACTATTTATTCAGTTCAATCACCAATGTAGCAAATAAAATCAGTTCAATAGATGATAATTTAAATATTATCTACTACTCATCAAGAAATCCTTGGTTCAACTCCAGCTGTAAAACAGCAAAATATAAAATGCGAAATAGTTACAGGAAATGCAAACGCAAAAAATTCACAGTGGAAGAAGATGTTTCCAGCTTCCTTGTAAACAAAAAATATTACAAAAACCTTATTTGCGAAAAAAGAAAAACATACATAGCAGAGTTACAAATCAAAATGTCAAATATCAAGGACTCCTGCTCCTTTTGGAAGGCAGTAGGATTCTTCAAGAGCTCAAGCTTCCAACAGCTTGATTTAGATATAGAGCAAGTTCACCAACATTTTTCACAGTTGTTCTCATTGAGTGATCCACACAGTATAGAGTCTGCCCAGCTGCTACATAGTTCACTCCACCCTGTACTTGATGTGCGGATCTCTGCGTCCGAGCTGGATCTTGTACTGAAGCGCTGCTCCAATGGCAAGGCTGCGGGTGCTGACGGACTCACCTACGAGTACTACAAGCACCTCCCCCCGTGCTGGCGATCCAATATCCTGGACCTGTTCAATGACATTTTCGACACGGGCAACCTCCCCCTACTTGGCCAGAGATCGTTATGTTTCTTGTGTTCAAAAAAGGTGACAAGTCATGCATCAGCAATTACAGAGGAATTAGCTTAATTAACACCATAGTAAAAATATTTACTTACATTATATATCTAAGACTGGAAAATTTTTGCGAGGATAATAAAATACTGCCAGAAAACCAGGCCGGTTTCCGCCGCAGTAGAAGCTGCATTGATCATGTTTATACCCTTAGCTCAATTGTCAATTCTGTTCTCCAAAAACCTAAAGCAAAAGTATTTTTAGGCTTTATTGACTATCGCTTTTGTTTTGATAAAATAAACCACTCTCTGTTGTTTGAGAAGCTAAGAAAGATAGGTATTAGTAATAAAATTATTAACGTTTTGGCCATCCTGTATTTGAAGGCCCATTTTAAGGTCAAGGTCAATGACTCTTTCACCGAGGTAATTAACATTAATAACGGAATTTTGCAAGGAGATACGTCATCCCCCCTCCTCTTCGACATTTTTGTCTCCGACTTCGAGTCCTACTTACAAGAAACTGAAGGGGTAAAAATTCTAGACCAGGAAATTCAAGTTCTATTTTTTGCAGACGACATGGTACTGATCTCACAATCCGCTCAAGACCTACAAGAAAAGCTAAACATATTGTCCAAATATAGCAAAGAAAACAAAATGGAGGTTAATACTGCTAAAACTAAGGTCATGGTGTGTCGAAAGGGAGGTCGTTTGGGTAGAAATATCAAATTTACGTACAATAGTGAAACACTATTAGAAATAGTAAATAAATTCAAATACTTAGGAATAGTGTTCTCCTCATCCGGGCTCTTTCTGCAAGCAGCTGAAGATTTGGTAAAAAAAGGTGGTCTGGCTATAAACAGGATCAGGCAAATTATACTTAACTCTAAAGTGTTTGATCTGGGAACGTGGGAAAAACTGTTCGAGAGTGTAGTCATGGCAACCACACTGTATGGCTCGGAGGTATGGGGGTTTCGATACCTAGATCAGTTGGAAAAATTACAAGTCCGTTTTTATAAATCCATGCTATTTCTGGCACCAAACACTCCAAACCATCTGATAAGAAGGGAATTCACAACCCATAATATCAAATCAATGTGGTTGAAAAAAACTTTAAACTGGTGGCTCAAGCTTCTGGCTATGGACAACACACGCTGGCCCAAACTGTGCTATAATCTTTTTAAAAATGAAAATTCGTTTGCCTTGAGAAATACAACTGGTGCTTACAGCTGCAGCAGATTCTCATTCTAACAGGATTTGGTCACTTATGGCATGAGGAAAGTCCCCGAGTTATAAAAGAAAAGATAGACAGTATAGTCATCGCCTACGAGTCGTACCTTAGTAGTCAAGATATTCTCAAAATAGAAAATTCCAAATTTAACAGCTTCTACAAAGTGGTGTCTGGCTCAGGTGGGGTTATACCTCCCGCTGCTGGCTATTTTAATCAGGCTCTCTCGAACAGTGAAATTAGGTTCCTTGCCCAGCTCCGCTTAGCCTGTGAGGGTCTTACGAAGTTATGGCTAAGAGACAACAAGCTAACTTTCTACCTAGGTAAAACCTGTGAACTTTGTGAGGAAAACCTGCCTGACACCATGCACCACTTCTTCTGCCACTGTCCTTTCTTTAGTAGCATAAGAAGTAAATATTGGAACAAACCACAAATAAGCCTTATGAGTTTTATTGAATTCCTTGTCAGCCCTAGCTCTACAGAGCTAAGGAAATATACGGGTTTCTACCTATCAGCTTGTGACATAAAATCGCCCTAAAGATGAGATATTGTAGCCTAATGTCAAATGCCAAATATTTTCTATTATGTATAATTTGCTTCATAGTATTTTATATATTTATTTTTATAGGTAAAATTGTGTATATGTGTATGTATTGTACTTTTTATATTGGTCTTATAATCTATAATATTAATTATGTTAATCTGTTTTTGATTTTTTTTTTTTTATATGTTTTAATGCCAACCTCCAAAAAATTGTAAAATAGTAATACAAATAAATAAAATAATAAATAATAATAATAATACTCCAGGTAAAATTCATTAGATCCAGACATTGTCCCTTAAAATTGATTCAGAACAGTTAATTTTTTTACCTAACTGTTCGTAAGTGTCAATTTAGATATTTTTTATAATAATAATTTAGTGGAACGGAATCACTAGGCGAGGTTAATGTTCAAATAATTTTCTACCACCTAACCCTCAGAGGTAGGTGGTAGAAACTCAAATTAATGAGGAAAAATTCGTGCACTGGGTGGGATTCGAACAAACCTGGATTAACAGACTAGCGCGTTTTATCATTTTCTTTGAATTTTAATTTTTTGTATAGTGTATTAATGTATGGCTCTGCTGGGCTTAAATAAATGAATCGGTACAGCCTATATTTTTTATATTATTATTAAAATATTTTAGGTAGCAGACATTTCTCCCTGATAAAATAAATCATTCTCGTTTACACAATATTCTAAACATCATACAGTTTTACATTGCATTCACTGGTAGTGATACCCTGTATACTACCAGCTATCAGCTTTCCACTAAGCAGAAACCGCAATCTCAAGTCCCCAGTTGCGGCAGCCACCACCAACACCCACCAATGTTTTATTTGCGGTCTTTCTCAGACCGCAAATCGCTACTATTGTTATTCTCACAAGTAGTTATGATACGTAATTGTTAGCTTACCAATGTCGTAGATTTTTTTCTTCGTGTCCTTAGAATTGTAATTAGTTAACTAAATTCTAAACTATTGAATGTAAAGAAGCCTGATTATTAGTTTAGTAGTCAGTCATGTGTATAATATATATTTATTTATTTTTTCACTGTTTCTTTCTGTTTTTTTTTTTTTTTTTTTTTTTAGAAAAAAAGAGAGAAAGACAAGAGAGAGTGTGAGAAGAGAAGAGAGAAAGACCAGAGAGAGTGTGAGAAGAGAAGAGAGAAAGACAAGAGAGAGTGTGAGGAGAGAAGAGAGAAAGAAAAAAAAGAAACGTAAAGAGAATTGAGAAGTGCAAAGTGGTTAAAGAGTAAACATGAGGAACATCTCAGATACTTGTGAAGCCTTAGACAGAAAATTAAATGGGAAAAGAACCAGTAGAGAAGAACAAATTCTTACATTGAAAACTTTCTCTCCAAGTGCTCTTATCCAGATGTAGAGAGAGAGAGAGACAGACAGAGAGAGAGAGAGAGACAGAGAGAAAGAGAGAGAGAGAGAGAGAAAGAGAGAGAGAGAGAGAGAGAGAGAGAGATAGAAAGAGATGGCAGTGAAGAAAAAGATAAATAAATGAAGGAAAGAGGAAAAGAAATAAACAAATAGGAAGGAATTAAAAAACAAAGTAGGAGAGAGAATGTGTGCCAGATTCAACATGATGGACAGAATAGTAGATACAACTTGACAGACTCCCTCCCTCTAGTTCTCTCCCTTCCTCCTTCTCTTCTCTCTGTCTTCCTCCCTCCCTTTTTCTTCTCTCTACTTCTCACCGACTCCCACTCTTTATACGAATGTAGTAAAAATACGAATGTAGTATTTATTGAACAAGGTTATACAGGATAATGCACAAGAATACTTTGCACATAGAAAGAGCCCTGATGTAGAAGCTGCACAATTGCACATCTTACCTTGCATCCTACCCACTAAGATTCCACTAATATGAGGTAGGTAACTGTCCTTAATGAATATGAAGTTCTCTTTTTATGAAAAATCAAGGAAGCTTCATTGCTCTATTTGAAAATTTTAACATGTTTATAAGTGAAATATAACTAACATACCCTGTAGTAGACTGCAATATCGATTTCAGCTTTTACAAAATCCTTGGTCTGGAGCATGGCTGAACTCCATTCCCTGTCCAAACTTAGGCACACTGTTGGATAACAACACAATGAAGATCTGTGTTGGCCTCCGTCTTGGCTGTACTCTATGTAGAGCTCACCAGTGTCAATGTGGAGAAGAGGCTGATTCCTTAGGACATCATGGCTTGAGATGCAAGAAAAATCCAGGAAGGTATTCTCGCCATTCTGAGATAAATTTTATAATCAAACGAGCTCTTCAATCCATAAACATAAGCTCTCAGTTGGAACCTGCTGGACTGATGCAAGAAGATGGGAAGAGGCCGGATGGCGTAACAAATGTTGCTTGGGAGAGGTGACGTGCGCTGATGTGGGATGCGACCTGTTCTGATTCGCTAGCGAGAACTAACAGAAACGATGCTGAAGGACCTGGATTTTCCTCTGAGAACGCTGCACGCAAAAAGCACTTGAAATACTCAAGGATAAAAGACAATTATAGTTTCCTTGCGTTCTCAGTTGAAACGTTGGGTCCTTGGGCAGCTGAGTCGATTTCTTTTCTAAAAAAGATTGGCTCTGCCCTTCGGCGCGTTTCTGGTGATTCTCGCTCGCATCAGTTCCTGATACAAAAAATATCACAGGCCATCCAAAGGGGCAATAGCTCGAGCATCAGAGGCACGCTTCCTCTCGGTAGTGAGATGGAAGAAATATTTTACCTTTGAAATATATGAATTATCAAGCAGAAAACTCCTGTAACCCTTTAGACGCCACTAGACTATTCCGCTTAACAGCATAGAAACTTGAAGTGAAATAAGTAAAGAAATGAAATATAACTGCCATACCCTGTAGCAGACTGCAATATGACTTCTGCCACTGCTATGCTACTCTATATCACTGCGCAGAAACTTGAACTAAAATGAGTGAAGAAATGAAATATAACTGCCATACCCTGTAGCAGACTGCAATATAACTTCTGCCACTGCTATGCTACTCTATCTCACTGCGCAGAAACTTGAAGTGAAATAAGTGAAGAGATGAAATATAACTGCCATACCCTGTAGCAGACTGCAATATAACTTCCGTCAGTCTCTAGACGTCACTACTACGTTTCGCCGTCTATAACAGCATAGAGCATAATATAACTCATGTGTTATTCTTCCAACATTCCGCTGTGCATGTGTGCAAATAGGTAACACAGGAACCCAGGAATATATACTCCAGCATACTGGTGTATATGTATATTCTAAATTATATATTTTTTATATAAAATCCACTCCAGACATGCTGCACTCTTATTGTTTCCTGTCAACTTCCTGGATTTCTGTTTTCTTGCCAGCTGTTTTATGAGCCACCCGTCTTGGCAACACTGCATGGAATAATAATAAATGTAAAGTTAATGTTTATTTACTGAATATAAATACTATGGTGTACAATGTCTGGTAAGTACAGAAATCTATCCAAAATTAAAAGTTAACAAGTTACCTACCATATGTTTTATATTAATTTATCATCATTATATTAGTATTAAGCAAATTATATTGGAATGTTATTACATTAGATTTAAGCAATTGTGTTCATACAATATTGTATTTATTATCACAATAAATTTCAATTCAATATGAATATTAAATAAATAAAAAGTGACATAAGGAAACAAACTACCTAGATTCTATTGTTTATTCTAACCTAGACCTAGATTTAAGGTCAATGATTGCAGTCCTTGCCGCAAAGAAAATTCCAAAGAAACTATGGAGAAAAAAAATCAAAAATATTGAACGAAAAAAAAAAATCTTTTGAAGATAATCCATTTTATTCAACTTTGTCAAAATCTTGAATGATAATAATCCTGGCAATCAATTAAGCTTAATGGAATATCAACCTCCTCCCCCCTGCCAAAGTTCTATCCCTCTCTTTTTCTCTCCCAAATACCTTAGAGATGTTCGTCCAATATCTCGATAAGATTTCTACCAATCTCTTTGATGGGTGAGAGAGAGATGAAATTGCCCTTGCTGATGATATTGTAACAATCAATCTCATTCTCTTCTTGTCATTTTTTTGCACCTTTTCAACTTCTCCCTCTTCTATCTCTCTCACTTTTCCTCCTTTCTCTCTGGAATAACTATTGTTCTTCTCTTCTCTTATAGCCCTCTTATAAAAATAGAAATCCAATAGAAAATTCTAAAGATACAATAAGAATTTAGAAGCATTATTACTTAAGCTTTGGAAATAAAATAAAAATAAATGATTTTTTTTACCTCTTTCTATTTTTATTGTAGGGCTATTTTCAGATGTATATATTGAAAAATAGATATTTTTTTACCGTGTTTATTCTTCTCTTTTTCCCGCTATCCCTCCTTCTCTTTCATTATCTATGTACGAGTATGTAAAATTTATATTTTTATTCCACCTTATGAAGTGTTTTTTTCATAAGCTTATTGGCAGTGTCTTTCTTCTATCTTGATCTTGTTGCAATACTTGTAGAAGTGCATTGAGTAAACTGATTCTTCCTCTTTATCTTCGTTTCTTCTATTATTTTACATTCTTTTGTTTTTGTATTATTAACAAATTTTCTTTTATTTTGTTCTTTTGAGTCTCTGGCACAATCATTTGAATAGTAAGACAAATTCGAATTGTATATATGTATTTAGAAAAGTAATGTATGCACTCGCGTTGACCCAGCACCTAAATGGGAAGTATTTTGTCACTTTGTCACTTCTCGCCCATCAGAGGGAAGGCATACACTATGAGATAGTCAAGCTGCAACACAAACCACAAGCGTTTAAAGTAGCTGTTGTTTCGCGCCTACGAAATAATAAGGGCAGTGAAACAATCATCACAAAAATAAATGTTTTAACTTTTAATGCAACATGTTTGTCTCTTTCTTTTTTTTTTTTTTTTTTTTTTTCTTCCTTCTCCGTCTACTTATGTCTATTTCTTTTAATTAGTTTTTCTTTCATACCTTCTTCTTCTTGTGTTCTTTTCATTATACTCGCACATAAATCCGTCTTTCTCTTCTCATAACTCTCCTTCTGATAGTTTTCATGTTCTTTATATTGATAGCCACTTCGTTTTCATCTTTGAAATTGACACGCTGTATCAGGTAAATTGTGTCTTTTTCTCCTCATTGTCCTTCCTCTCGTCACCAATTTTTTATATTGTTATACACTTGAAGATTATCTATGTCAATTTTTTTTTTCTTCGCCGTATTTGATGAAGGTCTTCTTCTCTACTTCTTCTGCTGAAATAAAGGGACTTTTTAGTCTCACCTCGGCAGTATAAACAAGGTAATTTCTATTCTATTCTTCTTTTATCAAACTTCTCTTCTTCCTTCTTTTTTTTATTTACTACTCAATTTTCTATTATCACGACTGTCTTGTTGATAATTTTGATGTTGGAAGCCTCTTCGATATAATATTGTTGCTTTGTTGTATCAAGTTCTTGTTGCTACGTTGCATCAATGTCTTGCTGCTATGTTGCATTTATTCCGTCACTGTCACTTTTTCTTCTTCTTCTTCCTTGCCTCTTTTTTTTTGTGTCCCTTCTATTTTCTCAAGACTCCCCCTTCTTGGTAGTTTTCTTATTGATAGCCTCTACTTTTTTGATCTTGTTGCTATGTTGCATCAAGATTAATGAAAGTTTTCTTCCCTATCTTTGCCATTCTCGTCAAGTTGCATCAAGATAATTGTTTACACTTTGCTGCTTATACGTATATGTCTGCACGTATATACTTATCTTTGATGCTATTATACTGTTCACTGTATATTATAGCTTTGAAGTGTTTTCCTTTGAAGATCAATGCAGAATTTCTTTGAAATGCAGAGTGTTGGAGTACCATATTTCTTCTTTCATTTTGATGTTGTTGTTGATATGTTTATCTTTTGCTTTGTCGATTGTCTAATAGCGTTGTCTCATATCCCTTCTTCATATTTTTTATACTTGTGTGTACTTAAGATGTTGCGATGGATGTTTTGTAGACTTCATTATCTTGTAGATTTTACTTATTTTTATTAGTTTCTTTAATATCACAAATCGATGCACCTGTTAGAAATTTCTTCAGCCTACCTTTTTCTAACTTTACCTGTAATTCTCTAATGTCTTCACTGTTTCTTCCATACCATTAATTTCCATATCTTTACCTCTGCTACATATTTCATCATGTTCCTCATGATCATCCTTAAGATCCTTGTAGCTATTACTTCCAGAGGGGTTATAGACTCCATCACTCATGTCAAAGCAGACAGCTGCTTTCCTCTATCTGTCTCTTTTCTTCTCCCACTATATTCCTTCGCCTGTCTCTTTCCCTCTTCAACTTCCTCTCATTCTTAACCTCTTTCTTTCTCTATCTACTTCTGTCTGGCTGATATGTCTGCCTCCATACAGACTATCTCTGCCACCCCCTATTTATTTCTCTCTCTCTCTTTCTCTCTCCCCTGTTAGTATTTCTCTTTTCCTTTTCTTTCCTACTTTCCTTCTAGAGGTCTGTCCAATCTGTCCATCTTTTTTCTTATTCTTTTCACCGTCATTTTTCAAATGACACTTTTTCCTTTGAGGATTTTAAGAGTAAATGGTAAATGAGAAAAAAAAACTCCACCAGGATTTTGTTTTAAAAAAAACTCATTTTCTCCCTTTAGAAGTTTAAAATTATCATATTTCTTTCTAAGACTTGGCATATTCGCACTGAAAAGAGTTCCACAGCCACCTTTGTGAAGAACTTGAGCATCCGAGGTGTGAGATCAGTTCGGCTATCAGTCAATGAAATGAGTGAGTGAATTTCGCTTTCACTTTGCTTTTTTCGAAACATATTTCGAGTTTCTATTGTTCAACCGCTTTCTCGTTTAAGGCTGGATGACTACCAAGGGTCGCCCAATCTTACGGAAAAAGTATTGATTCTGGGCATTTCTGGGGTACCTTGTCAATTATTGCATTGCCTATTGACAGTTGCTATTCTTAATTATAACTAGTTGCTATTCTTAATTATAACATCACTCTATGATGAAGGTATTATGTTCTTCAGACTGGTATTTTCAGGACGCCAAAATCTAAACAAACGGATGTTCGCCATGCCAAGGTCTATCTGTTCCAGCCATCTTGACCTAGACAAAAAAATTCTACAGCCTTTACTCTTCTTTCAAAGCGGGCGGCTGCTCTTTCGCTTTTTTGTTGTTGAGATAAAAGTTCTGCCGACGGCGTCGCGTCGGTTGAACCTTTTTGTAGAGATTTCAGTTAACATGCCATTCTGTTCTATTTGTCTTTGTCTAAAATTAGATTCGAGAATGAGATACCTGGTACATGTTGTTGTTTGTATTGGTGGAACTTCCAGGAGTGGTTTTTTGGTGGCGCCTAAAATGGTATGTATTTGCACTAGGGAAAATTAGCTAAATTAATTATAGCGAACAGACTGATATACTTGTGTGTAGTGTCGCGAATGTTAATGGCTTTCATAAAAAAATAAATGTTCATTTACATTTTTAGAAAAAAGAGTGCCTGTAAAATAATGAAAATGGGCTTTTCTTCAGCCATAAAACTAAAGCAACCGTCAGAATGTGTTGCAAACCCATAGGACTCAGCTTTAAGAACCTCAGAAAAGATTGAAATAAGTTTCGGGCTTTGTTGAAATATTTGGGAAGCACTAGGTCCAATTTGCTTGGACTGTACGAGTTTAATACACCTTTTAATATCAAAAAGGACAAAAACACACAGGACTCCGGAATTAAACTTTTGAATTTAGATATTCGAAAACTTTGATAAAAAATTGTGAACGGAAAGTCTGATAAAAAACTTTACCTCGAATAGGTTTGAAAATATTTCAGAATTTAATTTCCATCTCGAAAATCTTCTCTTTTTATTTAATTTCATTAAAACATGTGGAAAATTGATAAATGCTCTTTCCTACCCTTCTTTCTTTCTCTCTCTCTCTCCCCCCCCCCCTCCCCTCCCTTTCCTCATTTAGACAGTATACTGTACTTTCTCTTTTTTAAGGATATTAGTAAACTTTCTATCAGATAGAAGCGCAAGGTGGGAGACATTTTCCAGAAGTTCAACGGAAAGAGAGACAGAGAGAGAGAGAGAGAGAGAAATTGAAGGTAGAGTTTGGGAGAGAGAAGGAAATCATAAATCATATGAAGGAAGCTACGAGTGAGAGAGAGATAGCAGAGGGAAGAAACATCCTGTGCAGTTGCTTTACCTTTGGAAGATTATTAATTAAAATTCTGTCCCTCCTGATTAAATTCTTACCTCCCCTCCCTCCGCCCCCTCTATTCATATTAATGTTTCATTTCGATTAATAATATAATAATAATAGTAAATCTAATAAGGGCAAAGCTTTATAATTAAAGATATTAAGCCTAGAACAGCTATTCAGGTTAGAACTCTTGTATTGATTATCTCATGTATTGACTTTACGAGACTCCTGATTAATGTCACCTTAAAATAAAAAAGGGATCATAATCACAATCTGAAAATCATCACATATAAGAAGTAAATCCCACCGACCTCAGTAGTTTGTTCGATAAGGCAGCGGACTTTTAACCTGGAGGACGGTGGTTCAAGCTTCGGTTTCAGAAAAGCTTTGAGTAGTTGTGATATCACAAATATGATAACTTTAAACTTGAAAACTAACATCCCGTCAGCTGTGCCATATCTACAAATTTTGAGGTGTGAGGTCGCTTATCCAAACAAGTGATAAGCGTAGGTAAATCTGTTAAGATGCACTGGTAGTCAAGTGTTAACACTCTAGTCTGGTAATCCAGGTAGCGTAGGGTTCCGTTGGTTCGAAATCCACCCAGTGCATGAATTTTTCCTGATTGATTTGTATTTGTGACCACATAATAATAAGACTCTAATGGTTAGGTGGTAAATGAATCGGTACATGCAAAAACGACATCATTCCAAAAGAGTAAACTTTTGGAATATCAAAAAAAACTTTCCTATTCATTCTTTGTCCATAAGAAAAAAAAAGAAAAAATATGTAATCGTAAGGACTTGCCAAAAAAAACCATTCTATATAATTTTTGGTCAGATATGTAGTGCCATTTCAAAGAAATAGCCGTTCAAAGGTCGTGGAATGATGCTGTTTTTGCATATATCGAAAATATTATAAATAATAACACACGTACACTTCGAATTTTATTGTTATTTCAAACAAAAAAAAAAAAATATGAATCATAAAAATTAAATATATAAAAAGAAATCTGGTGTAAACATCACACGACTTTCCTTATCCCGAAAAGAAGTTGAACTCCGCAACTCGTGACTCAACGGTAACAGCTGTAAATCAATGCCAAATTCGTAATCAGCACCTCAAAATCATTTGGTTTGATATGTCACAATCCCCACCGAGGATGAATAATAAAAAAATCTGGTGTAAACATCACACGACTTTCCTTATCCCCCAAAAAGGAGTTGAATTCCGCCACTGGTGACTCAACGGTAACAGATAACTAAAAACCAATGCCAAATTCGTAATCACCACTTCAAAATCATTGAATTTGATATGTCACAACCCCCATATAGGATGAATAATAAAAAAGTTAGTCAAAGCGGGTCCCCCCCAAATACCGGTAAATTGGGGCCGAGTTCCAAAAAGTTCAAGATATCAAAAAAATGATCAGAATAGACCCTATTATTTTTTTAATCTAAGAAAATGTTGTTCTCTAAAAAATTTTGTATCTTTAACCAATTTAAAGAAGCGGTGCTTGCGGCTAGCATTTGCGGCCCTGTGGCCGCAGAATGCGGCCGATTTCAATCAAAAGTTTCGTGGTTCGTCTGGTGTATAAAATTAATTTGTGTACCAAATTTCAAGTCTCTAGCTTTTACCGTTCTTGAGATATCCTGTTCACACACACACAGACAGACAGACAGACAGACAGACGCACGGACCAATGGCTGAAAACAACTTTTTTGGTATCCTGAGGCCATGATTCGTCCAGAAATGTGAAAAACTGGGTAGGTCAAATTTTCGACGAATACAATACTTTCCTTATTATAAGATAAGGAAAGTAAAAAGTTAGTCAAAGCGGGTCCCACCCAAGATACCGGTAAATTTGGGCCGAGGTCCAAAAAGTTCAAGATATCAAAAAAATGATATGAAAAGACCCTTATTATTTTTTTAATCTAAGAAAATGTTGTTCTCTAACTTTTTTTGTATCTTTAACCAATTCATAGAAGCGGCGCTTGCGGGCAATATTTGCGGCCCTACGGCCGCATTTTGCGGCCGATTTCAACCAAAAGTTTTGTGGTACGTCTGGTGTATAAAATTGATTTTCATACCAAAATTTCAAGTCTCTAGCTCTTACCGTTCTTGAGATATTCTGTTCACACACACACAGACAGGATACACCAATTCTACAGATTACATGCAAGAACCGCATCAATCCCGGATCTATGTCGTCCTTGCATGGAACGAAAATTATAGAAACGTGTTTATATAGGAAGGGAGTAGCAGAATGATGTAATTTTGATATAGAATTGTGCGTTTACCTTCCGAGATCCAAAATCTATGAAAACCCCATTTTCCAAAAAAATGTGATTGATGTCGTTTTTGCATGTACCGATTCAAATAATGCTTTGAGCATTAACCTCGCCTGGTGTTTACCTTCCACTAAAGAGTATTATTATTATTCATTATGGCCATTGATTTTCTTGGTTTATTCAACTTTGAAATTATAATCTATTATGTTCTCAGATGGCACACACACACTCACTTTGTCTCTTCCTCCTTCTTTCTGCTAGAATATATTACACTTGAATTTTATATGCATGCATTCCATGCCTAACCAACCGAACTCTCTCTTCTCCTCCTCCTCTCTTATTTTCTTCCTCTCTATCTTTCTTCTCCCTCCCTCTAACCCATCTTTACATACATTATATGCCTACCTACCTTAAAACACTCCTAAATAACTCAAAGGATTAAAAGGCACATTCCTGCATGCTCTCTTGTCAAAGGCACTATTAAAATTCATAAATTAAATATCAAATAAAATATGCTTGCTTAGCGTAAATTAAAAACACTCTCCTCCTTTTCACCTTCTGTTTTGAGGGTGAGTTTTCCCCGAGTCTTCTCTCCTATGCTGACTTCTCAGTGTAAGTGGAGGTGAGAGTTTTGGAAGTGAAAGTGTGGAAGTAAGATGTATCAGATGAAATTCATATAAGGTGGATGATGATACTGATGATAGAGAAAGTGAAAAAAGAAAGAAAGTTGAACGAATAATAAATTAACAAAGAAGAAATCATAATAGCCTTGCACATTGACACAAGGATAGTAGAAGAAGAGAAATCAAAGCGAAAACCTTCCAAATGTCAAACCCCAAAAATTACCCTGAGATGAATACAAACGATTGAGTAAAATTGGGTTCATTATGCTACAGTAACTGTGAATGATGAATGAAAAATGGACTGTTAAAGAAATAAAGTGTAGTATTATACACTCGAAATGAAAGATAAGGTAAAAGAAAAAGGATATTTTTCTAGAGAGGGAGGAAGGGAAAAGAAGAGTAGAGCGTAGGAGGTGGGGAGGGGAGACTGGGAGAGAGATAAGAACAATGGAATTCCTTTTATACTTAACGAGATCAGGTAACAAGACAAATATTGCAGCATGAACCCAAGAGAATGTGAGACACAGAGAGAGAGGAAGAACGAAGATGAAAATGGTGTTGAGGATAGGGAGAGAGGTATGAAAGAAAAATGAAGAGACGGAGAGTAAAGAAATATGTAGGAGAAGAAGGACAGGGAGAAAAAAAAAAGAAAAGAAGAAGAATGAAGCTGTGGAGGAGCAGGGAAAGAGAAGAACAAGAGGTATAGAAGGGTTTGGAAGAGGACGCAAAGGAGTTTAATCAAAATGAAATATTTACACAAATATGCGCTCAGAAAAAAATGAATATACTCGAGAAGAAATGTTGCCAGAATGAAGAAGAGGTTCATTTTTATTCAAACGCCTAAGCGAGGTCGAAAAATTTGCGCCCTTTTGTTCTTTTGGTTCTCTTCTTTGGAATTCTAGAAGATTGCGTGTAGTATATTTTGTCACCGAATCCAGTTGCTATATCAATAAGGTGGCAGACTTGTAAACCGGAGGTCGGTGCTTCAAGTCCCGGTTTCAGCGTGTTGTGACATCACGAAAGTGATTAACACAAATATGCTAACTTTTTTTAAAAAATTAAACTTCTCCTCGCCGTTTAATAATGTAGGCCTGACACAGAAAACCAGCGAACTATCACTCCTCCAAAAACAATGTCTTTGTAACTCAGTAGAATCAAAAGTTGGGGGTGGAATGGTGGTAAACCTTGTCATAATATTTGCATGCATATCTGTACCATCGATCAACTTATTCATAACGAAACCATGGAGTTCATTTTAGTGAGTGAGTCTCTTTTTTTTTCTTTTTGAGGAAGAAAAAGCTCATGCCGAAAAGTGTGGGACTCAGACATGAACCACCCGGTATCCATGGCTGTCTACCCTAACTAAAACCCGCGGCTCCTCATCAATACTAAACCATACTGTTGTGGGATTGGTAAATATAACTTCAACTATATTTTTTATATTACAAAAAAAAACTTCAACTCTGGACAACGTATTGCACAATAATTTACTAGAAATACCTTAAATCCGTGCCGTAGGCAATAACCTCGCCATTTGGTTAGGACATATTTATTTTTCTATTCTTTTTCCATTTTATTGTACTTATATGTTGTTTCCATTTTTTCATTGTTATAATAGTTATTTGTACTGTACATATGTCTTCTTATATCAAATAATGTGTTAAGTAATAATAAATCCTGGACTGTACAAAACCAATTCCTGGTAGTGACAGGGTAAGCCGTCGCTCTTGGATATCTGATGCGAGATACCGAACATAATAAACCGCATCGTTTCTGGAATATTGGGATCATTTTTCTTCTCCCGATATCCAGGATTTTTGTAGAACGTTGAGGTGGAAATTTTTCTTTTTTATATGAACATCTCAATACATTGTTATTTTTGTTATTGTGTATATTCCAATACATAAATTTTATTTTTTGTACAGTATGTAAAAGCCAGGGAACTGGTTAAGTCTAAACAAGCTTCGCTACAAATGTATGGGTGTTTCGAATGTGATGGACATGTTTAGAATATTTTCATTTTCCAGGACGAGTATTTTACAAATATATTTTACATGAGAAAATGAAAAAAAAAACCTGTAGCTAATACAAAACGTTGGTGAGTTGGATTTGAGACAATATTCTACAGTCATTTCATGACATGTTTCAAATTATTGAGACTAGTGGTACAAAAATTTTTACCTCAATATAAATACTTGCAATATTTATTTAATAATATTACATATTTTTGGAGGTAAAAAATTATGAGAGTAAATAAGATCTACAGTGACTTTCAGAACCCAAAGGGACGTAAAGGATTGTTGGAAAATATGAAAAGCGAATGGTACACACGTGTTGGTGTCACATTTATCAAGTCAGACTTAAGAATTGTGGTTAATATGACAGAATAAAATTCAGCTTGAAAAATAGATACTTCCTGAATACTTTTGGCCTGAAATTTTATCAAGTTATGATGGCAACGATCATACCTTTAAATCAACGAGTCGTGGATGGCTTCAATACACACTTTGGGGTAGGTATTTCTTTATGAGAAATACAATAGGAAAATAATGGTTTGTTTCCACAAGAGAAAAGATATAAAATTAAAAAAAAAAATTAAATTAAAAAAAAAATGATTAAAAAATTGATGATGTTTGAAAAAATCCTGAGAATTCGGATGTTTAGTTGGAAAAATTAAGGGGTTAAAATTTTGGACTAAAAGAAGTGATCAACGGAGATACTTGGTTCAAAATACTGAAATAATAGCGAACAAAAGTTATAAGGACGACCTATTTGAGATAAAAGTAGACAAGGGAGACAAAAGTGAGGCACGATAGTTGATAAAAGTGTAGAGTGAAGATTGCAAAGAAGTGATTAAAAGAAGAGTAGGTGAAAGAAGCGAAAAGAGTAAAAATATTTTAGTGGAGATGGAAGAATGACATGAGGTGAGAGAGGGGAAGAAGGGAAAGAGTACAGAAAATAGGACACAGACATAGCCCGGGTAAACCTCTATAGAAGAGCCGTCTCGGAGAGTAAACTCAACTTTTAATAAATGATGTCTCATTAGTGGAAGGTCTAGAAGCACCTGATACTCTCCTGGATTTGCAGAACCACAGTGAGATGTTTTTTGAACAACTCTCCTCAGTTTTCCAGTCCTTTCATTTTCTAAGTTTGTGTTTTTGTTTCGTAAAAACATGTCCCTTTTTTATAAAAGAAATTCTTCATGGACATGACTCTAAAGATACTAACCTTAAATACGACGCATGTGATTTAACCTCTAAAGAATGGTAGATATCAATTTGTTTTGTTACTTTAATTTTAATTAGTTAATTTAGTACACTAGTTTAGTTAATGTATAGTATACTTCACTGTCTCAAGGGTGCAAAACCAGGTCAATAGTTTTTTTGGCATCATGAGAAATTGAGAACAAAAAAATCTTATACTTCTCCCACCTACCATAGTCGTGAAATAGTTATTTTTTTCAAATCTGAAAATTTCCGTTTTACCTATATTCTCTCTCTTTCTTATTGATTTCAAATGAACTTTCTTATTCGTCTTCTCCCTCTGTATGTGGCAGAGAAAATTATATAGCACGGAGGAGTTTACTTGGTCCTTCTTTTTTGTTATCCTCTATTTCGTTCTCTGAACTCCTTCCTCAGTTGGTTGCAGCAAAAAGCTATTTTTCATCTCTAAACGAATACATGCCTCATGGGGCTCGAAATGCCGCAAATTACTCATGTCCTCTCTTCGTCTACCCATTTCAAACCTCCTTTTTCATCTATCCTCTTCCTTCAAACCTCCTCTTTACACTCATCCTCGCAACCCCTTTTCCTTCTTCTCTTCCTAAGCTTTGTATGTTTTGTATAATTGGTACATCTTTGTCCATTTGTTAGAGTGGAGGATAATTTTTACAAGTGACGTATACAAATCACTTGAGGGCCACACAATACAAACGGTTTAATTAAAATATTAAATTGTTACAAGTTTGCTCATTTGTATTTGTGGTCTGTTCGCTTTGTACAAGATAACTTTGTCCAAATGTTTCGTTTTTTAGGATTGAGTTTTCTTATATTTTGTGTAGGTAACATAGCTACAACTTTAAATCATCCAGCACAAAATTTATAAATAACATTAAAATGAACATAAAATTTAAAGTAACAAAAAAAAGGAGAATAAAACAGGAAAAAAGAGAGACATTAATGAACAAAATGTCGATGAAAGAGATAAAATTAATGACAATATAGACCATTACCATAAAAAATAGTTAACACAATTCAGAAGTGGGAGAAAGGACACTAGATTAATATTTTTAATCAAACATTAATGAGAATAAATGAGGATGTTGTGAACAAGGTGGAAATTATGGAGCAATCAGATTCTGGAGGAAGAAGAGAAAAAGAGGATGTAGAAGGTGATTGGATAATAATTGTAAACCATGGAAATAAAGGGACTCTTGAAGGTGGACAGATAATTACATGATGCGAACATGAAAATGGTTGAATAGAATATTATGATGTTCAATATAATTTTATTGATGTTATAGCATGAAATCCAATAATATAATAACTACACGACGCGCGACTTTAGGCTAAATGTTAATTTATTGTTGAAATGAGGAAGGAAGAAAGCACGGGGGAAAACTATATTAAAACTGAGATAAGATTAATGCCAGAAAAAGCTTTAAAAAAAGCTCTTTAAATAATTAACTTAACTTGTAAAGAAGGATATGAAAAGAAAATAACAATGCATCAAAATAATAAAAAAAAAAATCGGAGCAAAAAAATATTTAAAAAAAACAAACACAATACTTCTGATTTCTAATATTGAAATTTCTTGGAAGTAATATAAATAAAATAAGCATATGACAAGTTAACGACGAAACAGAAAGAATGCAAAGGTCAATTGAAACAGATCAAGAAAAATAAGTGGAAAGAATAATATTTTTCTGAAAAACATAATGATGTAAAAAGTAAATGGATAATACTTGAATATGAAGAATATGACGATCAGGATTAAGATACAAAATGTAGGTGGACGAAAAAGGAAGAAAAGAAAAAGAGATTTACATTGAAGTAGAGAGAAGAGGAGACAGAAAGAATAGTGGAAGAAAATAATGCTGATGCAGCGACTATCACAGTCATGATAATGGGGCTCCTATTTTTATACTTCTGTAATCCCCGTATCTTCGCTTCAATGGAGCTGCTACTGTAATAATGTAATGGGTACTTTTCTTTTTCCCTCTCTTTCTACTTTCATTTCTATTTTTATATGTCTTTCCTTTCCTCCTATACTATTATATCTAGCTTCTTTCTTTCTTTATCTCTTTCCCTTGCTTTCGTATATCTTTCTAGATCCCTCTCTATTTTCCTACCTCCCTCTTTTCTTTTTATCTAGCTTATTTATTTTTTCCTTTACACACTTTCTCTTTCTCTTCCCCCTTCTTCTAATTTCTTCTTTTTTGTGCTTCCTCATTACTTACCTTTCTTTCCTTCTACAGTCTCCTTTCCTTAACTCTCCCTCGGTTTTCGTTCACCGTTTCTCCCCATACACATCCCTTTCTCTTTCTCTCTAATTATTTTTTCTATTTGTCTTCTAGGTACTTTTTTCATCTAATCCTCTTTTGTCTTTACTGTTATTGCGTTTATCTTTCACACTCTCTCTAGCTCTTTCTCTCACTCTCTATCTGTCTCTGTGTCTCTCTACTCCTTCACACACTATCGCTTCTATTTCTTTGAATTCTTTGTGTAAATTTATGATTGTGATTATTTTCTTTGTCTTGGTTTGTTTATTGTCTCTTCTTCAATGTTGCTCTTACTTCTTTATCCACTTTGCTCTATCTACTTCCTCGACTCATTTCATTGCTTGTGTTCTCTCAATTTTTCTTTAGTACTTCCCAATCTCTCCAGAGTTTTCAGCCTAAAGCTACCTTGTCCACAATCATGTCGATTCTTGCGATGTTTTTATTTTCCAATTAAAAAGTTTCATCCTCTTGTTCAGTTGGTCCTGTAGCTGAGTGGTCAAGCTGTCCGTCTATTAATCCAGATGTTGCGAGTTCGAAACCCAGCCGGGACATGACAAGTTATACTCCCGTTTTGGATTTTGACCCCACAATAATTCATCTTGGGCTCACTGTTGGAATAGTAGGATTCATCGGTCCAAATGAGCGAGACAATGTAATCTCAGATGACTAGTCTGCATAAAGTTTTACTTTTATTGTACATATGTTTTGGGACCACCCTGTTTTGGTATTATCAAGAAGTGAATATTTTTTTTTCCTTTTGAGCAAAAAATCAAAACAACCCTGGTAAAATGAACCGGATATTTTTTTATGAAAGGCAGAAAGGTAAAAAAAGACTGAAAACCTACGGAAATACTTCTACTTGAAAGAGAAGGTAAAAAATATATTCGTGGAGGTAAACTTTTCTGAAATTTAAAAATTGATAATTAGATTAAAAATGTATAAAGATGAGAGGTATCTTGTTCTTGTAATAAACGAAGATTTAATGGAGCTCAACGAATGTTTCCTTGTATTAAATTAAACTTTGCGAAAAAATGATAATAATATATTTTACAATTTATATTTTGAATTTTTTGATGAAACAGGTAGAAAGAATTTTCAAATTTCAAGATAAATCTGGAGCTTGTAAGGAAGATCTTTTTAATGTTTAAGAAAATATTTCTCGAATTTTAGCATCTTGCTAATACTCGTACTAGATATACTTTGAGAAAAGTAACTTGGAATAAATTATTAAAGAATTCTCGTGAAAAAAAAAAATTAATGACGTTAAATTTATTAAAAGTTAAATGATAAATAAGTCAAATAAAAATCTAGTATATCTCTGTTTGCCAAGTTGGCTTTTAACACTCTCGCCCGAGCCCTTTTTTCAAAAAAAAATCTGTATAGTACACACGGCGCAGGCGGGACACTTAGGTGTGTATCGCTAGCGATACACACGGCAGCGAGAGTGTTAAGGAGTGGTGATTTGTCAGTAAAAGTATGCGTGCACTAATGTGAACTAGACCTTACAAGAAAATCTCAAGCCCCCCCCACATTTAAAAATAATAATACCCTTTAGTGGAAGTTAACCACCAGGCCAGGTTAATGCTCAAATCATTATCTACCACCTAACCCTCAGAGTCTTATTATTGTGGTCATAAACTCAAATTAATGAGGAAAAATTCATGCAGTGGGTGGGATTCGAACCATCGGATCCCTACGCTACTTGGATTACCAGACTAGCGCGTTCACCACTTTTTTATAGTGTACCAGTGCACATTATTATACTATATTTTAGCATTTAAATATACATTCTTGATATGTATGCTATAGGCACATGATATATGTAAATTTATAAATTTTTAAAAAAAAATACATAAATAATACCAGGTAGTAGATAAAAGTAACTCATACATCTTCAGGTCTTGTGGATTAAAAATTTAAAACAGTGCGTTGAGGTTTACCTAAATACTTTTTACCTGAAATCTTTTACCTGTGGGTTAGCTGAAACATGTGAATCCGTCCTAACATAACTTTCAAAATGCCTAGCTATCTATCAACAGACTTATCTTGCACTTTTTTCACCTCTTTTCAAAGCTACTAGGGTCGCTTTTCCACCTATGTATATTGTTTAATTATTACGATTAATATCTACATAAGAGCATTATACTGATATCTATATAAGACCAGATACATAAGATTATAACGATAGCCCTGCCTCGACTAGGCGTGTTGAGGGCGCCTTGCAATGGGGGGTCGCAGATCCTTTCCTGGCGTTGATTAATTTTTTTCAATGTGTGTTTTCTTCTTTATTTTCTTTTTCAAAGTGAGTTAATTATAATTCTTTCCCTTTTTTTGTTGGAAAATGGAAATTAATTCTTCTTCATTTTAACAATTTTCTAATGAAATTATAGGTGTTGTGTTTTTAAAAGAGGGGGGGGGGGGGTGGGGTAATTTATGTTAGCTTTTTATGAGATTCAAATTAAAGTGTCACTGAAACTATAATTAGGGTGGTTAATTTTTTTTTTTTTCAATTTACATAACACTGTTTAAATTACCTGCATGTAATGCATAACGACCTTGCATTTTTATAATAATAATAAATCTAAGTATATTAAAGTAAAGCTATATTAAGCCCAGAAAGTTTACCTGGCAAATATCAAAAAGACTTTGTAGACTGGTCTTTGCCCACTGTACAACTACCTCAATCTTCCTCACGAGGCGAGGGTAGCCCTGACATCCAAAGTACAGTGCCGCAAATTTTTTGACCCCTCCGGAATTTGAACCCGGGTCACCTGGACTGCAAGCCGAGCATGCTACCGCTAGGCCAAGGTGACTACTACTGTACTACACTATATTTAAAAATGGCTGCAGACTACTGCAGAGGCCTGACCTCGTGCAGGGATTTATTATTATTATTGAATACCTACTTTACTTGAAGGACAGAATACAAACAAATAATGAAAGCAAATAAAGTATAAAATGGATAATAATAAAAACAAGAAAAAAAGAAAGAAATTACATGAATACAATATAAAAACAGATGTCCATACTAAAGGGCGGGGTATTATTATTATATGTATAATAATAAGGACTTACCTATATCTTTGAGTTCTGCTTTCTACCATGTCTGTCCCTACAGCAAAGTGCAACGGCTTCTCTAGTTAAACCCTCTGCATGTGTATCAGGGATCTACCCACTGACCTCTAAGTGACTACTTATCTAGTCAAACCTGAGCTGTCGGATTAAGTGTGGTAGAGTGAGTGAGAGAGAGAGGCGTATGGATGAGTAAGATGAGAGAGAGAGAGAGAGAGAGAGGAAGAAAGAAGTTGCACTGTGTGAGATCTCCACGTGTGAGTATTAAGGGAGGTAGAGTGAGTGAGAGAGAGAGAGGTATGGATGAGTAAGATGAGAGAGAGAAGAAGAAAGATTGCACTATGTGAGATCTCCACGTGTGAGTATTAAGGGAGGTAGAGTGAGTGAGAGAGAGGGTATGGATGAGTAAGATGAGAGAGAGAGAGAAAGGAAGAAAGAAGTCGCACTGTGTGAGATCTCCACGTGTGAGTATTAAGGAGGTAGAGTGAGTGAGAGAGAGAGGTATGGATGAGTAAGATGAGAGAGTGTGAGAGAGAAAGAGACTGGGGTTGGTCCTTTTCTATTTAATTTGATTTAGATTAAAAATGTAATGCCCGGTACTATCAGACAACAATAAATAAAAAAATAACAAGAGATTTTTTCGTTATTGTAAAAAAATAACAAGATATTTTTTCGTTATTGTAAAAAAAATAACAAGATATTTTTTCGTTATTGTATGTCATGTTAAAATATATTTGTGAATTTGTTTACAAATTATAATCAAACACCTCGGCAACGTGTGAAGAACGCCTATACAAATAAAGAGACAGCCCGGCAGAGTGTAAGGCTACAAAAATAGTCTGATTAATGTTATTTCTAGTATTTATACACTACATTGTAGCAATACAAAAGACTCTGTCAGTAGAAAGCCTCTATCTATTTCTCACAGTTCGGTAATTGAAAAAGCTAAAAGCCGTTCAAAGGTAAAAGGGTTGTCTAGTAGGTAATGGCATACAAAGACACGATAGCATCAGCTAGGGCGGCAGGGGTAAATGTTAATATTATCATGGGGAGTGGGTTTTGATTTGTGTCATGGCGGCTCTTGAAGTATACTGATTAAAAAGTAAAAGGGTTGTCTTGATTCTAGTAGGTAATGGCATACAAAGACACGATACCATGAGCTAGGGCGGCGGGGGTAAATGTTAATATTATCATGGGAGTGGTTTTTGATTTGTCTCATGGCGGCTCTTGAAGTATACTGATTAAAAAGTAAAAGGTTGTCTTGATTCTAGTAGGTAATGGCATACAAAGACACGATACCATGAGCTAGGGCGGCGGGGGTAAATGTTAATATTATCATGGGGAGTGGGTTTTGATTTGTGTCATGGCGGCTCTTGAAGTATACTGATTAAATGGTAAAAGGGTTGTCTAGTAGGTAATGGCATACAAAGACACGATAATATCTTGCGGGGCAAACATAATTATGATTGTTCTGCAAACAATATCATGATTGTTTTGCAAAAAATAATTATGTTTCGAATAAATTAAAAAATACTTCCGATTTCTAATATTAGAAATTTTTCTACTGAAAGATAAAATAAAAGATGAGCGCACGAATAGCTCAGTGGTTAGGCACTCGCTTGCCATGCGGAAAGTCCCGGGTTCGAACCCCCGCGCCGACAATAAATTGTAATCTAAATTTGGTTACAGTTGCTTGTAAGGGATACCTTCTGGTGCGCTCGTGTTGACCCAGCACCTAAATGGGAAGTATTGTGTCACTTCTCGCCCATCAGACGAGAGGCATACTACGAGTTGGGTATTGGGTAGGCTACAGCATAGACTACAAGCGTCTACAGTAGCTCCTGTTTCAAGGTTACGAAAAAAGGCTGTAAAACTGTAACCCATATTTTATTTTATTTTTCTTCTTTTATGTATATAGTTTATTTTGTTTTTCTTCTTCTATTTTTTTTTTTGTAACTTAAATTGTCTTCTTTTTTTTTCTCTCTCTTTTATCTTTTTTTTTTTATCAAGGGTGGTGCGGAAGAGAATGCCGTTGGCATTAGCACCGCCCTTGATCAAGTTTTGTTTTCTTAATTTTATTATCTATGTATGTATATATTCTATGTCATTATTTGTAAAAAAACTTGATTGAACTTGTTTAATAATAATAATATAATGCTTTAAAAAAATAAAAATCAATCGGTTTGTTTAAGAGTCGATCTAACCATAATAATCATAAAATATAGAACTCATCTTGTGACCAAGTGGAAGCTGGCATTCATGAAGAATTATTTGATTCAAAAAAAACACTCTCGTTTTGTCATTGTAAAAATGTAATCACATTATACAAATAAATTATACTACTACTAACTACATACTACACTCTCTGTTTTGTCTGGAAATAAAACAGAAAAAATTATTTATTATGAGTCTGCAAGGTCTCGATGATTGCATATACAATATTAAACGACAACATAGAATGTCAAATCATGTCATAAAGATTATATTGGGAGGGAATTTATAGCCAGCCATCTTTTAGGAGGGGGATTTTGTTTAACTTGAGGGAGAGATAGTTATGATAATAGGAGGGTAGAGAGAGAGAGGGGGGATATCAAAATGAACATAAAAATATTCCTAGACATAAAATTTGAAACGTAAAATGTTTATCACCGTTTATTTTGACGTAAAGCAAACTCCAAAGAATATTCTCTCCCTTTCTCTGTATGTGTGTTTTCTTGTTTGCACTTATATACTCTATCTCTTTTTTCTCTCCCCTAACTATAATCTATCTCCATATCTATTTTATTCTGTATCTCTCTCCTCCCCTATCTTCAATATTCCCCTAACTATAATCTATCTCCATATCTATTTTATTATCTTTCCCTCTCTCCTCTTTCCCTTCTACATTATATATACCTTTACATTTTCTCCCAATGTCGAGTTCTCCTCTTCCTTCCTCTTTTTAGCCAGTTCAGCGAAGTACAATGTACATCAACCTCGAGCGTGGTGAAGACATAAATTGATGCACAATTATAAGTATATTCCAATCTCCTTAAATACCAGTTCCATATCATACAATCAATCTACCATTAGTTCTCTTTAGTAAGTACAGTCATCTAACTATCAATCTATGTCGGTAAACATTTGCAGATAGATTCAAAGCACACATAAACATTTATTTGCACAAATGCACTGTATTTCTTCATTTTCTATCTCTTTCTCTCTCTCTCTCTCTCCTCATCTCTCTCTCTTTCTCTTTCTCCCTCATCTCTCTCTGTCTCTCGCTCTCCCTCTTTCTCATCTTTTCCTTCTGTTCCTGTCCTCTCATTGCCTCTCCCTCTTTACACTTTTCCTTCCTCTTCCTTTTTCACTTCCTTTCTTGTCCTCTCCATCACTCTATCTCCTCCCCTTCAAAATCCAAAATTGAATCAGTGATGAAAGGAGTCTCCTCTCCTATCCGTTTCCCACTCCTTAGTCTCCCTTCCCTCCTATCTATCTTCCTCTTTCCTATCTATCTCCCTCTCCTCCTATCTATCTCCCTCCCTTCCTATCTATCTCCCTCCCTTCCTATCTATCTCCCTCCCTCCTATCTATCTTCCCTCCCTTCCTATCTATCTCCCTCCCTTCCTATCTCATCTCCCTCCCCTCCTATCTATCTCCCTCCCTTCCTATCTATCTCCCTCCCCTCCTGTCTGTCTCCCTCCTTTCTTTTTTTCCCCTGCCCTCCCGGATTTTCTCCCTTCCTTTTCTCCCTCCCCACTCTAAATTCTAAACAAATAGAGCCTCTTCCGATATTTTTAATATCTCTGAAAGCCTTTGCGTCAACAAGCTAGTCAAAGAATTTTAGCTTTGTGTCTGCAATGTTTTTCTGAGACTATTCCAAGTCTTGAATGGATTACTACTATTAGTAGCATTCATGTTTTTGTTTTAAGTATTTTCTCATTTTTAGCGCAATGTTTCTTAAGTGTTCATTTTCATTCATATTTTCATTGCTTTTTTACTTTCCGTATCCTATAGCAAGGAAAGTAATTGAATCACCCAAAAATTTCGATAGTCAGTTTTCAGTGCCAAAACACGTTTCACTTTTGTTTAATATCAATTTCTATTAAATTTCTTAACCGATCTCTCAGTAGTTTGATCTATAGGACTTGAAACCTGGAGGTCGGTGGTTCAAGTCTCAAGTTCAGCAAAGATTTAGTAAAACAAGTTTGAGTAGTTGTGATATCACGAAAGTGATTTAACACAAAATATGATAACTTTTTTTTAACTATTAATTTTCAGTCAGTTCTTCTTCGTGATGTTTTTTGTTCTGTTCATACCCTCCTTGCTTTCGATGTTCATATGTCCATCGTAATTATTTGTACTTGTACCTATATCTTTGTTTATAGATATAGGTACATAACATTAGTACATGTATGTACCTATGTATATCTTTATTTTTTTGACAACATTTTAAAACATTGGAGGTCTGCTGATGCTAGCAGTTCCTCTACAATCTCCTCATCGATATCTTCATTCATGATTCTTGTAGTCTATTCATGATGCTTTCCCATGTCCTCTTCAAAATCACATTCTGGATGTATGCTTGTACTCTTTTATTAATATTTTAAGGTGTTCATATTTGGTGACCAAACCATCCCATGTCAATACAATCGGCACAATAGTAACGTTTGCCTACCGGTAATTTTACATTATTGGATATACTACACTTTCCTATATCAAATCATTTTATATTAGGAAAGGAGTACACAGTTACACATCTATTTACCTAAACACATTATTTACTGCTAAAGAGACAAATAGTTAAAGAAGGAGAGAGCTCGCAATCGATTTAATCTTCTATTGTGTGGAAAATGAGCTACTAAATATAAAATAGAACTTTTATGAAAATTAACACAAATATAAAACTTGATAACCATGTACTGAAAGTTTTGGAACTGAGGTCAAACTATTCCTAAACAATGCAATCAAGACTAAAATCCTCTGGGCTGAGAACAAACTATAACAAATAACAACGAGGGAAGTGCAATACAATAATCTCAACAAAGGTTGCTTGTTTCAACAATGTTTACGAAGATGTATCTTATTGTAGTTGGTTTTCAAACTTTCTGGGGAGCCATTAACAGGAGTGGACCAGTAGCAATGAGGGCGAAGAAGCAGAAGATGTGCACTGAAGAATTGAAGATTGAACTTGAAATACAAAGGCAGTATAACCCTGAGGCAGTATAACCCTGAAGCCAGGTTACCCTGTATACACTATTAGTCCGACCCGAACTTACCAGCTTGATCTGTACGACGCTACGCGGGACTAGAGGTCGTTGGTTCGAGTCTCAATTTTGGTAAAAAAGTAGTAACATTAGTGTGAATAGTTGTGACATCACGAAAGTGATTAACACAAATATGATAACTTTACGTATTATCCCGATCCAACTCAGACTAGTTGAGGTTGACTTGACTTTGTATTTTTCGGCCTATACAGGGTGAAATCAGTGCATGAATTTTTCCTTATTAATTAGAGTTTGTGACCAAAGAATAATAAGTATCTGAAGGTTAGGTGGTAGAAAATGCTTTGAGCCCTCGCCTGGTGGTTACCTTCCACTAAAGAGTGTTTATTATTACTTCATATATTTGGGGTTGGAATTTTCTTTAAACTTTTTGTGGGGCGTTTTTCTGTAGGATGCCTTACTTACACAAACCCTCTCTATTTTATCTGGGCTTGGGACCGAATTCTACTGTGCTGGATACCTCCCTAAAAGCCGAGGTAAACACTGTTTTATTGATATAGCACTGAAGTCGTTTACCAATAAAAAATATTAACAGAATTTTCACTATTCTCTCTCGTTCCTCCCGACAAGGTGTGTTATATTAGAGTTTAATAATTCATTAGATGGACTAGTATTGCCTCTAGAAGTGTCGCAAGACTCATTCGCGGTAAAAGAATTCAGAGGGATGAAATCTGGATTCTGAAGTGGGAGTTTGGGTTAAGAAATTTATATATTATGTACTTTTCCTGGGGTACGGGAACTGTTGAAAGTTGCAGCTTTATTGAATTCGAAACACTGTGTCTTTACATAATCTCGAATATTGTATCTTCATGAAATCCGAGGAAATATCATCAAAGTGAAATTATGAAAATTTCATTATCAACGTTCTCCAGAGGGGCGAGAGGGGGGGATTTCCAGGGATTTTTAAATTATTCCCAGAGCAAAGTTTCAGACGCGGGGGATTACAATATTGTGAATATTGTTAAGTATGAAAGTTGGGGACTTTGAACAAAGTTGGGAGTTTTGTAAGGTTTCCAGTAATTCCTCTGGAGTTTGGTTGCTTTGATCAATTTGCGCATTGTTTACTGTTGGAATATCCTTTTTGTCTCTTCCTTTTTCTTTCTTCTTTTCTCTTCCTTCTTCTTTCTTTCTCTTCTTCTTCTTCTTTGCTTTTCCTTCTTCCTTCTTTTCTCTTCCTTTAACTTTGTATTCTTCCTTCTCCAGTTTTCCTTTGAAATCCCTTTTTATTCTCTTCTCTTTGTTCTAGTGTACCTGCAAGCTTTAATCATTATTGTCTCTTCTTCCATCTCTCGCTTTTCTTTGTCCAACTCCCTTTTCTTTGCTATTTTGCGACCACGACCATGTCTCCTTCTATTGTTCTCTAGTTCTGAGCATTTCCCTTCTTTCTCTGTTATGTTATCCTATTTTCTAATCTCCTCTGTTCTACATGTGTAATCTTGTTCTCTTTGCTCTGCTTCTGAAATCCGAATTTTCTTCTCTAACCCATTCCTCTCTTCCTCCATTTCGCGTATTACTTCCGAAAATTTCTAATATTAGAAATCGGAAGTATTGTGTTCATTTTTATAAAAAAAAAAAATAATAATCCTCATCCCACCTCTTCCCTGTTAGGTCTCCATTACTTCTCATCCAATCCAAACTTCAATCCCCAAAAAGCTCAAACAAATGGAAATGGGACCGTATTCCGTCCCATTTACCTTTTTTTCACCTTATTCCTTATGGAAATATAAGGAAGTACCAACGGATTGAAATCTATTTCCCCTGAAAGCTCCTTCATGTTAACGAAAATGCACTGACAGCAACAAAAAGCAAATATCAGTTGTTTCAAATGATGTGCCATCAGAGTTTCAAATTAATTTGCTCGGGAAATAGTGCCATCAGCATAGACAGGAGTCTAAACATTATAGTTGTAGCATGCAAATGTTGCCTGCTATCAGGGGCGTAGTTGTATACAGTGGAATGTGAACAAGTGAATTTTCTCTATAAGTGTAACAAAAGTGACGATCTTTTTGGAAAGGGGGGGGGGATTTATTTTAGGTTGCAGAATTTTCAATTTTTGAGCTATTCCATCCAACCAACGATTTCGACTCTTGAAGGATTAAAATTCATTTAAAGTGGAATATTCTTATTTCACAACTACCTCTATTTCCATACACGACACTGTATCCACAATTTAATCTGCTCATGAAACTAGTAACATTTATTCTAATACGAATAGCATACAGGGTGTTGTAGGTCTTTCATTTTTTTTTTTTTTTTTTTTTTTTTTTTCAAACCTACCTCAAGTATCGCGATTGTAATTTGTAATTTATTTGCATGAATTGTTGTACATAATAGGTATAATATTTACCTCATTTTACTCAAGGGGATATAGCCTTCTTGTTTTATGTCATGGTGGAGGTGGGTGGTTCAAATCTCAAGTCAAGCAAATTTTTAGTGAAGCCTGTTTGAGTAAATTATGAATATCAACTGTGGTTGTCACATTTATATTATAACATTTTCATTCATAACTTCATTAAAAATACACTCTGAGTGTTAGGTATGCTTTGAGCATTAACCTTGCCTGTGGTTAGCTACCTTCTATAAAAGTTCTGTATTACGAGAATAGTGGTTATTTAAACTTGATAGTGCTTGTCCAAGTGTGAAACTTTCCTCAACACACTACATTAATATTATGAATAACCATTGTAACAAAATCTGATTTTATTACAAATAAAATTTACCGATCTATCTAATAGCGCGTTATTTATACTACCCGATTATAATCGCCTCATTTCAGCAGTGAGCCCCAGACGATTTATTACGTGGTCAAAATTCCAAATGGGAGGGAGTATTACTTGTCAAGTCCCGGCTGGGTTTCGAACCCGCGACCTCTGGATTACCAGTGAGACGCCTTGACCAGCTACATGTTTCTTTTCTTCTAGCTTCAAATAATATAGCACAATTTTTTGGCCTGCAAAAAAAATTCAACTTATAATCTTCTCCATGAAAATCCCATAACACAAAGCAAAAAAAAAAACTTAAAAAGTATATGTAAAAAATGGTGGGGTTTGTAATGTTAATAATATCATGAGAACCGTTTTTGGTTATTTAAAAAGTCATTAGCGTTTTTAACACGACAATTCTAATTCAGTACTGTCCTCCACTTTACAGCTTTTTTTTTATCTCTACACAAAACTTCTCGAACCCCTCTTTTTTCCAAATGCTCTTAATTGCTCTCTATCTCCTCCTATTTTCTCTCTCTCCCCTCTCTCCCCCCCTTTCTCTCTCTCTCCCCCCCCCCTCTCTTCTCTCTCCCCTCTTTGTTTCGTGCATCCGAATTAATAGCTCTATTTATCCATCTTCTAATCTCGAATACTAAACTATTCTAATTCTACCCCCCCCACTATACACACAACACCACACACACACACACACACACACACACACATACATTATCACTCTTCTTTCTTTTTCTCTCGTTCTCTTGAAGGGTCAAATTGACCTCTGATTTCACCCATCCCAATTAGGGCCGAAATGCCAGCAGAGTAATTATTAAAAGGCGGAAGGACGGGTAGTCATGTTCCATTTTCTTGTAAGATTGAACCTGGTTTTACCTGGGAATACTTCTGATCTCAGTTGGCTGTGTATATGCATGTGCTAATCCGCGATGTGTCATATGCTGAGCTATCTGACCTGGTTGCAGGCTTTTAAGTGAAACCCTTACAATCAAAACTACGACAACCTAATGACCAGTGGATTCTATTTGGTTTTAACGTCCTGACGGTCCTGATTTGAGATAGATAGTTAGGATAGGGTTATATTATACCCTCCGTTCGCTGGGAATTGTACAGCTACCCACATTGATCTAACCCAGAAAATTCTGTTCGGAGGGAACAGAATTTTTTGGAAAACTCTGCCCCAACCGGGAATTGCACTCGGGATCTCTGGATACGGCAGTAGTCACAAGCGCCGCACCCAAGGTGACTTGCAGAAAAAAGTTCAAAACTAATGTACTTACCCTTCTTCTTAATGTTTGTTCCTTCCTTTTCTCCTTATATTTGAGATTTAGTAATATTGCCAGATTGTGACTAAAAGTTTGAATATATTTTTCAAAAGGAAATTAGAGTCGGAACAAGCGGAGACCATCCAGCCACTAATTACAAGTCATTAGTAATTAGTATTTAGATAATTATTATGACTAAGTATCCGTTAATTATTAGTATTATTTGTTTTACTTAGTTAATTATTAGCGTAATTATACCATTACAGTGATGGTAATGAGGCTTTTCCCTTTCTGACTTGAACTTATCTTTTATCCTTACTAAACCGGAAAAATTCAGTTTTATTTATGCATTGGGATGGACACTTGCTCTATTTTTGTTAACACCTCCGTCGTGATATGACCATGCTGTTGAAAGCAACGTTAAAGCCAAAAAGATGTTATTCTAAAATTACACTACCTGAAACCTAGTGTCAAGTATACCTAGTGTCAAGAATTGTCTAATATTAAACCTGGTTAGGTACTTTGTTTCACGTTGAAGGTCAAATAAATCCTTCGCAACAGGTAGATGTGTTATTATTGTGACATAACCGGAGTCAGCCGTTTCATAATTCTTATATCATCGGAAATGTCCAATAACTTCGCACTTTTACATTTTTGCAACAGTGTATACCGGGTCTTGATTTTCACGCTTATAGGGTGCAGTCATCGGTTGAAGTAATTGCTTACCTCAATTGATGAGCGTGATGATAGCGATTCTATGATTCTCATATCGGGAAGATTACGAAGTATCGCCCTGTAGAGACAACCTACACTTGTCTTTATCCGGAACTATCTGATCTGCCGTAAATCTAAAATTAACTGATGAATTAAAGATAGCACTTCTTTCTGTATGGGGAAGAGCGAAGAAATTCATATTTGCTAATTCGTACGAAATGGGGAAGAGGAAGTTATGAATTTTCGCGAGAAATTCTCAGCATAATAAAAGAGTAGATAACTCTACCGAGGGGATATAGGCGACTGTGTAGAGTTTAAGGTCTGAAGGAATGCCTCTACAGTAAACACCGGTATAGACAAGGGTAGAGAGAAAGTAAAAGACTCATTTACAAGAAGAGAGATAGGAACAGGAATAGAACGACAACGAAACTACAGGAGGATAAATCAAGAAAAGTACAAGGAAAGAGAAAACTTTGAAAAAGAATAAAGAGGTATTTTCAAACGATGTTCAAACACAGAAAAGTACATACAAACATTGAGAGCATTCATAAAATGAAGTTATCCAATTCCAAATATGATAGGTAAACATTGGTTAGGATATTACCCAAGAGATGAAAATTGAAGGGGTTTTATGCTGCGGTGGAAATGTTCAATCACTGGAATACGTTCATTTTCAATCGAGTTGTTCTGTGATCATGTTTTATTTTCATAATGTTCCTTTTCAAGCAGGCTGGAAGACAGGTAAATATCTATGGTTTACATAAAAATAAATTCACTTTAGTGAACCTACCTCACAGATGGCTGCACTATGACGTGCATTGGTAACTTCGCAATGAATACGTGTGAGTCTTGTAAAGATTCCAGACACGAACCTACGATTTTGATCTCTGATTGCAATAGAAGAGCAACCCTGATATATTGGGATCTCCGATTTATTATTATTTTTTGGCAGATCAGATAGGTCCGGCTAAAGACAAGAGTAGGTTGTCTCTATCGGGCGATACTTCGTAATCTTCCCGATAAATCGGAAATCATAGAATCGCTATCATCACGCTCATCAATTGAGGTAAGTAATTACTTCAACCGATGACTGCAACCGTAAATTGTGAAAATCCAGATCCGGTATTCAACGTTGCAAAATGTAAAAGTGAGAATTTCAATATGGAGCATTCGCGATGACATAAGGATTATAAAACCCCTGAGTCGCTTATGTAATAGGCAATGTGTTACAGGGTCCACGTCTACACCTACCTGAACTTAATGATTATACATATTTGACCTTTCATGGAATAATGGTTCAGTTATTCTAAGGTTTGTATGATGTCAGAATAAGGTAAACAAACCCGAACATTATTCCTGATGCACATATATGAACAAACGATCTCCAGGTAAGGGGTACTTTGGTAGTCGTTATTTATTGAAATCTGTAGGTACTAAATTATAGGTATTGTAGAACGATGAGATCCTGCGTATTATTTTTGTGTTCAATTGAATTTTCAAGTTGTTTGTTATCCTCTCTATCAAGAAATTGATTGAATTCAACCTCTGCATCAAGAGTTGAAAGTTTATCGTCGGTTTTTTATTTATTTATGCTTTTCTTGACCTCCCTTCCCCCCGTTTCATTTCTTACAATCTTACTCTCCTTTTGCCTCTCTATCCTCCTCCTCCTCGTCACTTTCATCGATTCTGCTCCTGCTCCATTTCCAACTTTCCAACTCTGCGCTTTCTCTTTCAGCACTTTCCTTCCACTTCATTCTCTTTCTCTAGTTAAGGCATTTCTACCTTATTTCCTAACTTCATCATTCCCCCTTTTTATCAAGTTATTCCTCGCTTCCTCATTTTCCGGTCTCCTGACTTTCTCTTTCTCTCCCCTGGTGTCTTTGTTACCTTCATCAATTTTATTTGTTTCATGTCCCCAGTGATTTTCAAACGCTGGAAATTTTTTCTCAACAATCGAAAAACGATGGCAAAAGAGCCTGTCGTAATTTCCTCGTCTCCTTTCATTCCTCTCTTTCTTTCTGTCCCTCTTTCTCCAATATGTCTGAAATCTTTTCACCTCTCCATTTTCTTATTTTTTAATATTTCTTTTGCAATCTACCTCCTTTCAGTTTAATCATATACATTATATTTTTCATTCGCTCATATACATACGCCCACCTTATAATCTCTCTCTATCTCTCTCACTCGTAAAATTTCCGTCTTCTTCTTCAATTTTCCTCAAGGTATGTTCGATTTTGAATATAAAATTAAATAACTCATTAGCAGGCAGGTAAGAATTCAACAACCGCCCACTGAAACCTCCAGGCAGAAAAACGATAGGAAGGTAATTTTCTCTCTCTCTCTCTCTCTCCCTCCCTTTCTCTCTCCCTCCCTTTCTTTCCCAAGGCGAAAAAATTGAGTGGGGAGAAAAAGTCATCAGTCATCACTAATATTTGCCTCCCGCTTCTTCTGGTAAGGGAGTTATAAGTTAAGTTTAAGTTATCATATTTGTGTTAATCACTTTCGTGATATCACAACTACTCCAGCTCGCTTTAACTAAATCTACGCTGAAACCAGGACTTGAATCACCGACCTCCAGGTTACAAGTCCGCCGCCTCATCGATCATGCTACTGAAGTCGGTCTTCCGGTAAAGGAAGAAACATGGAGGTGGAAAAAATAAAAGGTAAGAAAATTTGTGAACTATATTTTCTCGCGCTCCCTCTGGTTGAAGGAGCAGTAGGTAGGCAATATTTGGAACAACTTAAATCCCCTGGGATCGCAATTAAGGTGTTTATCAGCAGTGTTCCTTCTTCTTCTTTTACTCTTTATTCTTTGGAGGTTAGAAGTGTAAGCAATTTCTTCTGTAGAGGTAATTTGTGAAAGTTTATAAGATTAGGCAGTTTTCTGCAGCGCTGGGACCTTTTATGAGGTGTTTCTTCCTAATCATCTTTGCTTTGCTTCGCCATCACCTTCCTCTCCACTTTTATTGGTTCTTTTTTGTGGTTCGTCACATTTCCTGTCTTCTGCATTAGCTTCATTATTCACGTCTCTTTTATTTGTTCATGTATCAGCAACATGTACCTTTATGATGTGTTTCTTCCAATTCCCCTTTGCTGTCCTCTATATCCTCCTCTTGGTCTTCATTTCCAACTTAGTAAGTCCACTAGCTAAGTGACTTGGAGTGTTATCTGATCTTGCACCTCTGTTCAATCTTCTATTTGGTCAATCTAAAGTTGGCATGTGGTCGGGCCATCACAACTCTCGCGAGGACTAATGAAATGATAGCCTACACATCCGGACTTCACATTAAGAACTTTCAAACTGAAATCTTTTAGTCTATTTAGAAAAGTATCTACCTAAGCTAAGCTCTTTGAGTCCATTAAAACAACCTTATTTCTTATCTTACCTCTTCTTGTCCATCAAACTCTTATCTGACACGAAATTTTGGACAGTTGTTTTAGTAAATAAGTTTTAGTATTTCGTGTTGTTTACTGTTGTTAGGTTTGCGACTGTTAGTTTCCCTGTCATTGCTTTTGGAAAAGTTGACAGTTTTTGTTTTTGGTATTTTATGTATTTTTTTCTAGCTATAGTAAAGAACATATTAGCAGGGGTTTTTAAACCATGGATTGCCTGTCTTCCGCTGGTACTATATTTGAAGTTTTACGCTTTAATGTATAGTTTGTTAACATTTACGTACGTATACACTATACAGTACATAGTACTTTCATATACAAACATGACTTATTTGAAAAATATATTTATCTCTCTGCTTATCCCATATAAGCTTATATGAGTTAATTAAAAAATGTTAAATCATTTTTGTAATTATTACAAAATCACGCGCACCTTAAAACTTTTTTTTTTATGATTCATATGAGCTTATTTTGCTATTGGGGTCTGCATTGTTCAACCTCATGGTTGAGGTTGGTTGAAAAATAATGATGATACAAAATAAAGCACTGCTTTTACGAAGATTTACCACATATCAAAATGGTTCTGAAATCAGGAAGTAGAATAATTTTCGACCTTTTTAGTCTTGAGTATTTTCGTGGACATTACACATGTCACATAAGTGTAACTTCTAACTTTTCTAGGACTAATGGTAATAATAATAGTATTTAGTGGAAGGTAACCACTAGGCGTATTTTCTACCACCTAACCCTCAGAGTCTTATGTGGTCACAAACTCAAATTAACGAGAAAAATTCATGCACTGGGTGAGATTTGAACCAACGGTTCCCTACGCCACCTGGATTATCAGACTAACGCGTTAACCACTGACCACCAGTGCACGACTACAAGTTCTATGTATAGTTACCTGTATTGTTCTAAAAATGTCTCCCTTTCTACTGTCAAAATTCAATTTGTGTGTGTTCGTTCTTCAATGCAGTTTTGACGGTACTGCTGGTGATAGTCATAATGTTATGGTTAATTGGATAGTGTGCTTGCTTTTCCTTGTTGATAATGTTGTTTTTGATAATAATGGTGATGATATTGTGAGTTGTTGTGTTGAGTGCGTGATCAAGTGCGTGTTAGTCTGTGATTCCTTCAACAGTTTTGCTTTTTCCCTCGCCTTCCTCTTCTTTGTTATAATATTTCCCTTCTCTTTCTTAACTTGCTCATCTATTGCCCCTTCATATCTAGGGATAATATTAATGAGATTCATGTTTTTCGTGCGGTTCCTCCTTCTTCTTTGTACTCTATCTCCTTTTTCTTTTCCATTGCTTCCTTTCTCCCCCTTTTCTTCCTGTATTCCTCTCTTGCCCACTACTGTCGGTTTCCTATTCACTCGCGTAGTTTAAGGAAGCAGGAACAACAGGAGGGAGAAACTAGAGAAAACGGAGTCCAGTTTGTTTTAGGAGAAGGAGAGAGAGAGAGCGAGGAGAGAGAGAGAGAGAGAGAGATGAGGGAAGTGGAATGTTGAATGGAAAATAAACATATTAAGGGCATTTTCATGGGGTCTTATTCGTTTTTCTTATTTTCTTCTTCCTCTTTTTTTCATTTCCCGAATACTTCAACATCAGTGGTGTAGTTTTGAAGTGATGCAAATTTTGCATAGGTACCCAAGTACCTTCAATTGATCTAACTATTTTTTATTTTTTAAATCAACAAGATGATAATATTTTTAAGTAAAAAATCCCTTCATCTGGACAGCATCTGGTAGTGAGCCAAGGATGCTGGCCGCATTGCCCCTCTGTATGTCCAATTTGATCAAATCAGATTGGAACCCATTTACCATGGCACGATTGTTACTGTGATAGAAATTTCAAATACAAAATATACATTTCATAGTTGGTCAAGTGGTTAAGGCTCTGGTATGGTTCGGATCCTATTCCAATGCATGTATTTCTTCGTATTTGTATGAGCACATAATAATAGTACCAACTGCTGGATTAAAGGACTCTCTAGTCCTATTTGACCAGCATAATAGCTGAATTAAAAAACATGATTAATTTTTTTCTAACCAGATTGTCCCTTTAAGTGCAAGGCCTATTGTTAGTGCCGTGGTGTAGTGGTTACATGCAAAAAACTATTCGACGTTATTTCCCATACTAGTCTGAATATATCTAATACTCTCGATTTTATCGTAAAACAAATGAGAGTTGTACGATGTGCATAAATTTCAATCATGGATTGCTGTTACATGAACAAACAGTATAGAACAGTGCTTGGTGGACACTGTTCAATAGTATCTGATTTCAGTCATTGATTGGCTGTTCCATGGTCAACAACAGTAAGTAACCGCTGCTGTGTGGACACTGTTACAATAGTATCTGATTCGTCGTGCAGCTGTTACCATGGTAGCATCAGGACAGGAGGGGAGGTGGGGGGAGGCAGTTTTACATCAATTATTTACAATCATTTTCTAGTCTTGAGGATTTTCCTCTTTTCCGTATTTTGATTTTAATTGCCAACCCCCCTTTCCGACTTCTCTCCTCTCTCTTCTTCTTCTCTCTCCTCCTCTCCTCTTTCTTATTTCCTTCTCTCATCATCATTTTCATCTCTCTTTCCTCTACCTCTTTCCTCTTTTCCCTCTCTCTCTCTCTCTCTCTCTCTCTCTCTCTCTCTCTCCTCTCTCTCTCTTCTCTCCTCTCTTCTCTCTCTTCTCTCTCCTTGTCTGTCTATATCTCCCTATTTCAGCTTTCTAATATATTTGGAAGGGTTCCCTCAGTTCTCTGTGAATATGTGCATTATACGATTACTTCTGTGGCAGTGATTTCTTTTTCCTGCGATTGTTCTGCATCTTGTTTGTTTTATCCAGTTTGATGTTCTGAATTTTTTCTTTGACTTCTCTGGTTGTTTTGTACATTAAAATAGAATAACTGTTTATTGACAGTAATAATATTGACAAAGGGCGTCATTATTGCCTGAGGCAATCCCTGCATTCCCTGATCAAACACACATACGTCCAGCCGGCGTGAAGGGTAGAAGAAGGAGTATAATGATGAGTCGCTCTACATACCAATTCAGAAAGATCTGTGAAATAACTAGTAAAAAAATGTTATCATATTATTTTGTGTTAATCATTTTTACAACTAGTTGAAACTAGCACTAATAAATCTTTGCTAAACCCAGGACTTGAACCTCCGACCTCTAGGTTAAAAGTCCGCCGCTTTATCGATCACGCTTCTAAGGTGGGTTATCTGTGAAATATCTATCGATATCTCAACAAACAAAAAATACATGGGTTGTTGGTGCACAGTGCACAAACCAAATTTCTTGAGGCCTGTTGCAGAAAACTTGTGAGATCCTAATTGGGGGCTCATGGCGGTGAAGTTGTTAATGTGAATAGCTGGGGCTATTCAGATCAGAGGTCAAGTCCATGATTTAATGTGTCTATTACAGCTAGGATTCAGTAAAAATAATATAAATACTCTTTTGTTTATTACCTAAAATCATTCAATTTATTTAAAAAAGATTTAATGCTTTTTATAATTTGAAATGGAAAGCTGATCCATGTGGTCATGCAGTTAAATGTACAGCTAACTAATAAAGTTCAATATAATCATCTTCTCATCACGGATTACTTGCATACTTTATATTTCGTAAGGAAAAATTGAAGGGGCTTTATATCGTCGGAATGGGATTTTTTTTCTTCTCAGGACAGATAATAAATTGTGAGTCAGATTTTTAGCATAATTTGAGAAAAATGTTGTCAATAAATAGAATTAATTTCCCTCGTATGATGAATTGCGATAATTTGGCAACATTTTGTTTTTGCAGCATGGATACAAAGGAGTTGTTTCTTTGTAGACAACTAGACACAGATAAAAATCTTCTTATCTTGTGAATGAGGCAGGATTTGAAGATTTGGAGGAAGACAGTATCTATTATTCATGACCAGCTTCTCAGGGGTTGAAAGTCTCCCCTATACAGTACGACAGAGTGTATTGATGTTGGAATGACAGGGGTGGTCAAAATTTGTTGAATACACATTTTGACAACCACTGTCAAGATGTGTAGATACCACACGATAGTACATAATTATAATACAATGCTCTTTATATCCTGACAAGAATGAGAATACTGGCAGAATTATAACACAGGATTAAAGTTAAGATAAGCCAGACTGTCCTTCAAGTCGGGCTATAGTGCGCTGTGATTGGTTGAAACTCCGACTTGAGGGCGTGTCTGGCTTAGCTTAAAATCAATTTTTATTTCATAATTTGACCATTAAAAATCCCTTAATTTCACAGTCTAAAAACTAAGTGAAGTCTCATTTATTCGTGTGAAGCTTCTGGTGGTAGAGACAGACTCCTAAAACCAAGTCAAAATGAATAAGGCCGAATTATGAAACAGAATTAGATTAAATCTAAGAGTAGATACCGCATACGATTGACCCGCACGCGTGCAGTGAGGTCCATGATATGCACGCTGTCTCATCCATCTTGAGTTTCTTGAGTGTCCACCGGGTTCATCGGTTGATTAGCCACGCTTATTGTATTATTCATACCAGCCCACCGGTAGGTAGCCATCAGTTCTCTCTCTTTCTCTCACTCTCTCTCTCTCGGTCTCTCTCTCTCTCTGTCTCTTTCTCTCTCTCTATCTCTCTATCTCTATCTATCTCTCTCTCTCTATCACTCCCTCTTTCTCTATCAACTCTTCCTCTCTCTCTCTTTCTCTCTCTCTCTTTCTCTCTCTCTCTCTCTCTCCCACTTTCTCTCTCTCTCCTCTCTCTCTCCCTCTCTCTCTCCCTCTCTCCTCCCTCTCTCTTTTCTCTCTCTCTCTCTCTCTCTGGTGTATCAAGTGGACCAAGACACATGCGCTCCACCACTGAGTCAGGTTAGCCACAGTGACTAGATTCACTAGGTAACAGATAAAGGGAACTGTTATTATCATCGTCATTATTATTATATTTTTATGTCAATCACGATGTGAATAATACTTCCAAAATTTCTAATATTAAAAATTGGAAAATTTTAAAACAAAAAATAAAAAAAGAAAATTAAAAAAAAAAAAAAAGAATTAATAGAAAGAATTAAGTAAAATCCGCAAATGTTTGCGAATTGGACTCGAACCACCACCTCCAGGTTAACTAGTAACCTTATCGATCGAGCTACTGAACTTGTACCTAATAATAATAACAACAAGTATTTAGTAACTTGGGAATAACCGTAACCACCAGGCAGGTTATAGCTAAAAGCATTTTCTACCAGCTAAACTCAGAGTCCTAATTATTATGTAGTCACAAACTCAAACACAATATTATGGAATAATTCATGACCACGCTGAGGTTGATGCAGATTTACTACGAAGTAAACCTATACGCTAATTACTTTTGGTCGCATTAACTCAAACACAAATGAGAAAAATCATGCACTGGTGGATTCGAACTATGGATCCCTACGCTACTGGATTACCAGACCGCGTTAACCACTTGACTACAGTGCACGTTTTCGTGATTCGTGCACTGATAGAAAGAACTTCATCGGTTCAATGCACCTTACGACCGCATTACCATCATAACCAATGGCACCGCTATCTGCTTTCGTAAATCATGAGATCAAGACATTAGGCCGTACTGTCAACTTTGATATAAGGCTTTGTCATCTGAGATACTTAGATTAGAATTTGTTGGATTAATGGGACTTGTAAGTCCCATTAATCTTGTAAGTCCCATGGGAACATTATAAACAAAGTCCATTTTTCTCATTATGATATTTATGTTACTAAAATTATGTCAACTTTTATATTGGTGAAATATTAACATACGTTACTGAATTACCTAAATTAATATGCGTCATATTAAGAGGTATTCAGAATTTATAATGGTGTAAAGGTGCGTAGGTATATTTGATTTTTTAGCTTCCATCACATAGGTATGAATAAAACACAAGACCAGTTTTTATTTAATTTTGGTTTAAACGTCGCTTGCAATTGCATGGTCATATTGCGACTGGGTGTTATAACCTCTATTCGCAGTAAATTCACGCTACCCACATTAACCTCACACAGCCTAGGTTAAATTCGTTAATCTAATCCTGTTTCATAATTCGGGCCTATTGTTTTATAAAATAACAGGTCGTTCATGTTAGTTGATGAGAAAAGTCCCTTAAAGGTTATAATTATCTTAAAATTAATTATAATGCCGAATTTAAATTCAAGTAAAATACACCAAAAAGGTCTACTGTCCACAGAACGACTAGAATCATTCCATTCGGCTGTCTTCTTTTTCAAAGATGGCTGATGGAGACAGAGACATTTCAAAATAAGACCATAAACTACAAGAAGTAATTCCCTACCTGAGTTTATATTCCAATTTAATCCCCCGCCAAACCCCACTCCTTCATTCTCCTTTTCTCTCCACCTCTCCCTTCCTTTCTCTCCCTATCTCCCTTCCTTCTTTTCTTTTCTCCCTTCGTTCCTTTCTCTTCGCCCTTCCTTCCTTTCTCTCCCACTTTCTCTTCTTCCTTTCTCTCCATATTCCCCCTCTTATTTTCTCTTCCCTCTGTCTGCTCTCTCCTCTCTCTCCTTCTCTCTCTCTCTGTCTCTCTCTCTTCTCTCTTCTCCCTTCTCTTCTCTCTCTGTCTCTCTCTCTCCTCTCTCTCTCTTCTCTCTCTCTCTCTCTTCTCTCTGTTCCTCTCCTGTCTCTCTCTCTCTCTCTCCCTCCCTCCCTCCCTCCCTCCCCCCTAAAACTGATTTTTTTTATATCATTTCTCTCTCCATCCTTCATTATTTTCCCTCTTCCTTATGATCCTTAAACTTACCCCCTTTTTGCTTCCTTCTCTACATTTCTTTAATCCCCACTAATTGCTACTGTCCTCACTGCTACTCCCCTACTCTTTTTTTTATTTATTTACACTTTTTTATAAATCAAACTATTAAAAAAACAAAACAAAAAAATACAATAAATATATTACAAAATTTCCTTCTCTCACCTTTCCTTCTTCACTATCCTGTCTCCCTCTTTCTCTTTCGTTCTCTTACTTTTCCTACTCTCTCCCGCTCTCTTCCTCTCTACCTTAGCCTACTCTTCTCCATTCTTTCCCTCTCCGTCCCTCCCCCCTTTCCCCTTCTCGCTCCATCACTCCCCTCTCTCCCCTTCCTCTTCCTTCTCCTTCCTCTCTTCTCTCTTTCTCTCCTTCTCCACTCCCTTCTCTCCTCCATCTCTCCCTCTCTTCCTTCCTCTTCCACTATCTCCTATTAGCCTACTCTTCTCCAATTCTTTCCTCCCGTCCTCTCCCCCACTTTCCCCTTCTCCCGCTCCATCACTCCCCCACTCCTTCTCCCCTCTCTCTTCCCTTTCACCGATTGCATTTCCGGAAAGGTAATATTTTTGCTTGAGGAATTAAACCTCAAAGCATGGAAGGAGAGAGGACAAGAGGAGGAGGAGAGGGAGAGGGGAGGAGGCAGAGGCAATCACGTTGGATTCTGACATAAACCTAACGACTTGTAGGAGATATACTAAACTTTAGCTTTTAATGTTGGGATGGATGATCCTTTTTTTCTCTTTTCCAAAGGAGTTTCACGTTGTGAACTTTCGTCCAACCAGACTTTGCCTCTTTCAATAACCCTTCATAACAGCGTCAATTTTTTATATAGTTATTTAAATCTAGTTAAGGAATTTTATATTATAGATATAATATAGACATATCGTCGGCGAGAAGGTAAAACTGACCAAGTGACAGTTGGTCATATCTTGATTTTTCGTTACTCTGGTCGGAAATTAACCCAACTATTGTCTAAAAATCAAAAGTTTGGTAGTATTCAAACATATGCGCGGGAAAAAGCGAAAAAAACAATTTTTACCTGAAAGACTGGTGGAGATTTTAATGACCGAATGGTGATGGTCTAATTCAGATGGTCAGTTTTACCTTCCAGCCGACGATATTATGTAGTTCCATCCGTAAATTATGTATAAAAAAGGCACCTACCTACTTTTCTAACTAAATTGCTTTTCTATGTTACAGGTACATATGAAGTTTATGGATAAAATCACCCAAGTATACATCGTTTGTCATGAACTATATCCTACTTCTACTTGAATAATTGTAAGTTCATCAGTTTTTTGTTAATAATTGACAGATTTACCAACTTTTTTGTTCCTCTGGGATTGATAGGAAAAATAGGTGGAAGAAATACCACCCTAATTGGCACAGCAAGAGTTCTGCAAGTTTAGCAATTTGTATGAACCAACAAAATAGGAGCATTTGTTTAGAAAATCAGCAAAGTTCTACGGATATGGCCCCCTTGGTCCCTAATGTGTAACATTTTACTCCCGTGGTCCCTATTTAGGTAACATTTACCCCCGCTTCCCCTACTTTGTGAAACTCATTTCCCCTCACAACTCACATCTTGTGGGTTATTGCCTCCTCTTCCCTCTCGCCTCTCTCCCCCCTCTGCTCTACTTCTCCGAAGAATTGGTTAACTTTTTCGCGTTAATTAAAATTACTTGTTTCAATTAAGGAAATTGGTTAATTTGGTTTAACTTGTTAGCGAGAAAACAGAAAGATATATTCTTGCGCTTGGGTTTTTCGTCGGAGGGGGGGTTGAAGCAGCCCCTTATACCGCGAAAACTTTTTCAGTAACTGACGAACTTAATTCTACAATAAAATGCTGAAAATTGGGAAAAGTTTCTGTGTGTTTGAGAGAGGGAGAAAAGTTTGAGAGAGAGAGATACAAAATAGTGTTGGAAGAAGAAGACGTTGATAAATTTTCTAAAGGGGAAAGAATATGTGGGTGAGAGAATGAGGATAGGAGGAGAAAAATTGGGGGAAGAGAGAGAAATTGGGAGAGAGAGTTGGAATGGGGGAGGAGAGAGAGATGGAAGAGTTGGTGAGAGAGAAAGAGAAATTGGGAGAGAGACTTTTTTAACTGGGGAGGGTGAGAGAAGAAAGGAGAGAGAGAAATTGGGAAGAGTGATAAATTGGGAGAGAGAGTAAAATTGGAGAGGAAGGAGAGAGAGAATGTTTAACTGGGTGAGAGAGAAATGAGAAATTGGGAGAGAGAGAGACTTTTACTGGGGAGAGAAGAGCGGGAGAGACATTGGGGAAGAGATTTTTGAAAATGGGTGAGAGAGTTTCTGATAGAGAAATACATACAGGAAGCATAGATTGGGAGGAGTAGAGAGAAATGTTTCTGCGGTGTGTGGTTTTTTTTCTCGCTCGAAATACAGCTGAAGAAATAAATTGAATTTGTTTAACTCTAGCTCTCACCCCAACTGAGCTTAAACTGGTAGTTTGAGCTATAACTTTAGCAGTTAGTTTGGTTTTCTATGTCTGATATTATCTTGGTTTTTAGTATTAGCTGTGGTTTTTTCATGTGCACTTTTTTTTCGTCTACATTGATGTTGTTATTTTAATATCGCACGTATCTTTAATTTTGTCTAAAATTTTTTAGTTGTCTGTAAATATAGAAAATAATTCTGTTTCTCTACAGTTTATTCTTCCTAATTTCTTTTTCAAGAAGAGAGAAAGAATTACATGTCTAGAACGAAAAAAAGGAACCTAGGAAGAACATATATGTAGTCTACCAAATAAAAAACTCGAGAATGTATAGATGACCTGAGACACAAAAGGTCAGAAAGAAATATGTATTACATAGAACTCCATGTCTAGAACACACAAAGTCTAGAAAGAACAATGAGCTTACCACTAGACCTCCATTGTCTAGAGACTCTAGAAACACAAAGGTCCCAGAAGAACATCATGTATTCTACCATCTAGACCTCCATTGTCTAGAACACACAAAGGTCCCAATAGAACACCGAGGACCAGAAAGTATTTCACAGCCGATTTTCTCCACTTGAGAACCTTTGAATTGTTTGGAAAGAGTAATCCCCGAGAGCTCTGCTGTGACCTTTGTAAGGACTGGAAATCTTTGAATTCAATTTCTTTATGCATTTGTGCAGCAATAAGAGCCTGAGGTAATCTGTCTGTGAAGAGTAGGTCAGGAGTGGTTTCAGGAGGGCTATTGTTGACTCTTGTATTACCAAGCACTAGTGGTTGCAGTGGTTAAGATGTTGGACTTTCATTTATTTGTTTACAAACAATGAACGCGTGGACTCTTTTCTAAAATATGAACTAGCTAGAACATGGATTCGTGGATCGGATCCCTTTCGATGCATGGATTTTTCGCATTTATTTGAGAATGTGGCAATATGAAGTATCTAACAAGACTCATTGAAGTCTAACGTGAAGAGATCTTTTAACCAAAGATAGAAAATGAAGACAAGATCTTTTGATGAGTATGCTGTGTATCAAGCAACAGTTTAAAGGCTGGCAGTTCATTTTGTTTGTTAAATAAAAAAACAAAATTGTTTCTCTCTAGAAGTTAACCTTTAACTGGAGTGAAGCGTTCGCTAAATACTTACTTACTTTCGTGTCCCTGTGTGATGTCATGGTGGTGGAAGGATTGATATGAGTGAAGCCTATGGTCGCCCAGAACTATCGTTTTGGGCTCCTTCCGTGTCCAGTGTGAAGTGTCTGGTGTATGTGTAGTGTGTTGAAATGTTGCACTTAAAAATATTTTTTTTAATTTGGATTTTTTAAATTTGATGTTGGTTAATAATCCAGCTTCCAGCGATTAGTTTTTAACAAAGGCATACTTCGCCCCGGATTAAAAACAATAAAATTAGTAATAAAAATTAATGATGTTCTTTATTATTTTTTTTTTTTTTGTACTTATTTCTAAGGTTTTTTCTAATTATTGTTATTAATTTGTTGTTGCAGATTGTTTTTAAATAAAAATAAAGTGTAAATCAAAAATTAACCTGATAGCTCACATCTAGATTTATAGTTTATCTAGATTCCTATTAGGTGCCTAGACCTTTCCCAGATTTAAAACCACCCCTGAAAGTGTTCAGAATCCAAAAACATCTTTCCTTTGATGAAATAATCCCAACTTCTGGCTGACTGCACACATCCGCACCAGAGATCTACAAGATTCATTGTGTCTTTATCAAAATCACAAAATTTTCCTACGTCATTTTTTCCAGGTTCTTGGCTTTACATTGAGTGCGTCTCATAATCGCATTGTAAAAATGAGATTATCTTAGAAATTATAGTGGGACATTTTTATGTTGTTTCAGTTTGAAATTTGTTCCCATTATCTAACGGTCTAGTCTTACATCATCTGTAACTATGGTACATCATGATTAGAATTTGTCATTAGTAGGAGGTCTATCTGTTCCAATCAACATCAACTTCATGCTGTAACAAAGTATGTACTTTACTTTCGTAATATATACTAGTACGTTATTGTTTAAAGGTGAAGTATTTATTAAATTTCAATTTTAAATGAATGCCGTAGGCATTATCACCACCTTGATCAGGCTTTGTTTATATTTATTTCTAAATTGTTAATGTTCATTGTATATAATTACAGGTTTTCATAAAGTTCACCAGGCCTAGGTTTCTCGAAAACGACTCAGAATATCAAAAAACGCAAAAACCGTATGCCTTTATATTTAGAGGAATTGATTTTCAGTCAATTTTTTTTTGCCTACACGGCCCAGTCAGGCTGGGCATGGAAACTTTAAATCTTAATAGAATGGTATGTTTTGTGGCATATTGTTTTAAAGGTCATATTGAGAGAAGTTCATTACAATAAATTTCAGTGTGCTACGACTTACCGTTCTTGAGATAAGGGTCGGACGTCCTGCGTAATATCCATATATTTAACTATAACTCGTAACCGTAAATTATGAGAAAATTTCTTGATAATAATAACTCCTTATGACAAGACCTTCGAACAAGTTAAATCGACATACTTGTTGATGTTAGTTTCTGGTCAGTTTCGTCAGCCAGCCGGACGTAACAGTCGAAAAAAATTTAACGAAAAAAAAAAAATCAAGTTTTAACTTGTTCGAAAGTTCTTGCCATAAGGAGTTATTATTAGCAAGAAAAATTTTCTCCATAATTTACGGTTAACGATTTATAAGTCAAAATATATGGATATTACGCAGGACGTCCGACCCTGTATCTCAAAAACGGTAAGTCATAGCACACTGAAATTTATTGTAATGAACTTCTCTTAATAAAACCTTTAAAACAATATGCCACAAGACATACCATTCTATTTAAGATTTTAAAGTTGGTCCATGCCCAGCCTGACTGGGGCCGTGTAGGAAAAAAAAAATTGGCTGAAAATCAATCCGCCTAAATATAAAGGAATACGGGTTTTTGCGTTTTTTGATATTCTGAGTCGTTTTCGAGAAACCTAGGCCTGGGTGAGACTTTATGAAGACCCTGTATGTAAATAAAGCTTGATCCAAATATTTATAAATAAATAAAAAAAATTTCATCTTAGAAAAAAGTCATCATAATTTTAATCGCTCAGACTGGCAATATTTTTTTCTCGTAGGTATACATCGAACTTGAACCACCAACCTCCTGACTACGGACCGTATAAAAGGCCGACATTCCTATGAGATAAGAAAGAAAAACTAATTAATTTAGTAAATGAATATTGGGAAAGCTAGCTATTAGGATATACGAAAAAGGTTAAAACATCGTTTCATTTAGGAGGTGTACACCTGTTTTTCCGAAAAACATTTAGCTGAACTCAGCAAAAAACGAATTTACAAGGGTTTTAAAATTAAAGAAATTTACATTCTCAAACATCCCCCAAAAAAGTGCAAGAACTCCAGAAATACCCTCCCTACAATTCTATATGCATACTTACTATAGGTACTTATGTAATTGTGTCCTCTACTCCTCTTATTCCTATATATCTAACCCCCCTTTCTCCTTTGTATTTTTACACTTACAATTTTATCTTTTCTCCTAACTTTTCTCCCTATTCTCTCCCTCCCTGTTTTTTTTTTTTCTCTTTTATCCTACCTCTCTCTCTCCTCCTCTTTATTCTCTCTCTCTCTCTCCTCTATCTCTCTCCTTCCTCTTTCTTCTCTCTCTCTCCTCTTCCTCTCTCCTCCTCTTTCTTCTCTCTCTCTCCCTCTTCCTTCTCTCCTTCCTCTTTTCTCTCTCTCCCTCTTCCTTCTCTCCCTTCCTCTTTCTTCTCTCTCTCTCCTCTTCTTCTCTCCCTTCCTCTTTCTTCTCTCTCTCCTCTTCTTCTCTCCCTTCCTCTTTCTTCTCTCTCTCCCTCTTCCTTCTCTCTCTTCCTCTTTCTTCTCTCCCTCCTTCACTACTAATTAGTTTCTATCAACTATTAAATCAGCTCAATTTATTACATTTCTCGATATTAGAAAAAAGAGACATAAGCATTCCCCACCCCTCTCCTCTCTCTCCCTCCCATTTAATTTATATTAATTTGTTTCCATACCTTGCGAGATCTCAATATCGGTTCCGATGGTGTGCACCTTCAAAGTGCTTTTCCACAGGATCATCCTTAAAATATACAACACTTAGATTTTCCTTAATCCTTCATCATGATTTTAGGTTTTTCCTAAGTATATTTTTTCCAACAATTGTATTCCTTTTTTGTACAATTCTACATATCGCTACGCTATGACACAGTTTGATTATGGCCAATTGAACCATATGGAGATCTACAGATTCCATATTGGTTGTTCTTTCCAATCTTTCCTATTCCTTTTTGAAAGATGTAAATTCTATGCCCTACGCAGTCAGAGTTCCTTCTTCTTCTTAACGCATTTGGTTTTTCTTACCTATTCTTTTGGGAAGATACGAATTTCATGTCCCTACAAACGTAGAAGTCTTTCCTACTGAAAAGCCGAGAAGATTGAGGTAGGTACACTCTAGGTAGTGTTTATGTTAGAGGAAGTAAGAGAGAAATTCTGTATCCCAGATGTACAAAAAAAACTTAGCATGTCGTAATTCTGCGCTCTTCCTCTCTCATCTCTTATCCCACTTTTCCCTTTCTTCTCCTTTGCACTTTCTCAACTCTCCTCCTTTTCCTTCTGCTCCCTTCTACTACTTCTTCTCCTCTTCCTCCCTCCTCCCTCTTCTTTACCTCCCCTCTCACATCTCTACTCTCCTACTACTTCTTCTCCTCTTCCTCCCCCTCTCTGCCTCTGTTCTCATACATATCTCCTACTCTCCTTCCTTATTCCCCCCCTCCCTTCTCTATCTCCCCTCTCATCTCTTTCCTTTTCCTTCTTCTCCCTCCTTCTCCCCCCCCTCCTCTTTCCTACCTCCCCTCTATTTTCTTCTCCTTTTAGTTCTTCTCCCACCTCCTCCTCCCCCTATAACCTATCCTTCTATTCCTCTCCCTCTCATCTCTTCTCTTTTTTCTTCTCGTCTCTTTTTTCTCGCTTCCAATTGGAGACACAAATTTTCTTTTATTACTTCTAACTTGTAACTTGTGTAAGCACCTCTAACAAAATGTAAATGATTGTGGCCCTCCTCTTCTCTTCTTTATCTTCCTTTCCTATTGTTTTTTTTCTCTCTCTCTCCCCTCGCCTTTTTCTCCCTTCTCCCCTTCTCTCTCTCTCTCCTCTCTTCATTAACATCTCTCTACTTCATATATTTGTTCATTTTAATCTTCTTTTTAGAGGCCTACTTTCTTTCTCTCTCTCTCTCTCTTCCTCTCTTCTTCTCTCTTATTTCTCTTTATTCTTGCCTTCCCCAATTCCTTTATTATTTTTCCATTTTCATTCTCTTCGTGTTCTCTTCTTTCCTCATTATCTCTTACACACTTTCTTTCTACTCCTTCTTCACCTTCTCTACATAAGCTGTCTTTTCACCTATTTTTGTCTTGCTCTTTTAATAATTTCTCTTTCTCGTTTTTCTTTATTAACTTTCCACTCTTTTTATCATCTTCTATTCCTCCCTTTCCTTCTCCTATTTTCATCTTCTTTCAAATTTCCTCAAACTATTTCCTTCCCCTCAGTCCATTTACCTTTTGACATTTTCATGTCTTTGCTCTGGCACATAACCAAAATTATGTGACGAAATTATGTAACGAAATTATGTAACGATATTATGTAACGAAATATCGAATTGTAAAGGGAGAGAAGTCTTCTAATATCGGATATCGATATTATGGTTTCGATATTATCGATATACCTAATATCGATATTTTCGTTTCGATATTGCAACCCTAAGAGAAGAGAGAAGGTATGTGTCATGCGCACAATACGAAATTTGGTCAGTTGGGTTTTGGACCTTGAATAGTAAAGATGAAAATGTCGAAATGGTTGCAGACTCGTATGCAAGCGTTTTTTTTTAGAGGGGGGGGGGGGGGGTTAACGCCGCTTTCAACTGCATGATCATAATATATTATGACGACAGTTTAATCATTATAATTATCATGGAATTTGGTTCAACTTTTTTGCCCTGAAAAATGTTAGTTTAGAGGAAATATCATTCAATTTCATCAACTACATACATATTTTCTCAATCTTTTAATTTATTTATGTAATTGTATAATATAGATGTTATCTCCTTTATCTCCCCTGTTTTTCTCCTCTTTCCCCTCCTCCTCCTGCTTTCTCTCCTTCTCCTCCTCCATCTCCTCCTCTTTCTCCTCCTCCTTTCATTGTCTGGCATCTCCCTTGTAAAGAGTGCAAATCCCATCATAGTAAATCTTGCCTGTACCTTATGCTCTCTCAAATTTAATTAAAACTTAGAGGGAGATGAATAAAGGAGAGAGGGAGGGAGAGAGAGAGAGAGAGAGAGAGAGAGAGAGAGAAAGGTCAGAATAAATTAGCCGTAATTTTTACTTTCCTTATCCTATAATAAGGAAAGTATTGTATTCGTCGAAAATTTGACCTACCCAGTTTTTCACATTTCTGGACGAATCATAGCCTCAGGATACCAAAAAAGTTGTTTTTAGCCATTGGTCCGTGCGTCTGTCTGTCTGTCTGTCTGTCTGTCTGTCTGTGAACAGGATATCTCAAGAACGGTAAGAGCTAGAGACTTGAAATTTGGTATGCAAATCAATTTTATACACCAGACGAACCACGAAACTTTTGGTTGAAATCGGCCGCAAAATGCGGCCTCAGGGCCGCAAATATTGGCCGCAAGCGCCGCTTCTATGAATTGGTTAAAGATACAAAAAAAGTTACAGAACAACATTTTCTTAGATTAAAAAAATAATAGGGGTTTGCTCTGATCATTTTTTTGATATCTTGAACTTTTCGGACCTCGGCCCCAATTTACCGGACCCGCTCAGACTAACTTTTTTATTATTCATCCTAGATGGGGATTGTGACATATCAAATCCAATGATTTTGAGGTGCTGATTACGAATTTGGCTTTAATTTTTAGCTGACTGTTACCTTTGAGTCACCAGTGGCTTTTGGTCCTGTTCCCATTCCTAATATGATAAGGAAAGTCGTGTGATGTTTACACCAGATTTTTATTTATTTTCTGCGCCTTCTTTCTTTTTCAATTGCTTTTTTTCTGTGTTTTCAGTCTGTTTATCTCTTATCTTAGATTATTTTATTCCCTCTTCTTCAGCATTCAATTTTTACTTTCCATTAATTTCCATGTTGTCTGCAGCACAACTGAGGGAGGTATGAAACACTGAGAGAATGAAATGAGAACGGATGTAAAATTTAGATGCTTAATTCTGGGTGTTGGACAAGATATTTCTTATTAATTCAAATAATAATGCGTAGTAAGGTTACGAGAAAAGTTACTTTTAAAATGTTATACTTTTAAAAAGCGTTGAATGTACCGGTTCTCGTAGGATCTCCGAAGAGGTGATCGAGGTTTAGACTTCGTGATGCTGACATTCTGACTCAATCTAGGCTGGGTGAGGTTAATATGGGTAACAGGTATGTGAGTTTCCTGCAAATGCAGTAACACTCCCTCGTCATATGGCCATGTAGTTGAAAGCGACGTTAAACCCAAAAAATATGTTATTCCTATTGGTTTTTTTAAGAGTTCCTGTATTCATTTATATGACGGTTAGTCTTTTCTTAGATGTACGTCAACTGGTCATACACACCACTTCTGTCATATCTGATCCAAAGGATTTATTCTTCCTTCGAATATTTTAAATATTGAAATTTGAATAAGGATTTAAGGAACTATCTTTGAAATTATTTATATTTACAAAACTCAACATCTTCAGAAAAATACGGATAGAATATTTCTTCCGTTTAATCAGTGGAAGGATATCTAAGGCTAGCCTGTCAACCAGGAAACAACGCGAGCGTGGCTCTTAAATATTTTTTTAACACCCCCGATTTTCTTAATATAATTTTCGTTTAAATGATTGTCTCGGTTACCCAGGGCCCAAGGGTCTCCACAACAACTTTGCAAAGTCATACAGGCAACAATGCTTAATACAACTTTGAGAGGCTAACATTATCTTCAATTTAAGATCGCATCAAATCTCCTCGTTCAACATGTTGACAAGCCTCCACCCCCATTAATTCCCCCCTCCTCATCCATCATCACCTCCACCTGTATTTGGCTCACACCCAAAATAATCCGTCCGCGCCTTTGAGTCCTTCCAAAAACCTCCCTTCTTGAAGCCCCCCCGAGAAAAGCTTATTTCCTAAACTGCTTTCTTAATTTGTCACCCTCTGTGTTTTTAACAAATTAGGAAATGAAAAATCAAAATATTTAATTTCTAGGTGCACAAAAGGTCGAAGATTATAAAGAGGAATTATTGCTGTCCAATTTAACCCTTTTGTTTACAAACTTTTTCCTATTTACTCTCCTTCTCTACGTTGTTTCCTTCTCACCTTACTCTACTTACCTCTTTCTCTCTCTCCTATTTTCTCTCTCCCTTACTCTAACCCTTCTTCTGTCTCTCTCTCTCTCCTCCTGAACTTTCCTCTCAATTAAGTTAATTAGTTGAAAGAGAGAGAGAGAGAGGGATGGAAGGAGGCTTAGGCCACACTAAGAGGGCATTGTTTTCAAGTTAAGCCCTCTGTCTGAAGGAGGTTGCCGGGACTTTTTAAGTACTTTATGTCCCGTGTCTTGAAATTTTAATTTTTATTGTCCTCCCTCTCTCTCTCTCTCTCTCACCCTTTTTTTGTTTTCATTTTCTCTTTCTCTCTCTTCCTCTCCTCCCTATTCTCAATTTCTCGCTTTCGATTTTGTCTCTTTTGTTCCGACTGTTCCAATCTCTTTCTCCCTCTTTCGTTTGTTTGCACAGTTCATTCTCTCTCTGACTCTCATTCTCTTTATATGTTTATTTTTCTTCTTCTTCTCTCTCTCTCTTCCTCCTCCTATTCTCATATTTCTCCCTTTCGATTGCTGTCTCTCTTTGTTCCGACTGTTCCTATCTCTTTCTCCTCTTTCGTTTTTGCATTCTCTCACTCATTCTCTCTCTGACTCTCATTCTCTGTTTATCTTCTCTCTTTCTCTCTCATTGACAATCTCTAATTCCGTCACTGGTTGTTGCTCCTCTAAACCAATTGTCCTCACGAGGCTCCGACATCCAAAGTACAGAGCTGAAAAAATTCGAACTTGGGTCACGTAGAGTGATGCTTCCGATAGAACAAGGTGACTACTATCTCTTTCTTTATGTACCTCCTCCTCTCTCTCTGACTCACACTCTCTCTCACACTATCTCACCTCTCCTCCTCTCTCTTCTCATCCTCATCCTCTCTGTCTCCTCACTTCCTCACTCACTCCCCTCTCTCTCTCTACTCTCTCTCTTGCTCACCACTCACTCACTCTCTCGTCTCTCTCTCTCAAATCCTCTCTCTAATCTCTCTCTCTCTAACTCACCTCACTCACTCTCTCTCTATTTCTTTGTGTACCTCCTCACTTTCTCCGTCTGAAACTGTTTCAAAATCTTTTTCCGTCTCTTTCGCATTCATCTGGCTCTCTCTTCCTTCCTCTATTTCTGCATCTCGCCGCATCACCAACATACACACTACCCTCCCGGTTCCCACCCTCTCCCTTCGCCCCGCTTCTTATAGCTGTCCACTTTACGGTTCTTGAATTCGACTAATTTGTTTCAAAATTTCCAAGGAGCGCGCCACCTTTTCCAGTAAGAGCCCTACCGCCTTTGAGAGGAACTGCCATGAGGTACGGGGAACTTTTCTTTGTACGCGAGAACCTGCCAGACTCCTTTGTGTGGCGTTTTTGAGACGCCGGAACCTTTTCTTCCTTCCGGGTCACTTTGAGTGGCGTCGCAAAGTGTTTGATACTACTATTGTATAAACCCGCTACTTCAGACACATATGGATGGCAAAATGGCCGAATATTAACATATGGTACAAATGAAATTGCTAAGTAATTTGACATATTCCAATTTTTATTTTTAAAGAACTGAATAATATTATTTAAACCTTACCTGTACATCAAAGGTTGCCATACGACAAGATACTTATAACCTTTTTTTAACAATATACTAATAAAAACATTAACATTCTTAACAAATTTCCAATCATTTCAATTTGACTAATTTCAATATATTTGTAGTTTTAGTAGATGTGAAATAATAATATATGTACATTCAATTTTCGAGCTGGCTAAAACTCAAGACATCATTTATGTCAATTATTCGGCTCTCTTTTAGATGAGAGGTACCAGAAAAATTCGAGTCAGGTCGACATCCGAATTTTTTTATGAAGATTCATAATTAATTAATAAGACTTTATGTCGGAACAGATTAAAATACATTTAATAATAATAAGACACTTAAATATTGATCAGCCTGTTTTTACGTATTAATTTCAGTAAGAAATTGATAAGAATATTAAATCCATCTCATTTTTCCAATTCGGCTATTGCATAAGTAAAATAAAACGAAAGCAACCTTCTTCTTCGTGTGTTTCTCTGCTCGGATATAATTTTATTACACTCACAATGTCTTGATTCTAATAGTTCTAATTTGCAACGAGCATGAAATTGCTTTCTCTGAAAGTTTGCAAAGCTCCAACAATTTTTGCAAGCACGCTATCTGTATTCTCCTTCAATTTTGTTTTTCTCTTTTTATTTATTTTTATAACTTCCACCTATTTGGATCCTAATGTGCACTGGCTTTTTTCCTATTGCTGGTTCCTACTTGCACTCTCGGTGATCTGGGTTCGATTTCCAAGAGTGTGAGAGTTTTTCTGCTCTGTACATGCCATCGATGTTCGGGGTCCAATCATAACTCGTGAGAAAATGAGAGTATGAGTGAACTTCGGACATCACAGTAAAGAGCAGATTTTTTATCCTATTGGTAATCGAACTCATGACACCATTCGTGCAAATCTATGCTTTATTTTTTCCTTTAAAATGAGTTTGTTTCTGAAATATTTGTGTTAATCAGAACTACTCAAACTCAATTTACTGGATTTTTGATCAACTTGGTATTCGAACCAATGACCTCCAGGATACAAGTCCACGCTTTATCGATCCATCTACTGAGGTCGGTATTGTATGTATGTAGAAGTAATAACGATAGCCATAATAAAATATCCTCAACACAGTAGTGCTTGCTTGATTATCTCTGTTCAAAACCACTCAGGCGTCACTAATTCTAAAACAAATCAGTTCAGTACCGCTTCATCCTTTAGAACCGATCTTCTGTGATGTGCCTTTAGAAGTTTTAGAAATGTTTCTGCTGGATCTATTCTTTAGAATTGATATCTTGGTTTATGTTCTGTGAATAATGGAAATACATGAATGAGGAACTATTCAAGATTCTTAAGAAACATAAGACCAGGTGCACGATGCCATCATGCACACGCGTGTGTGTGTGTGTGTGTGTGTGTGAGAGAGAGAGAGTGTGTGTGTGTGCGTGTGTGTGAGAGAGAGAGAGAGAGAGAGAGAGAGAGAAAGAGGTAGATAGTGTATGTGTGTGTGCGTACGTTCGTACGTGTGTGAGAGAGATATTGTGTGTGTAACACATCGCTCATGTTAACCAATAACGAGTAAGGATAGCTTCGAATCTATTGGTTTTTAGGAAATCTTCTGTCCACCCCACTCAGCCTAATATCAGTGGCTAATGTTTGTTACTGTCACAGCCTAAACGGAAAGCAAAATACCTACCGGTTTCCATTGATCGTGGTTGTCGAAAGAAACTAAACACAAAATTGTATCAGAAGTAATGTGAAAGTACTTATAACAATACCTTGAAAAAATAAATAAATGGATCAGAAATTCGGATAAGATCCAGGGTTTCAATTCAACTCATAATTTAGCAGTACATTTTTTTTTAAAAGTTAAAATACATTTAAATGTATTTTACTTTAAATTTATTTTAAAATTAAAATGTATTTTAAACACTCTCATTTTGTTACTATTTCTGTATACTCGTATCAATTTGATGTTCTGCAATCTGCTCGCTCTATTCTATAAAAACTTTAAGAGTTCCGTGTGAGCTTTTAGAAAATAATTGATGGATCTAATATACTCACCCAAATAACTCACCCACAATCCTCTTCGAAATCTCCTCACATCCATCAATTTAATCCACTAATCCTCCGGCCAGACTCACACCCATTTAAGGAACACATCGTTCAGAAAAGTTCAACGCTAAATAAATCATAATTATCTTACCTACGTACATACATATAGTAACATGGTGTATATAACTCTCACTTTTCTGTACTGATTAAAATAGAGAGGTTAGTTGATGACATGGATATTCAGAACTATTACCCGCTGATGAGAGCAAATAAGCTCGAAAGAGCTGTCCAGGTATGTTCTGATATTCATGTACATCTAATACAACTTCTCACTTTTCTGTTTATACTGATTTTAACTATAAAGTTAAAAAACACCACTTTTATACAGGGTGTAACAGACTAAATGTAAAATCTCTTAAGAGGTGGTAGTATAGATCATTTCCAACCATTAATGTTCTATAACACTTTTGATTTAACTCAGTGGTTCTCGAGATATTATTTTTTTGAATTATTTTTACAAGTCCCCTGCCGCTCGACAAAGAATGGCATCTAACTCCGTAAATACAATAGATGAAGCAATAAATTTAACTTTCTCCATAAGATAACAATATTTCACTATTATTTAGAATAGACTTATTCATAAAAAGTGCACACGGACTGAAAAAAATCGGCAGCAGCGGAAAATTTATCGCGAACATGAAATCCACCTGAAACTTCAGCCGCCATTTTCTCAAAATACTGCCCTCATAAAGTATTGGTTTCATTTATGTAAAAACTTGCTTGAAGTCTTATCTTTCAGAAAATATGACACACTTGATATAAAACTTTCATTTTTTATTGAAACCAAGAGAAATAAAAAAAAAGTCAGTCAGTACTACTAACTGTACCTACTAGGCTACCATCCTACTTTTACCTAGGGAACTAATTTTTTTCTTCAATTTGACAAATTATGGTTGCCATTTATTTCCAACGGCCCAAAAGTTTGCCTCAGTAGACTCTTAACTTGGAGGTCACTGGTTCGAGTCTCAAGTGTGGCAAATTAGTATGTACGTATCCATGTATGATACTTTTAGCTGTGGTGCTTCAGAAATCAATATTAATCGTAATTGTTCATTTGTTCATAAGAGGAAAGGGTCTCAATGATAAAATGGTTTGAATGAAATGAAACATAACAATGTACCTACATAGTTAACACCCACAGGTAAAGGCGGTACGGTAAATACTGAACATTCATAGGTTGGTACATAGTGGTACAAATTATTATGTTAGTAGGTACCGAATTTTAATAAAACACATGGAATACTAAAATATTAAGGTCAATTAGTAGTCACCGTGGCAGAGTGAGTTAGCGTGCTAGGCGTTGCACGCATGGTGACGTGGGTTCGATCCCCAGCGGGACAGGAGTTTTTCTGCTCTGTACTTGGATGTTCGGGGTCCACTCATACCTCGTGAGGAAAAATCAGTATTTATGTACTTGTATGAGTAACGACCAGTGGCGGCATTACCAGAGTAAAAAGAAATTAATGTAATAGAATAAATCGAAAAGTAAAGGAGGCTCTTAGTAATGCTGCGCTACCCACAAAAAATGTGAAGAGGCCTTGTGCTTCACCACAAATAAAACCATACATACATACTAAAATATTAAGGTCAATTAATCACGATCGTGGTGTCACAATAGCTCAAACTCGTCTTACTAAATATTTGCCATACTTGAGACTCGAACCAGTGACCTCCAAGTTAAGAGTCCGCAGCCTTATCAATGAATCGACTGAGGCTAACTTTTTGGGCCGTTGGAAAGTAAATGACAACCATAATTTGTCAAATTGAAGAAAAAAATTAGTTCCCTAGGTAAAAGTAGGATGGTAGCCTATTAGGTACAGTTAGTAGTACTGACTGACTTTTTTTTAGTTTCTCTTGGTTTCAATAAAAAATGAAAGTTTTATATCAAGTGTGTCATATTTTCTGAAAGATAAGACTTCAAGCAAGTTTTTACATAAATGAAACCAATACTTTATGAGGGCAGTATTTTGAGAAAATGGCGGCTGAAGTTTCAGGTGGATTTCATGTTCGCGATAAATTTTCCGCTGCTGCCGATTTTTTTCAGTACGTGTACACTTTTTAAGAATAAATCTGGTCTAAATAATAGTGAAATATTGTTATCTTATGGAAAAAATTAAATCTATTGCTTCATCTACTGTATTTACGGAGTTAGATGCCATTCTTTGTCGAGTGGCAGGGGACTTGTAAAAATAATTCAAAAAAATAATATCTCGAGAACCACTGAGTTAAATCAAAAGTGTTATAGAACATTAATGGTTGGAAATGATCTATACTACCACCTCTTAAGAGATTTTACATTTAGTCTGTTACACCCTGTATAATGGAAGCTAGGTAGATAGATTGATATAGAATTATAGAAGCTTAATAACTATCTCTTGTAATTATAGTTCACTGCAGATAACAACTTACCATCCAGCTAGGTAAGACGCATTATTTTTTTCTCTCCATATACACACTCTTTTACCCCCCCCCCTCCCCCCCCCTCCACCTCTTCACCCTCACGAAGAAAAATATATAAATCCAATTTCCCAATTTGAGTACTTATCGAACACCGAACTTTCTTTTCGGAAAAAAAGTTCATGAAATTTTCAAAGGCTTTGAACTCGACTAACAACTCACGCGAAACAGGGGGGAGGGTTAATGCAGCAAGTTTTTGACCTCTGCTGATCTCACCATTGATTGATTGATCATGTGAGTAAAAGTTTAAAAGTTCATCTCTTTCTTTCTTTTCTCTTTATAATCCTTTTCCCTCATTCTCCCTCTCCCTCATTATGATTGGCCTCCATTTTCATTCTCCCATTTTCTCCATCTCTCCCATTCTCCTTCCCCCAATTCTCCTTGTCCTCCATTCCCCCTCTTTCCTATTCTCCCTCTCCCCTATTCTCCTTGTCCTCCAATCTCCTTCTCCCATATTCTCCATTTCCTCCATTCTCCCTCTCCCCCATTCCCCCTCTCCCCCTCTCACCCATTCCCCCTCTCCCCTATTCTCCCTCTCCCCTATTCTCCTTGTCCTCCAATCTCCTTCTCCCATATTCTCCATTTCCCCCATTCTCCCTCTCCCCCATTTCCCCCATTCCCCTCTCCCCCTATTCTCCCTCTCCCCCATTCTTCTTGTCCTCCAATCTCCTTCTCCCATAAAAAAAAGTTTAGAGTTATCATATTTGTGTTAATCACTTTCGTGATATCACAACTACTCAAACTCGCTTTACTAAATCTACGCTGAAACCGGGACTTGAACCACCGACCTCCAGGTTACAAGTCCGCTGCCTTATCGATCAAGCTACTGAGGTCGGATTCCTTCTCAATATTCTCCATCTCCCCCAATTCTCCTCCTCTAAGTTTGACAGAGTTACCCTGTATTTAAGCTAGGGCAGATGAAGCTGTCGTAGTGCTACTGAGGTACGTCTTACAACAGTACCTGCGCTGCTAACAAACTTAATGAAAAGTTGTAACGAGAAAAGTTTGACAGATTCACCCTGTATATTAAGCTAGGGCAGATGAAGCTCTTACAACAGTACCTGCGCTGCTAACAAACTTAATGAAGAAAAGTTTGAAAGATTCACCCTGTATATTAAGCTAGGGCAGATGAAGCTCTTACAACAGTATCTGCGCTGCTAACAAACTTAATGAAGAAAAGTTTGAAAGATTCACCCTGTATATTAAGCTAGGGCAGATGAAGCTCTTACAACAGTACCTGCGCTGCTAACAATCTTAATGAAGAAAAGTTTGAAAGATTCACCCTGTATATTAAGCTAGGGCAGATGAAGCTCTTACAACAGTACCTGCGCTGCTAACAAACTTAATGAAGAAAAGTTTGAAAGATTCACCCTGTATATTAAGCTAGGGCAAATAAAGCTCTCGTAGTGCTACTGAGGCACGTCTTACAACACTACCTGCGCTGCTAACAAACTTAATGAAGAGTTGTAACGAGAAAAGTTTGAAAGCTTTCGCCTTGCTTTTGCTCTCTGAAACTAGAATCCTCGGGAACTTGCACACTGGTGAATGACTAAATTTAATCATGGATTAATTTCAGGAGAGAAACTACTAAAGTAAACTACCGATCTTGTAATAATGATAATAATAAAACTCTATAGTGAAAGGTAACCACCAAGCGATTACAAGGTAATATTACACAAATGTATGTGATGACTTTATTTCTTTCTGTATAATAATAACTTATTTTATTTCTTTTCATTTTATAAATAAAACAATGCACTCATTTCTTCAGAAGGCAATGCTGACAACACACTGGCAACATTGCCCCTCTGAATCGCCAAACTTATTTTCTCTGTTAAATAGCTCTTTGATCTTGGGTCTCCAGTTTTATCAATCATTTTCTTTCCAATTGTCCTTATCCATTCTTTTCCTTCCTTACACCAAACTCCCATCGTCTCAACAGCCATCACAACTAAATCAAACCCTCTTGCCTTTATGTCTGAATACTTTGTATGTTTTCTTTGGACAGCCATTTCTGCAGCGGCGCCAGCATCTTTCGCAGTTTGTTTCAAATAAGATGGTGCAAATGTATCACTGCAGGTGAAATCCCACACTAGGGATTTACCCATTTGCCAAGGAACAATCGTTGCACCATCTGGTCTTTTACCATCACTTCGGTTTAGACCAGTTGGTTCAAGCTGTGAGGGTACGTCTATACTACATAGAGATCTTTTCAAAATGTTATTTACTTCAGCATGTCTAAAATATCGACCTGAACTTTTCTCGCAAGACAATGGATGGAGTCCTTTCTCGTCAACTATTTGTCCACATTTGCAATTGAATTTTCTGCAGATAAAGCATCCTAATCTTTGACCAATACATATTTGAAAGCTTTGGTCAGGTATTAGGGTTCCAATGTTTCGGGACGGATAAACATTTAGCCATGCTCCTGATTCTTTGTTTTGCAAAGCTTTCATTCTTGCAATATCCACTAAAACTTCAAAGTCCAATTCTTCTTGTATTTTTTTTCTTTAAAACAATGGCATCCCATAGACCCTGTTTTGTTTTATTTTCAGGTGTCTCATCATATTTTGTTCCCCACATTTGCATTCCTTCAGTCCAAGAGGTCAAGACCACATTGTCAACAGGTTTGTTGAGAATGGTGGAGACAAGTGGCAGCACTCCTGAACATGATGAAAGGAAAGTAGGGAGACTCAGATCAGAGAAACTTCGAATTCCAATGCCGCCTTGTATCACCGGAAGGCTTGCTTGCGACCATTGTGCATTTGTAAAATTCAAATTTAAAATTGTTTTTAGACTCAGTTGAAGTGTTTTATCCATATCATCTAACATTTCAGGGCACAAGAAAGTGGGAACTGTTCTCAATGTGTACAGCATTTTTGGTATTCCTAAACAGTTCTTGAGAAGGAAGTAGGCTAGTTGTTTTGGTAACAGTTTTAACCTTTCTGTCATCAAATGCAAATCTTCAGATCTTTTTTCAAGTGGAGTTTGAAACCCTTCTTTATACAAGGGTGATCCTAGAAGGGAGAGATCAGATGATGATACGATTCGCACACCAGGCAAAATTCTTTCGAGTTGACATTTAACTTCGTGGTCAACATTCTTGGAAATAAAATGTAATTCGCACTTTCCTGGATTAATTATGAGACCAATTTTTTTAGATTCATTGATGAGAATGTTTATATCTTCCAGGACAGTTTGCGGGTCACCAGCTAGAGTACCATCATCCAAGTAGAACAATTTCAGTTTTGACTTTAGCATAAGAACTATGGGATGAATAGCCAAGCTGAAAGTAAGCGTACTACTTGGGTCACCCTGTTGGCATCCAACTTGCGAAGGAATTATTTTATTGCCAAAGAAAAGATTTGTTGGTAGAGCATAACATTGGGCGAGCGATAACCTCAATGGTGAGATGCTTACCATGCGAAAGGATACTATACTTACTTTACTTTGAAGTAGTTATCATATTTGTTTCAATCACCCTCGTGATATCTCAACTACTTAAAATCGCTTTACTAAATCTACGCTCAAAACGGGACTTAAACCACCGACCTCCAAGTTACAAGTCCGCCACCTTATCGATTAAGCTACTGAGGTCGGTATGCAAAAGGTCTCGGATTCAAATCCCGGAGACGACAAAACATGTATTCTTTTTATTCCAGATGTTGGGATACTTTCCGGGGCTCTCGTGTTGACCCAGCACCTAAATGGGAAGTATCGTTGGCATAATGGGACTACCTGTCTTGCGCTGACAGTCTAAGTAAAGCTTTACTTATCGTGTCACTTCTCGCCCTTCAGAGTTGAGGTTAACTATTTGAGGATAAAAAACCCATCACCAACCTACAAGACTAGGAAATTTCTGACCCATAAAAAATAAAATTATTGTACATGTACTTGTCCACTTTTAGGCAAAAATAAAATAAAGACATTAACGAGTAATTTTTAAAATATTTATAATTATAAAATGGATTTTATCCCTCCGGCGCGAACGACGTGCCTTAGCAGAGTTAAAGCGCATGAAAGAAAAAAGAAAATAAAAAAAACGGATTTTCCAATCAAGATTCGGATTGTTTCCAAAGAAGTAAGCAACAAGCTCGATTTTTGCTTGAACTTTTGAAATTTATTTAGTTTCATAACTTCATCCATACTTGATCGAGGAAGCAGAATGGCACATATTGACATCAGGGAGCTTTGACACTGCACATTCCACGATACATGTGACCCACGACGATACCAGACAGTATGGAGCCGGCTAACATCATAAATCATATTTCTCCCTTTCTTCTCCTTTCTCTCTCTCTCTCTATTCCCTTCTCTCCCTCCCTCCGTATACTTCCTCTCTCTCCCCCCTTCTTATTTTTTCTTCTCTCTTTCTTTCTCACACACATACATACATACAGACAGCTTTCTTTTATAGATTATATAGATAGAAAACCTATACGGGTACCTACATATAGAAATCAGAGTAAATAACAGAAGCAGATAGATAGATAGGTATGCGTGGTGGCATTAGAGTTCTGACCAGTAAAAGCCGGTTATAAAGGATAAAATTAAGAGAGCGAGTCAAAGAGAGAGGTGTGCGAGAGAGAGAGAGTTGAGAGAGAAAGAGATGATAATTAAATATTGCCCATAAGAGGGATATGAGAGATAGAGAGAATGGAGGATAGAGAGGGAGAGAGAGAATGTCAGGTAGGAGGGATAAATGCTAGATAATGTATCAGGACAGTAGAGAGGAGATGTGACAGTTGAAAGCCTAACCTATATTTCATCCTGACACAAGCCTTTGACTTCCCAGAGGATCCGGAATTACAGCAATGCTAGGAGTCGAGGAAACTTCAAGTTTTCAAGAATTCAAAGTGTCAAAATTTTTGGGACACTTGAAAGAAAGTGCTGATGGACTCTGACATCAACCGTAGAGATCATATGGAAGAGCGGAGCCTGGTTGGGTGGAAGTGTCTGGTTGGGTGGAAGAGCCTGGTGGAGGTCTGTCAGAGGCTTTGTGCAAGGATTGAAGAAAAAGCGGACGCATTTTTGGGTCGGATCGTCACCTGTGACGAAACGTGGGTCCATCATAACACCACCGAATCCAAACAAGCTAGTATGGGGTGGCGGAGAAAAGAGGGGGCTGCCCCTGTGCGCCATTAGCTTGTGACGCAATCCTCTTCCTTTTACGATGCTGGAATTGAAACCTTCCTACTCGCTGAGAAAAATGCATTTCAAAGCAGATGACCATGTGGAAAAGTGAGATATGATTGGTTTTGTATTCGAACCGACCTCAGTAGCTTGATCGATAAGGCGGCGGACTTGTAACCTGGAGGTCGGTGGTTCAAGTCCTGGTTTCAGCGTAGATTTAGGTAAAGCGAGTTTGAGTAGTTGTGACATTACGAAAGTGATTAACACAAGTATGATAACTTTTTATATTCTAACAAAAAAAATTTGAACAGTCTCGTTTATATTTGGTTCACCCTGCACATGTCGGTCAGCTGATAAAATGTAACGGTGACGTGGATTTACTAATCAAGTTTCATAATACGGTCCTAAAATATTCATGTACATTTGTACATCTAATACAACTTCTCACTTATCTATTTATACTGATAAAAATAGAGAGGTTAGTTGATGGCATGGATATTCAGAACTATTATCTGCTGATGAGAGGAAATAATACAACTTCTCACTTTTCTAATATTTATACTGGTTATACTGAAGAATTCTGCCACTCATATATAAAAAAAAAACGAAAAAAAATCCTGAAATTATCGAATGAATTTTCGACCGAACACCCTAAATGTTTGACCCCAAGTCAGCTAAAGGTCTGCAGTGTAAATTAATCTAGGTAGGTGTACCATTACAAATTAATTAGAGTTTAAAATTTAATGACGCAAAAGTAATTAGTTGCGAAGGTAATTATGCAGAGAGAGAGAGAGAGAGGGAGGGAGATAGAGAGAGAATGAGAGAATGTGAGAGAGAGGGAGGGTGGGAGGGAGAGAGGGTAGTAGAGAGAGAGAGGGAAGGAGAGAGAGAGAGGGAGGGAGAGAGAGAGAGGGAGAGAGAGACAGTGAGAGAAAGGGAGAGAGAGAGAGAGAGAAAGAAAGAAATAAAGAAAGGGAGAGATAGAGGGAGAGAAATAGATGTTGGAACTTTTCCCTTTCCCTTTCTCTCTGTCTGTTTGCCTCTCTTTCTCTCCTAAACTTTATCTCTCTGTCTCCCTCCCCTTTTCTCCCAAAATGATACTATCGCTCTCTCTCTTTCTTTCTCTAAGTCTCTCTCTTTCACTCCATCCTCCCTCTCTTTTAGTTCACTTCAATTCTCCTTCGTTCTCGCTCTATTTTATTATCTTTTGTTTTACCAACTCTTCTTCTCAAATCATCAAATTTTCCCAGAGCTCCATTCTAACGAGATTCCATTCTCCAATTTCAGAACAATAGGGATTGTTTGGGGAGTAATGGGGACTAATAGGGATGGTCTTCTGTGTAACGTACTTATATGATTACCTAGGCTGTATCTACCTGGTAAGTATGTGTGTGATGTGTGTGTGTGTGGGTGTATGGGTAAGGATGTGGGTAGGTGTGTGTATGTGTTTGTGTGTCGGGGCGGGGGGGTGTGTGTGGGTGTGTGTGTATGGGTGAGGATGTGTGTGGTGTGTGTGTGTGGGGGGGGGTAATGTATGTGTGTGTTTGTATGGGCTGGCGAAGCGGCGGGTGTAACCCGCTAGTTTTGTCTATAAAGGCTAGTCTGTTCATAAATAATGGATTATTCTAAAGTACAAATACAAAAAAGTGATAATTCTTATGAAAACACGAGGGATTTCTGTAAATATGATTTCTATGATGTATAATGTATAATATGATCTAAAAATATCGATCTCATTGTTCCAAAAGAAAAATCTCTACACATACGAAAATTTATTTGTTTCAATTTCATAAACAATCTTTACAAGACCGTTTGTCCACTTGTTTCTAATGGAGGAGAAAACTCCTCCATTAGAAACAATTGCTCCCCCCCCTCCTCTCCCTCCTCCTCCTCCTCCTCTCTCCTGAACCTATCAGTGTGTGTCCTCTGATAAAATACTATTTAGGGAATACACAGCGACATTTCCCTATTGAGGCGGGAAGAGGGAGAAAGAGGAAGGAGAGGGAAAAATATCCCAACAGGATTTATATCACCCGAAAACCCAGTCGGTGAGAAAAAATGTAGTACATTTTTTCCCCATTTGAAAAAAGTCCCTTCCCTCCTTTCGTTTTCAGAAAAGGGAAATTAGATACGATGTGTCTTCTCCTTCTTTTCTGTTTTTTGTACCTTTTTTCCTCTCATTCAATAGCCCTCCATCCCTTTTTCTATTATTCTTACCCTTTATTCTATTATTTTTCTCCCTTTCTTTTATTTACCTCTCTCTCTCTCACTATCTCTCTCTCCCTCTCTCTCTTTCTCTCTCTCTCTTTAGTGTCCAATTTCCCCTCTCGCACTACCTCGCACACTCAATTTACCTCATTGTATCTCACTCTGTATTTCACTCTCTTGCCCATCACTGTTCATTTCTCCTATCTATCAAGCCTCGTTTCCTCCGCCCTTATTTTGTTTCCTCCACCCTTATTTTGTTTTCTCCACCCTTATTTTGTTTCCTCCGCCCTTATTTTGTTTTCTCCACCCTTATTTTGCCTCCTCCACCCTTATTTTGTTTCTTCCGCCCTTATTTTGTTTCGTCTGCTCTTTATTTTGTTTCCTGCACCCTTATTTTGTTTCCTCCGCCCTTATTTTTTTCCTCCACCCATATTTTGTTTCCTCCGCCCTTATTTTGTTTCCTCCACCCTTATTTTGTTTCCTCCACCCTTATTTTGTTTCATCCACCCTTATTTTGTTTCCTCCACCCTTATTTTGTTTCCTCCACCCTTATTTTGTTTCCTCCGCCCTTATTTTGTTTCCTCCACCCTTATTTTCTTTCCTCCACCCCTATTTCCCCATCTCATTCACCCTTGCCAGCCTCCGTGGCGTAGCGGTTGTGACAACTGTCCTCAGGCCAGAAATCCTGAGTTCGATTACCAGTTGGGGGCAGAATTTTCTACGAGAAAATTCTAACGCGTGAGGCTGGTTTTTCCGGCCCCACCCAGGCAACTGGTGCCCATTCCCTTGGTATATAACCCAGCAGTTGAAAATTTGCCAGAATCCTCACTTTATATGAACTCTCTTATCCAACTTTTTTCCCTTGATTTTTCAAAAAAAAAATCCCTCTTCTTCTTTTATTCTCTTTTCCCCCTCTCTTTTCTCTTATTTATTTTTCCCTCTTATCTCTCGTCCGAAAATCCCTCTTCTACTTTTATTCTCTTCTCCACCTCTTTTCTCTTATTTATTTTTCCCTCTCATCCCTCGTCCGAAAATCCCTCTTCTACTTTTATTCCCTTTTCCCCCTCTTTTCTCTTATTTATTTTTCCCTCTCATCCCTCGTCCGAAAATCCCTCTTCTACTTTTATTCCCTTTTCCCCCTCTTTTCTATTATTTATTTTTCCCTCTCATCCCTCGTCCGAAAATCCCTCTTCTACTTTTATTCCCTTTTCCCCCTCTTTTCTCTTATTTATTTTTCCCTCTCATCCCTCGTCCGAAAATCCCTCTTCTACTTTTATTCCCTTTTCCCCTCTTTTTTCTTATTTATTTTTCCCTCTCATCCCTCGTCCGAAAATCCCTCTTCTACTTTTATTCTCTTTTCCCCCTCTTTTCTCTTATTTATTTTTCCCTCTCATCCCTCGTCCGAAAATCCCTCTTCTACTTTTATTCCCTTTTCCCCCTCTTTTCTCTTATTTATTTTTCCCCCTCATCCCTCGTCCGAAAATCCCTCTTCTACTTTTATTCTCTTTTCCCCCTCTTTTCTCTTATTTATTTCCCCCTCTTATCCCTCGTCCCGCTGTCGATTTTCCTCTCCATTTCCAAAGGTCATAGGTATACGAGACAGGACTTTGCGAGCGCTATCGGTCACATTTCAGGCATTGATCTCTCCCAATGAGTGAGGGAGGAGAGAGAGTGGGTGAGAGGGAATTCATTTAGTGAGTAGTTTGAGTTGAGGAGGAGTGAGAGTGAGCGTCAGTGAGAAAGGAGATGAAATTTACTCTCTCTCACATTCTCTCTCTTTTTTTCTTTTGAACTGTTCTCTCTATCTCTCTTTTGAGGTCTCTCTTTATTTTTTTTTTGTTCTCTCTGTTGCTCTCACTCTCTTTCTCTTTATTTCTTTTTCTCTTTCTTTGCCTTTCATTTTCATTGTCCTGTCTTCCTCTTCCTCTTTATTTTGAACTATCTCTCTCTATTTCTCTTTTTAGTTATCTCTTTATTTTTATTTTTTCTTTATTTTCTTGTTTTCTCTGTTGCTCTCACTCTCGTTCTCTTTTTCTTTATTTATTTTTCTCTTCCTTTCATTTCACAATGCGAGTTTATCTCCCTTTTAGTCACACAATAACTCTTATCATTCTCTATATTGCTCTCTCTCTCGCTCTCCTCTATCTTTCCCTTTCTCTGATACACACCATTTTAAATCTCACTCCATCTCTCCTCTCGCTCTCTCTCTCCATCGCTTTTTTTTACTTTAGGACAGTACGTAAACCCTATCTTTGGGACAGTCCATAAATTTTTAACGCTTGGTTTACCTTTTGATGTTTTGACGCAGGGGAGAGAGAGAGAGAGAAAGAGAAAGGTAAGGAAGATATAGAGAGAACGAGGGAGAGGAAGAGAGAAAAGGAGAGAGACAGGGGAGAGAGAGAGAAAAGGAGAGAGAGGGATAGAGACAGGGAGAGGGGAGAGAGAGAGGGAGAGGAAGAGAGAGAGAGAGAAAAGGAGAGAGAGGGATAGAGACAGGGAGAGGGGAGAGAGAGAGGGAGAGGAAGAGAGAGAGAGAGAAAAGGAGAGAGAGAGGGATAGGGAGAGAAGAGAGAGAGAGAGATTTGGAGGTGGAAGAAAAGTGTACATATATGAGAGAGATATAGGGAGGGAGACTGTCAGGCGTATGTGTAGGATTGTATACGTTACATATTACAATAACTACATACATTATGAACATATTCGCAGAAATGCTGTGGTCGACTGGTTTTGTTCTGTTAGAGGGTACACCTAGATCTATTTTTTACTTTCCTTATCCTATAATAAGGAAAGTATTGTATTCGTTGAAAATTTAACCTTCCTAGTTTTCCACATTTCTGGACGAATCATGGCCTCAGGATACCAAAAGTGTCGTTTTCAGCCATTGGTCCGTGCTTCTATCTGTCCGTCTTTCTGTCTGTCCATCCGTCCGTCTGTGAATAAGATATCTCAAGAACGGTAAGAGCCAGAGACTTGAAATTTGGTTACACATAAGTATGGGGTAAAACATCTAAATCAAAGTTCTCCTTATCATTTCATGAAAGAATTCTCTTTTTTTTCTATTACTTATAAGAGTTATAAGGTATAGAATGTATTTGTTTTTTATACAGTCAAATTTATACAGTTTAAACAGTCATGTTTATATTATAACAATTTTCAACTTAAATTCATGAATAAGAAGAAATAAAACATTATTTTAAGAGACAATTCTAGTTTTGTTGAGATACTTTAACATGTTTATATAGTCTGGCTGGGGGACTATAAACAGGGAGTAGACCAGCAGTCTGGCTGGGGGACTATAAATAGGGAGTAGACCAGCAATCTGGCTGGGGGACTATAAATAGGGAGTAGACCAGCAGTCTGGCTGGGGAACTATAAACAGAGAGTAGAACAGCATTGCGGCATTGGCTTGGTTCTGGGAGCCCTTGTCAATTATTAGCCTCCTTGTAAATACAGTGAGAGAAGTGCTGTCTGGCTACCATCGTTCACGATAACGGCACCCTATGATGATGAACAAAAAACATTTTAGTAGTAGGTGTAAAGACTAGTAGGTGTAAAGAATCTTCTCATCTCGAATTACATACATATGTAGTGTGTATTTTGTAAGGAAAAATTGAAGGGGACTTGAAAAGGATAATAAAATGTACGTAAGTAAACATGGCAAATTCATAACACTGATGGGACTGATAAGGGAAATATTCTTTTCTTTTTTTACCCCTGAAATATGTATACTTAGGATATACAATGGCAAAAAAAAAAAAAAAATATTAAACCAAAATATTCCATAATTTATAGCTTGACAAAGAATATTTTCAATGTAGAGAGAGATCAAATTTATGATTTGTAAAAAATGCTGAGGCTTGCTTAGATAAATCTTTGGCAATTGTTTGTAAAGATAGCTTTTCTTCACTAACGGCAGTAATTGCTTTTTCTATGACAACCAAATATCTATGTACGTTTACATATGTATGTACATTTATGTGCCATGTACATTATTGTAGAGATAATATTGTGTTTTTTCACATTTTCGATCTTTGTAAGGAACCAAAGATATTTTGCCTCTCTAATATGCCCCCTAAAGGGACGGATATGTCTTCTACTGCCGACTCTATTGGTGACCCTAGTATTTATTGCCAAAAGTCATATTGTAAAATTTGGTTGCAAATATCTTCAAAGGATAACTTTTGATGCTCTTTTGCAAAAGTTTTCTATTAAATGTAAAATTATGACGTAACATCCTTTCTCCTCACCGATCGCATTCGCCTCCTCCTCCTCCTCTTCCTCCTCCTCCTTCTTCTCCTCCTCCTCCTCCTCCTCCTCTTTCCTCCTTCTCCTCCTCCTTCTTCTCCTCCTCCTCCTCTTCCTCCTCTTCCTCCTTCTTCTTCTCCTCCTACTCCACCTTCCTAGATTTCATTTCACTTCTCCATCTAGGCTCAGGTATTCAATACACCTCCTCCTCCTATTTTTTGAATTCATATTTTCCATCCAACCAAGCTCTTGGAATAAAAGGCACAGGTATGCCTTCATACATGGCTACATTTTACGAAGAAGAAGAAAGAGAGGAGGAGGGGAGGGGGGGGGGGCTGACAAGGGTTTTTTTCCATACCCTCCTTCCCCCTCGCACCGCCTCCATGGAGGTCTATTATAAGCAAGTTCATAGAGTAAAGGCCGTAGGTGGGGATGGCTAAAAGCACCCCCCCCCAGAATCCCCCACCTTAAGTTTCACACGTGCTATTTTGAATGACGCTCTGCTAACGCATGTTTTCAAAGAACACTTCTGCCTACGTCCTACAGTGTTCTGAGTACTGCTGAGTGCCTTTACTTTGCTATCTTCCTCCGTAATGTGATTGTTAGGGTATACCAGACTCTTAAAACGACCTTAGTGGCGTCCCTTTGAAATTCATGGTCATATCACGATAGGGGTTTCACACTCCATTCGCTGGAAACTCCGAAAGTAGCGACCCAAATTAACCCAGCCTGAGTGGGGCTGAGAATAGCCAGCATCACGATGTATTAACTTTAATCTTATTTTCTATTTCGGCCCTTTGGAACAGACAGGCCTCCAAATAGCCCCGAAACCGATTTGGGAGAAGGTATAAGAGGAAGTGGTTGAGGTGGGGATCTACTGTATCAGAGGTGGGAATTGTGGGTGTGTAGGTTTTTCTTTGGGTGCCCCTAGGGGAAGACATTAGGGAATGTGGTTTGGGTGAAGGAGAAGATGAGTAAGTTCAGACCGGGGGAGGGGGTGTGTTTTGGGTACTGGAGTTTGTCAAAGAGGAGCAGTGCTCTGCATAAGAGTGGAGAGTTTTTCAAGGAGGAGCAGTACTCTACATAAGGGTGGAGAGTTTTTCAGGAGGAGCAGTACTCTACATAGAGTGGAGAGTTTTTCAAGGAGGGGCAGTACTCTCATAAGGGTGGAGAGTTTTTCAAGGAGGAGCAGTACCTACATAGGAGTGGAGAGTTTTTCAAGGAGGAGCAGTACTCTACATAGGAGTGGAGAGTTTTTCAAGGAGGAGCAGTACTCTACATAGGAGTGGAGAGTTTTTCAAGGAGGAGCAGTACTCTACATAAGGGTGGAGAGTTTTTCAAGGAGGAGCAGTACCCTACATAGGAGTGGAGAGTTTTTCAAGGAGGAGCAGTACTCTACATAGGAGTGGAGAGTTTTTCAAGGAGGAGCAGTACTCTACATAGGAGTGGAGAGTTTTTCAAGGAGGAGCAGTACTCTACATAAGGGTGGAGAGTTTTTCAAGGAGGAGCAGTACCCTACATAGGAGTGGAGAGTTTTTCAAGGAGGAGCAGTACTCTACATAGGAGTGGAGAGTTTTTCAAGGAGGAGCAGTACTCTGCATAAGAGTGGAGAGTTTTTAAGGGGGAGGGAGCTCTACATAAGAGTGAATAGTTTGGGGGAGAGGGGGGGGGGGGTTGGTGTTTGTTCGAGAAGGTTTTTTTTGGGGGGGGAAGAGGGGATCTACATAAGAGGGAAGAGTTTGGGGGTACTTGTTACAGAGAATATTTTTAGGGGGGGTTGAAGTTGGGGGAGGGAGTTGGTGTGATGGAGAGAAGGTGTTGGGAGGAGGGAGTTTGTGTGATAGATAGAAGGTGTTGGGGAGACAGAGAGAAGGTTTTGGGGGGAGGGATAGAAGGTGTTGGGGGAGGGAGAGAAGGTTTTGGGGGAGGTAGGTTTAATGGCGTGAGGACAAATATCATTTCAAGTGATTTATTTCATGCGTCTATGTGAGTGCGTCGGTGTTATTGTTGCGTTTTTTATATTGCTATTTTTTCATCAAGTGCGTAAGGTGTTGGGTGTTTATTGTTGTGGAGGTGTGATGTGCTAACACTTGATGTTACAGGGTGGGAGTGTCCTGGTAGCTCAGTCTGTCCTGGTAGCTCAGTGGTGAAGGCGGCTGACTGGTAATCCAGAGGTAGCGGGTTCCAAACTCAGACGCGGTATGTTACAAATTGTCCTCCAATTTGGTATAGACTGCTTAATAACGCCTCAATAGACTTACTGTTGGAAGAATAGTGGGACTCATTATCAAAATAATTTTGACTTTTCTTTGCCGCCATTAGCAAACACACTTTACGTGAAATTCCTATTTTGACCATCATGCTCTTAGGCGAACTATGTCTCTATCTGAATACTAAATTGCTTGCCATAAGTGTCTTTTATAATTAACATGCAAAATTTCAGCTTAATCCGACTTGTGATTCTCGTTTTTTACGCGTCTAAATCATGTTATAATATATACGATACTATTGTGCATTATCTTAGGGTTCAGAATCCACGTTGAACGGTTAAACCTAAATAAACCATGATCGTCAACCAAAGTTTTTTTATTTATTACAATAGTAAGAAAATAAAAAAAATTTCAAGGGTTTGTCCACCCTAAAAAACACTTGAATTGAGTCTAATGAAAAAGAAGTAGGCATTTTTTTATACGTTTTCCCCAGTCGAGCTTATTGTACCAGGCGCTTCGTATAAATAACTTTTTCACCGGAGAATATATAACTTTAACTTTTCACATCATATACATATGTATAGAAGAATAAATAACTTATATATACGTGCAAACGCCGTTTCTGTCGTGGGGTGTCGTCCATATATCATTTTAAGTGACGCTCCTAACTCCTAAACGTTATTAAACGCGGCGTGCTCAAAATTTCACCATCTCGCTAAACGCAAGTAGAAGTTTCTAACAAGGTGGAGTATAGTGTATAGTGTTGTTGTTGTTTTGTTTTAAACTGCACCGGTATTTTATTATTATTATTATTATCTGACCTGGTTGCTGGGTTTTCAGTGAATCCCTTACAATTAACACTGCGACCTAATTAGATCTATTGTGACTAGTTGATTTTATTCGGTTTTAACGTCCTGATTTGTGATGAAGAAGCCACCGAAACCATGAAGAAACTACCGTCCATTCAAAACGCAACACCTGGCTTTGACTTACCTAGGCGATCTTGGGTTAGATTAAATAGGATTAGAACCAACTTTGGCAAGTGAATCGGTACATGCAAAAACGACATCATTCCAAAAGAGTAAACTTTTGGAATATCAAAAAAAAACTTTCCTATTCATTCTTTGTCCATAAGAAAAAAAAGAAAAAATATGTAATCGTAAGGGCTTGCCAAAAAAAACCATTCTATATAATTTTTGGTCAGATATGTAGTGCCATTTCAAAGAAATAGCCGTTCAAAGTTCGTGGAATGATGCTGTTTTTGCAAATATCGAAAATATTATAAATAATAACACACGTACACTTCGAATTTTATTGTTATTTCAAACAAAAACAAAAAAAATATGAATCATAAAAACTATATATATAAAAAGAAATCTGGTGTAAACATCATACGACTTTCCTTATCCCCGAAAAGAAGTTGAACTCCGCCACTCGTGACTCAAAGGTAACAGCTGTAAATCAATGCCAAATTCGTAATCAGCACCTCAAAATCATTGGATTTGATATGTCACAATCCCCATCTAGGATGAATAGTAAAAAAGTTAGTCAAAGTGGGTCCCCCCCAAGATACCGGTAAATTTGGGCCGAGGTCCGAAAAGTTCAAGATATCAAAAAAATGATATGAAGAGACCCCTATTATTTTTTTAATTTAAGAAAATGTTGTTCTCTAACTTTTTTTGTATCTTTAACCAATTCATAGAAGCGGCGCTTGCGGGCAATATTTGCGGCCCTGCGGCCGCATTTTGCGGCCGATTTCAACCAAAAGTTTTGTGGTCCGTCTGGTGTATAAGATTAATTTTCATACCAAATTTCAAGTCTCTAGCTCTTTGCGTTCTTGAGATATTCTGTTCACACACACACACAGACAGGAAACACCAATTCTACAGATTACATGCAAGAACCGCATCAATCCCGGATCTATGTCATTCTTGCATGGAACGAAAATTATACAAATGTGTTTATATAGGAAGGGAGTAGCAGAATGATGTAATTTTGATATAGAATTGTGCGTTTACCTTCCGAGATCCAAAATCTATGAAAACCCCATTTTCCAAAAAAATGTGATTGATGTCGTTTTTGCATGTACCGATTCAAGTGTAATGATCTGATGTATAAATGGGGAATCAAGTCCTCACCAACTTGTAACTATGGTGCATCAAACCAAACCATTTTACACATTATAATGGATTGCCCTGTGACATCCTATCATGGTAATTTTGATGACTTTTTCAAAGGATCTGAAGAAGCTATAGAATTTGTTAAAAATCTCACTGTTTCAATCTAGCCTGTTTCATCTCTTAGTCACTCGTTTAAATTTTCTCTCATGTCATGTCATGTTATTATTATTATTTTTTCTCCTCTATATTGTACCGATTTATTTTGTAAAATAAAACAGTCATACGACAAAAAAAAAAAAAAAAAAAAAAAATCAGCCCTTAACTTTTTAACTGTAAGTCCCAGGCGTATGAAATTACCACCAGTGGATTCCTCAGATAAAAATACATGAGTTAACATTTTTGGTTTAACTAAAATACTTAATGGCGACTTTTGAGACAAGAAAAACTGTTTTTACATGTATTTTTCCTATGACGCACATTAAAAGTGGACACTCTGTATGTATCATTTCCACGTCAGGCTGTTTTAAAGTTTTTGTGTTTGTCTTTTTTACAGGTACTTTGAGAATCTTTACAATCAATGGCTGGTAGCAACGGCCGACCAGAAAAAAATGACACTCACCTGTAAGTTTAGTGTTTCATAATATTTTAGTTTAAACCTATAATATAATAAATAAATAAATGTGTTTCTTTGTGTTATTATATCACAATTGTAGTGGGTAGCGCAGAATTATAGGACTTTTCCATATCATTAATATCCCAATATCCTATTTTTGCCTATAATTCCGCCATTGGTCGCTGCTCACATTAAAGCAGCTACTCATTTTTCCTCACGAGGTATGAGTGGACCCCGAACACCCAAGAACAGAGCAGAAAAAATCCTGCCCCGCTGGGGATCGAACCCAGGTCACCGTCCGTGCAATGCCTAGCGCGCTAACTCACTCTGCCACGGTGACTTCTAGTTTAAACCTATGTACATATATTATACGTTTATTTAAAAAAAGGTCTCAATGCCTGGGTCAAAGATTGATTTGTTTTTATCATATTTGTGTTAATCGCTTTCATTACGTCACAACTACTCAAACTCGCTTTACCAAATATTTGCCTTACTTGGTGGGAGTTGAACCACGGCCTTCTGACTGCAAGTCCGCCTCCATATCGATCAAAGTACTGAGGTCGTTAAATTTTGAGGTATTACTCTGATTTCCAACCGCACGTGCGAAAAAGAATTAAAACCTAAACTTCTGCCACGTTCGGAATCGAACCTCCGGTACCTAGATTACTCTTCTCCTTCAACGTAGTGACATGAACTCATTTTAAATGAGTGTGGGAAAAAAAATATGATGGTTTTCTGCAAAACTATAAAAAAAGAGAGAAAAAAAATACACAGCCCTCATGAGGTAAAGGAGACAGTAAGTTTGCAAAAGAACAATCATTCATCTAAATTAGGGGTCCCTCCCTACAAATATGCCTTTTAAATGATATAAATGATTGATTGCATTTAAGTATATGTAGTAGATCTTTCCCCTACCTATAAATTGTTGGAAATGTACTGTTTATTTTTATTTTAAATCAACAAGATGATAACATTTATAAGTAAAAAATTTCCTTCATCTGGACAGCAACTGGTAGTGAGCCAAGGATACTGGCCGCATTGCCCCTCTGTATGTCCAGGGAAAAAACTTGTCTTATCAAGTTTCGCTTACCATAGATGTAAATATCTCCTTAATTATAATAATTTTAATATGTCTTATTACATAGTTTGATAATATGACACAATTACATGAAACAACATAATATGGTCGCTCAATCTTACCCATTATATAAGATACGTAGGATACGTAGGATATAGAGAGATCGACACAGTGAGAGAGAAAGATAGATAGAAAGAACGAAAAAAAGAGAGATAGAAAGAGACAGAAATAGAGATAGAAAGAGATAACGACAGAAAGAGAGAGAGAAAGATAGATAGAAAGAACCACAGAAATAGAGAGAAAAATAAATATAGACCTAAGATTGATATAGAGAGAAAGATAAGTATAGAGAACGACAGAAAGAGAAAGAGAGAGAGAGAGAGAGAGAGAGAGAGAGAGAGGAAGAGGAAGACAGAAAAAGAGAAATAGCATCAGAATAGAAAAGCTTTTGGGGAACAGAAAAAGTTTGTGGCATTAACTTATGAAAGCTCTCTGTATCATAAGTATTAAGTAATGTTTGCTACCCACGCCCCGATCCTACAACAATATATTTTAAACTTTCAGCATATTATTGGCTTCTTCGGTACTTTTGTCCCATTAAAAGTTATCATATTTGTGTTAATGACTTTCGTGGTATCACAACTACTCAAACTCGCATTCCTAAAAATCTACGCTGGAAACCGGGACTTGAACCACCGACCTCCAGGTTACAAGTCCGCCGCCTTATCCATCAAGCTACAGAGGTCGGTGATATAAATATATACAGTCAAATCGGGATATGAGAGATCTTAAGGGAATGTTTTTCAGATTTTACAAATACGGAATTTATATTCCTCTAAAGAGAGCTAAATTTAACTTAAAAATTGTTCTTTTATATCCCAGGTCTTATTGTACTTGTACTAATAAATATAAGTAGTCACTGTGGCAGAGCGAGTTAGCGCGAGGCATTGCACACATGGTGACCTGGGTTCGATTCCCAGCGGGGGAGGGTTTTTTCTGCTCTGTACTTGGATGTTCGGGGTCCACTGATACCTCGTGAGGAAAAATGAGTAGCTGCTTTAATGTGAAGCAGCGACCAGTGGCAGAATCTTAGGCAAAAAAATAATACAAGATATTGTAAATTAAAGTGGTAAAGTCCTATGATTCTACGCTACCCACTAAAATTGTGACATAATAACACAAAGAAAAAGCATTATTATTATTATTATTATTTTACTAATAAATATAATTATGAAAACATTTTGAAATGAAAGAAAGCAGAGAAGCAATTTCTCACTTTTCTGTTTATACTGATTTTTTGAGGCTTCACTCCTGCCTGCGTCAGTCTGCATAACGGTAGTGGCAAGCCGCGTGGTGCCATGACCTCCAGAAAATAGTTTTCCCATTCATTTGGGCTAGGTATTTTGGTCCAGTAATGAATTTTTTTTTTTTTTTTTTTTTAATAAATAATTATATCGTCTTATTTATACTACCTGATTTGAATTATTGGGTCCCATTATTCCAGCAGTAAGCCCAAGAAGTATTATTATGTGGTCAAAATCCCAAATGGGAGGATAACTTGTCATTTTCCGGCTGGGTTTTGAACTCACGACCCCTGCATTACCAGTCAGTCAGACGCCTTGACCACTGAGCTACCTGGACAGACATATGTAATAATAATAATAATAAATGCCCGCAGCACGGGTGTATATTTACGAGCCTAGCTCTACATGAATATATCACATAAGAAAGGTTTAAAAACTATCATATCACAGTTATATAATAAGAAATAGAAATAAAAAAAAACAAAAGAAAAGGGATGGAAGAGGGTCACTAAGTATCCCTCATAAGAAGAATGAGGGCGAAAAAAATGTATAAGAAAAGTGTAAAGACCCTTTAATATTAAAGTTTTCCTCCCTTTCTCTCCTCATAATATACCTCCCTCTCGCTCCTCATAATTTTCCTCCCTCTCTCCCCTCATAATCTCCCTCCCCCAAATTGTTTGTCTACCTGCCTGTCTCCCTCTCAGTTTCAGAAGAGCACTTTGGTGGGGATTACACAGACCATCATCACAAGTGATGGGGAGAGAATTTGAGGGGGAGGAGAAGGAGAAAGAGTGGAAGGGAGGGAATTGGGTGTGAAATATGGTGTAGACTAGAGAGGAATGAAGAGCTTACGTGAGAGGGGGAGAGAGTATGAAAAGTGGGAGGGAGAGAATCGGGTGTGGACTAGAAAGGTAAAAGTGCCCTAAAAGTGGGAGAAGAAGAGGGAGAGGGAGAGAGAGATGTAGGGGAAAGAGAGGGAGATAGTTTGAGGGAAAGGTAAAAAGAGTGAAAAGGAGAGAATTGGGTGTGAACTAGAAAGGGAGAGAGAGATGTAGGGGAAAGAGAGGTAGATAGTTTGAGGGAAAGGTAAAAAGAGTGAAAAGGAGAGAATTGGGTGTGAAGGGTGGTGTGGAGAAGAGCGGAAAGGTGTGAATGAACAATTATTATGCTCGATACTTGATGACGAATATTTTCCTTGACGTCTGTTATATCCAGGTTAAACTGAATTGAATTTATTTTATTTTTTCTTTGTGAGAAATATATATTTATTGTGTACATATTACGTACACCAATTAGTTATATATCTGTATATATTCCTATTGGGACTTTTTACTGTAAAAATGTTTTATTATACTTTTATTCAGGCGTCTGGATAAGCTTTGGTAGCTGCTTGCTAAATATCCAGCGAAAGGAGGGTAAAACCTCCGTCTCAACATAAACTAACAACATTTTGATATGGACGAGCCTTTTTAAGTGACGTTGTAACCCCAAAATCATCAGAAGAACCCAGTTTTGTGTATAGCAACTGAAATCCGACACTGTTGGTTCCAAGTCTCGAGCTTCATTTAGAATTACATCATTTGTTCTTGCACCCTTAGTGTAAAAGTTTTCACACCTCTACCTGAACTCTCTACAGTCTGCAGCTACTCTACATATAGTCTAGTCTAGCGTATTGCAAACTAAACGAGTCATAAATCAGAGAACGTACACTGGGTTTCAGCGTGTGTGAGGAGGGATTTTGAAAGAAAGAGAAAATGTGAGAGAGAGAGAAGAAAATAAGAGTGAAAAAGAGGAAATGGAGAGAGAATGAATCAGAAAAAGGGAGAGAGCAAGAGGGGAGGAGAGAGAAAGAAGAGGGGAGAGAGAAAGAGGAGGTAAGAGAGAAAGAGGAGGGTAGAGAGAAAGAGGAGGGGAGAGAGAAAGAGGAGAGGAGAGAGAAAGAGGTGGGGAGAGAGAAAAAGGAGGAGAGAGAGAGAAATAGGAGGGGAGAGAGCAAGAGGGAGGGGAGAGAGAAAGAGGAGGGGAAAGAGAAAGAGGAGGGGAGAGAGCAAGTGGGAGGAGAGAGAGAAAGAGGATGGGAGAGAGCAAGAGGGAGGGGAGAGAGAAAGAGGAGGGGAGAGAGAAAGAGAAGGGGAGAGAGCAAGTGGGAGGAGAGAGAGAAAGAGCAGGGGGGAGAGAGAGAAAGAGGAGGAGATAGTGAAATAGGAGGGGGGGGGGGGAAGAGAAGGAGGAGAAGAAAAGCCCACTACTCTCCTAAGCCTTCTTGATGCATTTTTCATTGCGAAACAATACCGGCAAAAACAGAAATGTAACAAGGTTAACAGGTACTGCACAACGCTTTCGACGCTTTCTACTTATTACATTTAATGGCAAGAAAACATACATTGGTTGTCACGTGGTCAAGGCGCTAGTCTGGTAATCCAGGTAGCGTAGGTATCCGTTAGTTCAAATCTTATTCAGTGCATGAATTTTTTCTCAAAATGTTGAGTTTATGACCACATAATAAAAAGACCCTTAGGGTTAGGTGGTATTAGAAGCTTTAACCACGGTTGGTGGTTACTTTCCACTAAAGAGTATTACTATTACTATCATAAGTAATTATATTCTTTGATGTTCATCAATAAACACTATGCTATGCCATTTTTTTATATTATATAAATGGTAATCATGTTTTATTTAGAATGTACAAATGAAATGTCTTTTTTTAATAGTCGACCTCGCTTTGCATGCTTTTCCTCTGAGGCATGGTATGCTTATGTTATGCCACAATCGGTCAAACCCGTCTATCGTAAATCATGCGGTCTTGGAACTCGAACTAGCGATCTCCGGGTTGTGAGTTTTCTGTCCGAACTGTAGAGGTCGGTATCATAGCAACAAAGTAATGAATCATGACGCGTGTGGCCATATTTGCCGAAAAAAAAAAACAAGAAAAAGTGCGTCGAAGTTCCAAAGTTCTTACAAGCCTGAAGTTACCTTCAGTTATATTTGTTTGAAAACAATTTCTGATTGACTGCAAGCTCAAATGTTTATTATTTATTATTATTTAAAGAGAGGTATGTATCATTCAGAGTCCCTGCCCCTTTATGTCAAATTTACTTGACAAGATAATAAAATAAATTCAATCGACAGTAATAATAATGTTTTTTTTTCTGCCAAAACTAAAAGGTATATAAAGCAACTGCTCCTATTTTTATTTTGTCTTCCACCTAAAAGTAATTTGAAATTTTAATTCATCTTGGCAAAGTTCATGAACCCAAGGATTCACCCTAAGAGCGTTAGTACATGGCAGCACTCAGAGTAATGAAAATCATACCTCGCGAGGTAATCCGGAGGGAATGTTTACCTCCTACGCATACTGTACCTTGTCTTGTAGAAAAAATGAGTGTTTCACGGGGAAAAACTCGTGTTTGACCTATTTAAATAAACTGGTGTGACGCCACACGACTTTCCTTGTCACTCAAAAAAAAAAGTCATAGTCCGCCACTGGTGACTGAACGGAAACAGATAGCTAAAAATCGATGTCAAATTCAAAATGAGCACCTCAAATTCATAGGATTTGATATGTCACAACCCCCATTTAGGTTGAAATTATAAAAAAGTTATTCCAAGAGGGTCCCGAAATTACCGGTAAATTGAGGTCGGGTTCAAAACCATTTAACCCTTTTCGTTGCGTTGCGGCAACCTCTTTCGCCCAACACGAATTAAAAAGTTCCTCTAATGAACCGAGGTATCATTTCTCGACAGACATCTTGACGCTAGATTCCTCAATAGCTCTCGTTTTTTTTTGAATTTTCGAGAGAGCACACTCAGAGCGAGAGAGAAAAAGAAATCTCCAGAAATAATGATTCCTACTAAAATGGCATTAGTGTAAGGAAAAATCTTGCCCTCTCTTTGGAAACATAAGGTCTGAGAGAGAGTTGCTTCTCTCCACCGGCTGACACCATGGGGGGGGGGGAGATGAGGGGAGAAAGTGGAGGTGGAGTGGGAGGGACAAGAAGAGGAGGAGAAGGAATCAGTAGGGATGAGGAGAATGATATGGCATAATGAGGAGAAATGATATGGCAAAGAACGTACAGAGAGAAGGAGGAAGTCAAGGAGGTAGAGAAAGAGAGAGAGAGAGAGAAAGAGAGAGAGAAAGAGAGTGAGAGAAAGAGAGAGAGAGAGAAAGAAAGAGACCGTGTCAGGAGACAAAGAATAATATGAAGAAGAATGGAGAACAGAATAAGATGAAGTTGGAGGATAGGAACTTAGAGGAAATGAGGTGAAAGGAGGAACAGAAGAAGTGTAGGAGGGCAGAGGGGAATAAAGAGAAGAAAAAGAAAGAAGAGGAGAAGCAGAAGACAGGAGAAGAAGGTGGAAGAGGAAAAAGGAATATAAGAGGAGGAGAAGGTTGAGAAAGAGAAAAATAAGAAAGAAGAGAACGAGTTGTAGAAAAGGTGAAGAAGAAGACAAAGATTAAGAGGAAGTAGAAGACAAGGGAGAGAGAGAGAGAGAGAGAAGAGAGAGAGAGAGAGAGAGCGTGGTTGATTAATTTTTCATTGGGAAAATTTCAAGTCATTAAAATTATATTAAAGCTGGCGTAATTAATTGATTCTTCTCCGGCTAGGTGGAAACAAATGGCACTGGGGAAGTCTGAGGAGTGGTGTGTTTCTAATTGCATTTTTCCAACTTGTGTTCTGCAGAAAAGTAATGAAAATTTCGCTGAAACAATAAATCTGTGAGATTGTGCATTTTTGATATCTCTGGGGGGTGGAATGGTAAGTATTTCCAGTATTCCATCCGTGTTGGTGTCAATTTTTTTTAATATTTTTGGAGGCAGATCTGCCAAAGCTACAACCGAAACATTCTTGAAATCCAACTCTGAAAGAAAAAAAAAGAAAGAAAAAGTAGATATTTTTTTTTGTCATTTATTTAAGTGTATGATGTTGTTGATTAATAAAAATATATTATGTTCCGGTCTTAATAGATTTATTAATTTATGCTTTGTTTTTGTTAGATTACCTCTTATTATTATTGTTATATTTTTAAAAATACTATGATCAATTGGTCATGTACAGCAAAATTATATTCGAAAAAACAGCAGCAAAACAGGTACATGCACTTTTGAATGTCTTTTTCAGACAAAATTATTTCCCCATAGAAAAAGTTAAAATAATTATTTATAAAAAAAAAAAAAAAAAAAAAAAAAATTGATAGAAGTTAGAGGTAAAAACGAATTATACATTCAAAGAAAATGACATCACAAAACAATGTAATATGAAAGAAAAAAAAATCGGAGCAAAAAAATATTTTTTTTTACAAAAACGAACACAATACTTCCGATTTCTAATATTAGAAATTTCTCGGAAGTAACATAGCAAGAGAAAAACATCTTTCGAAAGAGAGAAAGAAAAGACAAAGAGCTGATGAAATGAGAGAGAGAGAGAGGGGAGAGAGAGAGAGAGAGAGAGAGAGAGATAGAGAGAGAGATAGAGAGAGAGAGAGAGAGAGAGTGTGTGAGTGTGAGTGAGTGAGTGAGTGAGTGAGAAAAAAGGGGTATTGAGAGAGGAAAGACTCAAAGATCTGGAAAGAAGGGAGAGAGAGCGAGAGCGGAGAAAAAGGGGGAGTAGAGCGAGAAAGAAACATAAAATGCCAACTGTGTCTGGAAATTTAATCTTTTTAAAATGATTATCCAGTTGTGAGGCGGTGTCGACCTTTGAGAGTTCTCTGGCAGAAGTCTCCAGAGCAGAACCGGGAGATGAGGAGGGAAGAAGAGAGAAAGAGATTAATAGAGAGAGAAGAGAGCAGGAGATGAGAGAGGGAGAGGAGGGAAGAAGAGAGAAAGAGATTAATAGAGAGAGAAGAGAGCAGGAGATGAGAGAGGGAGAGGAGGGAAGAAGAGAGAAAGAGATTAATAGAGAGAGAAGAGAGCAGGAGATGAGAGAGGGAGAGGAGGGAAGAAGAGAGAAAGAGATTAATAGAGAGAGAAGAGAGCAGGAGATGAGAGGGGGAGAGGAGGGAAGAAGAGAGAAAGAGATTAATAGAGAGAGAAGAGAGCAGGAGATGAGAGAGGGAGAGGAGGGAAGAAGAGAGAAAGAGATTAATAGAGAGAGAAGAGACTAAGAGAGAGAGAGAGAGAGAGAGAGAGAAAGAAAGAGAGAGAGAGAAAGAAAGAGAGTGGAATAAGAAAGAGGGAGACTATGGGATAAGAGAAAGGAAGGTATAGAGAGAGAGAGAGAGAGAAAGAGAGAGGAATAAGAAAGAGGGAGACTATGGGATAAGAGAAAGAAAGGTATTGAGAGAGAGTAAAGGGTGAAATGGAGAAGGAAGGGGAAAGTGGAAAAGAAATAACAGAAGCAGAGAGAGAAAGAGATTGACATAGAGAGGGAAAAAGGAATGTAATTGATGCTTCTGCTGCGTTTCCAAAGGAGAAGCACACCCCTCTCCCTTCCTCTTATTCCAGGAAAAGCCAGAGTCAGAAAAGTCAGAACCACTTTTGTGTACAAAAACAAGACATTCAAAATTTCTTGTTCCAGAAACAGGGCCTTGTACAAGAGTCAGGGACTTTGTAGGACTATTAGGAAACCTCTTGGTAAAGGATTGGTGAATATCTACCATTGATAGGTCCTTCATTATTATTATTATATGCTTTATTAGGTAAGACAAAGTAAGATATATACAGTACAATACAATGAAATTATAAAGAAAAAATAAATAGATTGAACAATGAAACAAGAACAAAAAAGAGAATAATGCTAATGTCCTACCTAAAAGGCGGGGTCATGTGCCTGTGGCAATCTCTTCCACCATCTCTTCCTCCCAACCCAACTTACCTAAGAGTCCATGGTGAAGAAAATGGGTTCTTCCCTCCCTTTGGAAAATTCTTCTACCTTCTCACTCTACCTCTTTGATTTATCTCCGTACCTTCAAAATTTAAGGGAGAGAGTGCAATAGTTTCTAACTTTACTATTTCCTCTCTACCTGCCAAAGTCCATGGTAGTGAGAACAAGAGTATGTACGGGCACAGGCAATATCCAAAAGCGCTGATTTGAAACTGAATGTTAAAATAAAAGGTGTTTACCTGCAAAAAATCCCTTATTTACCACTGAAAAGTCCTCCATCTTCTTGTTCTACCAACAAATTCAATGGAGAGAGAGAGGGTCTACCTTTAACAATCTTCCTTGAAAGTGTCAAGTCTGATAATAAATGATCTACCATTGTCACAGCGAATTACGAGAGTGAGTGAGAGAGGAAGAACGAGAGGGAAAGGAGGAGAGAGAGAAAATTAGGTTGAAAGAAAATGAGAGGGAGAGAGGATACTTCTTTCTTCAAAATATGATACACTGTCTCGTTTTACTTGATATCTGGAATAACCTGGGTGGAAATTTTAGAAGAATAGGATGAGAGAGGGATGGAAAAATTAGAGTAAGACCTGAGACGGAAGAGGAAGAAGAGGGAGGAAGATAGGAAGACGCACGGAAGGTGAATGAGAGAGAAAGAGAGTAAAAGGAAACATGTCTGAAATGGGGGCTTTTCAGAATACTGACTCTGAGAAACGGTGGAGTTTTGACATCTGGGTTAGGCCGGTAAGGGAGTAATTCTTTGTTCTTTCTTTCAGGGAACACACTCTACATGTAAAATAATATTCTTTTTTTAACATTACACAGTCATAAAGCTTCACAAGAGAAAGTGAAGAAATTCTTGAGAACCTTTTCTCAGGGGTCCAAAAGCCCCTGTCAATTATTTCAGGTAAAGGCACATCCTGTAAATATATTCCTGGTTTTGTGATATCAATACTTGCAATTAATTGTCGTAATGACTGGCAAAAAGAATAGTGGGTAGAGATACTGAATGTAAAGGAATTAAAATTAAGAAAATAAAGGGGATAAATGTAATTTCAAGGTGTAAAATTTATTGTGGATCCTGGATTGCAATATCCTGGCTACAGAATTTGTTTTCGGGAACTGTGATTGAAAATTAGATCCTTCCTTATTCTGTTTGGGGAGAGAGAGAGAGAGAGAGAGAGAGAGAGAGAGAGAAATGAAACGTAAACTATTGTTATATTACTTTAATCGAATTAAAAACACAATTTTAATTTCATGAATAAATATCTCATTAATTACTTTGGCGTGTCTATGTATTCTGAACAAGGGTACATCATTACATCAACACTACACACCTCTTTACCTTTTTACAAAGTATCATTTATAATTTTATTTTTACAAGGTATGTTTTTATCAGAGGCGGAGATTGAAGGTTGGTTTATAGGTTTGGTTTATGAGAAGGGCTATTAGACAATTTCAAGTTTTTTTTAAAAATATGAGGTGATCTGTAAAAAATATTTTTTTTTTAAGTTGAACCATAGAAATATTATACAATAGAGCACGACTGCACAATACATAATTATTATGTATAACCGAGAGAGAGAAATAATAAGAATACTATGATTTTCATAGAGGAGACAAGATACACTAATTCTTCTTCTTCTTCTTTTACTTTGTCTTTAATCCCGCTCAAGCGGGGTCGACATTTTTTACCAGTTGTCTCCAGGCAGTCCGGTCAAGAGCCTCATCGCCCGTTATTCCTTTTTCTCGTAGGTCTTCATTTATATTATTTTTCCATCTCTTTTTTGGTCTTCCTCTTCCTCTTTGTCCCTCAACTGCAATCTTCTCAACTTTCTTACTAATGTAGTTTTCATCCCTTCTCTTCACATGCCCATACCACTGTAGTCTCTTTTCTTGAATCTTCTTTGATATTTCCAAAAGATACACTAATACTAATACCACGTAATAAAACTAACTTAGCACTAACCTAGAAAACCTATTTTGTCTATATTTGCTGTACTCAGCCAATATCTTACCTGTAGTTAACGTTAAAATCACAGTTTTATTTTACTTACAAAAATAAAATCACAGTTTTATCTGGATAGCAAATCAATAGAAGAAATATCTTTTTAAAAATAGATATTTTTTATATTGTCTCCAACGATTCTATGAGTCTTTGCTACCCGCCACTGCCGTTCCCTGAGGCACCCCTCTCGAAATTTTGTCCCAACAGTCACATCGTCTGGAAATTGTCCCTCTCCCAGGGATCCAACGTTCCAGGAATCTCAGTCCCTGCATTGTCCTGCCTCCATTGTGTCTGCGAAGATTAATCTCTGGAATTGATACTATTATGAACTCAGTCGTACTCTCTCCTGAAGTCGATAAATTTAATGAACCTCTCTATTATATCCAAGGGACAGAAATGAAAAATTCATACACTGTGAATATTGTATTATTCTCTTTTTATAAACTAGATTTTATTATATTCTACTATTTTTATATACTGAATTTTGTATTATGCACATTTTATCAAGTGATTTTTTTTGTATGATTTTCAAATTATAAATAAATTTGATATTGTATATTTTCATCTGTGAAAAATTCCCTAGTAAAGCTACCGTGTAGTTTAGTGGTTCACAAACAGGTTCGCGAGAGTTACATGACAAACAATTTTTTTATTAATTTATAATTTTTAATATTCCTAAGCAAGGTCAGATCCCCACTATGGACGAACAAACAATACACAAATACCCCAGACAGTAAGTAAATCTCTCGTCTGCGGTTCTCTAAAACAAAAGACGAAATGCATCAAATCAAGGCAACTACTACAACTAGGCTATAACCCACCAAATAACTTCATAAATACTGTTTTTTTTTTTTTAAGGATAGCCTTAGAATTTGATTCAACTTATGAGTTATTGAAATGAGATCCATGCTACATCAAAATTTTCATGAAGTCTAAAAAATACGGACCAAAATATTGCTTGCGTCAATTTGCTATTACTATTAAAGATTTTGTAAGTAGTAAGAACTGAATCGACAAATTTAATGAATAGCGGCCCTTGTGCCGTGGTAGAACAGTTTTTGAGAACCACCGAGTGTATGTATGTACCTTATGAAAAATGTCTATCCAAAAATAAAAAGGACAGAGAAAAAGTCAGATATTTTGTTTTGAATGGATTTTTGTACCCAAAAAAAATCGTCTAAAACTACAAAAGGCTTCAAACATTGTCTTTTTTATCCAAACAGAAATTTGATTATCTCGTCTTTAAAAGAATTCTGTGAAAGAAATTTTGTAACAATGTTTCTTTGGCCAGGTGTGCGCTTTTGTCCAATTTTCTTAAGGTAAAGGACGAAAAGGTTAAAGACAAGGTCCTTCGGGTCCTTGTGATTATAGGTGTTGGGACCCCCCGTTGTGAGGTAGTGAGGTATCAATTTCTTTAGACCTATCTAGAGTTTCATGGTGGATTTCTTTGATTTAAGATTTAAGGTATTCCTAGATTTTGAAAGGGATCATGAGTCTGCCACGCTTCCATGGACACTTGAGACTTTTTGACGATAGAATGAGTGAGAGAGAGAGAGAGAGAGAGAATTATAGAAAAGAAGGAAAGAGAGAGAGCGAGATTCATTTCAAGTGGAAGACACTCCAAGGTGTCTATTGGGGATATATTGGTTGTTGATTCTTCGGATATTTGATCGATATTTTGAGTTTCTGGAAATGTGTTGATATTATCACCTACTATAATTATGAAGTACCTCATCCTTGAGAGGTTTTGTGTGTTTCTAGTGGTCAAAATCATATTTATTTTATTTTTATTATGTATGTACGAATTTCTTTGTGGTGAAGCACAAGGCCTCTTCACAATTTTTGTGGGTAGCGCAGCATTACTAAGAGCCTCCTTTACATTTCGAATTATTCTATTACATTAATTTTTTTACTCTGGTAATGCCGCCACTGGTCGTTACTCATACAAGTAACTACTCATTTTTCCTCACGAGGTATGAGTGGACCCCGAACATCCAAGTACAGAGCAGAAAAAATCCTCCCCCGCTGGGAATCGAACCCAGGTCACCATGTGTGCAATGCCTAGCGCGCTAACTCGCTCTGCCACAGTGACTACTAACATTGTACAAATACATATCATGTTTCTTTGTTTCCTAAAACTATCGTTATTTTTTGTGCTAAAATAGTGCGTATTTCATCCTGAAAATACAACTCATAATGTTACGTTTTTCTTTTGTTATGGGATTTTGTACTAAAAAACTGGTTTTAAAATCTCTCCTTTTCTTTTCCTCTCTAAGAGAAGCAAATTTTGTGGTGTCAAATTTGAATTTATGTATCACCTCAAATTCGTACCCCCTGCTTTGCGGCCTTCCTTCTGTAGTGATAGTGATATCCTATTGATATGACCAACCCAGGGGTGGTTACAATTTCTTACTCAGTGGAGGTTATGCCCGGTCCCGGTAGCTCAGTAGTCAAGGCGACGCGTCGCGGGCTCAAAACCCAGCCAGGACGTGATAAGTTATCTTCCAATATGCGATTTTTACTACATAATAATTACGCCAGCGTCGATGGCGCATTAGATTTTTATTATTATTACAATTACATTTTCAGCAATTGAAGTTTGTAGTCTCAATGGGCGAGTAAAATGATAATAAAGCAGGTAGAGGTAGTTCTCTTGCTTGAATGCGTTTTAGTCATGCTTTTATTTGCCTATGATTGCAAAATTTACAAGTTATAAATATTATAAGTCTCCTTTTCTTTAGTACAATTTTCAATAGTTGGATTTATTGTAAATTTTTAGGGCTATCACCAAGAATTTCAGAAAATGATGTGCCATCTATGAGTTGAATCTTTGTTATTCATGTATCTAAGAAATTCTACTGTAGATAAAACAAACAGTAGACTCATAAACAGTCGATTTTTCTTGTTCTAATTTCTCGTACAGAATATTTATTTGCCTGTTAAATAATTTATTGGCGAGTTGAAAGAATTACAGCACTATTTTTTGTCTGATCATAGAGAGTAATTATTATTATATTTTGTTAATGTTGTTGTTATTGTTGTTGTTTTTGTTCTTGTACATTTTGTTTATTATCATCATGAAAACCTTTAAACTATCTTGTAGTCTATACGTCCTAATGATAATAGTAGCAATAATTAAATCTGGATTTATATTCAACTCGGTCCAAAATGTAAGCGCGTGGAGTGTATTTACAGTTTTTTTAATGTGTTTTTATTATTTATTTCATTATTTCTTTCTTCTTATAATATTTTGTACGTACCTATAACATATTATATCATCATTATATCATCTATTTGATACAAATATTATCATCATCATCTTTTTCTGCTTCGTGTACAAATTTGTTACCACTCCAAATCTTTTGTTTATTATTTCTGTTCTCGACGCTAATCCTTTTGAAGAAGGACCACAATAAATCTATCAGATTCAAATTGAAGAAAGTAATTTAATAAAATGCGTGGGTGTACGGCTTTAGAGTCTTTAGTCGCGTGTAGTAGGTCGAATGGAGTGTGTTAAGCTGGAGGAAACATGGGATTTTTACTTTTGTTTTTCTAAGATATTTGAAACTAATTTTTTTTCTTCTTCTTCTTCTTACTTTAAAACTGGATGTCTGCCGTTTGATGTACGCTGTGTCGTTTAAGTCACAATTTCAAATTATTAAAAGAATTCAATTCAATTCAATTTATTTTATTTTATTGGGAATTGCCTTAATGGCCACTTAAGTATAGGACCTTAGGTTGAAAAGTGTTACTTTTTTTTCTTAATCCCGATAGAACGTTGAATACACAAGTTTTCGTTTCGTCTTCATTGTTAGGACTTGTATGGGTGACCCCTAAATTTCGAATAGTCTGGCCCCTAACTTGAAAGAAATTATTTTAAGTTAGGGGTTTGGTTAGATTAGGTATACTATTTTTCTTTATAGGTTTACTATTCATTCAACCAATAGGTTTACATCAGATTGACTATTTTTTTTATTTATCCTCTCCTGATTTTTATAACATTAGTTTTACTATTTTTCCATTTATCCTCTTTTGATTGAAATTGAAGCCGCCGCGAGAGAATACTATTCTATCAACATTCCCTCACGACCTCTTTTATATACATATTATGTATTCTACATATATATGTAATATTATGTATGAATGTAGAAACTAGAAATCGACATTGAAGATGGAACACAAAATCATTAAACAAACAGTTAAAAAACTGATTCTTCCATCAGTAAATAAATTAATCAAGTGATATCAGAGGGAACACCGCGACACTTAATCTTGGACCCACGAGTAAATACACTACAGTGGTGTAATCCGAAAGCTTTTTACCTCATCATCATAGGGTGGCGTCATCGTGAACGATGGTAGCCAGACAGTGGAGGAATGATTTCCACCGCTGTCTTTCATCATAGGGTGGCGTCATCGTGAACGATGGTAGCCAGACAGTGGAGGTATGACTCAGCACTTCTACCACTGTCTCTACAAGGAGGCTAATAATTGACAAGGGCCCCCAGAACCAAGCCAATCAATGCTGGTCTACTCCCTGTTTATAGTCCCCCAGCCAGACTGTCTTTACAAGGAGGCTAATAATTGACAAGGGCCCCAGAACCAAGCCAATGCTGGTCTACTCCCTGTTTATATTCCACAAGTTTATATTTTACCTATGTATAACAATAAATATTAGTTCCATCAGTTTTCCAACCTATCCGTTTTACGTGTATAAGTCCCCGTTTATGACTTTCAATAGACAGGGTGATATATCTCTGACTATTACAAATTAGCTGAGCTGTTCAGTTCAACCTGGATATAAGAGAACTCAAGGAAACGTTTTTTTTTTTCTTATATCCAGGTTTCTCTTATAAAGATCTTATTTTCAACTATGATGAGTTCATTCGTACCTTACACCTCATCACCTACTTGCGAATTATCACTTATGCCAAAAAGGTATCCTAAAAAAGTTTTTATGGTTTATTTATTTTGTAAACATGATTTCCCAATTTCATTTGGACCCACACCTCTGTCACAAATAATAGTTACCAGGGAGAGAGAGAGACAGAGTTTGTGTATAATGTGTGTGTGTGTATACTGTGTATTTGTGTGTGTGTATGAGTGAGAGAGAGAGAGAGATAAAGAGAGAGAGAGAGAAAAAAAAATAATAGTCACAAGAGAGAGATGCTCCGGAGAATTAATTAACGACGTCATAAAATTTTACGATCCTCTCGGGAATCGAACACCAAAGTACCAAACCGCTCAGTGTCGAGCTCGTTGTACACCAAAGTGAACTATACCGACAGCAGTATGGTACTCTTGTGTCACGTCAGACTCTCACCGAACCCGTGATAATGACTGACGGGATTTTTGGTTCTTGGATTTGTAATACCGATGGGAATAAAATAAGCATTTTTATGATGTTTTTTTTTTTTTTTTTTGTACCTCGTAGTCTCGTTCCAACTGCTCTAATTATTGAGAATTGGGTTTGTGTTGAAACCCAATTTTTTGACTCTCGAAAATGATTTTTGTGATTTTTCACCAAGTAAATAAGCTATTCTTGACAATTCTTTTTATGATGTACCTACATATTTTTTATTTTCCATTACCTAGATATGTTTCATTCTTCCTTGGAACTGGTTAGGACTATAATATTAACTTTAAATAATACCTATAATATTAACTTTACAATAATTCCTGTAATATTAGCTTTACAATAATTCCTATAATATTCACTTTACAATAATTCCTATAATATTCACTTTACTCCCTATAATATTCGGTAAAGGAGATATCGTCTAATGTTAAACAAACAACGGGTCCACACATCTTCTCAATAGATCCCACAGCCCTTAGGCTAGGGGACGTATGCACTTGGCCATTTAAGTAAACAATAAAAAAATATTCCAACAATTCGTCCATGCGGAGGCAGAAAAACTTCTCCTTACGAAAAAATTAATGTACCAGATTGAGTAATGGATATTTGAATGAAATGAATAAGATTTGAAAAGTCTCATTGTTTTTAATGGTCATTTCGAGAAAAGACGTTTCCTTAAAATGTCTTGGACAAACTAAAAGGTTACTCCAGCACCCTCGTCCATCCAGTGTGGGGTCGGAAAATTTTCAAATAAGCTGGTGGTAATCAATAGGACTTTGTGTAACAACAATGTAACGCATAAGTTAACAACCATAATACACGTAAATGCAATAGTATTATTGCGTGTGTAATTGTGTATCCATAAGAAATAGGTTAAAATCAGAAATGGAAATACCAACGCTAATGTTCCATGCGTTACTTTTAGGTCTAACCATTAGTGTCGTTCAGCAACTAGTGGGTGAATTGAACGTGCTCTCTCCGCTGGTTTGCATAAGCTGTTTTACTCCTCAGTGATCATACGAGTGTAGAAAAATTGTTTATCCAAGAATTTCCAGGCTTTTCATCTTACGTGTAGGTTAAGATGAACTAGCTTCAACCTCTTCTCTCCTCCTATCTCTTTCTTTCTCTCTCTCTCTTTCTTTCTCTCTCTCTCTCTTTCTCTCTCTCTTTCTCTCTCTCTTTCTCTCTCTCTTTCTCTTTCTCTCAGTCTCTCTTTCTCGCTCCCTCACTAGCTTTGTCTCCTCTCTCAAACTCTCTCTCTCCCCTTCTCTTTGTATCTAAAGCGTTAGAGTGAAATTTAGAGTACCTCTTTCAACTATAACTTCTGATCTTTATAACAACACTAGCGGACTGCATCCGCTTCGCCAAGTCATTACACACACACGCACCGCACATTCCCTACAATCATAAAATAAACATAATATATCTCCATCCTAACAGTAATTCCTCTCCTCGCATGTTTGAAGCTGCACCCTCCCTTCCCTTTCCAATACATCTCTACTCTCCCACAGTACTACCTCCACCCCCAATAAAACTACCTCCCAATGTCTATTCCTCCATTACATAGATAACATCTCCCTCCTATTATCTATTCCTCCCGTACAGTTATAATAAAGGCATTTATCTCCATCCCAATATCCATTCCGCCTCATCCAACACCCTCTGAATGTCAATTCCTCTCCTTAGCATCATAATAAAGGCATTTATCTGCATCCCAATATTCATTCCTCCTCCAGTATAATTTATATCGCCTCATCTGTTTCTCCTCTCCATCACTTTGTAGTTCATGGTATGGAGGATACTCAGTGTATTTGCATTTTCAATTGCCTTTTGATCAGCGTCACCTTGTTCATTACGACATTCCCAACTATCTCTCTCTCTCTGTCCCTTTAATTTCCTCTATATTCTTCTCTCTCTCTCTCCCTCCTTCCCTTTCATTTCCTATATATACTTCTCTCTCACTCCCTCCCACTATTTTCCTATACTTCCTTCTCTCCCTTCCTTCCGTTTTAACCTTCTCTCTCCCACTTTTTATCTCTATAATATTCTTCTCTCTATGACTCCCACTTTTTTTTTATGGCTTTCTTTAAAGTGGGGTCATGTGAGAATTTTCAAATAAAACTTGAATTCTAATAAATTCGAAATCAAGCTGGTTCTTAAGATAGATCTCTTTCTCCCTCCGTTTTATTTCTTCTATGACCCAGGTCGCCGTCTCTGCAAGTCTCCTCCATTCGGCCACGGTGTCTACTGAGGATGATAAATAATCATCATCATCATCATAGGGTGGCGTCATCGTGAACGATGGTAACTAGACAGTGGAGGAATGACTCAGCACTTCTACCACTGTCTTTACATGGAGGCTAATAATTGACAAGGGCCCCCAGAACCCAGCCAATGCTGGATTACTCCCTGTTTATAGTCCCCCAGCCAGACTGGTAAATAATAGAGCCACAAACTTATTTACATAATTATTGTATGTACAGTACATGTGTCATCTATCATTTGGTGAGGCCAAATAACGGCTGAGGTATGCGTGGCCAAGTGGCCATAGATGTATGTAGAGCAAGTCTAGGACATAAAAGCAATTAGTGTTCTATGTTCAAGAATATTGAGCACATAGGTATAGAGGTTCCTTATTGTTTTTGATGGCAGAGGGTAAAGATGCTTAACCCATGAGGACTCTACCCTTGAACGATTGGTAAATCTTTAAGTTTTACCATGAGTGTGAGCACTGTGATTACGGGTGCAGACCTCGTGGGTTAACGTATGGAGCAATGTTTTGATCAGTAGCTCCCTGTTTTCAATCAGGCTGTTTGTCCAGGTGGTAGTGTGATCAGGTGTGACATAGTTGAAACTTGTGGTAGATGCCATAATTAACATCCTCTAATTAAAGCAGATCAATAATTAGAAGAAATTCAGTATTTATTTTCGTAGTATTCTAGTAAGTATTAGTAAAATCTTTATTGAACATTATTTACATAAATTACAAAGGGCGGTATTTTTGCCTAGCGCAAGTATATTTTAAATTGTACCAATTTTAGACTGTACCAAATATGTATATTACGTATATAACCAATTAACCATGTATGTATTATCAATTAGAAAATCAAAGCACTTCAGCTTTTTGACTTCCGAAAATATGTTATCCATAAGTGAAAGAATATAATTATTTAATTCAAGACAAGCTAACAGTTTATATTCATTCAAATTTGAGATTTTGGTGTTTCTGTCACATCCACCAAATTTTCTTCTTATATTCTTCATTAGTCACTTGAGAAAATATGTTATCCATAAGTGAAAGAGTATATTTAATTCAAGACAGGCTAACAGTTTGAATTAATTGTAGGTATTGGCACTATTGTCAAATACGAACACACGACTAGGGAAAGTTATACAAAGTGTTAAAGAGCTTAAAGAGCTCTCCTAAAAAACCAATTGCAGGCGGACGGTCCTAATTTCCTACTTAAATTTCCAAACATACATACGGAGACCTGAAAAATTTCCACAAAGAAGGAAGATGGCTGTTCCACAAAAACAACACTAATAGTAATTCATATATTTATTTAAAAATCTAATATTTGTTTTGTTAATTTAAAAAATAAATGTTTAAAAAATTATGCCAATATCTGTTACGAAAAAAATTCTTTCGTCAGTTTTGTTTAAAAAATTCCAATCTGTTTTCTCTACTCATTGTTCAACATGTTGGCTTCTCTTCTTGACTCCTTGCTCTGAGTTCTTGTTCAATTTCTTCTCCTCCTTCACACTTTCACAGACTCAGATTCAGAGTTCAGTTTCAGTTTTCTTTGAGAGCGTGTTGTGACGTGTTGTGTGACGCGTTTTTGTGTCACTGATCTTTTTGGATTAAATAAAAAAATCGATCTATTTTAATAAATATTTATACAATTTAACCTTATTTGTACCTTAATATTGTGCTGATATTTATTGAAAATTACAGCCATAAATGTATTACCTTCAGAGATTTTTTTCATAAATCATAAAGTTAATATTTCCTTCAATCAAATAAATACAGTTATTTTTTTGCAAATACGAAACGAGAGGTATGTAAAGAAAATACTCAAATAAGCAAATTTTAAAACAAATACAATATTTTTTTATTAAATAGAATAGCTGAAATTATATAATAATTTAATTTTTTCAAGTGAAAATACTTCCTTTTATAATTAAAAAAATCTTAACTGTGTCAATAATTTGCGTCAACATTATGTTTTTTGTAAAGTTTCAGTGATTTTTTTTTAAATCGTCGTTATATTTTGCCATTAATTGTGTAGATTTCGTATTAAAAAATTAAAAAAAACTACATTGGATTTCCTGGATTGAAACACTTGGATAAAATTGCCCCCACATGGATTTTTGATGGATACTTCATGCAGAAATCGTAAGTCTCATTGGATTTTTATTTATAGAGTTAAAACACACGAAGATGTCAGGGTATTATTATGACTATATGGATATTTGCTGATGAATCCAGCAATCTAGAGATTGAGGTGTTTACATCACATCCACCGAATATTCTTCTTATACTCTTCAATAGCGACTTCCGAAAATATGTCATCCTCAGATTCCTCAGCTGAAAGAGTATATCAATCTAGAATTATAATAATGCTTTTTAGTGGAAGGTAACCACCAGGCGAGGTTAATGCTCAAAGCATTTTCTATCACCGAACCCTGAAATCCAAATCATTACCTGAAGAAGAGAGCCAACTAACAAATATCCTCTTGGATATGAACTACTTAATTAGTAGAAGTAGTTTTTTTAGACTTTTGTGGTATTTTTTCACAATTTCTTGTCGCGACTAAAACGAAAGTGCTTGCACGCGTCTCTAAAAAATGTTTTGATTTTTTTTTCTTCGAAAAATGTTTCGAATCTAAAAAATGTTTTGATTTTTTCTCAAAGTCTCTGTTCTTGGAAACCAGCTACTCACATTCATCTCACACAGCCTGGGTTGGGCCGTATACAGCCGAAATCATTAGGGCTCGAATTGGAATAGTCATCCATTCTAAGATTTTATATATATAAATCCATACATCACCGTCGCGTCAGCGTGTCGGTTGCCATTTTATTTCTTTTTTTTTTAAATAAAAGATGAGTTTTTCACAGCCTTTTTATTTTGTAGCCTTGAAACAGGAGCTACTGTAGACGCTTGTGAAAGTGACACAATACTTCCCTTTTAGGTGCTGAGGGTCATTACGAGCGCACCGGAAGGTATTCCTTACAAACGACTGTAACCAAGTTTAGAATACAATTTTTTGTTGGCTCTGGGAATCGATCCGGGACCTTCCGCATGGCAAGCGAGTGTTTGACCACTGAGCTCATCGCGCGCTGGTTGGTTAAAAATCTTTGTGATGTTATGATTATTGTTTTTCTGTATTCTTAACATTGGTAGATACATTTAAAATGTATCCCATTAATCAATAGACCAGTGTAATGTCCCATTTATCAAATTGATTAGATTATCTGAATTTCTATTCTATGTGCATTGTGCCTTGTCTCATATACTATCAGATCTCTAATGCATCGAAATAGCCCAAATCTTTTAGGCGAAACACACAGGTTTTCTCTAATTTAATTTAGTATACACCTCCGATGCTAAACCATAATTGTTCCATTCATCATGTTTAACCCTGAGGAGCTCGGAGATGTACAATATTGTCCGAACCCAGTTGCGTGAGTTATGAGCTCTGCCCCTCAGGGCTAATCTGTGTCTGAGGCGAGTGCGTTGGATCATTACACCAACGGGAATATTCTAGTACAGCTCAGTGGCGCCGAATTCAGGCCCTAAACGATGCACGGCCATGCCTCATTGTGTAAAGTTGGATTAGGAAAAATTCATATAGGGCAATGCCTCGGGCCGTAACTTGGTTGCAACCACTTCGTTAAGTCTTCGTTAGTTTTTTAGTGTTGTTCATTTATTCAGTGGTCTGTTGAATTTTTTTTTATATTTGTTTTTATTATTATTATACAACGCTTTATTAGATATAATGGACATTATGTACATTGTACATACAATTAATTATTTTAACAATGAAAAAATTGTTATACAATAATACAATAAAAATGAAAAAGAATAGAAAATATATAAAAACATATGTCCTAACTAAAGGGCGGGGTTATTGCTTATGACAATCTCTTTCACCCAACCCTAAGTGACCCGGAAGTTGCGGGTTCGAATACCGGCCGGAACGGAAAATCCTCACCGAATTTTTCCGTTGCCGAAAAGGCATGGTTGCAAAGGTAGAGTGCCCTGAAGTAATGCGAAAGCGGTTCCGGGGTTCAAAATTAAACAAATGAGGACCTTATAAGTTAGTATTTAGAATGGTTACAACATTAATAATATTGTACAAAAAATTCGATGTACTTTTTATGTATCGATGCAGATTAATCATGTCTTCCATATTCAGTGTGCAGTATATACTATATACAATTATACATATAACATGTGAACTATTAGATGTGTCTTTTATGTGTCTGTATACATACTTTATAATGGATGTTCACGAAATTTATTTTCTGTCTCAAGTATGGATGTTTATGTGTGTTTGAATTTATGATTTAGTATGCTTTCAGTATTATACTTTGCTATTGAAACCGAAAAAAACTAAATTTCGAGTCAGAGAGGGGTCTGCACAAAGCTCGAAAGATAGTTGGAAATGAAAGCAAAAGCTGGAATAAAAATCACATTGTTAGTTCCATAGGGAAGAGGATTAGGTGAGAGAGAGGGAATGAGTAAGTGAGTGTTTGAGTGAATGAGTGAATGAGTGAGAGAGAGAGAGAGAGAGAGAGAGAGGAGAGAGAGAGAGAGAGAGAGAGAGAGAGAAGATTAAAGTGTTTTTGTATATATGAATTCACAGTAAAATAAATTGAATTGAATTTCCAAGTGTGGTGTTGTAGTCACATCCACTGAAAAATAAAAATAATTTTGGAACAAAGGTTAATTTGTCCTATCCACTAATTCTTCCTAATGAAGAACATTTCTCAGCATTTATAGACTTCTGTACTATTTAGGAAATACCTACTGAGTAAACTAATCATTATTAGAGTCACTAAACTAGTTTTTTCATGCTATTCTTGAGACAACCGCGATACTACTCGCTAGCTGATCCGACTCGTAACCTGGAGTTTGGCAGTTCGGTTTCCGAAAATTTGGGTGGAATTTCACAAAGGCTGGTGTAAGCTATTGTGACTTATGTAAGTCTTGCAACAAAATACAGATAGGTGTGTAACAAAAGTTGCTTGGGAGAGGGGACGTGCGCTGGTGTGGGATGCGACCTGTTCTGATTCGCTAGCGAGAACTAACAGAAACGATGCTGAAGGACCTGGATTTTCCTCTGAGAATGATGCATGCAAAAAGCACTTCAAATACTCAAGGATTAAAGACAACTATAGCTTTCTTGAGTTCTCAGTTGAAACGTTGGGTCCATGTGCAGCTGAGTCGATATCTTTTCAAAGAAAGATTGGCTCTACCCTTCGGCGCGTTTCTGGTGATTCTCGCTCGCATCAGTTCCTGATACAAAAACTGGCCATCCAAAAGGGCAATAGCTCGAGCATCAGAGGCACGCTTCCTCTCGGTAGTGAGTTTGAAGAAATGTTTTACCTTTGAAATATATTTTATCTTGTAGATTTTGAATAAATTCAAATAAAGTTAAAAATAGGTGTGAGGATATCAATATCAAACATAGATTTTTTTACTAAATTTTTTAGCAGCTCTTTCCAATATTCAAAGCTTCTCTTCTCATTACTATTTTGAGTGAGCACACGCGGAACATTGTGTGCACTCGAATAAACCCAATGCAACACCTCTCTATTACAGTTCTGTAAAGCCAGAGAGAAAGAGATAGTGAAAAGGAGAAGAAAGAATGAGAGAGAATGAGAGAGAACGAGAGAGAATGAGAGAGAATGAGAGAGAATGAGAGAGAATGAGAGAGAATGAGAGAGAGAGAGAGAGAGAGAGAGAGAGAGAGAGAGAGAACGAGAACGAGAGCAAAAATTGTTAAGAAGGAGAGAGAGTGGGAGATAGAGCGTGTGTGTGAGAGTGAGAGATAATGAAGAAGGAGTAAGAAGAGAGTAAGAGAAAGAGAAAGAAAGGAAGAGAGAGAGAGAAAGAGAAAAAAAGGGAGACAGAAAAAGAAAAAAGGAAGGGAGAGAAAAAGTCAGAAAGAGAGAGAAAGGGAGAGGGACAGAGAAAGAAGAAAAGGAAGAGAGAGAAGGGGAGTAAGAAAGAGAGTGTATCACATGGGACAAAAGTAAAAGAAAGAACGTGCTACATAAATGTATTTTTTATGTATTTGAACCCCATGTCATAGTTATGAAGGTATGTACAATATTGTACATATTTCCATAAAATTTCCCATGTAGATATCTCTAACATGATCTACCACAACTGAATAGGGATTAAGAACAGACTAGTGTAGAATAGGGGTTATTAATATTTTGACTACAACTTCAACTATGCATCACGTTTTGAGGTCTTTCTCTAAAGAAGAGGGGACAAAGGTCCCCTTTCTGTTGGTATTTTCGAAAATCCCAGTAAACGACCCTTATTTTGATTGTTGTGAAGATAATAATTAATATAGTTAATAGATATTGTGAATGTATGACAATGATTTTTATAAATATTGGTTCGTGGCGTAACGGTTGTGACTACTGCCCGTAGTCCAGAGATCCTGAGTTCGATCCCCGGTCGGAGCAGATTTTTTACAGAAAATTCTATTCCCTCCGTACGTGTGAGGCTGGTGTTTCTGGCCCTACCCAGGCTTGGTGAGGTTAATGTGGGTAGCTGGTACTATTCCTAGCGAATGGAGGTTAAAACCCCCGTTCCGATCCAGGACGTTAAACCAAATGGAATCGTTGGCGATAGTAAGGGCATCCAGTCGTAAAAATGTGCCAAAACCAACCAACCTCAACAACGTCGACCCTGCTTAAGCGGGATAAGACAGAGTAAAATAAGAAGAAGAAGTATAGGTATTGATTCTTTTTATAGTGTACATATACAATATATGTTTTATTCTTTTCTTGAAAATTCGTCACAATGAAGTATCAAATATTCTCCAGTTTCTCACCCGAGTCAAAGGTCGTTAACTTGATCGTAAATATGTTTGCAAAGGTTAGAACGCAGTGAATAAGACAAGGGGGCATTTTCACTGAGAAAAAAAAAAAAAAAAAAAAAAATAGAAATAATAAGAAAAAAAAATCTCTGATCAATGGAGAAGGTTATCGAAATTTATACTTTTCTATTTTTATGGATAAATATACCGATGTTAGCATCGTTATTTCTTTGATTTTTAGGTCTTATGTCAGAAAATATGTATATGATAATATTTATTGATTTTGTAATTTTGCTTCTATACTTCTATGCATTATAGGTATTGAGAAAATGTAGGTAGTGTGAGAGTATCGCATTGAATATCGCAAGAGAATAGGTAACTGTTATTTATTTTTTTAAAGAAACTTCTATGCTAGGTTTGAATAAGTTATTATATTTTGCGAGTTTGAGCGCTTTGTTAAATTTTTGCTATACTAGGGAATCGAACCACCGACCTCCAGGTTACGAGTCCGCCGCCTTATGATTACGAGGAGTTTTCAGATGTTAGATGGCAGTATTTTGAAGCATTATTTATGTACATACTTGTTTTTTTTATTAAAATATTTGGTTTAACGTCGCTATTATATTACCTGGTCATATCACGACGGGGTGTTACTCTCCATTGGCAGGAAAGTCACAAACCTGCTACCCACATTAACCTCACCCAGCCTGCATGCCAGGATCTCGAAGTATTCACCTCGCTGGACAAACAGGGAGTAGAAGTCACTCGTTATTGGCAAGAAACTATATGAAGGCAATTGATGGCCCGGACTCACAAAGTAAAGTAAGTAAGCTGGACGTTGCTTAACTTTGGTGATCCTACAAGAACCGGTGCATTTAACGCGCCGTACTTGGTTTTAATCGTACAATGACTAACAGAAATAGTTGGAATCCCACCCCTGGGGGTTGAAGGGGGTCTGTGTAGGCTCTAGGACCCTAGGGTAACCTCTTTTACATTGAGAGCTTGATCCTCTTTATGTATGATTAAAATCCACAAACCGCAATCCCTTCGTTGAAAGGATTGGCCGTTAAATCCCACAAGGCAAACTCTCTGCACCACCCCCTATCTCTCTCTCTCTCTCTCTCTCTCTCTCTCTCTGTCTTTCTCTCTCTATCTCTCTCTCTCTTTCTTTCTCTCTGTCTTCCTCTCTATCTTTCTTTCTCTCTCTATCTATCTCTCTACTGCTCTCTCTATCTATCTATCTCTCTCTCTCTATCTATCTATCTCTCTCTCCTTCTCTCTCTCTCTCTCTCTCAATCTGTCTCCTTTCCTCCTTTCACCCCCCCTATATCCCCCTACGCCACCCCTTCCCCCTAATAAATCTTTACCGTTGTACCACACTAGATACTCTCCTAATGTCTCGTCTTGTAATCCCTCCGGAGACAGAATTACCAACATAGGGGTACCCCAGAAACTAAAAAAAAGGTAATCCTCAAAAAAGAAAAAAATGCACTTTAAGATCTTTTACTGATGGGGGAGGTTTAAGTAGGAGATTTGTTGAATGTGTACATTCTTAAAAGGTAATTTATAATATTTATAGTTGATAAATAATAATAATACTAATAATAATTAGAACAACCTGATAATATAGTACCTACTACACCGACATACGACTAAGGATTTTCAAAATTTCCTTGAATTAACAGATGAAATTTTCAACCTCTTCACAAGTGCTACTTACAGAAAGGGAGTGACCTTATGTAGACCAAATTCTGAAGGTACCTTCAGCACATGGGTACCTTCAGGGATTCTTAAAGCCCCAGTATTAGCACACACTTGAATCACGTAAGGAGACTCTGTGCCAAACTGCCAAATTGGCACTTATGAGTTCTGTTGGTTATGAAGGAATGAAAATCAATTTTATAGTTTAGCATTTTTTTGATTAAATGTAAATCGTGTGTTATTTTAAAATGTACAGATGAAATGTTTTTTAAAAGAAAAATAATCAAGCTAGCTTTGCATACTTATACTCTGGGGCATGGTATTAAGCACAGCAGCGTTTGCATTTACCCTTTGGATTGACAACGATTATAAATAATTAGATTAAGATGATACACACATACTTCATGAGTGAATAATGATTTAAATCTACAGCTTAAGATGATAAATACAAACTTCATGAGTGTATAATAATTTAAATCTACATCTTAAGATGATACACACAATCTTCATGAGTGCAATGTATAATGATTAAAATTTACAGCTCAAGATGATACATACAAACTTCATGAGTGTATAATAATTTAAATCTACAGCTTCTTATGATAAAGTAGGGCTAAGCATATACATAATATGTATAAGTATATGCTTAGCCCTACTATGTATGTATTTGTATATGCTTAGCATATTATGGTTAGAACAGTGCATTAGACACATAGTATATATAATATTATATATGTTTCTAGTGTACATTTTATTATCTAGATATTACAACGATAATAATAATAAACACATTTAACACATGATGGGGGTACTTTGAAAGAAATTAATCCCATGTTGCCCTGCATGCCAATATAAATCACACGCGTTAATCCTTTTGAACCCTCAGCCCTCGAAGTGGAAAGCCGTTACCCAACTGCTGCAAAAGTCCTGGTATTTATACCCCCATGACAGGTCCGTGAAGATAGCACCCGACATTGAAGCTAGAATTTTGTACCACCTACCATAATAATGTACTAATTATGTACTGTTAGGAACAACAAACCCCGAATTTTGTACTCCAACCGTAACCCCAGGAGAGAGGTTGAAACATGTCGGGTGCTAACTTCACGCTAGCACCCGACATTGAAGCTAGAATTTTGTACCACCTACCATAATAATGTACTAATTATGTACTGTTAGGAACAACAAACCCCGAATTTTGTACTCCAACCGTAACCCCAGGAGAGAGGTTGGAACATGTCGGGTGCTAACTTCACGATTTTAACCGATGGAGCTAGAATATTGTACCGCATACCAAAATAATCTCTGAATTATGTACTCCCAGGAACAACAAACCCCGAATTTTGTACTCCAACCGTAACGCCAGGAGAGAGGTTTTAACATCGAAAAACCCACCCCCCGCCTCGTCTATTGAAACGCAAATCAGATGCAGAACTGTATGGAACCCCGTGCCTCTCTCATTGCAACGAAGCGATGGGAGCAGAGGTGCGGGGGGACTCCACGTTGTTCTCATGAATTAAACCATAGGTTCTCAAACGGTGGTACTCGGGGCAATTTCAGATGGTACGGGAAGTCATTTTCAGTTGTACACAAAATATGATAAAATTTTGACCGTACACAAAGACCGTGAAAGATAATATATGTTTAACACTAGTAGTTAAGTTGATTTTTTGATGAAAATCAATATCAAGCCTCCACAAAAAAATAGTAAAAGCCCTACTACCCTTTGTTACCACATAATTATATGTGCGAATCTGGCTTTTCATGTTGTATTTGTAAAACACAAATATAGGAGTAAGTTAGAAGTGTCCTCTGACATTCGCGTTAAAATGAGTAACATTCAACCTGATTAGACCGACCTCAGTAGTTTAATCGATAGGGCGGCGGACTTGTTACCTGGAGGTCGGTGGTTCAAGTCTCGGTTTCAGCGTAGATTTAGTAAAGCGAGTTTGAGTAGTTATGACATCACGAAAGTGATTAACACAAGTATGATAGCTAATAAAGTAACATTCAGCCTGGTATTGATGCAATTGTTTCTGAGAAGAGTAGGTATATAATATGTAATCTCACAGAATTTAGATAGGTAGACCTTATACCATTTTTTTTTTTTTTCGTCGCAGATAATTTAGATGCAGGGGTTGCTGAAGAAGATAAACAATCGTTTATTGATGTGACGTTTATATTACGCTCACATTACTTTGGTAGGTATGTACCTACCTTATTTTTTACCTTCAGCTTCTTTGTGGAACTGTGTTAAGTACGATATTATGTAATAAGTGATCATATTTGTGCTATTCACTTTCGTGATGTCACAACTACTCAAACTCGCTTTACTCAATCTATGCTGAAACCGGGACTTGAACCACCGACCTCCAGGTTACAAGTCCGCCGCCTTATCGGTAATAACATAATGTCATACTCTGTATACCTATTACTGTTTACTTTTATAATCTCTATATACAGGGTGGACCAAAAAAACGTTTACACCCGTTAATGGTAGATTACTGAGGACATTTCCAGGCCGGATCTGCAATCCGTTTTTTCGGATTCGCCTTCGTAACTGCACAAAGTGATTTTTTGCAACTTTCCGAAAAAGTCCGACTTTGGTTTATTCTTCAGGTCAGTACTTTTTTCCTGTTTAAGATGAGTTGATTCTGAACAATTTTGCAGAAAGCCAACAAAATTTCGATGTTTCTAGCTACACTTCTTTGTTTTTTACGATTTGGTTTGTCATATTTTTTTACACCTGAACAGAAAAAAACACCCAAAAAATTTTTTTTACTAAATAAAACACTCGACATTTGTCCGAACAAATTTTGGCACAGACATGGGCAAGTTTGATAAAAGTTGGCGGCCGCCCCGAGGATGCTAAAAAATAATTTTACGATTTTTTATCACGTGATCTTCTGGGAAAAATTATTAGATGTTTGCCAAAAACTCTTCAAAAATCCTAAGAGTTTTCTAGCTGTAGACTGTGTAAGGGCGTCTTGTATTGTTTACAAAAATTGTTTACATTGCTTTTTTTGAATACCGCGGTCTCACATGCCTTCATCAGCCAGTTTAGGAAAATTCAAATGATAAATTTTGTGCTTCTCAGATTGTCAGTGGTGTTAGCAAGATGTGGTAGTGCTAAGACTGTTGGTCGCATGACCGAAGTTCAATTCTCGACGGTCAATATTATTTTAATTATCAAAAAAATCTGATGGAATATTTTATTCATACCTGTATCTGACCTGTTGTAACACCAACAACTTATGGTTTTTTTGGTGGTAATACCATCTGTAAATTGAGTTATATCAGATACTATTGGTATCACAATACACATAATTATTATTCATGTAAGCCCCTGAGAGACTGCCTTGATAATGTAATGATGGTTTTCTTATGCTTCCCTACGAGAGAAAAAAAAACTAGCGAATTTTCCAAACGAAAATAGAATTTATGAAATAAATCCAGGTAAATATGTAGGTAGGTTCTTCTATCAGAAACAATACTAATTAAATAACAAAATATTTACCGATTTCCAACTCTTAATAGAAGTCTTGAAAAGCACAAGATAATATTTTGTAAAATTAATAAACTTTTGCAGTCTTTATTATGTTTTATACTATTTTGATATAAACAAAAAGGTATTTAAAAAAACATTTTGTGTTAGTATGTTCAATGAGAAACGATTAGACGCGCACGATTAGCTCAGTGGTAAGCTAGTCCACCCGGTCCGAACGCCAGAGCCAGCAAAAAATTCATGACTACAAAATAAAAAAGACTGTTGCCATTTTTTATCCATAGTACACACTATGGATTCTCCTCACGCAAATTTTTGAAACCAATGGTTACTTTAGTACCTTAGTTCTAACTCAGAACCTTCTTGCCTTTCTCTCTCTATCTCTTTTTCGCTATCTGCCTCTCTCTCTCTCTCTCTCTCTCTCTCTCTCTCTCTCTCTCTCTCCCTTCTCAATTCCCTTAGAGGAACTGTTGGAAGTGGCGTCCACCTTCCTGGATGCAAAGGTTGAACCTCTTCATCATGTTCCGTCGAATGTTGCGGAAGATTCCAGGTTTTTCTGTCACGTCATCGAATGCCAACAGGATTCTTGCTACCAGATTTCGTAAACTATGTTTTTCACGTGATCCCAAATGTTCCTGTTGGCAACTCCATATGCTAAATGCGTATCTGCCATTTCAGCATCCGAATAATAACAATTATGTAACTTGTACTAAAAAAACTCAAGAAGTTTAAAGATAAAATTTCATAGAATGCAGAAAAATATGCTTGAAAACTATCATCGAGAAACAAACAATCATTCATTTGACTGGCCTTTAATTAATTCCAAGGAAAATAATTATCAGACATAAATAGCTAATTACTCTTTGAGTACAAGACGACCCTACACGGTCAACACTTTTAAGATTTTGAACATCATTTTTTGAGACTTACCTGGTTTGTTTACCCAGAAGACCACGTGATAAAAAATCGTAAAATTATTTTTTAGCATCCTTGGGTTAGCCGCCAACTTTTATCAAACTTGCCCATGTCTGTGCCAAAATTTGCTCGGGCAAATCTTGAGTGTTTCAAAGTGTAAAAAATTTACATGCGAACTTTTTTTCTATTCAGGTGTCAAAAAAGATGCCAAATCAAACCGTAAAAAACAAAGTAGTGTAGCTAGAAACATCGAAATTTTGTTGGCTTTCTGCAGAATTGTTCAGAATCAACTCATCTTAAACAGGAAAAAAGTTCTGACCTGAAGAATAAGCCAAAGTCGGACTTTTTCAGAAAGTTGCAAAAAATCACTTTGTGCAGTTATAAAGGCGAATCCGAAAAAACGGATTGCAGATCCGTCCTAGAAATGTCGTCAGTAATCTACCATTAACGGGTGTAAACGTTTTTTTGGTCCACCCTGTATATAAATGAGAAATATGGACGGGCTTTGTGGCTTTGTGGCTTTGTGACTTTGTGGCTTTGTGTGCAGGAATTGTTTAGGCGAAACGGTAAGAGATAGCGAAAAATTGATGAGAGACGACCCCAAGTAAAATTGCCGGAAAATACCAGGAAAATTATCAAAAGTCCGAAATTCCAAACCGTCCTTGAGTTATGACCTTCCTCAAGTATTGGCTTGAGGAAGGGTCCGATTTTATGATAGTCTTTGCCCTGGAACTTGAAATCTATCGCGAGGACCTATATTTTTTATTATTTAATAACACATTAGACAAAACTAGCTTTCATTTAATTCATACTAGGCCACATTCTGACGTACCGTTCTGGAGATATAAGCCAGAATGTTCGGAATTTCGACCTTTTTTTCAGACTTTTCACATTTTTTAGCAGATTCCAGCGCGGAACTTAAAATTTGTCGCGAGGACCTATATTTTTTATTATTTAATAACACATAAGAAAAAACTAGCTTTCATTTAATTCATACTAGGCTACATTCTGACGTACCGTTCTGGAGATACAAGCCAGAATGTTCGAAATTTCGACCTTTTTATCAGACTTTTCACGTTTTTTAGAAGATTCCAGCGCGGAACTTAAAATTTGTCGCGAGGACCTATATTTTTTATTATTTAATAACACATTAGAAAAAACTAGCTTTCATTTAATTCATACTAGGCTACATTCTGACGTACCGTTCTGGAGATACAAGCCAGAATGTTCGAAATTTCGACCTTTTTTTCAGACTTTTCACGTTTTTTAGCAGACTCCAGCGCGGAACTTAAAATTCGTCGCAAGGGCCTATATTTTTTATTATTTATTAACACATCAGATAAAACTAGCTTTCATTTAATTCATACTAGGCCACATTCTGACGTACCGTTCTCGAGATAGAAGCCAGAATGTTCGAAATTTCGACCATTTTTTCAGACTTTTCACGTTTTTTTTTACAGATTCCAGCACGGAACTTGAAAGATATCGCGAGGACCTATATTTTTATTGTAAAAACTGTCTGAGAACATCACATGATTTTATTTGAGCTCTTTGTTGCCATATTCTGACAAATCGTTCTCGAAATATAGGCCAGTTTGCTACATTATAAATATCCGCTATGATAGATTTGGCTCGGGATTTTGAAATTTACAGCGATGATGGTTTTGTGTGTGTGTGTGTGTGTGTGTGTGTGTGTGTGTGTGTGTGTGGTGTGTGTTGTGTGTGGGTGGGTGTGTGGGTGGGTGTGTGTGTGTGGGTGTGTGGGTGGGTGTGTGTGTGTGGTGTGTGTGTGGTGTGTGTGTGTGGTGTGTGTGTGTGGTGTGTGTGTGGTTTGTGTGTGTGTGTGGTGTGTGCGTGTGTGTGTGTGTGTGTGTGTGTGGATGGGTGTGTATGTGTGTGATGTGTGTGGGTGTGTGTGGATGTGGATGTGTTTGTGTATGTGTGTGTGTGCGTGTATGTGGTGTGTGTGTATGTGGTGTGTGATGTATGGGTGGTGTGTGTATGTGGTGTGTGATGTATGGGTGGTGTGTGTGTGATGGCTTGGCGAAGCGGGTGCAGCCCGCTAGTAAATCATAAATCGCTTCTGAAATTTTAATTTTATATTTTCCTTTTTCCTAACAAACGGAACATTGTGAACACAGATTTTCCAAACGTCGTGGGTTCGAATCCAAGTAAGGACATGACAAATACCTTCTGTATTATGATCTTGGCTTGCTGCTGGGAAAATGAGACTTTAATAGTTCTAATTCGGCAGTATAAACAAGCCGATATTATTATTATTATTTATATAATTACATGCTATGATTAAGTAGTAGTCAAGGTGGCAGAGTGAGTTAGCGCGCTAGGCCAATACGCATGGTGACCTGGGTTCGATCCCCAGCGAGGTAGGATTTTTTCTGCTCTGTACTTAGATGTTCGGGGTCCACTCATATATACCTCGTGAGGAAAAATGAGTAGCTCTTTTGATGTGAAACAGCGACCAGTGGCGGAATTATAGACAAAAAAATCGTACAAGATATTGTATATTAAAGTGGTAAAGTCCTCTGTAGCAAATAATAATAATTGCAACTTTACGGTTGCTAGATAAGGTTTATCTAGCGTTATTTGGGGGAGCGGTTCCTGTTTTTGACTTATCCGCCTCCCTGTTTTTGACTTTTTTTTGTTATCATCCTGTGTGTTTTCTGTGATCATTTTGTTATCTTCCTGCTAATTTAACCACAGGAAGATACATTTAATTTGTATTCGTGTCTTTGTTTGTTGGGCAGTTTGAGTTAAGTCATTGTCTAGTCAGTGTTGTTATTGTATGTTGAGTCATGTTTCTGTAATAGTCGTGTTACCTGTGGAGAAAGTAGAAGCATTTTTACTAGGCATTCCTAGTTACATAGTTTATGATAGAAGAAAAAATATAAGCATTAGGAAGTTTTTTGTACCTTTCCTTTCGATGGTATTTCTGTGAAAATATTCACACCAGCTCATTGTTATCAAGATACAAATTCATGATTTCCAAACCACCCTTAGTGACAATTTCATAGTCTGCAGTGGCGCCAGACTATTTCTTGAACCATGCAGAATCTGAGTGAATCTGCCTATCTCTAACTCTCTCTTCTCTCTTTCTATCTCTCTTTCTCTCTATCTCTCTCTTTCTATTTCTCTTTCTCTCTCTCTTCTCTCTTTCTATCTCTCTTTCTCTCTATCCCTCTCTTCTCTCTTTCTATCTCTATTTCTCTTTCTCTCTCTCTCTCTTCTCTCTTTCTATCTCTCTATCCCTCTCTTCTCTCTTTCTATCTCTATTTCTCTTTCTCTCTCTTCTTTCTTTCTATCTCTCTTTCTCTCTCTCTCTTCTCTCTTTCTATCTCTCTTTCTCTCTCTCTCTCTTCTCTCTTTCTATCTCTATTTCTCTTTCTCTCCCTCTCTCTTCTCTTTTTCGATCTCTCTATCTCTCTCTTCTCTCTTTCTATCTCTATTTCTCTTTCTCTCTCTATTTCTCTTTCTTTCTCTCTTCTCTCTTTCTCTCTATATTCTTGAATGAAAGTAAAACAGAAGCACTTATTATGGGTTACATGAGCAAAAGAAATATTAACTACAGTAAAATAATTTGCCACAACCGGAATTGCCTCTACCATAAAACATACACAACCTCTTGCTCATGTAATACTATTGATTACAAAAATAATGCTAAATACCTGGGCATTCAAATTGATAACGAATTTCAAATGAGACAGCATGTTGTCAATCTTTGCAAAAAAATGCGCATAATAAAATATAAGCTCAACAAAATAAACGCACAAGCCTTCCCGATTACAGCTAAAAAAACAATTTATTTCTCGCTTGTCGATTCGATCCTACGGTATGGAGTCACCCTCTACACTTACGCCCCTCAATATATCCTAAGTCCACTCAACACCCAGCAGAAGCAAATAAGAAAACTCCTGTTCCATCATACCAACGTGTCCTGTCTAACACCAGATGAGTTGTCAAATTATGTACTTATCTATTCCAACTTTTTCAATGACAAATTTCGACAACTCACTGAGCAGCCATATCAACTACGACACCAGGCGTTCAGACGCACAAGAGTCAACACCAAGCGCTACGGGGACAGGAGACTTGAATACAGGCTGCTGAATCAATACTGTGAGGAATTTATCGATGAGACAAACAGAAATTTGCTTAGGTCAAAACTCAAAGAGAGTATTTTGAATCGGGGTTCAAGCCCCTGAACATAGTAAAATATTATGTTCATTTTCAGACACAATTTTAAAACCAAGTCTTGAAAGTCAGGAATACTAATATAGGGTTCGATTCTCTATATTGTTGAAGAAACTAAACCAGTTCAGAATTATGATGTGTGGTATTAAATTGATTCATTTGGTACTGGCTTGATGAATCTTTTTTTTTATGAAAAAAACTGTTTAATCTTTTTGTAATGCTTAAATTTTGTGCATATGATAAAATTATTTCATCTTAGTTTTTAATTATTTTTATATAAGAGAGGAGCTTACCTCCCAAAAAGTTAAGTTTAGCTTAGGAGGTGACCTAATATGTATATTATCTTGATGTAAATAAATTTGCCACATTTTTAATTCAATTCAATTCTCTCTTCTCTCTTTCTATCTCTCTTTTATCTCTTTCTATCTCTCTTTCTCTCTCTCTTCTCTCTTTCTATCTCTATTTCTCTCTCTCTTCTCTCTTTCTATCTCTAAAAGACATAGGAATGAAAAATAGTTTATTTACTAATTACCTGGATGGTAGAACTCAGATAACAAAGATTGGACAAACAATGAGTGAAGAAATTTCTATCGAAGACGGCTTGGTGACCGGTGGGATAAATAGCCCAGGATGGTATAATATTTACACTCATGATGTAAAATACCTAAATTTTCAGAGTAAATTAAAAATGTTCGCGGATGATTCATGCATCATATCGATCCACAAAAGTCTCGAGATTGCAGTAAAGACGGCACAACATGATTTCATAAAATAACAAAAATATTTTTACAATAATGATATATTCATTAATCAAAGTAAAACGGAGACCATGGCGATGGGAACAGCAAAATGCAAATCAGAATTAAATAACTATAAAATAAAATGTCATACTAGATCATGTTTATTTACAGAGATGTACATAACCAATAACTGTCAGTGCCCATATATTGAGTACACTGATAGTTGTAAATATCTCGGGGTTAATATTGACAACTGCTTCAAGATGAAAACTCATGTAAACATGCTCTGTAAAAAAATGAGGATCGTCAATTACCAGCTACGCAAAGGAAATGTCCAGTCACTCTCATACTCTCATGTAAAATAAAATCATTGATTTATTATTCACTTGTTGAATCTATCCTGAGATATGGAGTGACGATCTATACCTATGCACCAGCTTACATTTTGGAACCGTTAAACAGTATACAGAGGAAAATAATAAAATACCTTTTTCATAATAATCGCAACGTGCAAAAGTTCTTAACGCCCGAGCAATTATCAAAACTGGTATTACTGACACAAAATTTCAATAACCCGCGATTCAGAAGAAAAATCGAAATAACGTATAAGCTCCGAAAACAAGACTATATTAGCCAGCGTCGATGGTATGTTGAATACACCGGTTCCCTTCAGAACACCGAAGTTAAGCGACATCCAGCGAGGTTAAGACTTGGATGGGTGACCATTCAAATTCTAATTCTCGTGACGCTGGCTTTTCCCGGCCCCACTCAGGCTGGGTGAGGTCAATGTGAGTAGCAGGTTTGTGAGTTTCCTGCGAATGGAGGGTAAAACCCCCGTCGTGACTTCATTATGAGTCAAGCGTTTACGAAATATGGGGAACGAGTTTTATCTTATACCATACCAAAATTGCTAAATCAATATTGCGAAAATTTTATAGACGAGGAAAACTTAAATATAGTAAAAGAGAAACTAAAAGCTGTACTTTTGGAATAATAGATAATTATGTATCTATTTTTTTCCATTAATACATTTTATTTAATCATTACTTAATTTACATAATATATTAAGCCACCTACCTTCGAATTCGAATTTTTATTCATCAATACAATTTCTTTAATTTATTTAATCATTTTTTCATGTATTTAAGCCATTTTTGAATATTCTTACTTTTTATTATAATTTAATTTTGTTTTATACTTATTTAGATTAACCTGAAGAAGAGAACCGTCACCGCAGAAGTTACTTGTTAGCTTAGGTGATGTATCCATGTATGTACCAATTATGTAAAATAAAGTAAACCCATTCAAATTCAAAATTCTATTTCTCTTTCTCTCTCTCTCTCTCTTCTATCTTTCTCTTCTCTCTCTCTCACCTCTCTCTGTCACCTCTATTCTCTCTCTTCTCTCTAGCTCTCTCTCTTCTCCCTCTCTCTATATCACTCTTTCTCTCTTCCTCTCTCTGTCTTTCTCTTTCTCTCTCTCTCTCTCTCTCTCTCTCTCTCTCTGTGTCTCTCTATCACTCTCTATCGGGTGCCAACTTCACGCCGGACCAACATGTACAAAGTTCCAAGTATTTTTTGAACTTGCCCTACAACTGCATTGCATGGTCATATCACGACGGGGGTGTTACCCTCCATTTGTAGGAAACTCACAAACCTGCTACCCACATTAACCTCACCCAGCCTAGGTTGTGTGAGATTAATGTGTTAAGCAACATTAAACAACGTTTACCTCGCTAAACGTTGCTTAACCTCGGTGATCCTGAGAGAACTGGTGCATTCAACGCGCCAGCGACGCCACGCTGGCAATTTGGAGTTTAATGTTCCTGAAATATATTATGTCACAACTTGGTGGGTAGCGCTGAATTATAGGACTATACCACCTTAATATACAATATCTTGTACAATTTTTGCCTATAATTCCGCCACTGGTCGCTGTTTCACATCAAAAGAGCTACTCATTTTTCGTCACGAGGTATATATGAGTGGACCCCGAACATCTAAGTACAGAGCAGAAAAATCCTACCTCGCTGGGGATCGAACCCAGGTTACCGTGCGTGCAATGCCTAGCGCGCCAACTCACTCTGCCACCTTGACTACTACTTAATCATAGCATGTAATTATATAAATAATATAATAATAATAATATCGGCTTGTTTATACTGCCGAATTAGGACTATTAAAGTCTCATTTTCCCAGCAGCAAGTCAAGATCATGTGATAAGAATTCCAAACAGAAGAAATCTTGTCATGTCCTCACTTGGATTTGAACCCACGACGGACGTTTGGAAAATCTGTGTTCACAGTGTTCCGTTTGTTAGGAAATAGGAAAATATAAAATTGAAAATTTCAGAAGCGATTTATGATTTATTATAAAAGTAAACAGTAATAGGTATACAGAGTATGACATTATGTTATTACCGATAAGGCGGCGGACTTGTAACCTGGAGGTCGGTGGTTCAAGTCCCGGTTTCAGCATAGATTGAGTAAAGCGAGTTTGAGTAGTTGTGACATCACGAAAGTGAATAGCACAAATATGATAACTTATTACTTATTACATAATATATCATACTTAACACAATTCTTCAAAGAAGCTGACGTTAAAAAATAAGGTAGGTACATATCTACCAAAGCAATGTGAGCTTATAAACGTCACATCAATAAACGATTGTTTATCTTCGTCAGTAACACCTGCATCTGAGTTATCTGCGACGAAAAAAAATGGAAAGGTCTACCCTATCTACATTCTGTGAGATTACCTACTCTTCTCCGAAACAATTGCATCAATATCAGGCTAAATGTTACTTATTTTAACGCGAATGTCAGAGGACACAGTCATCTAACTTACTCCTATACTTGTTTTTCAAATACATCATTTGAGAAAAGCCAAATTCGCACATGTACCTAAAACCTAAATGGTAACAAAGGGTAGAAGGTACAATTTTGTGCACCTGAAATTGTCCCGAGTACCACTGTTTGAGAACCTATGGTTTAATACGTGCACCGACAACGTGAAGTCCCCCCACACTTCTGCTCCCATCGCTGCGTTGCAATGGAAGAGGTGAGGCGCGGGGTTCCATGTAGTTCTGTATGTGATTTGCGTTTCAATAGGCGAGGCGGGGGTGGGTTTTTCGATGTTAAAACCTCTCTCCTGGCGTAACGGTTGGAGTACAAAATTCGGGGTTTGTTGTTCCTGGGAGTACATAATTCAGAGATTATTTTGGTATGCGGTACAATATTCTAGCTCCATCGGTTAAAATCGTGAAGTTAGCACCCGACATGTTCCAACCTCTCTCCTGGGGTTACGGTTGGAGTACAAAATTCGGGGTTTGTTGTTCCTAACAGTACATAATTAGTACATTATTATGGTAGGTGGTACAAAATTCTAGCTTCAATGTCGGGTGCTAGCGTGAAGTTAGCACCCGACATGTTTCAACCTCTCTCCTGGGGTTACGGTTGGAGTACAAAATTCGGGGTTTGTTGTTCCTAACAGTACATAATTAGTACATTATTATAGTAGGTGGTACAAAATTCTAGCTTCAATGTCGGGTGCTATCTTCACGCACCTCCCCATGACGTGTACCCGAAATTCATTTTTGTCTCTGCTACATAACTGAAAGTATTTTACAGCCCCCTGACTTATACCCGAAATCCATTTCTATAACTGCTATCCAGGAGGGTTTTGGACCCTTATGTTACATATCGTATGCTCGATATCACTTTATATAAGTAGGTAATAGTTCTGAAGGGGTGGGGGGAGGTTAGATGGGTAAATTTAGAGGACTATGTATCACTGATATTTAAGGCATGCGTCTCGGAGACTTTTAACGCGCCGAGTGGTGACAAACGCGCGAAGGGCTGTTAATTAATGGGGTACTTAGTAAATAGGGAACAGTTCAATGTTTCATCTCTCCCTCTTATAATAATCGCTTTTCCTATTGTTACTTTCTTCTTCTTATCTAACTCTCCTCTCTCCCCCTTCTCTCTCTCTTCTCCTCTCTCTCTCTCACTCCTCTGTCTTCTCTTTCTCTCTCTCTCTCTCTCTCTCTCTCTCTCTCTCTCTCTCTCTCATACACACACCTATACACACTCCTCCTTTGAAAGAATGAGAGAGAGATGAAAAGAGAGGGAATGAATCTAAGGAGATATAATAGTAAATCAGACAGACATATAAAAAGTCTGTCCCGATCGTCACTGAGAGGTCCCGGGTTCGAAACCCAGCTGGTACATGATAAGTTATTCTATCATTTGGAATTTCACCACATAGTAATACGTATACTACCGAAAAATGGCGATATTTTATTATAAAATAGTCGATATTTTTTTATTATACATTCTTGTTATCATACAATTCTAAAAAAGTCTTATTATTATAAAAAAGAGGAGGTGTGAGAGAGAGACGACCTCCTCATCCGGCCTTAGTTCTGTAATGCTCAGGGAGGTAGGGAGGGAGGGGGCATGTATCTCGACAACAGGAAATACTTAATCCCAATCAGAGGCGCACTTAGCATGTCCTGGTGATAGCATGTCTTTAGTATGTCCCCCTGGGGGTGCTCCTGTATATAGTTCTTAAATTATCACTCACTAGTGCAGGCTCGTAGCTCAGAACATAGGCAGGTGTGTTTCAACACCGACCTCCGTAGCTTGATCGATAAGGCAGTGGACTAGTAACCTGGAGGTCGGTGGTTCAAGTCCCGATTTCAGCGTAGAATTAGTAAAGTGAGTTTGAGTAGTTGTGATATAAACACAAAATAATATGATTACTTTTTTAGGTCTGTTTCAACTGTCAGCTTCGTCTACAAGTCTACTAGACAATAAGGGATTTATTTATTTGAGTTTGTGACCACATAATAATAAGACTCTGCGGATTAGGTGGTAGAAAATGCTTTGAGCATTACCCTCGCCTAGTGGTTACCTTCCACTTAAGAGTATTATTATTGCTATTTCACTGGTGCTACATTTAGACAGGGATTAGTAAGTCCTATGGATAGCATGTTGTCCAGGGAAACATATCGACCTCCATTTTACCAGTCCACCGCCATATCGATAAAGCTACTGAGGTCGGTCAGAGGTCCGAGTATGTGCAGGCATTACATAATTATGTCTGTCCCGGTAGCTCAGTGGTAAAGGCGGCACTCAGTGAATCCAAAGATTCCAGAGGTCGCAGGTTCGAAACCCAGCCGGAACATGACGAGTTTTCCTCCCATTCGGGATTTTTACCACATAATAATACGTCTTGGGCTTAGTGCTGGAAGAATGGGACTTAATAGTCCTAATCGGGCAGTATAAATAAGGCGATATTATTATCAGTTTAATTTAAATCAAATGAAAAAAACGAGTTCTTTTTCGTCGTCTCACATTTTATGAAAGGTTGACGAAACTTCTTGTTGCTTCACCGAAAGTTCTAGAGATGTAATTGTTTAACGCGCTCCGCCACTGGAAATACACAAATGGATACATTTGCTGTGAGCGCAGATGAAGTGCCTCCAATTCCCGTGTCTAATTTCCTTGAAAACAATCATAAATACAGGAGTGACAAATAGAAGAGGAGGGTGAGTGGTGAGAGTAGAGTCGTGTGAAGAATTGAGGACATACATTGTAGCTTGAGATATAATTATAGGACTACGTGTGTTCTTGTACCCTACGTATACTTTACATATACATATACTATGTACATAATAATAGTTATAATTACACTTTTTAGTAGAAGGTAACCACCAGGCGAGCTTAATGCTCAAAGCATTTTATACCACCTAACCCTGAGAGTCTTTTTATTTTGTTGTCACAAACTCGAACTAATGAGGAAGAATTCATGAATTGGGTGGTATTCGAATCTTAACTATCTATCGATCTACTGAGATAGGTTAGCAACATTGTACAAATACATATCATGTTTCTTTGTTTCCTTAAACTATCGTCATTTTTTGTGCTAAAATAGTGCGTATTTCATCCTGAAAATACAACTCATAATGTGACGTTTTTCTTTTGCTATGCAAGATTTTGTACTAAAAAACTGGTTTTAAAATCTCTCCTTTTCTTTTCTCTCTAAGATAAGCAAATTTTGTGGTGTCAAATTTGAATTTATGTATCACCTCAAATTCATACCCCCTGCTTTGCGCCCTTTCTTCTGTAGTGATATCCTATTGATTTGGCCAAACCAGGGGTGGTTAAAAATTTTTTACTCATTGGAGGTTTTTTATGCCCGTCCCGTTAGCTCAGTATTCAAGGCGTCGCGGGCTCAAAACCTAGCCAGGACGTGACAAGTTATCTTCCAATATGCCATTTTTACTACATAATAATTACGCCAGCGTCGATGGCGCATTAGATGCACCGGTTCTCGTAGGATTGCCGAGGTTTAACAATGTCCAGCGAGATGAAGACTTCGTGATGCTAACATCCCAGCCCTATCCATGCTGGGTGAGTTAAATGTGGGTAGCAGGTTTGTGAGTTTCCTACGAATGGAGGATAACACCCCCGTCGTGATACGACCATGGAAAACGACGTTAAAATGAAAAATAAAAAGAAGAAAAAATATCTCTCATTTTTTCGTACAAACGTTACACGGGTTATACATATAAACTATGTAGCTAGGACCCTGTTGTTCCATTGATAAAGACATTTTTATAGGGATCAATCTATTCAAATTAGGCATCCTGCTCATTAGGTATAGCTACTAGCTATAGTTAATATGGATATTGTATATTCCCCAGTGACCAGGAAACTCCTACTGTTTTGATTGTTTGGATTTGGGTTTGTGTGAGAATTTGAAATTCGAACCCTGTTGTCGTTTACAAATGTTGATGTACACTTTTTATTGCACTCTCAAGTTATGTTTTTTCTCAAAAGATACATTTATTTTATTGTTGTTTATGATATATACAGATACACGCTCGTTTTGTTTTTCTTGGCGTTGCAAAACAAGCGTTTTGCTTGATTTTCTATTCTACTTTGGTTAGTCACAGTGTTTTCTATTTGCTTACCATCAACTTTTCTTTCTCGTAGTACTCTTACGTATAAACTATCGTCTTATTTTTACCGAAAAAAGAAGATGAGAGTTTCCTTCTCAGTCTTTTTTGTTCCTTAGCCATGAAACAGCAGCTACTGTAGACGCTTATTGTCGATGTTGTAGCTTGCCCATCCCGTAGTATCCTTCCCCTCTGATGGGCGATAAGTGACACAATACTTCCCATGTAGGTGCTGGGTCAACACGAGCCAGTATACACTCTCTCTCTCTCTCTCTCTCTCTCTCTCACACACACACACACACACACACACACACACACACTCTCACTCATTACCTCTTTTGCAACTCCATTTCCCCCACTCCGTGTTATCAGCTTTTGTTTGTACACAAGAAAGAGAGAGACAGAGAGTGATGGATGGAGAATGTGAGGACAGGAAAATGTGATAGAGACAGAACAAGTAAAGAAAAAGAGGTAGAAAATCAGAGAAAAGAAGAAGAGAAATAGAGAGAACAGAGGAAGAATTACAGTGGTTGAGAGAGGTCGAGGAAGGGAGAAAAAAAAGAGAGATAAAGACAGAGAGGACAGAGGGAGAGAAAGAGGAAGAATAGATGATAAAATACAAGGGTAATAAAGAGAGAGAGAGAAGAGAGGGTGAGAAGGTTAGAAGTAAAGAGAGGACAGAGGGGAAGAAAGAGAGAGAAGGAAGAAGAGGCGGTTAGCAATTTCACGGCTACATTATCTTGAAAATCCCCCCCATATTCTCTCAGCTCATCTTGTGCAAAATTATTCACAACGTAATGTTCCCGTCGCACTGCGTAATCATATTTCTGCGTGACATGATCAGATACTTTTGCGTAAAATAATCATATTTCTGCGTCACATTATTATATTTTGCGTAGCATAAACGCATGCGAGAAAGTAATTCGATTTAAAGTGGAGGTGTGTGTGTGTGTGTGCTCATTGTGTTTGAGTTGTGTGGGATGATGGCATAAAAAAACCAAAGTTTTTGATTAAATTTCCCGCCACAGTTGCTTTTCTCCCCCTCCCCTCCCCTACTCTCTCTTTCTCTCCCTCTTTTGTTTTGATGAAATATATTAAGAATGCTCCCTTTTATCTTCGTCATTTTCATCCTTTCCTCCTACGCCTTCTTCTTCTTCTCCTCCTTCTACTCTCCTTATTGTTCCCATAATTTTGAAAATTCCTGCCTCTTCAGAGTGGAATACATTATCATATACGTACATATATTATGTATTGCGCAGGTATAATAAGGCGATACTTACTGTATCTCTTTTGTTTATGAAAATATTCCAGGAGAAGTTCTAACTTTCATTGTTACTTGGTTGTGAAGAGAATATAGTAAATATAGCAAGATGTTCTTAAGAATTTTCCTTCCCGTTTTGGTCTCTTCTAGTTTACAAATTCTACTGAATCAAGAGCTATTTTAATCCTAAAACTGCACCATAACGATGGTCTGAATAATAACAAATAAATGTATGTCAAATAAACAACTATTGTAAAATAGAAATCAACAATTTTTTTTCAAAGAAGTGGAGGAAATCTTTTAAAGACGAACACCCCCAGGTTGGTGGTGAACAGTGTGGGATTTATTTGTGCTGATAACAGGGCACTCTCACCCACTAAAACCACCTCTTCCTTTAACATACGAGTATGTACCTGGAACCGTTACATAACATTACTTCAGGATACAGATGTTAGGCCTCTAATTTTCGGCCCGTCTCTCGTCTGAAGCCTTTACATTAAAGCAACATCAATAATTTCCATGTATAATATGGGAGACAGTGATTTCAGGCGTACATTAATCAATTCAGGCATTCTCTGTGTCAAACTAACGCCATCACCTCCGTTAGTTAGAAGAAACAGAACTCCAAAGTGATGCCCATGACAAACACAATTAAGAAGATCCAAATAAAACTAGACCTATTGTTTTCTGGCAAGATCTTTCTTGAATCTTTCCTTCATCATCTTCAGATATTTCCCGTTCATTAAAAGTCATTTTTTCGTCGTCTCTAATGTCCTGTAATTTAGAGTTTAGACGCCCATCAAAGTTTTTGCTCTCATCACATATTGTTTGATGAATATTTTAGTGAGCGCTTGCGTTCCATTGTTCTCTTGGTTTCAAGTTCTTCTTTTTCATTTTCATTATTCATATCAACAACATCATTATTAACAATAGCATTATTAAAAACAACAATAGTAACAATATATCATTATTAACTTCATCAATAATAAAACCAACATAAGCAACAAGAAAGACTTTGTTTTTCTTCACATCTTGTTCCTCTTCTTTTGCTCCTCTTTTTGTTTCTTCTTGTTCTTCTTCGTTGTGTTGGACTTCATCTCTTGTTCCAAAGTCTTTCTTGCGTTCTTCCACTTCTTCTTGTTGTTCTTCTCCATTTGTTATAATTATTTTTTTTTCTCTTCTTTCATCATCATGATGATCAGTAGAACAGCACTGTCTTTTACCGGTAGCTTAGTCAGTGGTCACAACTCGTCTGTCTGTTTATACAGAGGTTGCGGGTTCGAAACTCAGGCGGGACAGCACAACTTGTCGCCCCAGTTGATTTTTGACCACAAACATATATCTTTAGCTTACTGCTCGAAAATAGGAGTCAGTAGTTCAAATCAGGCAGTAAATGTATTTTACAACGGCAAAATACATACAAACTATATCTAATGTTATATAAGCACTGTAGTTTCTGGGAGGCGTTCTCAAGCGAAACGACCGTTTCGCTTGATACTTGTTATTTTTATTACAATTCTAGTCCTTTTAGTCATCATAACTACGCGAATTTCTTCATTTGTAATAAATTGTGTGTTATTATTATTATTGTACCTTTTTCTTTCATCATCAGTACCATCATCTTGAATAACATCATTGGCATCATCTTCAATTGTTTGTTCTCTTTGAGACGCCTGCCGTGATATAGGTTGACAATAGTATGGCGCTCGAATTTATTCCAGCTCATTTCTTAATGTAGTGTTCGTTTGAGACTGTTGCGAGATGGTTTTTTGTAATGTCGTGTTGGTTAGTGTTGAGCCTGCTGGGAGGAAGGTTGCTAAATGTCTCTTCATCTGCTCTAGTGGAACTGCGCCGGCCTTGTGATTGTTCTGCATGGCGGGCTGGCACCAGTTACGTGGCTCTCCGAGACTTGGTCTGGATTGTTTTTTCTGCCTGCTTAATTTTTTCTAATTATTTATTTTTTTAGCGCATCAACATCATCTTATTTGTCCCTCCTAAGAGCACAACAGATATTTGAAATGAAAAACAGAATTTTTGATAGAAAGTAAAAAAGTTTGTATTTTTGTATTTTTCCGGACCAATCGAGGTTGGGTGAGGGTCACGAGGTTGCCCTATGCGAGCTAAACCCCTCGTGTGTACTAGAAATAGAAGGTTTATTGCAAATGAAATTGCACTTCATTCTGGGTTTATTAATTGTTCGGTAACAGTTGTTTTTAATTGCTACGATTCGATTATTGTCTTTCATAAATAACTAATTTCACACTTTGTTTAAACGGCGGGAAAGAGAAGGGGGGGGGGGGGGAGTTGGTGTAATGGGAAGGCAATCGGTTATGTCAAAAATGTGATACATTATCGCCACCCCCACAGAAAAAAACAATGAAGAGAGTACATAGGTAGAACCCAAAATAAACCCAAACCTGAGTTCGAGGGCAGTTCAAGGCAATGTTGAACCTAGAACCTAAGATACATTACTTGTGCCACTAACCGACCTCACCAATTTGTTTGTTAAAACAGCTGACTGGTAGGTCGGTGGTTCAAGTCCCAAAATTAGCAAAACTTCACAAAGAAATAATTTATTTTTTTACCTACAATATTGAAATTCCCAATTTAGCATCTCAGGTCATTGTAGGATGGGAAGTTTTGGGGATTTTTTTGTTGTTATAAATTACGTAGCATAGGTCACAATTGACCTGCGTTTTGTCAGATCATTGTGGGGTGTTATGATTGGGGCGTTTTTCGAGTTTCAGTAAAAACTATGATACCACGATTGTGATTATCACAAATAAATTAAAACTGACAAATGTTGCTATTGTAGACTACAGCTAGCAGCTGGTATTAGTGACTGCAGCTAGTATTAGAACAAGTAGGTAGATCTCAGTCACAGTCACAATCATATTGCCACAGCTAGTAATTGTCCAAATAGCCACCCCTGAGGATCACAACTCACCTAGCGACTACAGCTAGTATTGGAATAAGTATATACATCACAGTCACAATCATATTGCCTCAGCTACTAATGGTCCAAATAGCCACCCCTGAGGATCACAACCCCCCCCCCCCCTAGCTACTCATCCACCCACATGTCAAACGGTATCAAATTACTCTCCCCCGCCCGCCCCCCTCGTCACAACCGTACCTAATCCCCCATTGCAAGCGGCCCGTAACACTATCGACCCTCTGGTTCGATTCCCAGGATAAATCATGCCGAAAATTTCACGCTATTTTACGATAAATCGACCCAGACAAACTTCAGAGCATGTGTGCTGTGAAATTGGATCCGTTTTGGGAGCTTGTCTTTCGTGACCGAAATTTGGGTTTCAAAAAAAAAAAGATCGAGTTTGTTTTGAACAGCTTTTTTTCGGAGGTAGCATTTGTTTTTTTTTTTTTTTTTTTTTGAAACAAAGTGTGACGCTTCATTACCAGTAAATTTGTCTGATAGGCGTGAAATATTGTTTAATAATTCACCCCAAAAAAGGAGGAAAAAGGTTACCATGTGATATGATAACGAATCGTGACCATCTGGTTTTGAAACAAAACTGTTTGTTTGTTTCCTGGGGATCACCGGTATAATCGGTATGGTTATTGAGATAAATATGTTGTCATTTGGGTTCTGACTCTTGTGACGGGTTTTGGGTTGTTTCAGAGGATTGTTAAGAAAAGTAATGACAAGTCAAATGATCAAGATAGTCAAATATCTGTGATAAAAAAGTCTTATTTAAGTCAAGTTGATTAGTGTAGTAATTAATGTTCTAAAAAAAAAGAAAATGTGCTGAAATTGATCTTGTTACCAAGAGATTTCAGAAATGGCCATTCTCATTTCTAGTACCATCAATAATGACTTCATGTGTTCATGTATGTCCATATATTCACCATACATTTCAATAGTAACTTACTTTAAGCTCTGACGTCACTCACTCAAAAGTAATCAAATTTTTCTAATAGTCACTTTCGTTAAGTCACAATTAGGCAAACTCACGCTTTTACCAAACCTGAAATTCGAACCTCCGGGTTACAAGTCCGCCGCCTTATCGATCAAGCGACTGAGGTCGTATTCACATGTTAGAATAATTCTTATTATTATTTTAATCTTTATTGGGAGGACAAAATAATTTACAATATTTACAATATAAAATCAATAATGAATAAATACACGATAATTAATATATGTAGTTTGAAAAATAAATAAAGAAGAAAATATCCTTACTAAAGCTGAAAATGGTTTGAAAAATAAATAAAGAAGAAAATGTCTTAACTAAAGGTGGGGTTATTGCCTCTGGCAATCTCTACCACCCAACCCTTCTAACTTAGGTACAATAATAAATTTATAATGTGTTCTTTTAAATTTTGAATTATTACTTTACTTACACTCACTAAAAAAGTATTGTATCTAATGGATTACAATCAAATCTCCTCGAATGAGAGTCGCAACAAATTTAATTTCAAGCACCTAAGATGTCTTCTGTTAATTAATTACCAGTCTTGACAGATTCGTTCTGCAGATTTGTAATAAACTATTTGTAACTGATTAGTATACTATGTAAGATTTCATATAATGTATATATTTTATAATTAGTACTGTCTTAGACTTGCTCTCTAATCTGCTGACAGCTTCGTTACAAATGCAAAGATTAATCATGTATGTCATCTATATTTCCTTCACACATGTGTACTGATATATCTATAATTCGATATATGAATAGTGATTCTATATTTCCTTCACATGTGGTTATAATCTTTATTTTGAATGTGAGGGATCTTGCTTGTAGCTTGATAATACCAGATTTTTTAATTAATTTTAATTTTGCTAATCTAAGAGTAAAATATCTTCTTTCTCTCCTGTTTTTGAATTTCTCTTTTTCTCTCCCATTTGGGAACTTACCTCAGATTTGATTTCTACATCCATCCAGTCGCAAAAATTAGGAGTTCCAGAACCACTGAACCACATGAGAAAGAGGTTGAACAATGCCGACCCAAAGTAGGTTTAAGAAGAGATAAAGTGAAATAATAATTAGTTTAATCAGGTTATGGGGGAAAAAATCTTTATTTTTCTGTCCCGGTAGCTCAGTGGTAAAAGCGGCACTCTGTGAATCCAGAGATTCCAGAAGTCGTGGGTTCGAAACCCAGCAGGGACATGACAAGTTATCCTTCCATTTGGGATTTTTACCACATAATAATGTGCCTTGAGCTTACTGCTGGAATAATGGGACTTTAATTGTCCTATTCGGTCAGTATAAATAAGGCGATATTATTATTTTTAGGAGGTAGGGTATTTACATACATATGTATTTTACTTATTTTTTTAATACCGATCTCCTAAAAGTATCTCAACATATTATGCTGTCTAGCCATAGCTGAAAGCTAAATACACACCATACTATGTACTATGTAAATTTCATTAGGTACATATCACATGGTTTCCTATGTAACACGAGTATTTTAAACTCATGTACCACCACATTATTTTCTTATTCAACCCATGTACAACTTAAATTACATAGTTTTTATACCGACACATATTCAGATTTATATACAAGGGTCTCCCAGATTTCGCCATATGGCACAACATAAGGGGAGGAGGTAGGCCAACGATTTCGTTAATGCTGTGTGCTGTGTCACTAGAGATGGCTAGGGTTTAACGACGGATTAGTAATCAGGCGGGTTTGGGCGGTGATGTATTCATCTTGGGACGCTCTATCTGGGTATAGTGGGTGACTCAGATATCAGACATAAATTAAAAATGCTGCCGGGTCAGATACACGTTTCAATTTTTTTTTTTTTTTTTTTAATTCTTAAATAAATTGATTACCACTTGTCAGTACATATTGTTGCGGTATTAAGAAGTGGTGGTCTCCAGCTAACATAATCGGAAAATTCAACTTGAGTGTGTTGAGAACCACATAATTCTGTGTGCGATCAACCATTGTAGGAACATGAGCTTTTTCTTTATAACGCCTTAAACCCTTAAGAAACTATAAGCTAGTCTAGCTTGATAGAGTTGACTAGTCCCTTCTCTAGGAAACTATAAGCTAGCCTGGCTTGTTAGAGTTGACTAGTCCGTTCTCTGTTTATAGTGCTCTAGCGCGATACAAGGTATTTGTCATTCAAGTAGATTTATTTTCTACGGGGCCATCTACCCTGTACATAAAAGTTATCATATTTGTGTTAATCACTTTCGTCATATCACAACTACTCAAACTCGCTTTACTAAATCTACGCTGACACCCGGACTTGAACCACCGACCTCCAGGTTGCAAGTCCGCCGCCTTATCGATCAAGCTACTGAGCTCGGTTCCACCCTGTAGATATTTCGGGTCTGGCGGCCAGATGTCTGTCCCGTGCGTGGGTTCACGAGATATCACCCCTCAGATTTTTAGTTTTTTACAAAGTCCGCCCCCCCACCCCCCCACTCTTATATCCTCTACCCTGTAATTTTCTTCCTGATTAGCCCCCTCTGTCATGTAGGTATTTATCATATTTACATTTTGTTTGCGAGGATTTTGAGTATTAATTTTTTTTTACCAGGGGTTTTTTTTTATCAGGGAGGGAGATGATAGAATAATAAGAATACGTATACTACAAAGAAAATACTTATTTTTACTTTCCTTATCCTATAATAAGGAAAGTATTGTATTCGTCAAAAATTTGACCTACCCAGTTTTTTTTTTTTTTTTTTTTTTTTTTATAATGTCTATGCATGTTTATGCTAAACAATATACGTTGGTCTATCATTTTTCAAATTATTTGTTAGTTTCTTATCAAATGGCCCCGATAATAAAATGAACGTTTCAGCTCTAAATTAAGTCAGATTAATATTTTTTTAGAGTTATTATTTAATAGCCAAGTATAAAGTGCTTTCAAAAATAATTGTCCGCAGAATCACTAAAGTATTGGAAAGTAATCAACCACCAGAACAAGCGGGCTTTCGGAGTAGCTACTCAACTTTAGATCATATTTTGGTGGTCAAGGAGGTGATTAGAAAGTCGGAGGAATTTAAAATACCAGTAGTAATGTGTTTTGTTGACTATTTTAAGGCCTTCGACTCTGTATTTATTCAGTCCGTACTGGAAGCACTCGAAGAGCAAGGGGTAGAGGAAGAATATATAGAGTGGATTCACAATACCTACGTAGGTAGCATTATGGAGGTCGAGGGAAAGGAGGTGGAGGTGAAGAAAGGCGTTCGGCAAGGGGATCCTGGGTCTCCGAAATATTTCAGTGCGGTGCTAGAAAAAGTATTTAGAGCAATAAACTGGCAAGATAAAGGGCTAGAAGTAAATGGGAAGAGATTGAGCCACCTTCGCTTCGCTGACGATATTGTTCTCTTTTCAAATTCTTACCGAGAAATTCAAATAATGATAGAAGAGTTGGTGAGAGAAGGTCGGAGAGTAGGTTTAGAGATGAATATAAGTAAGACAAAAGTAATGAGAGTGAATATGAGTGAGAGAGAAATATTGAGAATAGGAGATAAAGAGATAGAGGAGGTAGAAGAGTTTGTGTATTTGGGAAGTTTGATAAGTAAGAATGACGAGTGGGATGAGATAAATAGGAGAGTAAATTTAGCCTGGGGTTCCTTTTCCAAATATAAAAGTTTTCTTAAAAACAAAAATATAAAATTAAAATTAAAGACTAAAATATTAAAATCGTGTGTTATACCCACCTTACTGTATGGATGCGAAACCTGGATATTCAAGAAAAAATATGTCACCAAACTAAGATGTGTAATCAGGAGGATGGAACGAGCAGTATTGGGAGTCACACTAAGGAATAGGAATTCGTGGGTGAGGGATAGAACAAAAATGATAGATGTAGGTACTAGAATGTGGGGGTTAAAATGTAACTGGATAGGACATGTTTTGAGAAGGAATGATGGGAGATGGACGAAGGAGATATTGCATTGGAAGCCAAGAGGAGGAAGTAGAAGGAGAGGGAGACCACGAAAAAGATGGGATGCAGAGTTGAAATGTTTAGGAGGGGAGGAGTGGTGGAGGGAGGCAGAAAATAGAGAGGGCTGGAAACAGCTGAGGGAGAGGGGTGTTACACTTCTTCTTAAGTAGGTAACATCTTCCCTGTGGGCATCTGGACCTTGTACCATAATTCAGGTACAGGGTTCAAATGCCCATAGGAGGCCTTCAATTAGACGAGTATGTTTTATTAATTAAAATAATTTTTGTATGTATATAAAATTGAATAAAATATAAAATAACTATGTATGTAAATAACTTGTATTGTAAATTGTAAAATAATATTTTAATAAAGGCTATTTTATTTTATTTTTATTTTATTTATTTATATTTTATTTATTTATTTTATTTATATTTATAGCCAAGTAAACATTAACAGAAATAAGTTCAAAGTACTCGTAAGGTACGTAAGTTACATATGAATAATAACACTCTTTACCGACCACAGTAACTTGATTGATAAGGCGGCGGACTTGTAACCTGGAGGTCGGTGGTTTAAGTCCTTGATACAGCGTGAATTTAGTATAGCTACTTTGAGTAATTGTGATATCACGAAAGTGATAAACACAAATATGATAAGTTTTACAATACCGTGAAGATTTTTACTTCCGATAAATCTCTAATATTAGAAATCGGAAATATTTTGTACATTTTAACATACCTATGAATTTTCTTTTCTTCTTCCTTGTTTCAGGTATGTTCTGTTCAGTAAAATTTGGATCAAATGACTCATATTAAAGCCGTATGTATATATTATTACGATCTGATTTTGACCTCGAGAGTCTTATTATTATGATAAGTTATAAAAAATTTTTTACTATTTCAATGAATGGTGGACATATGGACATACATGCAGTGATCAACTGGAGGATTGCTGTATCAGGTTTACGAAAATTTAGCATATTTCTTTAGCCATGAATTGGGGATTACTTCAGAGCCAGGGCCCAGGAATTTATTGACAAGCATTTTATTGTCATAGTTTTTTTTTTTTTTTTTTTTTTTTTTTTAAGTGGGGTTTAACGTCGCTTTCAACTGCCATGGTCATATCACGACGGGGGTTTTACCCTCCATTTGCAGGAAACTCACAAACCTGCTACTCAAATTGACCTCACCCAGCCTGAGTGGGGCCGGGAAAAGCCAGCGTCACGAGAATTAGAATTTGAATGGTCACCCATCCAAGTCTTAACCTCGCTGGATGTCGCTTAACTTCGGTGTTCTGAAGGGAACCGGTGTATTCAACATGCCATCGACACTGGCTATTGTCATAGTTTACTGAAGAAACTACTCATCTAGTTAGCCCAGTTATACTCAGTTAAAATGTTCCCAGCGTCAATCTGGGCGTTATTTCAGCATATCTCGTAATTATTGTTAAAAAAAGAAAAAAATTAAAAAAAGAACTCAACTTTTCAGATATTTGTGTCACACTTGGAACTCCAGAACAAAAGAGATTTACTCCGCTCAATAAAGTTGACATTTTTATGCGTCAGCAACCCAGAGAGCTTGAAAGCAAAAGTCAGAACAGGGCCTTTGCGCTCTTGCCATCATAAAATGAAAAACATAATGTTTAGTGTGGATGTTGCTCAAATCCTACAGATGAAATAGTCGCTGCAAGCGCAAAAGTGTTTATGTTAAAAGTTGTCATATTTGTGTTTATGACAATCGTGATATCATAACTACTGAAACCGACTTCAGTAGCTTGATCGATAAGACAACGGACTTGTAACCTGGAGATCGATGGTTCAAGTCCCGGTTTCAGCGCAGATTTTGTAAAGAGAGTTTGAGTAGTTTTGATATCACGCGAGTGATTAACACAAATATGATAACTTTTTTAAATAAAACTAACTTTACTAAATATTTGCTTAACTTGGGACTTGAACTACCGACCTCCAATTACAAGTCCGCCACCTTATCGATGAAGCCACTGCAGTCGGCAAGAAAAAATGTTTCAGTACATACTAGCTAAGGCACTTTGTCTCCACAATAGTCATTTTCTTGGATATCATTTCACAAAAAAAAAAAAAAATATGTTGCCAAATTTCTATAAATATTGAAATTTTCGATATATAGAGACCGAGCAAAAAATCTATTACAAAGAGGTGTAAGTACGTACTGAATTGGGATTTTACAGGTTTTTCATAATATAAAAGGCGGGTGAAAGAGATGAATCCTGTGGAACTATCCACACGAACTTTCTATATTAATGACAGCTACGAAAAAAATATTCATTTTCCTTTTTTTACTTTCAAATTAATCACAAAATTAAATGACCGTTTGAAAAATCAATGTAAAATTCGACAAATGTCTCTTATCTAGAAAAAACATCTGATGCTAACTTTCGTAATCATTAAAAAAAAGCAAGACAACTTGCCTCCCCTAAGACGAAACCCACTCAAACAAGACAACCATTTTCAACGTCTTGCTCTTTCTCAAGAAGTTAATTCCTCCAAAACATTGGCTCCCTCCCTCCCCTTTGCCTCCTCCGCTACCAACATGTATTTTCATTTCCCTCCCTCCTCCACCTCCCGTTTTCTCCATTTCACCACCCCCTTCTTCCTTCATTTCCTCCACTAACTTCTCCCCTATACTTCCGTTCTCCCCTCCTCTCAACTTCTCCTGATCCATTTCCTCCTCCACCTTCTCTCCAACCCTGCCTCCATTTCCTCCAAAAACAGCCCCTCCATCCTTCCATTGCTTCCTTACTGCCCCCCCTTCCCATGGACCAAGCTTCGCAAAGCCCTCTGCGAAAGCACAATAATTGTTGGAAGACGGAAAGCGGAGGATGAGGGGAGAGCAGAGCTGAAAAGACTTAAGTGGTGGTGAGGACTCCGTAATGAGGAGTCGTTGCCAGAGCGTGGGTAAATATTCCTAAACAGCTGCCCCCTTCTCTTCTTTGGCCTCACTCTATTTCGGCAGGAGATTGTCCTCTTTCTCCCTTACCTCCTTGTGCCTTTTTTAGCATATCGCTTTCTCTCCCTCTCTCTCTCTACCTACCGCCTTACGAATTTCCCACAGTTTCACTTACTCTCTTTCCTTATCTTTATCACCCTCTCTTTTGATTTCTCTCTTTTCCCTCCTTCTTCTTTGCGTCTTTTCCTCAGGTTTGCTACTTCTTTTTCTCTCTTTCTCTACCTACCGTCTTGTAAAGCGCTATCTCTCTATCTCTCCCTGTTTCTCAGGTTCTTTCTGTCCTCTTAATTTTTAGCATCTTCTGCACAGTTTCACTATTTTTTTCATCGCTTTTTCTTCATTCTTTCTCTCTCTTCATTGCCATCCTTATCAATATATCTTTGTTATCTCTCTCACTCTCTCTCTATCTTTCTCTCACTCTCTCTATCTCCTTCTCTATCTCTCGCTCTGCCTATTTTCATGCGTTCTATCGACAGGTTCGAGTCTCCTTTTTCTCTTCCTCCTGTCTCTCTCTCTCTCTCTTCTCTACTTCTCTCCTCTTCTTCCTCCTCTTTCTCCTGCTCTTTTTGGATGAGCATCTTTCTCCTGTTTTGCTTTCCGCTCTGTCAAACCTGATCTTGTCAAGATAGGAGAAGAACAAAAGGAGGAGGAGAAGAAAAACAATAATGGAACATGAGGAGAAAGAAGAGGAGGAGAAGTGAAGGAGGAGAAGGAGGAGGGGGTAGTAGAAGTAGAGTAGGAGGAGGAGAATAAGTGGAATGAGGAGGAGGGGGAGAAGTAGAAGTAGAGCAGGAGGAGAAGTTGAAGGAGGAGAAATGGAAGGAGGAGGAGGGGGAGAAGTAAAGGAGGAAATGGAGGAAGAGAAATAGAAGGAGGAAGAGGGGGAGAAGTAGAAGTGGAGGCGGAGAAGAAGGGGAAGCGGGAGGAGGAGAAGTGGAAGGAGGATGAGGATGAGGAGAAAAAGCAGAAGTAGAGGAGGAGTAGAAGTGGTTAGAGGAGGAGGAGGTAAAGTTGGAGGACTAAATTTTCTTCTGAGTTTGATGTTGTTGTTTCTGAATGTTTCACATTAGGGAGCACTTTGTTAGGGATGCGCCGCATAATTATGTTTACAAGTGGATGAGCATAGTCTCCTTATTTAGGCGTACTTTATTTCACAACTGCCTGGTTCCATGAAAAAAAATCGTGAGGAGTTTTAATTTTTGGTGAAACAACTTTTCATGTTGAATGAACAGCAAATTCTGTATGCGAAGGAAGAGATGAGGGACCTTCAGAGCGAATTTTAATTTCTATTACAAGATATTCTGCTTTGTGAAATTGAATGTACATAATAGTATAAAAAATAAAATGATAAAAAAATATATAAAATCTACTTTAAAAAAATACATGATAGTACGCAAACGCACTCATGCAATATTCTGCTCTGTTATATTGAATAAGTGGACATCAGTTTAGGTTTAACAGGGAACTGACTATATATCAGAAACTTCTTTATAAAAAAGAAATCTCAGGTGTCTGCGTCACCTGTTTATGTGTAGTAGAGAAGTGACTATATTAGAAACCTCTTTATAATAGGTTTTTTGCTCTGTCTCTTGTTTCGACTGTAGTAATTCTGTTCTGGAGTTTCCCGGTTCTACTGTACTAATTAATTATGGTAAACACTTAATTTTAAAATAAACGCCAGCAAAAGCTTCACCTTAACAATATCTTGGACCAGAAACTCAGAAATAACAACAACAAAAATGAACTTCTTATGAATTAAACATGATACTATAAAACTTGTACTTATGGTGGCAGAGAAACTTATGCTACCGGACTTTTTATTAAAAGAATAAGCTCCAATTGTTATGGTTTAGTATCTAAGGACCCTATATGTATGTACAAAATGTCTGTTTAAATTTGAAAATAAATAAGACCGTGTTTAGACTTTGGAGTCTCACCTCGGCAGTATAAACAAGGTAATTTCTATTCTATTCTATACCCTTGTCCACCACTTCATACCCCTGCCCTGGCTCCGAAATCGTAGATGCGAAAATTGATCGCAACTTGTGCGTGTATACTGTTGGTGAATAAACTATCGAATGTATTTATAATGTTCAATATAATACATAACAATTCAATTTATGATGGGACCGTGATGGATTCATTTATGATTCATTTGCTATAAATTTTCTTGTGCATAATATAAACGGGATCGATGTTTGTCCGATCGTGCCACTCGTCACATCTTCTCTCCTATATCACTATTCCTGAAAAGTACACCAGTACTTTATGGTATATTGTCCGTGAGGGTTCAAGTAAGGCCATGATTTTCACCTAGCACAGCTAACTATGTTTCAATACAGTGTTGCCAGACTCAGAGGTTTTCCTGTGATTTCAGAGGGATATCGAGGCCATAGGTATTGGAACATCAGAGGTATTGAAATTCAAGAGGCGCTCCTCATGGGCCGTCCAGTTTGGAATCCCCGAAGAATATTTCTCTCTCTCTCTCTCTCTCTCTCTCTCTCTATCTCTCTCTCTTCTCACTCTCTCTCTCTTCTCTCTCTCTTCTCTCTCTCTCTCACTCACTCACTCTCCCCGCCCCCTCTCTCTCTCTATCTGTCTCTCCAACGGTCGTAAAGGGGGCAGACTAAAGGTGAAAACAAGTTTCAACTAATTTTGCAGAAAGGGGTCCGAAGATTCTAATTGGATTTTCTCTCGTAAAATAGAGAGAGAGTGTGGGAGAGCAAGAGATAGAGAGAGAGAGAGTGGGACAGCGAGAAATAGAGAGCGAGAGAGAGTGGGAGAGCGAGAGAGAGAGAGAGAGAGAGAGAGAGAGATGGGAGAGGAGAGACAAAGCGAAGGAAGGATGAAAATCAGCAGCTCCTAATAATTTAATTTGGCGCAGACAAATACTAATGGGGCATGCTAATAATATTTCAGCGCTTGCTGAAATTATGAGCCGAACAGGGATTTCGCGTAGAATGGGCAGAGAAAGATAGAGAAGATTCAGGGCCGAATTGAGAGGCAAGTTGCAAAAATATTAGAGTCGAATTCTGAAATAGGACAAAGCTGAGCTAGAGCGGCCATTAGGTCGCTGTTTCAACCAATCACACCGCACTTTGAATAAATCGCACTTTGAATTTGAATATTTACCTCGCTAAACGTCGCTTAACTTCGGTGATCCTTCGAGAACCGGTGTATTCAACGCGCCATCGACGATGGCTAACTGTGTTTTAAATCATCGAAACAAAAGTTTTTTTTACGCTCTTGAAAATCGTCGCTTATGATGACTTGCCATCGTATCATCAAACAAAAAACGGAAGTACCTAACGATACACAGACCACAAACGTCTACAGTAGTTCCTGTTTCATGGCTACGAAATACAAAAGGCTGTGAAACACTCATCTTTTTAATAAAAAAAAAAAAAAATACATCACACTCCCCTAGAATTTTCTACCGTAAGACCGGGCTTGCGTTAGAACCTTTCCTATACTTTATGATGCACTCGTAAAACAGGAATAATATTCAATTGCTCTCTCCAGGGGACGAAGTGAGAGGGGCAGGAGAGAGAAAGGGTAGTAAAAAGAGAAGGAATTAATGAGAGGGGTAGTGGGAGAGGGGAGTGAGGGGAAGGAGAATGTGGAGAAAGAAGTTCAGAGGAGAAGGGAGATAAAGGAAAACGTAGGAGAGAAAGAGAAGGAGAGACTAGACAGAATTATGGGGCCCTTAGGAGATACTGTAAAGGAGAGAGGGTACCATACTTGCCTCTCTCTCTCTCTCTCCCTCTCTCTCCCTCCCTCCCACTCACTCTCTTTCATTTTCCCTCCTCCTCTCCGAATAGGAAAAGAGGAGGAGTAACTTTCACTGGAGAAATCATATGTTAGAAAATAAGGAAAAGTTAGCGAATGAAAGATATAACCATATTGAGAACAGAATAGAAAGAAAGAATGAAAGAAAACAAGTCACATAAGCGTAAGCTATGAAAGAGAGGAAGACAGAGTTATAAAAGCAATGTGTGAGAGAAAGAGATAGACATACGGAAACACTAAGCAATGTATGAGAGAGGTAAGAGGTACAAGCAATGTGTGAGAAAGAGAGATATACGTAAGCAATAAGCAATGTATGAGAGAAGATAAGAGGTAGAAGCAATGTGTGAGAAAGAGAGATATACGTAAGCAGTAAGCAATGTTTGAGGAAAGGTGAGAGAGAAGCAATGTGTGTGTGTGAGAGAGAGAAAGAGAGAGAGAGAGAGAGAGAGAGAGAAAGTGGGATTCTAAAGGGAGTGGGATATGGATATTCAAATTCCAGACATTCCCTTTCCAGGGTAATAATAACAGGGTAACAAATGTGTTCCATTACCTCGACCCTGTGCGTAAACTATGTAGGAACATTGGTTCTATGTTACCTTGTCTCGCAATATCCCAGTCTACCACAACCGCACCAAGTGTTTCCCATAAAATCCCACTAATAGAATTATGCAATATGCAATCCTTATACTCCACGTACTCTTACACTTCACGACATGGCCATAGATGACGTAATGAAGAGATTGGGTGAATAAGAAGATAATGCCAAAGGCATTTTCACCACCCTTGATCAAACTTTCTTTATATTTAATTAATTATACCTTTTGACTGCACCTGTATATAAAAAATTGTAAATAAAGATTGATCTAAATTGTTGAATAATGAATAAAAGAACATTGAAGACCTCATTCCAGATAGTACTATCACTCGCAAAATTCTCAAATCACAAAATTTAAAACGCATATCACTCTCAATATTCCCAAATCACAAAATCAGAAACGCACTGCTCTCTAAAAATGCATTTTTTTTAACGAAATTTGACAGATGAAAGGGATATTTGGGAATTTTGAGAGTGAGAGTGCTTTTTGGAATGAGGTCTTGCTTACTGTTATGTAATAAGAATACCAGCTTTTATGAGGTTGGAACAAAAAGACTGTCGAACACTTTATTAATATCAGATCAGTGCCTATCTGCCTATCTCTGAGTAGATGCTATAATGATACATGTATTACACATGTGCCTATAGGTACAGTAGAGGTATTTTTGCATAGGTACCTACAGTTAAATTTACATTTCTGTTGCTGAATTTTCCTGGAAGAAAGTCTCTTCAGCCATAACCATCTCATCGGCTCTCTAATTTCCTCGTGAAGGTAACACAAAACTTTTGGGCAGTAGGATCCGACTTCGTCTCAATTCTGTATTTCTGTCGCTTTTTTACTTTTGGCAGGAGAGTGGTACATTACTTCATTTTGAAATGACAAAATTTTAAAATTCAAGTCCGAGATGACATTCCCATTCAATTTAGGTGAACTTTTTGAGTTCCAGAACCACATTGTACATCAAGCAAGAAACACTTGTTTCAAGAACTCAATTTCTAAATTTGTATCTGTGAGATAAAAGCGTCCGTCGTCTTTCTATTCAAACCCATCGGATATCGTACCGACCCACCTATTATTAATTAGACCCGGGTTCCATCTATCTACAATACCTACACTCTGAGAGTACCAATAATAATCATGCATATCGGAAAGCTCCAACCAAGTACATAAATTATGGAGTCACAATAATTAATAGTTTCCAAAGGGTTTTGATCAAGGAAGATTTTTTTCAATGAAGAAGACCCCAGTAATTGATTTTCGATTTCCGACCTCAGGAGCTCCTAATTTAATTAGAGAAGAACAAAGAAAAAGCTACAGGGATACCGCTTTTACCCTTGAAGAAGATATATTATCATCATCCTTATTATCAGAGCTTCCATTGTCGACATTATCATCATTACTTCTTGTAGTGGTGGTTTCTTAAATCCTTTATTCCATTAACTCAAACAGGTGTTTAAGAGACCTACCTTCCTAATTCAATTTATTAGATCCAATTCATATTCAATTATTGTTCAGGGACTAATCAGATGGAGCGGCCTGTTTATTACCAGGGACATTAGGGTACTTTTCCAGATTAATAGGGCCATTGTGAGTTGCTCTGGGATGTACTAATCTTGTTCAGTAGGTTTTAAATTGAGGAGAGAGTCTTGTTAAAAAGGATTAAGTAGCCCTTTGATTCCTTGGTATGCCTTGAATCATCAGGAGCTATTGACTTGTCTTTAATAAATTGTTATTGTTAACATATTTTTTAAATGAGAATTTTCATGTCTACACGAACTTTGTTGTCAGAAATCAGTCGGTACATGAAAACACTGGATTTCACTATTCATACGTTTAATAAGAAGAACAAACAATATCAGAATGACTGCAAGTACATAAAAAATGTCTCATCAATCTACAAGTGTTTAATTTCAAATTCTAGGATTTTACAGTTTAAAATTTATTAATTTAATTTTACTAGTCCAAAATTTAGATCTTCACATCTTTTTTCTAGGACTACATATTTTAAGAAATCAATAATTTAATTTTACAACTCCTATAGATCTTCACATCTTTGATTCTAGAGACAAAGAGATCGAAAAGGCTTCCTATTCCTCACAAATTCCCGCGGTGTACCAATCAACTGAAGCACCTCTCGAGTATTTTGTCTATTCCATTCCAAGTTCCTCAGGAGTAGGTCTCCTAGTCCTGAATGAGTCAGTCCCATCTCATTGAGAAGAACAATAGGACCCACTTCAGGATTAGTAAGGATCTCATGCGGATGTTGGATCTTCACAGGACCACCCCTGAAGATCCAGAAGGCTTCAAAGATCTACAAATCCTTCCATCAGGACAAATCTTTATATCAGGTTCAATTCAAGTTGCTCTGAGATCTATGGATAAATCTTTATATGAAAAGGTAGCTCTTGTTTAGGATTTTCTGATCACCAAAATAAAGGATGAAGGATCATAGACCATGAACATGAAAATCTAATATGTTTAGAAAGGTATTCCCTGTCTAAGGTGGTATCTATATTTTATATTCTTGATCAATGTAACTCCTAAATTCTCGTTTTACTATCAAAAGTTGCTTTGTAGTCTTTATCCAAGATCAACATTGGGAGCTCTTGTGTAAAATTCGTCTGATTTTTATAAGTGATTTTTATAAGTAAAGATAAAATAAATTAGAGGTATTTTATTACACTATCAGAGGTAGCTCTTGTATTTTGATCCAATTAGAAAGGTGGTTGTTCTTCATGTTATCATTTGGTCTTCTGTTTTCTCTACATCTGTTAAAACTTGTCCATATGCAGTTGGCATTTTCAAGTAGGATTCGGCATCCTCAATTTTATTCTCCTTGTAAGACATTGTCGGTAGAGTATCCTTTTTCTTCGAGTTCTTCGATATTAGTTTATCACTTATTTTTGACATTCTAAAGCCACAATGATCAGTTCTTATTTGCGAATCTTAAAATTTATTATTTAACTTCCTCAGATACAGCAGTTACCTCATTTAGCAAGATTTCTATGTTTTTTTCACACATGGATATTCTGAATATTGGTTTCCATTATGATAATCTGAGTATTGATTTATACCAATCTTAATGCTTTTATAAATTTTATTGTGTACTATCCAATTTCGGGACCTCCTACTTGTGGAATTTAGTATGCCTTGATGAAGCTACGAGATGACATCTTCTATCCTTCTTATCTTTTTCTATTTCTTCTTCGTTTCCTCCGTCTTTCTCTTTTTGATTTTCTGCTAGTTCTTTCTCCTCCATAATTCTTTGTTGGCAGTCTGAAGTTTAATCATGCTTCTCCTTTTTCCTCGTCTCTTCCTCTTCTTCTCATCCTCTACTTTCTGTTAATTCTCCTCCTCTTTCTCTCCTCTGATGTCCTGCATGCTTCTCCTTTTTCTTCGTCCCTCCCTCTTCTTCTTATCCTATATTTTCTGATAATTCTCCTCCTATTTCTCTCCTCTGATGTCCTGCATGCTTCTCCTTTTTCCTCGTCCCTCCTTCTTCTTCTCATCCCCTATTTTCGGATAATTCTCCTCCTCTTTCTCTCCTCTGATGTCCTGCATGCTTCTCCTTTTTCCTCGTCCCTTCCTCTTCTTCTCATCCTCTATTTTCTGATAATAATTCTCCTCCTCTTTCTCTCCTCTGATGTCCTGCATGCTTCTCCTTTTTCCTCTTCTTTCTCTCCTCTGATCTCCTGCATGCTTCTCCTTTTTCCTCCTCTTTCTCTCCTCTGATGTCCTGCATGCTTCTCCTTTTTCCTCCTCTTTCTCTCCTCTGATGTCCTGCATGCTGCTCCTTTTTCCTCGTTCCTCCCTCTTCTTCTTATCCTATATTTTCTGATAATTCTCCTCCTCTTTCTCTCCTCTGATGTCCTGCATGCTTCTCCTTTTTCCTCCTCTTTCTCTCCTCTGATGTCCTGACAGTCACGACAGGCAGGACGCGGGGTAGGATGTGTGAGGTAGCATGTGTGAGGTATCCACATGCCAGGCATCGACTCTGTTAATTTATTCCGCAGGCACCGCGCGGTGGATTTCCTTCCCAGCTAAAGTATGTGTTCACTTGTTCACCCCAGTGTCGGAGATGTAGAAAATGTACTCAACCCAGTGTTTCCCGGTGCTTTGTGACGGTATAAATATTAAATAAACTTTTATTTGGAAAGAAAAAAAATTGATCATAAATTTAAAATACATACAATATTGGCTGTCTACCTTTGGTAGATTGCTAATACTCGTGCACAGCATATTCCATCAATCCAGAAGATATTAATTTTCTCAATGTTGGAGGTTTTTCAATTTCATTAATTTCTTCTTTCCAATTTAAGTTTCAATTACACTCCATATATATTGTTTTTACAGCTATCCTGTATTCACGTCCACTATTGTGTATTCACGCCCAAAATCAATGTTCCAGGATCCTTACCTGTTTTTTTCTGAATGTTTCTCAAGTGGTTCTAAATCTTCACTCCTCTCACATTAGTCCACACTACACCACTATACCTGACCAGGTTTGATTTCGGCCTTGGAGCGCGTCAGATCAAATCATGCTGATACCACCGCGATACTGAACTCTATTAGCAAATTAGCATAAGCACAGGCTTCTGTGTTTATTAATTACCAGACACCTAATTGTTACCGGGAAGAAGACTCGGCTTCCCGGCTACGCTAACACAACTAACAAGTCCGTTCATAAGTAACACGAGTAGAAGAAAATTGTTGCAGAGTGTTACCAAGTAATGTTTCAGTCAGTGGGATTCGACTTTGATTCTAAATGAAAAGCCGAGCATGCAACTTTGTAAAACGCTGCGAGACAAAATGATTCAAACCCGCGATGCCGGCCTTAAATTGAGACAGATGCATACGTTCATGTGAACATAATATTAGATACCAAAACCATGAGACCAACAAAAACAACAGCAACTACTTCTCTTATTACTATAAAAACAACAACAACAACAAGTTGTCTCAACATTGATACAAATACATCCATTCATGTGCAGTAGAATCGCGTGTTAAGCTGCCTGATGTGTTGACAATGTTGACATCAACTAAGTGAGACCTATACAGGATAGTATAGGAGAACGTTAGGAAGGATCTAATCCAGGACGTTAAATCAAATAGAATCGTTGGCGTTAGGAAGGGCATCCAGCCGTAAAAAAAAAAAAAAAATGTGCCAAAACCAATCAACCTCAACCATGAGGTTGAAAAACGTCGACCCTGCTTGAGCGGGATAAGACAGACGAAAAGAAGAAGAAGAAGATACAGGATAGTATAGAAGTAACCAAGAAATTTAATGACTGGTTTTTTTTATCATATTTGTGTTAATCACTTTCGTGATTTCACAACTACTCAAGCTCGCTTTAGTAAATATCTGCTTTCACAAGGGACTTGAGGTTACAAGTCCGCCGACCTCCAGGTTACAAGTCCGCCGCCTTATCGATCAAGCTACTGAGGTCGCTGGATTAACTGTAGTCGGATTTGAAATTCTATTACTTTCACTTTGCCTTTTTCCAAACCTACTTGGGGTTGGCATTGGTCAACTTCTCCCTCAGGGGTTGTTTATATGCACTGTCGCGTAAAACTGAAAAATCAAATCACAGCTAGGCCAACAGAACAAAAACTCATTTTTTTTGATTTACATGTTGAGTGGCACGAACTTTTCGCTCCATATTTATTATACATAGGTTTCCTAAATTAAACTCAAATGGTGAACTGTTTTCTCATAGAAAATTGAAGAAATGTTTTGTCAAAACCGTCTGTAACCGCCAAGAAGCGGTCGAAATCCCGCTATTTTTTGGTGTTTGTGTTTGCGTTTCTGTGTGTCAGTCTGTTTCATAACTCTACATTTCCACAATTTCTTCATCTACACATAACCAATATGTATTTCAATGTATTGAGCCATAATGCACTCTTTATTTGTACACCTGCGTCGTCCACCCAGTATACTGAGCACACAATGCACTCTTTATTTGTATGCCTGCATTGTCCACCCAGTATACTGAGCACACAATGCACTCTTTATTTCTACACCTGCCTCGACCACCCAGTATACTGAGCACACAATGCACTCTTTATTTATATACCTACCTCGACCACCCAGTATACTGAGCACACAATGCACTCTTTATTTGTACACCTGCCTCGTCCACCCAGTATACTGAGCACACAATGCACTCTTTATTGGTACACCTGCCTCGTCCACCCAGTATACTGAACACACAATGCACTCTTTATTTGTACACCTGCCTCGTCCACCCAGTATACTGGGCACACAATGCACTCTTTATTTGTATACCTGCCTCGACCACCCAGTATACTGAGCACACAATGCACTCTTTATTTGTATACCTGCCTCGTCCACCTAGTATACTGAGCACACAAAGCACTCTTTAATTGTACACCTGCCTCGTCCACCCAGTATACTGAGCACACAAAGCACTATTTATTTGTACACCTGCCTCAACCACCCAGTATACTGATCCAATGTTCCTATTCTATGTACTGAGCACACAATGCACTCTTTATTTGTATGCCTGCCTCCTCCACCCAGTATATTGAGCACACAATGCACTCTTTATACTCCGGCAGTGCAGGGCATTACCTGTCTAAGTAGCCTTCAGGTCTCGTGTCTGCGTCTGACTCGCGCTAAAATCTCCTCAGGCTAATTGCTTGTCTCTCACACCGACCTCTTGATCAAGCAGGAGACTCGAGAGGTCGGTGGATCGAGTCCCGGAACTGGTAAATTTCAATGAGGGTGCATTATTCAAGTGCATTAAAGAGGGTGAGAAATCACTAATCAACTGATTAGTGCTACTGAGGAGTTCGTAATTGATAACATGATGTCAACAAATATATGATTTGTTTACCGCTGATGTCAACAAATACATATATGATTATTGGAAGTTAAATATTGACTTATCATAGTTATTTTTGTGAAAGCACAGGATTTGAAATAAATGCTACAACTATGTATTTTTAATTAAAATAATCTTAAATATCTATATTATTGTTTTTTAACCGACCTCAGCAGCTTGTTCGATAACTCAGGGCCGTAACTCAGTTGCAGGCGAAATCCTTTACAGTTTAGACCTAAGAACTAAGGACCCAGGAATAGAAAGGGCCGAAGTGACGAGATGTGCCAATTAGGGACGCTACATCAGTGCGAACATCAGAGGCCGATGTGCAAATTTCATGTTGCGATTTAGCTAGTCCCATGTGTGCAATATTGGCGACGCATTGTGATGCATTTCTTTGTAACATGATGGGTGAGGGAGGAGGGGGGGGGGAGAGAGAGAGAGAGAGAGAGAGAGAGAGAGAGAGAGAGAGAGAGAGAGAGATAGATAGATAGATAGGAGGAGGGTATGTGAAGACAAATGAGACAACAGAAGCCAGTTCAAAATAGACTTTGGTTTTTTATGTAATTAGCTCGATACATAAAAATAAAAAAATTACATACATAATAACGAGGTGCAATGTCCTGTCTGTTTGTGAGTTCAAATAGAATAAATATTTATGTACCTAACTTGCCATTAGTAAAAACAAAACAATACTTAACTTTCCAGTAAATTGTATAAAAAATAATCTGTTATTATTTTCGTGTCTATCACAAGTATGATGTCAGACTAACTGAAACCCGCCTTATTTAAATTTGCCATGCTTTAGACTCAAACTACCGACTTTCAGTGTCGTCGCCTGGATGATTCGAGCTTTTGAGATATGGCTTAAAAATCAACTGGCACATACTATTGTACAAGTATTGTTTTTATTTGTGGTGAAGCTCAAGGCCTCTTCACAATTTTTGTGGGTAGCGCAGCATTACTAAGAGCCTCCTTTACATTTCGAATTATTCTATGACATTAATTTCTTTTTACTCTGGTAATGCCGCCACTGGTCGTTACTCATACAAGTAACTACTCATTTTTCCTCACGAGGTATAAGTGGACCCCGAACATCCAAGTACAGAGCAGAAAAATTCCTGCCCCGCTGGGGATCGAACCCAGGTCACCGTGTGTGCAATGCCTAGCGCGCTAACTCACTCTGCCTCGGTGACTACTATTGTACAAGTTTTAGCTATACAGAGATACTTGTGATACTTGGCCAAAATGCCACCTAGTGTTCAAACGTGTGGTGGTTTAGCCACCTCCGTGTGTGCATGCTGGGGGACTCCGCTGTTCAGTAGCTCTTGCTGGTCATGACTTTCCTAGGGTCTCTCCTGGTAGGGTCGTGTGTCTCTTGTTCGTGCGGTGTCGGGAGTTGTCGTGCCCGGACACGATGAGTCGTGCGACACGAATCCGTGTCACGGGAGTCGCGACACGAAGCGTGACACTCTCTCTCCTTCCTCTTCTTCTTTGTTCATCTTCTTCTCCTGAGGGCCGTGTTATCAAACAGAATTAGTACATCTAAAACGACCCTTATAATCATGTATCTCTATATATAAATGAGAAATATGGACGGGCTTTGTGGCTTTGTGTCTTTGTGGCTTTGTGTCTTTGTGGCTTTGTGTGCAGGAATTGTTTAGGCGAAACGGTAAGAGATAGCGAAAAATTGATGAGAGATGACCCCAAGTAAAATTGCCGGAAAATACCAGGAAAACTATCAAAAGTCCGAAATTCCAAACCGTCCTTCAGTTATGACCTTCCTCAAGTATTGCCTTGAGGAAGGGTCCGATTTTAAGACAATCTTTGCCCTGGAACTTGAAATCTATCGCGAGGACCTATATTTTTTATTATTTAATAACACATTAGACAAAATTAACTTTCATTTAATTCATTTTAGGCCACATTCTGACGTACCGTTCTGGAGATATAAGCCAGAATGTTCGAAATTTCGACCTTTTTTTCAGAATTTTCACGTTTTTTAGCAGAATCCAGCGCGGAACTTAAAATTTGTCGCGAGGACCTATATTTTTTATTACATAATAACACATAAGACAAAACTAGCTTTCATTTAATTTATATTAGGCCACATTCTGACGTACCGTTCTGGAGATATAAGCCAGAATGTTCGAAATTTTGACCTTTTTTTCAGACTTTTCACGTTTTTTAACAGATTCCAGCATGGAACTTAAAATTTATCGCGAGGACCTATATTTTTTATTATTTAATAACAAATTAGACAAAACGAGCTTTCAATTAATACATTTGAGGCCACATTCTGACGTACCGTTCTTGAGATATAAGCCAGAATGTTCGAAATTTCTACCTTTTATTCAGACTTTTTACGTTTTTTTAGAGATTCCAGCGCGGAACTTAAAAATTATCGCGAGAACCTATAATTTTATTGTAAAAACTGTCTGAAAACATCACATGCTTTTAATTGAGCCCTTTGTTGCCATATTCTGACAAACCGTTCTCAAAATATAGGCCAGTTTGCTACATTATCAATATCCGCTATGATAGATTTGGCTCGGGATTTTGAAATTTACAGCGATGATGTGTGTGTGTGTGTGGTGGTGGTGGTGCGTGTGTGTGTGTGTGTGTGTGTGTGTGTGTGTGTGTGTGTGTGGATGTGTGTGTGTGGATCTGTGTGTGTGGATGGGTGTGTGTGTATGTGTGTGGTTTGTGTGTGGTGTGTTGTGTTGTGTGTGTGTGGGTGGGTGGGTGGGTGGGTGTGTGTGTGTGTGTGTGGATGTGTGTGTGTTTGTGGATGGGTGTGTGTATGTGTGATGTGTGTGGGTGTGTTTGGGTGGGTGTCTGTGTATGGGTGTGCGTGTGGATGTGGATGTGTGTGTGTGTGTGTGGATGTGTTTGTGTGTGGATGGGTGTGTGTGTGTGGTTTGTGTGTGTGAGGTGTGTGTGGTGTGTGTTATGTGGTGTGTGTATGTGGTGTGTGGGTGTGGTGTGTGATGTATGGGTGGTGTGTGTGTGATGGCTTGGCGAAGCGGGTGCAGCCCGCTAGTATTATTATAAGATATTCAGCCAATAATGTATTCAGCCATGTATATTTGGAACAACCTGTCCTAAGTATGTATTTTGTACATGAAGATAAAGACCTACAATATAAGAAAAATGCACCGACCTCAGTACCTTGATCGATAAGGCGGCGGACTTGTAACCTGGAAATCGGTGGTTCAAGTCTCGGGTTAGGCGTAGATCGGTAGATTTAGTAAAGCTAGTTTGAGTAGTTGTGATGTCATGGAAGTGATTTACACAAATATAATAACTTTACTTAATAACGCTCTTTAGTGGAAGGTAACCACTAGGCAAGGTTAATAATGCTCAAAGCATTTCCTAACACCTAACCCTGAGATATGTACTATCACAGGTAAAACAGAAATACGGAAAATACATAGAAGGCCATGCCTCAAGAATAAAGTAGGGTTAGAGATAATACATAGAAGGCATCAATGCCTCCTAATGAAACGCTGGTCAGGACTTGAGCTCCTGGAATATTCTACATCGTGATCGTTTAGATCGTGTTAACATTTCGCTCCCAGCAACTTTTTGTGCAACTTTTCCTGGTTAGCAACTTCTAGCCTCGGTGTTCTGGTTAGCTTCGTGTTGAACAGTAATTACTACCGATCGTGGAACCTCCTGAGTTTTAGCTGTTCGGGGGGGGTTTTAAAACTCATTTTTAATTGTTTCTATTACTTAACAATAGAAAGTATTGTTTACGCCAGCCTCCGCGGCGTAACGGTTGTGACTACTGTCCGTAGTCCAGAGATCCTGAGTTCGATGTCCGGTTGGAGCAGATTTTTCACACAGAAAATTCTGTTCCCTCCGTACATGTGAGGCTGGCATTTCGGGCCTCACCCAGGCTGGGTGAGTGAGGTTAATGTGGGTAGCTGGCACGATTTAATTAGTATTATTTTATTACGTTTTATTAGATATAGACAAAGTGCAATATTTACAGTCGAATACAATGAAATTATAAAGAAAAAAATACATAGATTTAACAAAGAAACAAGAATAATAAATAAAATAAAGCTATTGTCCTGCTTAAAGGGCGGGGTTATTGCCTGTGACAATAACCAATCTCTTCCACCCAACCCTCACGTTTTCATTGTTGTATGTTACAGGTAATTTGGACTGCATGACATCTAGCGGACTATGACCATCAAACATTGACACAGGATCTGAATAGAACACCATGACGCACACTCTAGTGATCTGTAAGTAGAAGCAATCATTAATTTATTATTTATGTTATCCTACTTGTGTTAATCACGATCTGATATCACTATTACTCAATTTATGATAACAAAATTATTCAACTTGTGATATCAAAATATGAGATTTCTAGATTATTATTATTTCTTTCCTTGGATTTTACGTCCGATTCAACAGCATGGTCATCTCGAAACGGGGGTGATACCCTTCATTACACAGGAAACTCACAAACCTGCTACCTTCTTACACCTCACCCAGCCTGGGTTGGACCGGAGTGCCAGCGTCACGAAGTCTCTAAAAATTAGATTCATTCACAGTTCTTACAAGAGCCCAATTTATTGCACCATCTGCTAATGCTTTTTTGGAGTGACAAAATTCTAATCTAGTGTGATTTTATTCGTTTACTCAAACTCCTTGAACATGCGATTCGAACCAGCGACCTCCGGTCACGAGTTCGCCGCTATATTGATCCAGCTACTGAGGTCAGTTATTTTTTTTATTCTACTTCTTTTACTCTGTTTTATCCCGCTTGAGCAGGGTCGACGTTGTTCAACCTCATGGTTGGGGTTGGTTGGTTTTGAGAAGATAGACGGCCTCAATATTGTCATGTACCTCTAGCCTCTGTGGTAAAAAAATATATACAGTAAAATACAATGAAATTTTAAAGAAAAAATAAATAGATTGAACAAAGAAACATGAACAAAAAATAGAATAAAGCTAATGTCCTACCTAAAGGGCGGGGTTATTCTCTGTGGCAATCTCTTTCACCCATTTATCTATCGATAAATAGCTATTGAAAGCTCTCACAAACCACACCAATTTCTTTTAATCTTTATTTCTCTCACTTGAGCTCTGTATCTTGTGTTTTCTATACTTGCAACTCCTTTTTCCTTATACTCGTATCTTAGTTCTTTTTGCTCTAACAATTTTTTCTTATTTCCATCCCTTACTTTTGCCTTTTTCTTCGTGTATTCTTTTCTCATCTATTTTTATCTCTCCTTGTTGTTGGAACAATAGTTATTCTGTGTATTGTATTGTTTTTAATGGAGAATTTACTTGGTGCAAGATCCAAGAAGAGAAGGTTTGTTGGTGTCAGGGTCTTCTACAAGCTTTGCTTTCTCTCCCTTACCGACCTCAGTAGCTTGATCGATAAAGCGGCGGACTTATAACCTGGAAGTTGGTAGTTCATGTCCCAAGTTCAGCAAATATTTAGTATAGCAAGTTTGAGTAGTTGTAACATCACGAAATTGATTAACACAAATTTTGTTGTTGTTGCAGAAATGTCTGATATAATCTTTAGCATCAGAATGATGAAAATAATGTCAATACAGGTTTGCTTGAAAATGATCAGTTCTTTAATAGTGTGGACAGTTTTAAAGTAAGAGCAAACTCCCCGAAGTAATACATTGTAGTTTCGGGGGGACTAAATTTGCTGATTTCAAAAATAAGGGTTGCTTGAAAAGGTTCTTGGTAGATTAATATTAATACAATTTCCTTTACTTAAGTGAACAATATTTTCGTTACTTTTTTAACCACAGTATGTTCAGAATCACTTAAGTTCAACATGATCGCCAATATTATGAAATATTTTCCGCAATGTTTTCCCATCCATTAACCCAGCCCTGGGTTGAAAAATCCGTACTGGGAACTTTAATTAAGAGAAAAAATAGGAGAGAGAAAGAAAAGAAAATAAATAGAGAACATATTATAAAAAGAACAACTAAGATTTCCTTCGCCCCATCTCTCTCCTTTCTTAAATTAGTTTGTCGAATATAAAAAACTTCGTGATGCTATAAAAAAAGCTCTTTCATTCAGCCATGTATATTTGGAACTACCTGTCCTTAGTGTGTATTTTGTACATGAAGATAAAGACCTACAATATAAGAAAAATGCAACAACCTCAGTGGCTTGATCGATAAGGCAGCGGACTTGTAACCTGGAGGTCGGCGGTTCAAGTCCCTGTTTCAGCGTTGATTTAGTAAAGCGAGTTTAAGTAGTTGTGATATCACGAAAGTGATTAACACGAATATGATAACTTTAAACTTTTATAAGAAAATGTAGTCTTATATCTTTTTTTCTGAACTAGCAAATGAGCTCTAGCGAGCTTATTTTTGGGTTCAGACTCTGATTTCCGTATGTGTTTGTTGGACTTTTATGCTGGCTCCACACAGGTGCAACATGCAACATGTGTGCGGTAATTATTGGAACTTTTAAATTAAACTTTTTAAAGATAAGAATGATGGTGCGGAAGAAAATGCCGTTGTCATTAGCACCGCCCTTGATCAAGTTTTGTTTTAATAATTTCAATTTCTATGTATGTATGTGTATTGTGTATATTGTATGTCATTTTCAAAAAAAACTTGATTGAACATGTATAATGATGATAAGAATAAGAATAATTCCCATAAGTGCATAATTAATTAATTATTCAAGATACATAAATATCTCAATACATGTTATCAGGATCATAGTTACCTGTATTTATTTCAGTTCGAAGGTTCATTATTCAAACTTCATTAAACAATTCAACAAGCGGCATATCAATATTTGACCTCATTAATGCTGAAGCAATGTGCAGTCATATTTGTCTACTTCCTCTTTAGCAAACAGTAATCTATCTTCATTACTCATTCATACTCTCTCTCTCTTTCACCCTTCCCCTTCCCCTAATCCTATTTTTCTCTCTACTTTTGCTGAAATTTTCTATTTACGAGTACTTTCAATTCCCAATTTTCTCACTCTCTTTCCTTCTCTCTCTCTCTCGTTCTCTCTCACACGCACACATCACACCACACACACACCACACCACACCACACCACACCACACCACACCACACCACACACACACACACACACACACACACACACACACACACACACACACATACATACTGTCTGTGTCTTCCATCTCTTTTCATCTGTCACAATTCACACTATGCAAAGTCCATTTTATATTCTCTCTCTCTCCTCCCTCTATCCCTCAATCATCCCCTTACCTCTTCCCTAACTTCCCCCGCCCCCTCCGACCCTTTCTCAACTCCAACTGACATAGGCTTGAAATGGCCTGAATATTTCAAAATCCTAAATTTAAAACTCAGTGCCGTAGAATTCTTATTTTGTTACTGTCACTCAAATATTTAATATTTTCTAATGATTATTATTACTAAATTCTTTATTAGATAAAGACATAATATTTACTGTAGAAAGAACGATATATACAAAGAAATGAAAAATTTGAAACAATATAAACAATAAAACGGGGGGAAAAAAATAAATATACACAATGTCCTAACAAGACTAATACTATTGTCATAGTCTTACAGGTCTTGAAATTTATCACATTTCTGAAATGTTAATGCTGGATGGTGTTAACGTGATTAGTAGTAGAGACAACCAATGATCGGAGAGTAATATTCCCTTTGCAAAATGACCATAAATGTTAAATTTGATATTTGAAATCATAAGAAACCAGACATGTTATGAACTCAATTTCGAAAAAACCGACCGAAAACAATACTTTCTATACCTCATAGGTAATAGAAAGTAAAGAAAACAATACTTTCTATACCTTATAGGTATTAGAAAGTAAAGAAAACAATACTTTCTATAGCTTATAGGTTAGAAAGTAAAAATAGTTTTTAAAAATTGTTCTGAGTTTCTGACTGAAATCTAACAAGTCTGAGTACGATTAGCTTCGTGGTAAGCTGCAGTAGCTATCATCTCATGACTACGAAATAAAAAAGTAAAAAGGTAGGAAAACATTATACATTATTATTCAACAATTTAGATCAATCTTTATCTACATTTTGATATATACAGGTGTAGTCAAAAGGTATAATTAATCAAAGATAAACAGAGTTTGATCTAGGGTGGTGATAATGCCTTTGGCATTCTCTTCCTTAAGATATAACATTCATCTTTGAAGAAGAAAATAACCCCTTCCATCACTCAGTCTTCGGCACTGGTTCCTGCATTATGCAAAGGTGTCTCCAAGCTGGGATGTCAAGCCAAGTGAAGTACAACGTGATGGAGGTGTGAATGTGAGCCCCAGTGGAGGACATTGAAGACTATTAAGGGGAAGTGAGTGAAAAGTTCAACAGAGCTATTCTAAATGACAGTTGAGAATTTGAGGACAGTTGGAAAGTTCGGGAGGGCTTCCAAAAGGCATTACATATACAAATTAAGTTATTTAAATAATGTGGAGTTAGCTGTAGTGTTTGAGATTATGAAATTGACTTAGGACACTCTTAGAAGAGCTGAAAAAGAGAGGATTAGGGAAAAGATCAGTATAAGAAATAAGAAATTAAAGAAATAATCACTGGATAATCATATTTCATGGACATTTACAATTAGTTACTTTGACGGAAAAGCTTTTTTAGACACTCTAAGTTATTCTTGAGTATCTTATATGATTGAAACTTTCAATAGGTGTCTTGACAAAAGATGTCAATACTCAAAATTATCTATTTATTTTGCTTTTTCAAAAATATTATTTAATTTGTTGCGTTTTTGTTGTTGTTCATTATTATAATTGAAATAATTTCCAACTCTGCTAAAAGTTCCAATTGTCATTGTATAAGGCACAACTTTTTAACAACTCGTAACTCAAATACTTTTCGCATTTCTTTTGAAATTATCTCTCTTCCTCTTCATCCTCCTCTCATCTCTTCTTTTCCATTTTGTTTTCAAAACGAATGGAATAAGAGAGGCACATTGTTGGCGGAAGCCTTTTTGATTTGCAAAGTGCAAACATTAAATGATAAAAGATTTAGGGCGAGAGAAAAATAGAACTCGGAATGAAAGAAAACGAGGCTGTTGTTGGGATATTAGGAAAATTAAAAGTGGAAAGAGGCAGAGACAACACAACGGGAAGTGACAATGGATGAGAGATGTTAGAGGAACTTGTGAAAAGCCCCAGTGAATAAGATGCTAAGAATTGTGGAGCGGATGGAGGCAACATCAAGAGCTACCTGAAGAGAATATAATACAGAAGCAGTAGAAGAAGCAACACAACACAACAACAACAACAACAACAACAACAACAACAACAACAAAAAATTCTAAACTGTGACACTGGCAAAAAAACATCAAATCGAAATGACTTTACCAAATATTGCAGGAATTATAAATCATGGTCTTGTGTGTCTACTTTTAACTTTTTATAGAAGAGAACTGTATTAAAGTTAGTAAAGACCAATGCAATATTGTAAAGAATATCAAAAACAACCAAAATGAAATACTGAAACAAGAAGATCATTATCAAGAAATAAACTACTCCAGAAGAACTGAAACAAAGAAGGTTCTCTGATAAATTTTCTTTTCTCTATTTATTTCTAAGATAACGATGTACCGATGTACGTATCTAGAGAGAAAAACAGTCATAGCTGCCTTTATAAAACAAAAAGATATGAAATTTACCGTTTCATTGGATTCTCATAACTCGCAAACTTTGTCCCATTCCAAAGAAATGGAAGATAAAAAAAGTATAGTAAATCCAATAGAAGAAACGTTTGAACAAAGAAGTCCGAAGAAGAACAGAAACCAAAACAAGTTCCAGATCTCAATTAACGATAAAGATATAGAAAGCATAGGCAAACAAAGTATAAATCATCGAACCTCTGGGCACGAAACAAAAGCCAAGGAATAAACTTTGGAGAAAATTAACAAAGTTTGGAACAACTTTTGTGTGGGCCCAAGAATTCAAGTTGGTTTGGGACTTTCAAAGTTGTAAGTATTTATGTTATAGTTTTTCCTGGAATTACACCTCTTCCGCCTCCTTAGCGTGAGATATAGAGTGGAAATACGGGGTCAGTCAGAATTCCTCCTGTAGAAAAACTTGGCGTAGAAGAGATAAGTTATTATTTTATCATATTTGTGACAACCACAATCATGATATAAGAGCTACTGAAACTCGCTTTACTAAATATTTGCTCAACTTGGGACTTGAACCACCGAACTCTGATTACAAGTCCACCGTATTTATGAACAGTAAATTTCGTCCGAGCAATGTCTCAAGCAAGGTTTTGGCCAATAATATGAAAGGAAATCATGCTTGAGACCATGCTCAGACGGCGTTTTCTGCTCATCAATATGGCTGTAAAAGTTTGGCTTACACACCCGTATTTATGAACAGCGAATTTTGTCTGAGCAATGTCTCAAGCAAGGTATTGGCCAATAATATTAAAGGAAATCATGCTTGAGACCATGCTCAGACGGCGTTTTCTGCTCATCAATATGGCTGTAAAAGTTTGGCTTACACACCCGTATTTATGAACAGCGAATTTTGTCTGAGCAATGTCTCAAGCAAGGTATTGGCCAATAATATTAAAGGAAATCATGCTTCAGACCATGCGCAAACGGCGTTTTCTGTTCATAAATACGGCTGACAGTCTGAGTTACAGTTAGGCTTATTGTAAAATGAATCTTGTTTTATAATTCGGCCCCGTAGTAACCCTGTACACAAGGAGGGTAAATTAAGGAGAGAAAAAAAGGACCAGATATAAATTCTGTAGCATCTTGTTCTGGCAAGGGAGGGGGGGGGGGGGGGGGGGGGGGGTTGGGTGAATTCGAAACAACAATAATTGGAAATTGATTTCGGGAAAAGATATTAAGTATTGTATTGGTGTTTCGAAAGCTGTGTGTTGTGTGTGCCCGGATGGATGTTCTCAAATGGTTCTCAACTAATTAGATTTAAAAAAAGGTGTTCCTCACTAGAGGCTGCTCATTATCTAGGGTTCGCTTCGGTCTGGTCATCCAGAAGTCGGACTATAGTGCGCTGTGATTGGTTGAAACTCCGACTTAAAGTCGTGTCTGGCCAGTGGCGTAGGAAGGGGGGGGTTGGGACAAACCCCCCCCCCGAAATTTTCAAGAAACCCCTGCAAAATAAATACGATGGAATATAAGTAGTCTCTTTTGTCCTCTAAACCCCCCCCCCCTCCCGAAATGTAGGTCTACCTACGCCACTGTGTCTGGCTTATCTTTGTTGTGATCCTATTTTTGAGATCAGACATAAGTTACCTTAGTGCCTTTAGTACAGTTCTAGTTATGTACGCCATCATTACTATGTATGTATGAAGAAATATCTGAAGAGAACGCCGTTGGCATTAGCACCGCCCTTGATAAAGTTTTATTTTATTAATATATTATGTATTTATTCGTATATATTCTATGTTATTTGTAAGTTGTAAATAAAACTTCATTCAACATGTTAAATAATAATATTAATAAATATTTATGCATCTTGGACTGTGGAATTCGAACATTGTCGGTGGTATGTATCTTTATAATTTTAAGGATCATTGCCGAATTATTAAACGAGATTAATTTTTAAGAAAAGGCACACTTAGGGCGGAATTAAAAGACGCTCTTGTAATAACTCTGTAGCGCTCAGTCACGGATTGCGTACTGTACAAGATAGGGAAAATCGACGCTTAGCAATGACTTGTGATTTAGAATTTGTCGATTATTTCGCCCTTAGAAAGTGTCTATTAATTAATTTCCCTCTCTCAAGTTGGAGTTATAACCAATCACAGCGCACTATAGCCCGAGTAGAGGGCAGTCTGGCTTATCTTATCTTAACTTTGATCTTGTTGTACTATATTTCGGCTCTTCTGTTTGAAGGAAAAAAGGATTTGTTTTATTTTAATTTTGGAACAAAGTTGAAAACCGCTGCGCTAATGTGTGCCCCGGGACATTTACGAAATTGTTTTAATTGTGTATGTTGTACGCCCTGGAAATTCCATACTTATGTTTTAATTTATGTTGGGAGGGGTGAACTATTTCGGGGGGGGGGGAAATAATTCAATAATGAGGAAGAGAGAGAAGAGAAAGGGAGGAGAGAGAAAGAGGGAGAGAGAAAGAGAGGGAGAGAGAAAGAGAGGGAGAGAGAAAGAGAGGGAGAGAGAGAAAGAGAGGGAGAGAGAAAGAGAGGGAGAGAGAAAGAGAGGGAGAGAGAAAGAGAGGGAGAGAGAAAGAGAGGGAGAGAGAAATAGACGGAGAGAGAAATAGAGGGAGAGAGAAAGAGAGGGAGAGAGAAAGAGAGGGAGAGAGAAAGAGAGGGAGAGAGAAATAGAGGGAGAGAGAAATAGAGGGAGAGAGAAAGAGAGGGAGAGAGAAAGAGAGGGAGAGAGAAAGAGAGGGAGAGAGAAAGAGAGGGAGAGAGAAAGAGAGAGAGAGAGAGAAAGAGAGGGAGAGAGAAAGAGAGAGAGAGAGAGAAAGAGAAGGAGAGAAAGATGGAGAGAGAGAGAGAGAGAGGGAGGGAGAGAAAGAAAGAAAAGAATAAAAAAAACTTAGAGAGAGAGAAAGAGAAAGAGAGAGACAGAAAAAAGAAAGAAAAGAAAATAAGAACATTGATAATATTCTTCAGTGGAAGGTAACCACCAGGCGACGTTGGTGCCCAAACATTTTCTACCACCTAACCCTCAGAGTCCTTCTTATTATGTGGTCACATACACAAATATATTAGGAAATCCATGCACTGGGGTTGTATCTGATCCAGGGACCCACGTGTTAGCTTTACATTACAAGTCTAGCAGCCTAACTATAACCACTACCAATGCAATAATAATGGTATTCAATAATACAATAATGTATGATCGGCACGAACGACCATATTAGTAATTGGTTAAAGTGTCTAACCGAAGAAAAAAAAAAATGTATGTAGGTAGTAGGTATGTATGTATATGAATTTATAAAAGTTGGCATATTTGTGTTAATCATCTACGCCGAAACCGGGACTTGAACCACCGACCTCCAGATTACGAGTCCGGCGCCTTATCGATCAAGCTACTGATATGGATTTATAAAAAAAAAAACACCTACTCAATTTTAGTGAAGAAATTAAACCAATTCATATTCCGAGCCAATCGTTCTGTGCAACTTTAGGGTCCACTTTAATAACCTGATTGTAGTTCTGTGACGACTTGGCAACCATTAAAAGTTCAATGACCCCTATCCGAATGTCCTTAAGGAGCATAAGATGCAACTTTTGAAGACAAAAAAAAAATGAGGAAGGACGGAAACTGATAACATCTTTTAATAAAAATATATTGGCAAAGAAGCAACAAAATCGAAATTGCCTCTGAAATTGCAACTGCTTCTTTTCAAAATTAAAAAAAGTTTAATTTTGAATTAAAAAAAAAATCAAAACATGAAAGAATAGGTAGTTAGTTAATAGATATTTTAGAATTCGCATGAAATCCGTGGAATTACTCTCACATTAATATTTTAAAATAGTTTTAGTTTCTTATGAATGACATTTAAGTTTAACATCTTAACGGTGGACAGTGTAGGTATTTGTGAAGGTTTATCATACAGATTGAGGAAGACTAATTTTTTTACTGACTTCCACATAAAGAAAACCACATAGCACTTTTTAAAGCAGATTAACGTCACCAAAAAAATAAGTTCTGAGTTTGACCCGAGGCTTTCTAACATTTTTTCTTTATTTATTACTTCTCATGTTTGTACAAACCAAGGTTAGCATTTCCGGTCAAAAGCAACGTCCAGTAAGGTGAAGACTTCGTGATGCTGGTATTTCGGCCCATCCCATGCTGGGTGAGGTTCATGTAGGTAGCAGGTTTGTGAGTTTGCTGCGAATGGAAGGTAACACCCCCGTCGTTATACTCGTTGTATGACAATGTAGTTGAAAGTGATGTTAAACCCAACAGCAAAAAAAGTTGCTCCCAGCCTGTCAATGCAAACAAAAGCTAACTTGCCTTTAATAATTTGGCCATAAAATTACCGCAAGAGCATTGTCAGTGCGCCTCGGAGCCACATGTCCTGAATTCTAAATCATACCGGCCAGGGCTACCGGAATATCGAATAGCAATTCCTGGTTATTGAATTATTGTTTTGTTTTGTATTAAACTATTCAGTTGGCGACAGGAAAAAAGCTGAAACAATATGTTCAAATTATATGTACGACAACATTCTTGTGACTTGTTAACGTGAGAGGGCGGCTGTTGAACGGCCAACATTGACAAAAAACAAAAACTTTTTAGTTGAATTGAGCGAAAAGTTAAACTTTGAATTAATATTCATTTTACTAAGGTGATTTTAAAAGGTAATCCTACTAAGGTAATCTTTCGTTTAGGAAATTGGATTTCTTATTAGCTGTACTCTTAGGGCATTGATTGCAGTAAATTTTCGTCCGATAGTCGATTGTATGGTTATTTACTTTTAAGTGTAGTATTTTACTAGTATCTTTGTATGGAGGGACTTAGGATTCCACAGACGGGGCAGTTGAATCTGTGGAGTTTACTCAGGAGTAACAATGCAGCAGTTATTATTATATTATACTTTATTAGGTAAGACAAAGTAAAATATACACAGTAAAGTGCAATGAAATTATAAAGAAAAAATAAATAAATTGAACAAAGAAACGAGAACAAAAAAGAGAATAAAGCAAATATCCTAATGAAAAGGCGGGGTTATTGCCTGTGGCAATCTCTTCCACCCAACCCTTATATTTTATTGATTTTTTAGTACAATCGAACCTGGATTTCCTGTGTAAATATTACCACTTTATAACAGGAACCTGGATATAAGAGAAAAATTTCCGGTCACTTCAGTTCTCTTTCATCCAGGTTCCTTCAGTTCTCTTTCATCCAGGTTCCCTTCAGTTCTCTTTCATCCAGGTCCCTTCAGTTCTCTTTCATCCAGGTCCCTTCAGTTCTCTTTCATCCAGGTCCCTTCAGTTCTCTTTCATCCAGGTCCCTTCAGTTCTCTTTCATCCAGGTTCCTTCAGTTCTCTTTCATCCAGGTTCCTTCAGTTCTCTTTCATCCAGGTCCCTTCAGTTCTCTTTCATCCAGGTCCCTTCAGTTCTCTTTCATCCAGGTCCCTTCAGTTCTCTTTCATCCAGGTCCCTTCAGTTCTCTTTCATCCAGGTCCCTTCAGTTCTCTTTCATCCAGGTCCCTTCAGTTCTCTTTCATCCAGGTTCCTTCAGTACTCTTTCATCCAGGTTCCTTCAGTTCTCTTTCATCCAGGTTCCTTCAGTTCTCTTTCATCCAGGTTCCTTCAGTTCTCTTTCATCCAGGTTCCTTCAGTTCTCTTTCATCCAGGTCCCTTCAGTTCTCTTTCATCCAGGTCCCTTCAGTTCTCTTTCATCCAGGTTCCTTCAGTTCTCTTTCATCCAGGTTCCTTCAGTTCTCTTTCATCCAGGTTCCTTCAGTTCTCTTTCATCCAGGTTCCTTCAGTTCTCTTTCATCCAGGTTCCTTCAGTTCTCTTTCATCCAGGTTCCTTCAGTTCTCTTTCATCCAGGTTCCTTCAGTTCTCTTTCATCCAGGTTCCTTCAGTTCTCTTTCATCCAGGTCCCTTCAGTTCTCTTTCATCCAGGTTCCTTCAGTTCTCTTTCATCCAGGTCCCTTCAGTTCTCTTTCATCCAGGTTCCTTCAGTTCTCTTTCATCCAGGTTCCTTCAGTTCTCTTTCATCCAGGTTCCTTCAGTTCTCTTTCATCCAGGTTCCTTCAGTTCTCTTTCATCCAGGTTCCTTCAGTTCTCTTTCATCCAGGTTCCTTCAGTTCTCTTTCATCCAGGTTCCTTCAGTTCTCTTTCATCCAGGTCCGACTGTAGTCCAAAGCCGCCAAAGTAGGAAGGCACAAAAAACCTCGCTCACCGCTCCACAGCAACAGGTAGAGGAGATGTCGCGATGTCATTTGATATTAGCGGCGCGGTTTAAACAATGTAGTTTCCCCAGGCCTTCCTCTTCTGGATTCTGGCTGGAGATGGCGAGATAAGATTCTTGGAATTGAAATCTCTTGGACACGAAGGCAATATTTGTGGGTTTTGTGTAGCTTTACACTGTTGGTGTGAGATGGGGCTCACTTTTGGGCAAAAGCAGTCTTTTTCGGACGCGATAATTCTTAAATTTCTTTCAAAATATTAAATGTTTAAAATATTAAACCTAGAACATATTTTTCTAGAGTAAAAAAATCTTGATCCGAATGTTAATGTTTTGATGAACCCTTTCATGTGATGCTGGCTATTCTCTACCCAACCCAGGTTGGGTGAGGTTTATTTCCTGAACCAGCGCGTAGAAGGTGAAATACCCCGTCTCTAATGACCTGGAATCTATGCCCTAGATGTTTGAGAAACGATTGGCCATTAAGTAAAAAAAGAAATTTTTATTGACTATTCTATGACTATATTGACTAGTATGACTATATTGACTATTCTAGCCAAGGTACCCGAAGAAATGGTCCTAGATGTTTGAGAAACAATTGACCATGAACTCATAATTATATTATAGTTTTTTTTTTTGTTAGTATGTCTATTTTAGCCAAGGTATCCTAAGAAATGGTCCTAGATGTTTGAGAAACGATTGGTCATAATTATATTATAGAAAAATCTTTTTTTAGTATGGCAATTTTAGCCAAGGTACCCGAAGAGACTGCCTGTGCGTCTCGCCTCATTATGTCACGAAATACAGCCGGATACCACAGAGGACCTTATATAAGCCGAACCGTGGCCAAACACAGCCCAAAGCCGGCTGATTATAAGCCGCAACCCCAACTTGGCTATCTTGATTCGGAACCAGACGCGGCCGGTGATTAAGTGGAACCAATGCCGATTCACCCGTGGCGGATCTGGAGGCTGTCATGTGACTATTGGGGACTGTATGGCGTCTGAGAATATTTGAAAATGGCAGATTTATATTCTGTTTTTATTTTGTAAAAATTAATAATAATAACAATACTCTTTAATGGAACGGTAAGGCGATGGACCGGTTACCTGGAGGTCGGTGGTTCAAGTCACGGTTTCAGCGTGGATTTAGTTAAGCGAGTTTGGGTAGTTGTGATATCACACGTAAGTGATTAACACAAATATGATAACAATACTCTTTAGTGGAAGGTAACCAACAGGCGAGGTTGATGTTCAAAGCATTTTCTACCATCACCTAACCCTCAGATTCTTGTTATTATGTGGTCTCAAAGACAAATTAATGAAGATTACTTTGCTTTGATTTCATACTTCGTTTGTTAATAGTGAAAAATACATTCATTCTTTGAAACAGATTGCTTTGATTTCATAAAAAAATATTAAGGAGAACATAAATGAATCTCAACGTACATCCAGTTTGTCCCAATTTACGTGAATCAGCGCAATTACTTGGCCCCTGTTAGCAACACAAAAATCTACCCTAGATTTATTTTCATAGCTCTAAAGAGGACATGTTCTGGTGACCTTTGCAGATGTGTCAAGGTCATGCAGTATATATCTGCACCTGCTTAACACCTTCAGCATAACTGTCGCGCTATCAGAACAACAAGAAAATAAACTCCTCCAAAATCTACCTAACTCTGTTAGCGTTAGCGTAATGGGACTTCTTGTCTCGAGCCGACAGTCTAAATACTCTAAATAAAGCACTACTATACTATAACCCTGTCCCGGTAGCTCAGTGGTAAAGGCGGCACTCTGTGAATCCAGAGGTCGCGGGTTCGAAACCCAGCCGGGACATGACGAGTTATCCTCCCATTCGGGATTTTTACTGCTGGATAAAGGGGACTTTATAATCGTTCTACTCGGGCAGTATAAATAAGGCGATATTATTATTATTATTATAACCCACACCACTGGTTTTGTAAATAAAAAAAGTTCACCAAATCAACCTGAGCGCACTCTATTCAATGTTAATCATCCCGTGGTTCAGAAGACACTGTACCAGACCAGAACAATTGATGATATATAACTTTTTGATTGGGTCCGCATACATAAGTACAGGGTGACTCTCAAAGTTTAGACGAGATGCCCTCACCATGTTTTGGTTTCCCGTCATTCGGAAAATGTCACTAAAGATGATTTTAGGCCTTGTTTGAACAAAGAAATAGCTTTACAATATTATACTTTCTTTTTTATGTATAGGTACCAATTAGGTATTTGGTCGATGCTAATAAACTGTTGTTAGAATATTTTGTTAGATTTTTTTGTTGTTGTAAAAATGCAATAGAAAATACACAAAAGAAAGTAGATACGACTAAAATTAGTAAGAGAGATAGGAATAAAGTTGGTGAATGTAATGAAAGTAAATAAGAATGAAGGCTAAGGTGTGAGATAAGAAATAATAAGAGGAAGAAAAGATTTCAAGAAACATATGCTTCAAATAAGAAGGAAAGAGGAAAAATATGAGGAGGAGACAGAAAATAGAGAAGGAGGAGAGGATGGAAAGGAGAATGGACGAGGAGGAGGAGGAGGAAAAGATGGAAAGGAGAATGGATGTGGAAGAGGAGGAAGTAGGAAGGAAAATAGAGAAGGAGCAGAGGATGGAAAGGAGAATGGGAGGAGGAGGAGGAAGGAAGACACCCATGTCCCATATGTTACCAGAAACTTGGGAAAACTTACAGGCATGTGCGTGTGTGCGTTTACATACGATCAGTGAGGCAGGGGCGATTTCAGTAAAATAAAAAACAAGAAAATGTATTGTTGCCTAATTTTAAATATTAAACTAGAACCACCGACCTGCAGCTACTGAAGTGTTTAATATGGAAAGGATAATGTATGAGGAAGAGGAGTAGGGAGGAAGGAAAATAGTTTAAACTAGAACCACCGACCATCACTCAGGGATCGCCGTCTTTTTGCTGACTCCAGGTTCCTCAAAAACTTGGTTGACGGAGATGTTGACTGTGCCAAATTACTAAGTTTAGTGTCTTTCAGCTGTCATAGGAAACTTCGGAGAGGAAATACATTCTACGTAACCTCGTGTAGCACCAATTATACATTTTATGCTCCTCTCAATAGAATGATGAGAGCTGAAAATCACACACCCAGTAGTTTTGTTCCTGACTAAACTTATGACGTGCTAGGTTTTTACCTTGTGAAATGGCTTGACGACTGACGATCTCAACAATTTTGTGGAGTTTATTGTTTTTTATATACCTAACTTGTTTTCTATCTTTCTAGTCATTTTAATTTATCTTACTTTAGTTTATTTTATTTATTTGACAATTTTTCTTGAATAAGAATATTTTATTTGGTATTACCTATTTTATTTTACTTTTCGTTGTTTTAAAAACCAATTGTTCTTTAAGTCTTTGATATTGTAACCATATTTTTCATGTAAATGTTTTTACTGTTGTAATTTGTAACCAGGATTCTTTCCGTTAATACAAGCCCGTTTACCGGATTATATTATTATTAATATGTTCAATTGTTCATACTATAAAACTAATAGTAATAACAATCTTTAGTGGAAGGTAACCACCAGGAGAGATTAATGCTCAAAGCATTTTCTACCACCTAACCCTCTACCAAAACTATAAGTCTCGGATTGCGTACTGTTTAAGATGCGTATCGATTTAAGAAACGACTTAAATCGATGATGTTTATTGATTTTGCCCTTAATTTTGATTTTTTTTTAAACATTAATAACAAATGTCTGCCTGGGGGCCTATAAACAGGGAGTAGACCAGCAGTCTGGCTGAGGGACTATAAACAGGGACTAGACCAGCATTGGATCGGGGGCCTTGTCAATTATTAGCCTCCTTGTAAAGACAGTGGTAGAAGTCATTCCTCCAATGTTTGGCTACCCATCGTTCAAGATGACGCCACCCTGTGATGATTAATATTAATGAACTGTCATAGAAAGTCGTGTCCAATTGACACCAGTTTCTTTTCTTTGAGTATTTTAAGTTCTTACTGCTGGAATAATGAAATTTTAATAGTTCTAATCGGGCAGTATAAATAAGGCTATATTATAAATAAGGCTATATTATTATATTTGACCGGACAGCTTGTGTGTAGATACGTAAACAAGGCCGAAGTGTCCTCGCCTCTTGTACTATTCCCGGCCCTCAATCAGTCATTCAAACAAAGGGTGGGGGAATAGAGAATACAATAAGTTTTGGTTTTGGGTGAAAACTTTAAATTATACCACCCCCCCCCCCCACCACACCACTGGGGTGGTGGAAACTTATGATTAAACATGGCGGAGTGAGGAGGACATAATAATAGGTAGAGAGAGGAAGTTATTAATGTATTATTCTTATTAGATATAGAAAAAGTACATATTTGCAGTATGGAATTAAATAATAAAGAAAAAATAAAATAAATATATTGAACAAATGGCAATATCTTCCACCCAACCCTTAGAAATAAAGCAAAGAGGGAGAGAAGGGAGGATTTATTATTATCTGACCTGGTTGCAGGGTTTTCAGTGAAACCCTTACAATTAACACTGCGACCTAATTAGATCTATTGTGACCAGTTGATTCTATTTGGTTTTAACGTCCTGACTGAGATAGATAGTCAGGACGGGGGTTTTACCCTCCAGTCGCTGGGAATCGTACCAGCTACCCACATTAACCTCACCCAGCCTGGGTAGGGCCGGGAATGCCAGCCTCACATGTTTGGATGGAACAGAATTTTCGTCGAAAAGTCTGCCCCAACCGGGAGTTGAACTCGGGAACTCTGGACTACGGGCAGTAGTCACAACCATTACGCCACGGAGGCTGGCCCTGAGAAGGGAGGATAAAGGAGGGAAAGTGAGAAAGAGAGAGAGAGAAAGAGAGAGAGTCAGAGAGAAGGTGAGAGAGGGAAAAGATAGATGGTTGGGGTGTGATCTGTGGTGGAAGAGAGAGAAGAGAAGCAGATAGATAATGGAAAGATTGAACAGAGGTCAAGGAGTGGGAGGTAGAAATATTGAAGGAGAAGGAATTAGAGAGGGAGAGCGAGAAAAAAAAGAAAGATAGGGAGAGAGAGAGAACAGAGAGAGGAGAGAGAAAAAAAAGCAACACTGAGGAGGAGAAAGATTTATAACATGTATAAGAAATGGGAGGGACGGGGAGAGAGAGAGAGATTTGTAACTTGGATTCCCACCCCATACCGTAAGCTCATGTCATTATCTTTGTTCCAAGATTGTGTTCCTGATAAACAGCAAAGCTTATAAATAATGAATACCAAGAAATGAATAATTCTGAAGACATAAATAATAATGGATTCTAAACTTAGGAATGAATACCTAGGTATAAATAATAATTTCAAAGTTTTCCAAGTGCTACTACGTGCATCATTAGTAATTCCAATTATTCATGGGCATCTAAATGGAGAGGTGGGGGATGTAAGGGTTAATGTAATGGATACCTGTACAACTGTAAAATTATTTTACCTGGAAAATAAGTAATCTCTTCTTGTAAAACAGTAATTGTGTGTACTTATGTACCAGGACTAAATAGGTGTCATTTTAGTTTTTCTAATGGTGTTCAGATGTTGTTCTTGCAACTTCTATAACAATTGTATACTAAGTTTTACTTCCGACGAATTTCTAGTTTTAGAAATCACATGTATTGTGTTCGTTTTGTAATTTTTTTGCTTCGATTTCAATTTTTTTTTCATATTTCTGGCCGTTTTTCAGTATGATTGAAATGAATAGCACTAGAAAAGCGGTGCTCAACTTGGTACTTCTTTTTCATGAGTGAACGCCATAGTGACTACTTTTTACAAACTACTAATACCAATTTTTTAATACAATTTTTGTCGACTGACAAGCGACAGTTTTACCACTGAGCTATTCAGGCGCTTTTAAAATGCTATTGTACATTATAATATCTTCTTTAGAGGCACAAAGACAGAGGTATTCGCGAGTTACCACCATAATTACTAGTTGAACTTCTTCTTTGAAGGGCTATGTATGAGTTCCGTGCGGAAAATAAAAAAATGTATAAGTTCGGTGCCGCCTAAAAAAGGTCATGTATGAATTCGGTGCCCTGGTACTTGCCCTGATGATCAGGTAATTATAGTATTTTTTTCCTTATAGGCATAGCCTTCAATTAATAAACCGAGGCATGGCCTTCATTGTATTTTACCTAACCCTACTATAAACCCAAGGCATGGCCTTCATTGTATTTTACCTAACCCTACTATTAACTCTAGGCATGGCCTTCAAGGAGGAAATGGACAGCCTTGCTGGATGTAACTGTCTACAACATAATCTACTAACTTAATAACAGCAGGATGACTGTTAACAAGCAACAGAGTACATTATAAAAAAACAATCAATTTATAAGTCATTAGGACCGCACCGAACTCATACATCACCTTTTTTCGGTGGCACCGAATTCATACATGCGAAAAAGGTGCGGGTAATCTTCGCACCGAACTCACCTATTGCCCTTTGAAGGCACCAGAACAGCGGTGCTCAACATGGTACCTCCTGTTCACGAGTAAACACCATTGTGAATACTTTTATAACCACCCCTCTAGAGGTACACTTGAAACTAGTGAGTCCTCAAAGGCTTTAATGTTCTGAAGTGCCTCTTGCCAGGTTGTTCATTAATGAAATTAAATTATGAACTTTTTTCGTTGTGTTTTTAGTTTTAATTAAAAACCACTTATGTGAAGTCTGTCCCTTTTGACCCCTGCCTCTCTACTCTTGTATTTCTCCCTCCCCCCCTCTTCCTCACTCTGTCTTTCATCATCCCTCCCTCTTTCTTTTATCCTCCCTCTTTTTCTCTTCTCCTTCTCTTTCTCCCTTTATTTCTTCTTGTCTTTCTCTTTCTCCTTCTCCTTTTTTTCTTTTCCTTTTCTTTCTCCTTCTCTATTTTCTTTTCTTCCCTCTTGCTCTCTATTCTTGTTTATATCTCATTATCATTGTTTTTCTGTCTCCACACCAATCTTACCGAATAACTAGCATTCTATCTTTGTCTCTCGTTATCTCTCAAACTCATTTTCTCTCTTCTGACTGAATGTCAACCTCTGCCAGTCTGCTCCTGAAATTCACCGTTCTCATATACACTCTCTCTCTCTCTCTCTCTCTCTCCCTCTCTCTCTCTCTCTCTCTTTCTCTCTCTCTTTCTCTCTCTCTTTCTCTCTCTCTTTCTCTCTCTCTCTCACTCTCTCTCTTTCTCTCTCTCTCTCACACACACACACACCTCTCCCTACTTCCTTCCTTTTTTTCCATCATATTCATTAAATTAATTAAACTAACCATGACAATAATTTGGAAATTATTCAAGTTAGATTTTCTATAAATGTTCCTATCTCTCTTTTTCTCTCTCTTCCTCCCACCACATTCTCTTGATTTGCCTTTTCACTGTTCCTCCTCTTCTCCCAAATTTTCATTTTGTGAATTTTGTCTGGAGTTCTCTCCATATAATCAAATAGACTTTCAAGTCCCACTTAGGGCTTAGTTATAAAACCGGATTAGATTTAATTTAAGTGGACTCTGCTCCTTAACTCGGGATATAGTGCGTTGTGTTTACAATGCTCAATACAATTATAAGGATCACTATTAGGTACCATTTAATTATACATTACAAGCAGGCTGTCGCCCGCTTTGCGGGCCGAGGCATGGCCGTGAAAGCAAAAAATCCTTTTTCGCCAATGGCAGGTGTTGTAGTGGGAATTTCGAAAAATCCCGTCTTATTGCACATATAGACTATAAGACAAAGCTACCTACCAAATTTCAGCTTCCTAGGACTTACGGTTTGGGCTGTAGAGCGATGATCAGTCAGTGGTCAGTGGTCAGTGGTCAGTGAGTGACTTTGACATTTATATATTAAGATTGTTTGTATTCTATAGGTACATGAAGAAAATTTCAAATTTAAAAATACTTTAATAAAACCAGTAGATACAGAACTGTGTTTATCCTGCAAGAATGAGACTAAAAAGTCCCTTTAGACTCACAGTCTTATTTGTTAAAACTGCCACTAGAAGGCTCCTTAGCTCAACTCTAATTTTATTTCATACTCTGGCCTTTATACTGTCGACCGAGGGAAAGTTCTGGTGGTGACAAGGGTTAGTACGAGTGATTTCAGTACCTCATCATGTTTCGTGGAATTCAAAGTTCATCAGAAAGTCGGATGCTAAATCAGTTCGCATCATCGGAGTGGGAAGTATTAATAATTCATATGAATTAATCATCATGTGTTTCATTTTCAGAGGCGTGGATGTTTTTTTTCTCTCCTCAAAGCCATGAAACAACAGCTGAACAACAACACTCCTCTTACTACTATGTATTCGGGAGTAACACTCTAATACAACAACCTACCAGATGAGTGGAAATCGTCGAGCCGGGACACATTCAAAACCCTGCGCAAAGATAAATTACTGGACATGGAACCATACACCATAAATGCATTTACATCATCCACTATGTAGTCCTAGATTCCTCTGTTTTTTTTTTTTTTTTTTTTTTTTTTTTTTACACCTACTTTCTTTGTTCCTTGTATTTTTTTCTCATATTTTCATAAAACATATTCTATGTACATATTCTGTATCCTTTGAACAATAAATAAATAAAAACAGCTGCCATAGCTAAATTACGAACCTTTTAAAGGTAGGATGTACTGTGGTTAAAAAAAAAATGGTAAGCAAATCGGACTCTAGTGGTCTCTATTGTAGGACTTGTTATGCAGATTGCATTAACTCCCCTCTGATGTGAGAGAAGTGACACATTGACACAATACTTCCCATGTCCGTGCTGGTTCAACACAAGCTTACCAGAAGGTGTCTTCTAAGACGGCCACATACGTACATGCATGAACCTTCATCTTGGAAAACGATCACTCAACCTTCATCTTGGAAAACGATCACTCAACCTTCATCTTGGAAAACGATCACTCAACCTTCATCTTGGAAAACGATCACTCAACCTTCATCTTGGAAAATGATCACTCAACCTTCATCTTGGAAAACGATCACTCAACCTTCATCTTGGAAAACGATCACTCAACCTTCATCTTGGAAAACGATCACTCAACCTTCATCTTGGAAAATGATCACTCAACCTTCATCTTGGAAAACGATCACTCAACCTTCATCTTGGAAAACGATCACTCAACCTTCATCTTGGAAAATGATCACTCAACCTTCATCTTGGAAAATGATCACTCAACCTTCATCTTGGAAAACGATCACAGGATTTTTTGAGGCTACGCCACCAGAACAGGCAGAATTCAGTGAGGAGATAGAAAATGTGAGTGAGAGAGAGAGAGAAGGAGGGAAAGGTGCGAGGGTAAAAAAAGGAATTGATTTTGTATTCAACAGAGCAAAAGCCCATCAAAGGCTTATGGAAAATATGATGTTTGAAAATATTAAATTAAGTTTAACCCTTTCAGACTTTTGTGGGCAGAGCGCTGATGACACAAACGACTTGGAATGATTGGAGGAAGATTTTTCACTCTAATTTTCTTCAGTGATCTTGTTCACACTATTTTCTCTTTTTTCTATCTTCGGCCTAAGGTCTCTCTATGATTCTAACATTCTACATTGTAAAGGAAAAGACTAGAAAATGATAATTTGGAAATTCTAATGCCGTAGGCATTAGCACCGCCCTTGATCAAGTTTTGTTTAATAATTTCAACTTTGTTTCTTGTAAATTGTATATACTATATTTTGTAAATAAAACTTGATTGAATCTGTTTAATAATGCGTTTCAAATTTTCTACTGCAAGTTGATTTTTTCATCGTTCTGAATATACATGACATGTCTTGTTTCTCCTTTGATATGGTAATAAAATATTTTATTATGATTCATTCTTATTTTTTTTTTATATATATATAAACAATAGGATCAAGTTTGATTTACAATTTTTTATGTACAATGAACATAATAATAAGATATGAAATAAATGTAAACGAAGCCTGATCAAGGGTGGTGATAATGCCTTCGGCATTCTCTTCCACACTACCCTTGAAAATTATTCATTAAAAATTTTCCTCAAGAGATATTGGTAGGCGTGTTTTTTACTTCAATATCTTTTTCTTTCATATTATAGATTATTTGTAAGCTTTTTTTGTACCCAAAAATTATTTTACAAAATATGTATTAAATACATGATAAATTTTATCATTTATGTTCATTCTGAATCAATACTCAATATAATCATTAAACTCACCCTATGAATTAATTTCTATAATATTTTAAAAAATATTTAAAAAAAAGATCCTGATTGAATAAAATATGGCAGGGGTAATAACAGAGTGATATACCTAATTATTATATTAGGTGTAGGTCCCATTTCCTAAACAAAATCGATTAAAAAACTAAATGTCCAAATATGCATTTTTCCAAAATCCTCTCGTTTATTTTCAAGCTATGAACGGGTGAATCCTCTTCATCACTGTCGCCCATTTTTTTCCATCGACCTGGAACTTTTACCATCAGCAATAATCGCCTTTTTTTATTAGAATGAAGTAAAAGAAGAACGAGAAGAGAAAGAAAATGGTTGAAAGAAGAAGCTGTGGAAAAAATAATAAAAAGAATGTAGGAATACTAATAAAAAACAGGAACAAAATTTTGAAGTGAAAAAAACACTCGGAGTGGCCTGGTTGACATTCAAGGCACGTTTTTCGCTTATTGCACTCAAAGTACAAACGCGTTAATTATTATTTATATTTTTATTATTTCCACTGTCATTAGCATTATTATTATTTTATTATTCCTGGTATTTTACAGCGTTGAAGTTCCATGTTAGTCTGGTAAATGTTTGGTACATCTTCCTGGTTATTATTATTATTATTATTATTATATCCTATGAAGTCTTGTAGATATTCCGATCGGTTCTCGGGTTCATGTTCGATTTGAAAAGAAAAATATTAATATTAATTTTTGTGGCGAAATTCATGATTAACTGTCACTCTAATGCAGTAATTAAACTTTGTAATTAATATTTTTTTAACTATTCCCTCAATTATGCATATCAGGCAGGCTATAATTTTATTATTATTTCATGTTTTCATAATTAAGCTTCATGGTCTGATTAGTAAGTCAGAGACACGACCAATTCCATGAAAAATCCACATCCACAATAAAAAAAGCATAAAAAACACGTCAGTTCTTGAGAAATTAAGACCCAATAAAAATTTAAGAGCAGGCATTTACTTTCATCGGGCTTTCTGTATTCCAGAATTGCGAATTCATTATTTAATTTGAAAGAAGGAAATCAAATAACAAATTGAACAATACTTTGAATTTATTTAAATTAATTTTTTTTGTTTTTTGCTTCAAACAATGTCAATCCTGTACGTACATTGCCTTCAAATTCATTTCTCATCAATCTTTGTCACATTTACGTCAGAAGCTTATATAATATGTATTGTTCCTCTTCTACCTTTTTATATAATAACATTAATGTTATTATCTTTATCATCATTCATTGTTATTATATATATTATTATAATTGCTGTTTGTCGTCTTCATTGACAACTCCATCTTCATCAATAACACCAGCTCCATCATCTTCTACAAACATTGTTAATGTGTTTATGCTAAATGCTAACAATTTCGTTCATACTCTCGAGAACAATTTCGTTAATGTTTCGGGTGTTTGCTCAGGCAAGAGTTCGCTGGAATTTAATTTCTTTGCTTCCATCGCGCTTAAAGCAATATCTAATTTGTTTACTTTTTGACTCTTCACATCTTTGTTCATTGCTTTGAGACTCTTAGGAGATTGTTTCTTTGAGTTTTTTCTTTTTCTTTCTTTAGGCTTGATTTGACTTTTTCAGTATATAATTTAAGTTTATTTTATCGTTACCTAGATTTCTTGGAATATCTTTGCCAAATTGATATGTGCTCACATTTTTGTGTGTGAAATTAATGGATAATTCATTTAGATCAAAGTGATAAATATAATTGAGAGAATCAAAAGTTTGAATTGATAATGGGCGGGACATATGTACATCAAGAAGTAGATATTGAAGACGGACAAGTAGAATATTACAGTGTTGCCCTGAGAATGTTGTGAGATCAAAAGGAAGAAATATCACTAATAGAAAGGCAAAATTCAGAAAATAGCAGGAGCTTTATGGCAGTACAAAGCAATAGATACAAATTTGCGGAATCAATGGAGGAGTCTTTTATCCAACAAATTAATAATAGTTACGTTTAGATGATGATGATGATGGATTTATTGTTTCTTATGAAGAGTTTAATGCACAATTTAATAACGGCTGATAAAATTTCAAAACAAAACAAGCTAAAAGAACCGCGTCGTGGTTGACAGACCGCAGAAATGTCTGCACAGAAAATAAAACACCGCAAATATCTAGTATGTTTGTTCTCAAAACCGCACAATCCAAATATTCATATGATATTCCGCGTAAAATATTAGCTGTTTCGTTTCACAAAAAGCGAAAGTGTCTGAAGTGTCTCTTCTTCTCCACTGAAACCACAGGTTTGTTTCTGATGTAAGTCAAGAAATTTGCTTCTTTTCTTTGATCCAAGACAAAGACTTCAGTTTTCCGACACTTTCAACTTTTGCGCAGTGCTTCTCATTAATTCCAAGTTTAGTGCCTACAAAAATCAACAATTTACCTGGTTTCTGGCGATCTAGACTACTTTTTTTATCATCCATATAACCTTCTTCCTTTATCTTTAACAATTTATTTCATATAATTTTTTAAGATGTAAAATTTCTTTGTCAACACAGAGAACATTTTTCATTTAGAAATGGCAGACATGGTTGTCAATCGTCACCGCTGGGTGGGAAATTATTTTCACTGCAATCGTCACACCCCGAGACCATACTACACTTCTCTCCTGACCTCATCCGTCACACACTCGTACAGTACTCATATCTCGTCACACTACACCGCTCTCCCGTTAATTATACTACATCTCCAATTAGCTCTTTTGTATATTTTCCGCATCGCGACGTTTGACGAGACAATGGGAGGCCGAAATTTATCCCCTCTACCTCTCCACCTGTCTCAATCTCTTTTCTCTTCTTTGTCTTTCTTTCTCTCACTCTTTGTCTCTCTTCCTCTTACTCTTTGTGACTCTGTGTGCGGTAACCTGCTCTACCTTCAACACCTTTTTCAACCATTATCTGTCCTTCTCTCTTCTTCATCACGTCTTCTACGTCTCCTACCCTTCTTTTTTATTGCTCCGTTTTTCTTTCCCAACTCATTCTTTTTACTCCTCTTTTTCTCATCCATCCTCTTTGAGAGTCTGTGTGGTACTACCCCTCTTTTATGTCTCTCCCTCTTCATCTTGTTCCCTATATCTTCTTCCCTCCCCTCTCTACCTCGGCCCTGGGGATGGGCAATGTACCGTGTGAGTGTCACAGGGCTGCGTCTGTACAGTCTGTGTGACCTGAGCAATCAGGAGCAATTTTAGGGGGAGATCCATTGTGAGCGTTATTTAATTTACAGGACGCAATACTGCTGGCATGATGAGGTATTTGTCTTGTAGCAGCAGTTCAAATAATACGAGAAATTTCATTTTTATACAGTCATTATACTGACCAAAAAACATATTTTACTAAGTTTTCAAAGAGTTTTGCTATTCTATCAGTATTTAAAATAGAATTGCATCAAATTTCGATGCTGGCTATTCCCAGCCCAACCTAGGTTGAGTGAGGTTAACGTGGCCCAACCCAGGCTGGGTGAGGCTACATAGTTTATGAGTTTTCAGCAAATGGAGGATAAATTTTTTGTCTGGATTGACCTATTTGAAAAAGAGACGTCAAGCAGTAACAGAAAAAGTTATGTCATGGAAAGCTAAGGTAGACATGTATCCCTCAATCCGTAATTCCTCCTAATTCCCCCTGACTTCTAGGAATTCTCCTAAAAATAGGCCTGACCTCGATGTCATTAAAATTTTCTAATTAGAGAAATCAATTAGTGGCGGAGACAAAGTCGTCACTGAGGCGAGGAGGCAGTTGGCTTTCAGTCAAAACATCAGAGACCTTATAAATTTTAGAAATGCTCTTCTGTCTGAGAAGGCAGAGGTCTAGAAAGCTGAAAATACTCGGATTGTAGACAGCGTTTGTTAACTGAGGGAACATCAAAGACCTAAGAATTCTTGGAAATGCTTTTCTCTCTGAGAAGGACATCAGACCCGTTGGAAATTTCATGCTAGGATTACATGATTGGAATGCTGGAAATACTCTGATTCTAGAAATTTTGTCAAGGGGAAGTAACATCATATACAAAAGATAGTTTAGAAATGTTTTCGTGTCGGGGTAGGTTTGGGAGGTCTAGAAAGCTAAAAGTAATCAGCTATTGTCAAAGGCACCAGAGACCAAATGCTATTTGTGTCTGAGAGTCCCTGGAAAGTCTAATTCTACAAGATGTTCAACAAGTTATTGCAACATTTTACCTTGAAAGTGTTATCGCTTCAGAACTTGTTGATGAAGTAGAGAGGAGGAAGAGAAGAAGTGAGGCTAAAGAGAAAAAGGAAGATAGCTAAATTGTGGAGGAAAAGACGGACATTTTTTATCTCTTTGTATTAATTATTTCCACTTGGTTAACATTCTCTTATTCTTGTTTTCTTTTACAGCAAAATTAGCTTCTACTTCACATTCCCTTTCTTTCTGCTGTATTCTTCTTCATAGTTTTTCTTTCTTGCTCTCTCTCTCTCTCTCTCTCTCTCTCCCCTCTCTCTCTCTCTCTCTCTCTCTCTCTTTCGTTCTCTTTTAGCCTTTGTTTCATGACTTTGATAGCTAAAAAAAAGATTGCACAACGTGCATAAGAAACAAATTGTCAACATTTTTATTAATAGTTATGTTCATATATCGTTGTTTCCGTTCATTTTTTTACATTTATCTAATTTGTATAGGTAACTTTAAAGGAGTAATTTTGCTTGTTGCTGTATCCATTATTTCAATCTTGTTCAAACTCACTGTATGACATAATGTTAGACCTTAATATTGGCCTTTTCTACTTGATTTTAAAATATCTCTTTTTAATGAGAAAACCAGCTTCCATTATTATACCCCCAAGCGAAGGATGGAACCGCCTTTCCGCGAATTAAACAGAGCCTAAGCACTTTTCGGATCTTCCATTTTAATCTGGATTTTCAGCCTTTTCGGTGGATGAGCAATTTCAATTTCCTTTGCGCAAAAACTCGATTATCCCGCCTAATGCGTTTTGTAATTTACACCAATTTAAATTAGGAAATTGCAGACGCTACTTGATGCAACTAGTAAACTCGGTATATTATTCATTTATACAGGGTGAAGTCAACAAGACAGTCAGTATAATAATATTAACACTTTTTAGTGGAAGGTCACACAAGGTTAATGCTCAAAGCATTTTCTACCACCTAACCCTCAGAGTCTTATGTGGTCACAAACTCAAATTATTTAGGAAAAATCCATATACTGGGTGGGATTTGAACCAACGAATCCCTACGCTACCTGTATTGCCAGACCAGCGCGTTAACCATTTGACTACCAGTGCTCGTATATCATACTTGGTAACTCCAAAGTCTCCAGGACTTTGCTTTAAAAAATAATAATGCACTATTTCTGAAGAGACCTATTGCAAAGTTGACAAAAAATGTCTTCCGTGATCCGAGCTCCTAGCTTTTAGAATCTTGTTTGTACCTATATTTTTGCAGAAACTACATACCCGTATATGTGAATAATATCCTGTTTAAATGCAGCTGTCTAGAAAAGCTTTCGACAGTATCAATCCTTCCGAAAATGTCTTCTTCATTTTTTCTTCTTCTTTTTGTTTTTTTTTTTTTTTTTTTTCACGACCAAATAAATGTTAAAATTTTATTTGTAATAAAACGTCTCCTGCATACTGAAATTGAACCTATTTCAATTGTTTTCAAGATATTCCATCAGTTAAAGTTGTTAAAGCTTTCAAATCATTTTATTTGACGTTTCATCCAGCAACCAAAAACAAATGTCCGAAAACATAAAAACCTGTAAGTAGCTTCATAAGTCGAAAAAATAAGAACATCTAGAATTCTAAAACTTTACAAACAAAGTAGAGCTATTTTTATATTATGAAAGACTAAGAAGTGTAAAGAATAAAGATGTATAATATATAATAGGTATGTATAATGAAAGACTAAGGGCGAAATTAATAGACAAATTCTATATCACAGGTCATTGCTAAGCGTCCGTTTTCCCTATGTCACACAGTACGCAATGCGTGACTTAGCGCCACAGAGGTATTACAAAAACGTCTATCAATGCCGCCCTAAGTGTAAAGATTAAAGAAAAATAAAATAAGCGCAAATGCGGCATACGGAGTAAACACGTATTGATCCCCGCAGACTCATCCTCTTCTATCTGATGCTCGAGCCCTGCGGAACACTCTCCCATCTGACGTTTGCGATCGAAACAATAAACGAAATTGTTTACACTATTTTAATTAAAGCCAACAATTTTCGTTCAATTTACAATTATTATGTCGAAAATTCCGCCGCGCTACGAAATGTTAAAAAAAAAACAATTTGGCACGCGATCATATGCATTCGCTACGTCTGTATTTGCTCTCTCTCTCTCTCTCTCTCTCTCTCTCTCTCCTCTCTCTCTCACACACACACACACACACACACACACACACTCACATACTCGCAATCTCTCCCAGACTCTTCCTCTCTTATTCGCATAATTGTCTAGTGCCAATGCACCGTATCTCTTTGGGTGTGTAGATACTACAAGTCCGTATGCATACAATCTATGTTCTTGCCATCTTTGAACGTGCAAAGTATATCTCTAGATATGCTTTCGCTTCTCTCAAGATTTATGCTCAGACAGTATTGTAGAAAATTATTGCTTCGAAATTTGAGCACATCTTTTATTTGCTTTTTCGAACTTCTCTTTCGCTGTGCAATGTAAGCTATTTGAAATTTGGCGTCGATTTTGCAGTGGGCCACAGTCACGTACTGTTTGCTCCTTGAGTGCCAAATTGTCATGAATGCACTTTATGCACTGTTATAGTCATATAGAAGTAAGAAGTTTGTCTAAATGTGTTAAGATTGTGGGTTTGATTCTAGTTCACAAGAAATATTTCTGAAATTATGATTGTATTCGTTCAAAAAATATTTCCACCAAAGACTTTCTGATATCAATTCAGCTTGTCTTTATTTAGGAAGGTCTTATGGTTTTAGGATGTTGTGCAATAATCTCATGCAGGTTGCCTGTTATTCTGGCTGTAAATGCTGCGAGGGCATAACTAGTTGCTTAGCTTCTTGCCATGTTTTAATTGAAAGTAAATTGGAAAATGCTGCTTCCTTGCTCCTTTCTTGGAGTCTTTCCTACTCTTCTATTTTGTCATTATTTCTTCCTCTTTCATAGACTCGTTTCTTGTGTATTCCTCTCTATTTCTCTTTCTATCTTTTCTCCTTCATTTGGAATCTTTCCTTTACCTCCCTCCATGTTATTTCATGTACTCTCATGTGTCTCTCTTCTATATTTCCTCTTTTCCTCTGTCTCTGCTTCTTTCTCTTCCTTCCCCTGTCTCCCTTTCTTTCTCTTCCTTCCCATACTTCCTCGCAGCACTTTCCTCTTTTCCATATAGAACCTTGCGTCCTTTCTTTTTCTTGAATACTATTCAACTTCCTGACACAAGCAAGTCTGGTACAGTGAGAGAGAGGGGGAGAGCTCAGAATCATTTTCCGTTGTGCAAATCCAATTCCACATCAACTTGCTCAAATTGAATTTTCGCAACAGATTTCACCCTTCCTGCTCTCTCTCTCTCTCTCTCTCGCTTGCTCTGGTGGATGGCTAGGATCTTTAGTAGTTACAAGAAATAGAGTGTGAGAGAGGTTTGGGCGGGGGGGGGGGGTAATTCGGTTATCCATATGTGATTTTCCAGTTTTCCAGTAGGAAGATTAAAGGGAAATGTGATTACGTGGAGGTGTGGGGGGGGACTAGATTGTAGTGAAGAAAAGAGAGGAGGAGGAGGAGGAGAAAGAGGAAAAGGAAGGTAACGGGAGTTGATTATGGAACTTGGAGTAATATAATAGTGGCAGAAATTGTACTTGTCGCGAACATTTTGAATACTGTTTGCATACACATGGGTTCTGTAGTATTTTTTTAAATTTGTGTTTAAGGGTTGGGTGGAAGAGATTGCCATAGGCAATAACCCCGCCCTTTAGTTAGGACATATGAATATATTTTTTTCTCTTGTTTATATTGTTAATATTGTCAATTTTTATATTTAATTTTTACCATTATTTGTCTGTATATATTGTTCTACTAATAAAGAGTTTCTAAATAAAAAAATAAACGTTACTCTCAAGTGAATTGTCATATGGCGACGGGAGGATTAGGTACCCTCCATTTACAGGAAACTCACAAACCTACTACCCTCATTAACCTCACCCAGCTTGGGTTGGAGTGCCAGCAGCACGCAGTCTTCATCGACGCTGGTATTGCGTCTCGAGTTTAATTAAATTTTTGCTCAAAAAAGTTATTACTATCTATTATTTTCATTTTAAGACTATTAATAAAAATAAAAAATAGAGAGAAAAATACATTGCCTTTAAAGACTCGTACATTTCTTATCGTGATAGTATGATCGATGCAAATATCTCCATGAATTCTAACTGAAGCTTATTTACTTCCCCTACCCCAGCTCTAGTCAGAGTGCCCGGTGTAAACGTAATTCTACGTGTGCAAACTTCACAAGTGCGATTTTTTTATGCGAAATCTCTTGAGCATTCCCTCTCTGTCTCTCTCGTAATCTCTGTCCTCTGTACAAAGTGCTAAAAAATTATCTGCACTTCGATAAGAAGATTAGTCCCTTATGTTTTACTCTCTCTCTCTCTCTCTCACTCTTTTTTTTCTCTCTCTCCCTACATATTCCTCTTCCCCCTTTCCTGATTATTTTTATCGAGTTAGTTTTATAGTTTTGTCACATTCTAATCTCTCTCTCTCTCTCTCTCTCTCTCTCTCTCTCTCTCTCTCTCTCTCTCTCTCTCTACCTCTCTCACACTCTTCTTCTCTAATCTAAATGTTAATTTGTAATCTTGTCAGGAGAGGATAAAATCGTCTGTTAATATTTTTAGATGGATTTTTCTTTTTTCTCGAAAAAAAAACTCTGCTTGTATTCTTGTGTAAAATCATCACTCCAAGTTGGCAATGAATTTATTTTCGTTAGCCTGGAACACACATGATTGGTCTTCGTTCTTTCTCAGGATGATGAATTAGAAATTTACATACACAATACATTTGCCTACAATTTAATACCCTTATTTATCTAGATTCTCATATTGGCCACTTTTACTGAGGGTTGAATAAAGAAGTAGTTCATTTGATATAAACCAGTGGTAGAATATGCTGGGAAAAACGATTTTTTTACCACATTGGTGGTTCAACTTACGTTTCAGAGAATTCTGGGGCAGTACATTACGCAATATTCGAAAATAATTTTATATCATAAAGTAATTTTGTTTAAATATTTTGTATAGGTTGAAAATTCTTTTTATTTTAATCCTTTTGATGTTGATTGTTTTGTGTTAGAAAAAGCAATAAGTTATATTAGGTGGGAATCCCTAATTTATTCTTTAATGAATGGTTTCATTTATCTCATCTCGTTCTCCTCTCTTCTGTCCACAGGTATGTTCAGCTCTTGGTTGCTACTCTGTGTGAACTTGGCGTACGCACAACAATTCTCGGATGCATCCAGCCGAGAGGGTGAGTAGTTACATGATTTTTTTTTTTTTTTGCTTTCCATCAAGTTGAACATAATTTCAATTTTACAAATAAAATCTACTGATTTTCAAATAAAAGTATAATAAGCCAGCGTCGATGGCATGTTGAATACACCGGTTCCCTTCAGAACACCGAAGTTAAGCGACATCCAGCGAGGTTAAGACTTGGATGGGTGACCATTCAAATTCTAATTCTCGTGACGCTGGCTTTTCCCGGCCCCACTCAGGCTGGGTGAGGTCAATGTGAGTACCAGGTTTGTGAGTTTCCTGCGAATGGAGGGTAAAACCCCCGTCGTGATATGACCATGGCAGTTGAAAGCGACGTTAAACCCCACTTAAAAAAAAAGTATAATATTTTAAAAAAAAGTATGAACATAATTTCATTTTTTAAATGAATAGAAATTTTTTGTGGAATATATTTTTTGTGGAACATTAGGACTGGTAGTGTATCCAAGAGCATGAGAGAGAAGAATATTGAGAGAAAAAGAAATTAAAGTAGACAGAGAGAGATAAAGAGAATGATAGAAACTAGAAACAGAGCATTCAGAAGGTGAGAAAGAGATAGAATAGAAGTAGATATAGAGGAGGGAAGGTGGGGGAGGTGTATAGAAATTGAAGAGGTCAATTTCCTTATAAAAGACTTCGAAATGCTTGTCCTAATGGGTTCCCATTTATCCTTTAGAAAAGAGGACGAACTGACCTGGTTAATGTGTATGTGAAAGAGAGACGGAGAGAGAGAGACAGAGACAGAGAGGGGGGTAGAGAGAGAGCGAGTTCGATTGAGAAAAATAGTGAGAGAGAGAAATAAGTACTTTCAGAGAAAATTCCAAATTGGACATGACATTATAAGGGAAAAGAAGGAGATTGTGATTTGACTTCATTTCCTTTTCTCCGTCTGGAATTCTTGATATTAGCTGAGTGGAGAGTTTGATCAGGGACTATCATAAATGTGATGCCATTATTTGAATAAATATAATACCCCTCCTTACACCTATCCCATATGGTGAAAATGAAACTAGCCCATACAGGCTAATTTGAAATTGAAGCATAGGAATTCAGGACGTGACATTCTGATCTTACTTTCATTATATTTTTTCACGTGAAAGTTATTCGTTTTTTTAAAAAGTTTATTTGTATACAAAATGGCCGATTCGGTGATTCGGTCCATTCTGACCCAACAAATTTGATCAACTATCATACTGTCAGTTACTATCAGGATGTAAATCACTTCCTTCTCAAAAACTCAAGTGACATTTTTTTTTTTTTTTTAAAGAAGGTAGTGAGTGCCCCGGAACAGCACTTTACCTTTACATTCATGCCATACCGTGAACGGGAAAACTTGGTCAGAATTTTGCGCTCCAGCCGGGATCTGAACCCGCAACCTCCGCGTCAGCAACCAATGCTCTTAACGACTGAGTCACGGAGGTCGGCAAGTGGCATTATTTTTATTTCTCGATTTTTAACCTCGTGCATTACTATCATGTAATTAAACACTAAGAACTCCCAGGAGGATTAAGTGTATAAAGTCGTAAGGGTGATGTATGGGGAGGCAAATATCTATGTATGAAACAGGCTGAAAAAAAGAGTTAGGGATTGCGGGAAGGTAAGATGGATGGGATGGAAGAGATTTTTGGATGGCATCAGGTATTGTATTTTCCTTTCTCTCTCTCTCTCTCTCTCTCTCTCTCTCTCTCTCGCTCTCTCTCTCTCTCTCTCTCTCTCTCTCTCTCTCCACCTCTTCTTCATGTAGATTAAAAACAAAGATATCTGAAAGCGTGCAATATATAATGGCAAAGTTTCGACTTGATTACCGAGAGAGAAAAAAAACCGGAGACATAAACAAATACACCTCCTTTCGAAATTTTTATCAGTGGCGGAAGATTTCGGAATTCGTGTCTGTAAAATAGCGTAATTCGTGTCTGTAAATCCACTTAGCGAAGGGATCCAGAGTTATTGAGAGTTCCACTCGATGTTTGACCTCTTATTTTTTTTTTTTTTTTATTTTTTACTTTCAAAAGTTTCTTCTTAATTAAACAAATACGTTTCATTTTCTTAAATAAATTTATTTATAAGGAGATAACTTATTAATCAAATAAAATTAAAAATAGGCCAAGTTTAAGGGACCCATGATGCAAAGCATGTGTTGGGCCCCTTTTTATTATATTTATAATGTTATTTTAAAAGTGACCTTTTAGTTTTTAGACCTTTTAGTTAATAATAATAATAATTTATTTTTGTCTCAAATTTATTTGAGATATTGACCATTATTTGAGGCAGTAATATTAACAATACATGAGCCTATGTTTGAAGGAAGCACTTCCACGTCCTGCGCACGTAGTAGTAAATAGCTAGTTCGAATCCCGGTCTGAGCACAAAGTGGTGACCTAGTTTTTCCGTTACCGGCATGGCATGGGTGTAAAGTGTAAAGGTATTTAAGTACATATACAAATTTACATAAAATTACGAGTATGTATGCAACTATGCATATGATTTTTAACCAAGATGTATCTATCATCTTCAAGCATTACTTTTTGTTGAATTTTCATTTTGTAAATTTTTCTCTTCTCGTTCCGCCACTGCCCTAATATTTACGGTGGAATCACTTTACTCCCGGAAAAAGTTTCCTTTCGGGTACTGTTTGTTTCCACCTCCCTGCCTCCCCCTAATCACCCCTCCTGCTCCCCCAATACCCACCCCTCCCCTTTTTTCATCCCCCCTCTTATTGTCTTATCCTCTTTTTTTCGGGAGAGAGATAAAAAAAAAAGTTTTCGTTAATTTTTCCCTTTATTTTGATGCTCAAAGTAAACACGTAACGGAAAGTTTCGAGTTTTTTGTCTCCGTTAAAATCCGTCGTATCGTGTTGCTTCTGAGAATATCTTCTACCTATATATGTACGTATTGAAAGTGTTTTTTTCAGTTGATGTGTGGAGGTGTTTCAGTGTGCAGGTGTTTTTGTGTGGAGGTTTCAGTGTGGAGTCGTTGTAGTGTGGAGGTGTTTTAATGTAGATGTGTTTCAGTGTGGAGTCTTTGTAGAGTGAAGGTGTTTCAATGTAGATATGTTTTTGTGTGGAGGTGTTTTTGGTGTGGAGGTTGTCACGCCACTGCTAAAAGCCTAAAACCATATGATAGCCATAAAATGCTGAAAGGGCACTTATTCAAATTGCCCAATCCTATCCCCACTTCTTAGTTCCTACGCCGTCGAATCACAAATATGAATTAGGCGTCACTTAGTTTTTGACGGTGAAGAAAAGCAGAGTGCTCAAGGTAAGACGATATCATCCCCAATATACTTATTTTATTTAAAAACCATTAAACGTACGAATAGTTTAAATCGATTCTTTTATTATTTAATTATTATTTATATACCAGTGTTCAGTGTATCCAATAAAATATATTGATCCAATAAAATATAACATTATCGTTCACCTTGACGCAAATACCAAATCAACCTTTCTGCTTCTCTTATCTATTTCAGCATTGTCTAAATTAAGTCGGTCCACGAGACCTTAAATCTTGTAGAAGGGAGTAGGTCAAAACTACCCCCCGTTACAATGTCACGCCACTGCTAAAAGCCTAAAACCATATGATAGCCATAAAATGCTGAAAGGGCACTTATTCAAATTGCCCAATCCTATCCCCACTTCTTAGTTCCTACGCCGTCGAATCACAAATATGAATTAGGCGTCACTTAGTTTTTGACGGTGAAGAAAAGCAGAGTGCTCAAGGTAAGACGATATCATCCCCAATATACTTATTTTATTTAAAAACCATTAAACGTACGAATAGTTTAAATCGATTCTTTTATTATTTAATTATTATTTATATACCAGTGTTCAGTGTATCCAATAAAATATATTGATCCAATAAAATATAACATTATCGTTCACCTTGACGCAAATACCAAATCAACCTTTCTGCTTCTCTTATCTATTTCAGCATTGTCTAAATTAAGTCGGTCCACGAGACCTTAAATCTTGTAGAAGGGAGTAGGTCAAAACTACCCCCCGTTACAATGGTGGAGGTGCGATTCTCCTGATTTATTTTCTAATAAATAAGTCCTTAAAGGAGGCCGTTTTCCCTAAATTGTTTGTAGGACTGTTCGCCAAAAGGCGCAGTAACAACAACAATTTATCACCCTTGTGGAAAAGGCACAAATGTGTTAAGCCACGAAGAAAAAAAAAAAAAAAAATACAGCTATTCGTACGTCGTTTCAATAATTCATTTTCATTATTTTCATGGTGAAACTATTTTTCCGTTTAAAAAAAATTATCCTTTTACGTCTAACTTTGACTTATTATTGTTTCATTTTAATATTTTGAATTTTTTAATTTTTATGCCCCAATTTGCAAAATTTTGTAATACAAAAAAAAAATCGCGTTTTATTCATAATAGGGTGCAAAGGTGTTTAGTAAATTTAAATATTTTAAAATAGGTACTTAACTAAACTTAAAGTTTTTTTTAGTTGGGGAAAATAATATACAGGTACTCCAACAAAAATAAAATTTATTATCACAAAACAATTTTTTTTGTAAAGTAAAGACTATTATTAATTGAAATTAATAGTTTCTAAAATGGCTGAATTGGTAGGAGAAATGTCAAAAAATGAGGTAATTCAATTGAAGGATCTACAAAATCTTAGTAAGGCGTTGCAACCTTATCCAAGAAAAGAAGGCATCCGAGTAGATCCATTGATTTACAGTGGTTCATATAAAGATGATCTGGACAAGTTCATCAGATCATATGAGAGGGCTATGAATGCAAATAATTGGTCGGACAGAGACTCAATTAATTACATGCCGAATTACTTAAAGGGAGCAGCATTAGATGCACTCGAAAATTTTCAGGCTCAATTTGAATACGGTACAACAGTTGAATTTTTTGACTATCTACAACTGTATTTTAGCATTGATAAATCCTACGATCTAAGATCACAGTTAGAAAATAGGATACATAGCCATAAGGAAACAGTATTTGAGTACATAACCGATGTTCTGAGGCTGGTTAGACTTGTTGACATAAACATGTCAGAAACAGACAAAATTAACCATGTCATTAAAGGTTTTTCTGTAGAATTAATAGATAAAATAACCTTGCTAAATAATGACACCATTCGTGATTTATTAAACAACGTGAGGACTATAATGAATGCCCAAAAAATCAAGGAAATAAGATCGTTGAAAGGGAATCAACCCCAGTCAATTTTAGATAACAGAAATACATATTTCAAACATGGAAACCAAAATGCTAATAATTTTTCAAAAGAACGAAATAAACCGTTTAACAAAATATCTCCTAGGAATTTTCACGGTACTAATTATTGTGGTACAAATCAATGTGGAGTAATCACGTATAATAATAATAATAATTATAGGTATGATAGCCAGTACAACAACAGGTACAATTACAACAGTAACAAAAAATTTAGAAATACACCTAATGTTCAGGGCAATCAAAATGATTATCAGAAAATATCTGACTCTCAAGAGGTTCCCGCCTCTAAAGAGATAGTACCATATTACCCCAATGTAAATAAACAATCGAATATCAGTTACAATCCTCAAAATAAATTTTTTAATCAATCTAGAATGTATCACAACCACAACAATAGATACAACCTCGGAAGAAACACTCATAATCGTTTCAACAATAACGGCAGAAACAATTACTATAACAATCAAAAGTCAATTTCAAAGAAACCAAAATTTCGACGAGGGCATGTCAAACGCCCAAAAATGACTCATGATGGTATACAAAGTAAACAATGTGTAATAGACAAAAAGGACCTCACAACTCTCCCCGATAAAATCATACCGTATAATCAATTAAATGATTCTCAATCTTCTTATCCCGCTAATGTAAACCCTATAACAGAATCAGATGTGGGAAATTGTTCCGTATTAACTAAAATCAACAATTTCAAAATCAGAGCCTTGGTAGACACTGGATCTTGTTTATCTATAATAGAAAAAAAGTACATTATGCATCCCGAAACAATCACCCCATATCTGGGTAAACTTACAGCAGCAAATGGTTCTGATATAAAGCCATGTGGTATAATCTATAATCAGGAAATAGAAATCAATAATAATTCTTTCGTACAAAATTTTATTGTGGTAGAAAATCTACATGCGCACAAGTTAGTTTTGGGTAGAGATTTTATGAAACAATATCAAATAAATATAAATTTTGGATCACTAGAGATTGTAGCAAAGTTAAATAACCAGACGGTTAATTTAAAACCAAAAGAGAAAACCATTGATTTAAACCCTAAAACTCAACCACAGACTCAAGATAACAGAAAAATAATACAAAAAAACAAAATAAGAACTGCAAAAAACAAAAAAAGAAAAATCAGTGTAAAGAAATGATTGAGAAATGTAAAAAGAAAACTAATTCTAATACAACTACTCCTAACTTAAAATTTAATGAACAACCAGAAACAAAAAATACCGATAAGGTAATACCTACTAAGTCAAACACGCAAAAATACAACAGAAAAAAAAATTAGTTTTCGCGGCGGACGACTACTTAATATTGCCTAAATCCGAAAATGTTATAGAGTGCTATACAAATTTTGAAACAGGAGGTGAATTTAAAATAAATCAAAATTTTATAAATGAAAAAACACTCATACCAAATTACACAAAATTTGAGCAAAAACCTAGAGAAATCTCCTTAACTAACCCTACGGCAAAATTAATACGCATTTTTAAACATGAAATACTAGGTACCATGTTTTTTTCCGAAAAAGGTGAAAACATTAATATATACAGTTTAAGTTCCAAAACCCAATACACAGATTCAGAAATTAGAAAAGTTCAACAACAAAATCTTTCCTTGAAAAATCCTTTTACTGATCTAGCGGGAAATGTTATCGACATTAACCCTAACAGCCCACCAGATCAGCAATTAGAATTTAGAAAGTTATTAAATAAATACTTAAATTGTTTTGCAAAAAATAGTATGGATTTCTTAGACTCTAAGATTCCTCCCTATACAATCAATGTTGAGGAAAATCTCAAACCAATAAATTCGGCACCTTATAAATTAGGAATTAAAGAGCGAGAAATTTTGGACACAATTCTCGATGAATTATTGGAAGCTGGTATAATTGAGGAAAGTTACAGTGAATTTTCAAGTCCTATATTTATTGTACCAAAAAAGGACGGCAAAGATAAAAACGCGGCATCGTCTTTCAGGCCGGTAGTAAATTTTAAAAAAATAAATGCCCATATTAAAAAAGATAATTGGATTATCCCACGATTAGATCTCATCTTAGACACGATGAGCGAAAACAAAATTTGGTCTATTATGGATATCAATTCAGCCTTTTTAAATCACCCTATTGACAAGAAGAGTAGAAAATACACTGCATTTAAATGCCATAGAGGTTTGTTTCAATTTAAATTTTTACCGTTTGGATTGTCGTCTAGTCCCGAAGCGTTCACAAGGGAAATAACTAGGATTTTTAATTTCTTAATTTGGAAGCATATTGTGATTTATATCGATGATATAATCTGCTTTTCAAAGGATTTCAAAACCCATCTATGGGCAATAGAACAAGTATTTCAAAAATTGAGCGAATTCAACCTCAGAATAAAAAGTTCCAAATGTAGATTTCTTTACGAAGAAATCAAAATTCTAGGACACATAGTATCAGCAGTAGGTACAAGACCAAACCCTGAAAATGTCGAGGCTATTCAGGCAGTTCAAGCACCGAAGACTCAAAAGGAAGTTCGGGGGTTTCTTGGTATGTGCGGATATTTCCGGAGGTACATAAAAGACTATAGTAAGATAGCAGCCCCACTAACCGAACTTACGAAAAAAGAGTTCGATAAAAAAAAATTGAACTTGACTGAAACACAAATAGCTAGTTTTAATACACTAAAACAGGCATTAGTTAATCCACCTATTTTAGAATATTTTCAACAAAATAGAAAAACCATTGTTGTAGCGGACTCGTGTTCTGAGAGTCTAGCTGGCATTTTGATGCAATTAGATGAAGATAATAAAAAACATATAGTTGGTTATGTATCCAGGAAACTAACCGATGTAGAAAAAAGATGGTCAGCTACAGAATTAGAACTGTTAGGCATTGTATTCGTGGTTAACTATTTTAAACATTACCTTAAATTTTTGGACCACTTTGAACTGCACACAGATCATAAACCGTTGATCCATATAGTCAACAGTAAGTCGGACAACATAAACAGACTAGAGAGACTCTTATGTAAATTGATAGATTACAATTTCGAATTGAAACATGTAAAAGGAAAATCAATTCCCTTGGTAGATTTTTTAAGCAGAAATGCTACAAATGTAGTATATGAGAAGGAAATGGTGGAAATGAATCAGACCTTCTCGATTTTGGTTACGAATTTACATAAAATGCAAGTAGAAGACCCCTTTCTAAGTCAAATATACAACGGGCTAAATGACCCAGAATCAGCAAACGATAAAATATTCAGGCAACTTAGACACTACGAACTGGATGAAGATAACATCATCCATTACAAATTATTTACAAATGAGAAAAAGCATTTGGTAATGGCGGTACCCAAAGCAATAATACCGCAAATACTTAACACGTATCATGACAGCGCACACGGCGGTCATTTAGGCATAACAAAATGTTATGAAAAAATTAGGAAACTATATCACTGGAATAACATGCTATCTGATATTACTAATTACATAAAATCGTGTGTCAGTTGTGCACAGAGAAAGATCCCACGCATAAAAAAGGCCGGGCCTTTACAACCTATACCAATGACACCCTCAAATCTTAAACCCATGGGCGATTTGTGCATAGATTTCTTAGGACCCTTACCTCCGAGCGAAGGAAAGAAATATATTCTGGTTTGCACCGATATGTTAACTAGATACGTGATAGCAAAAGCTTATAATGAAGCTACCGCTAAAGTAACGACTAAATTTCTATCAGAAATAGTGTCGACATATGGTGTTCCCTCAATAATTCGTAGTGATAGAGGCACACATTTTCTAAATGAAACCGTAAGAAACCTAGAAAAGTCATTAGGTATCAAACACTTGTTTAGTTCTTCTTATTCACCCAGAACACAGGGACGCACGGAAAGGTTTAATAACACATTAGCAGATTGTCTCTCACACTATGTGTCAGATACAGGCAGAAATTGGTCAAAATACCTACAACCCGTAATATTCGCATACAATAGTAGCATTCATGAGAGTCTTCAATACTCCCCTTTCTATTTACTTCATGGATTCGAACCCACACAGGTAGACGAATTACAAATTGTACCGAAAAATACTCAATTTGATTTATTGGAATCACTCAAAGTTCTACACAATGTTCGGGCAGAAATGCCAGACCAACTTGCAAAGGCACAAGAAAAACAAAAAAAATATTATGATCTAAACAGAAAATCGGTAGAATTCTACCCAAATGATTTAGTAATGGTATATTACCCTCAAATTAACACCCAACATTGTGCCAAATTCCAAAAACATTTCAAAGGTCCATATAGAGTAATTGAAAAAATAACGCCGGTTTTGTATAAAGTTAGAGTTGAAAAGTATGGAAAAATGGTAGATGAAAAATTCCACGTAGATAAATTGAAAAAATATTTTCCAAGAAAAGATTACCTCGATTCTACTCAGAATCAAGTAATTGTTACAGAAGACGAAAAAGTTAGTCCAATAATAGCAAAGACACCCACAACTACTGATAAAAACTCAGGAAATTGTTATAATCCCGCGCTCTGGCAGGAATACCTAGACACATTACCACATGACACTAGGAAGAAAAATAAAAAATAAGATTTTCCAATATAAATATAAACATTCTTCCTTTTGTAATATACTTTAACTTACTCAACTGTTTCTTATTATCTATCAAAAAAAAAAAAAAAAAAAAAAAAAAAAAATCCCTCCCATAATACTCCCCAATTTGGGAAGCACCTTCATTCCCTCCCAATGGATTCACAGGCATGTGGGGTGTTATTTGAAAGAGCATACTTCAGAGGTTACTGTAAAATTACTCATTTCTTGTATAAAAGTTAAGTTATAACCCAATTAAGCATATAAAACCTTTGAATCTTAATGTCCTTATAAATTATTTCTCAGTCAAATTTTCTCATAATAAACAGTTAGTCAAATTTCTTACTTGGCAGTTGCCTCGATAAAATTGCAATGTAAACATTTCATGCCGACTAGACTTATAGCGAAGCCGGCAGGAAACTCGAGTTCCACACAACGGTACCTATTCTAGACTATGTATTTAACTTGATATAAATATATCATAATATTATACTTCACATACTGTGTTAGTCTTAGGCATAACTTGCATTGTAGTACGGATAATTATAAGACTAAGTCTGATTGTTCTTTTAGTGTTCAATCATCAGACTTAAACCACCATGCACCCTATTAAACTATTTTAATTTATCAACCCTACGACATTTTCCTTTATTATATTCTTTCTTCATTATTTGCCTCTAAAAAAATTCGCAATTTATCTTTTTTTTAGGCACCAGACTGTTGTAATTATTGCATTTATTGAATTGTATAGTTTCATTGCTATAATTTTCCTCCTTCAAATATTACATTTGGGTCTATCAAATTACATTTTCAGTATTCAGAGTTCATAAACAATTCCTTGAAATAACGGAATGTCACATTCTTAGTAAGTAGAAACATGATACCGTATTGACAGTTCCATCAACAAACTTATGTATTTAGGCCATAAGGCAAAATTTGTTTAATGCAGACCAAACAATACAATAGAAGCATCAAAAACAACAGACAGTTATAATTACCTATTGTTTGGAACGGATACATAGAATAGGCAAAAAAAAACCCCCGCATTGCACCTTATACATTAGAGTGCAGAAAAATATTATACTGGGTGTCATATTATGATAAGCTGACACCTACCAAAAAAAAAACTACCTAAGATACCTAAGACAAGGCGAGGAAAGTTCCTAAAAGTATAATTTTAATATAATTTTTAGCAAAATGCGTTAGTATATTTGTAAACGCTAAGCCTTAACAAATAGGTTATTGAATAAAGTTTTCTAAGTGCAGAAATTTTTATATAACCCAGTACATAACTCGTAAACGTCACACCGTCTAGTAGATGAGTCAATATCATAATATATAGAAACTGTTTAAGTAACTAACTATATTCTATCTGGTTGACGGCGGCCAGCGACTATGAGTTGATAGATGATGCAGAGCTGATTTATCTTATGTTAACACACTATTTATCTGTATACAGTTGTTTTAATAAAGGTTGCACAATCTTTATCTTCTCCTTATTCTTGCTCTGGTGATAAACCATTCCTCATATTCCCTCTGAATTGCTCTGCTCCTTCGCAACCGCTCAATTAATAAAGTCCACAGGTAAAAAATGGCGAAGAGGTACTCAAAGTAAGTGGCTCGGTGCTCGCCACTGACGGCCCACCACGGATCAACCAAATTAACACACCATTCTCTGAGAGATTCACTACCCTACCAGAACCAACATCACCCCTTGTTCATCAACCAATTAAAACATCCGGGGGCCATAACATCATCACTACCATCGCCAAGTACACAACACACATACAGGAGCTAGAGAGCCCAAAGGTGCTCCCTGTCAGAGCTTCAATGACAAAGGCCTATTGGACAGCGGACACTCTGGACCAACAGTGGAGAAACTATCCTTGACTCATAGAAGATATTTCACAGAAAATTGTTATAAAGAGAAGAAAATACGTATGTACCTACTGTAAAACTTCAAAAACCAAGCTTATGCACATTTTCTGATTTTATACCTTTTGAACTCATCTATTGTTTATTAAACCAATTTATAAGGTAATGATAAGATGAAAAACTAATCCTCCAGCACCATGATGTTGTTATGAAACTGGCCATTTCATATCAACTAGACAGGTGTATGGAAAATAATTGACTAAAAAAAAAAAAAAAAAAAAAAAAAAAAAATCACCTTATCTGTACCTATCTACAGACCTACTAGATTTACTATCTCAAGCTCCGAGTAAAGAGCAAAAATAATGATGAAAATTATTAACATTTTATTAAATTAAAAAAAAAGGAGGTACCTCAAAAATTAATTTATTCTATTAATTGTTTATGCTATACTTGCTATTAATTGTTTATGTGTATTAAAGGTCGACCTTATAATTATGTATCATTTCACTGTTATTATATATTTAATCCTTAACATATGAATTCTACATTTCTCGTACAAAAAAAAAAAATCACTTAGTGGAAAACCATCAGTTATAGGGACGCCTTTAACTGTCTGTTTTCACTAATAGTTGTCACATAGTTCTTGATTCAGTAGACAGACTCATTATTGCAATGAGACTACTGTAATATGGAGCACTATTGATTAACCTTATTCGTTTCTTAGAAACCGAATTATTTGAATTGAATATTGTAATAGGTACTTAGTTAATCATTCCTAACACTGTATAAGCACAAGCGAAAACCTTGTTCTAGACACGATTTAACATTATTTCTCTTATAATTGTGGTCCAAAGGATCCAATCTTACGTCCCAAAAAAGTAAGATAAATTTTGATAAATCTGTAAAGATATGTATATATTATGTACTATAGAAAACCTATAACTATATTAGGAATATCAAGAAAACAACTTATTTATCTTAAGACATAATCATTTCAAATACCATTTTGTTGTTTTTGTTTGTTGAATACTCGAGAAAATAATTGTGAACTAATTATTTTCTCGAGAATATTTTTTCTGTTTTATACTAACAATAACACCTTTTAAATGTTAAATTTATAATACCTAAATTTGACTACCATAATGAATTACTATTAATATTTAACTATGATTTTTGTTTCTATTATTCCTTATTATAATTATTTTTAATTCCAGCATCTCAGATGTATTTTAAATGTACTAAACCATGGTCACATAATTGACCAATAATGTAATCCACAATTGTATGTTCATAACAATTTCTTTTTACCCCTATTTTTTAAATTTAACGTTTAAAGTATTACATTTCAAATGTTTATCTAGGCTGGCATAATAAACTCAACTTCTTCTGAATTCCTTGAGACATTGAGGCAATACTAATACATATAAATGAAAACTGTTAGCTCAGTACGTTGACGAGCTTAAAATCACTCCACTATTAAATTATTGAGTATGTGAGCCTAGATAAAACATTTTGTCCCATGCCATACGTAAATGTCACTTAATTTAAGTGACATAATTAAGAATTTGTAAATTATTATTTAAGTATTATATATTTTTATTGTCTTTGGGAATTAAATGTAGTAAGTAAGTATATTAATCAAACATTTCCTATAGATATAAATACATTTTTTTTTTTGGGATTTACCTGCAAGGATATTATAAATCATTTCATATGAACTCAATTTGAAGTATTTGTACGTTTCAAAAATTATTATTTTAGGAATCTTATCGAGAGTACTCTGTCCATTCAATCACATAGTTATATATTTCACCTAAATAAATATAGAAAATTTTATAATTGTGATTCGTTGGATTCAAAAAAAAAAAATAATAATCCTTTGATCCTTGATATTTAACGAATGAAAACGTATAACAAAATTTGAAACAGTGGCGGAGATGACATAATTATGAATATTCCCAATGGGCTATGAGGCAGGCCCTTTTAGATCAATACAGATCAAATTTTGGAATTCTGGACATTGCCAGACTTTATTGCTGAGGACAGCAATTCTTTAGTTGGGGAAAAATGTCACGCCACTGCTAAAAGCCTAAAACCATATGATAGCCATAAAATGCTGAAAGGGCACTTATTCAAATTGCCCAATCCTATCCCCACTTCTTAGTTCCTACGCCGTCGAATCACAAATATGAATTAGGCGTCACTTAGTTTTTGACGGTGAAGAAAAGCAGAGTGCTCAAGGTAAGACGATATCATCCCCAATATACTTATTTTATTTAAAAACCATTAAACGTACGAATAGTTTAAATCGATTCTTTTATTATTTAATTATTATTTATATACCAGTGTTCAGTGTATCCAATAAAATATATTGATCCAATAAAATATAACATTATCGTTCACCTTGACGCAAATACCAAATCAACCTTTCTGCTTCTCTTATCTATTTCAGCATTGTCTAAATTAAGTCGGTCCACGAGACCTTAAATCTTGTAGAAGGGAGTAGGTCAAAACTACCCCCCGTTACAAGGTGTTATTGTGCCGAGGTGTTTTAGTGTGGTGGTGTTTTAGTGTGTGTTTTTGTGTGAAGATATTTTAGTTAGGGGGTGTTTCCAGGTGTTTTTGTGTGAAGATGTTTAAGTGTGGAGGTGTTTCAGTATGGAGGTGTTCTTTGCGTCTCCCGAGTATCTCTTTAATCCTTTCTTCGCTGAGCGAGCTGGGAAGTTGTTTTTTTTTCTCGTTCAAATCCATCCTTATCCACTGTACGTCAGTGAGTATTACGCACCATTCACTAGGTAAACAACACAAACACTCAAATTCACCCAGCCTGAATGGGTCCGGAAGTAGGTAGAAGATCTAAAGACTGGAGGATGTCTGGATGAACAACCCATCTCTAGTTTGCCTCTCCGCTCTGTCTTAACGATGAAGCTACTGAGAGATGTAATTATTATTATTGTGTCTAGTCATCCTCACAGCAGGATGTTTTCAATGAGAACGAGTCTCCCATGGCTCTGTTGCCAATATCGTATTTTCTGGAGGGGAGGGGAGGAGACAGAGGGAGAGATAAGTTATAGGAGAGAGAACTGGGGAAGAAATTACGAGACGAAAAGAGATAGAGAGAAGGGATAGTGAAAGAAAATGAAGGGAGATAAATAAGAAATGACAGATGAGAGTGTAGGGTAGGATAAAATGAAAGAGAGACAGAGAGAAATAATGAGAAAGAGAGAAAAAAAGAAATAGTGACATCCGAGGAAAGGAGAGAGAGAAGTTGAATTGTCAGGATATAATTGACGGCAAGACAGTATTGAATAGAGATAGATGAATACTAAATGCCAATGTAGGAGAGATAAGGATGTCACTGCTATATTCTTCAACTTGTTTTTTTTTGTACTTCATAGTAAGACGTTGTTGGTCTGGTAATCCAGAGGTCGTGGGTTTGAATCCCATGCAGTTGATGCAGCCGGGACATAACTATGTAGATATCCTTCCATTGGAGATTTTGACCCACTACCTGTGTGTCTTGGGCTAACCGCTGGAATAATGGGACTTAGTTCTAATGGGGCAGTAAAAATAAGGCAATATTTCTATAAGTATTATTCTTAGTGTTATATGCTAAATATTGTTATCTCTTTTTCTCTCTCTCACTCGTTCCTGCCTTCCTCCCTTTAGGAAAAAGTAGCATGAAGAATGGAAGCAGAGAAATAGAAAAGAGATAATTTGAGAATAAGGGAACTATTCCCCTCCCTCCTATAAGTCGTGACAGAGAAAGGGATAGCTGAAGGTATACAATAGGGGAAATAAAAATAGAGAAAAGAAAACTGAGAATTTCACAAAAAGAAACGCAAGGCATTAATTAGTGAAAAAAGTCAGGAGTGCAACTCATGTGGAGTCATGTCCACAGAAAAGGGTTGACTTTTACAAGTTCCCCTCTTTTCTCTATATCTTTCTCTCTTAAAAGTCCACCCGTCTCTCTCTCTCTCTCTCTCTCTCTCTCTTCATCATTATTAATACCATTGCTCCCTCTGAAGTAGGCTCAAATGGTTTTAGTATGAGAGAGGGAGAGAGATAACGAGAAAGAAATAAAAAGAGAGTGAAGGAGATAGGCAAAGGCACGTACCCTCAAAGGTAAAATATACTGTGTTGACAAAGAACCTCTCTATCTTTAACTCAAAAACAATCACGAGAACTGCCAGGAAAAACACTTTTTTACTTTTCTTTTACTATAATAGAAAGGAAAGCAATGGAATCACCCAAGAAAAAGTTTTAAAAAAAACTATAATTCTGTTTTTTTTATGTGAAAGATTTATTCACATTTTTGCTTTTTTTTCAATTTTGAGTTAATCTAATTTTAGATATTAAAAACGATTATTCTCGTCTTTTTGTTTTACGTACGTCCTTTGTAGAACCCAGTATGATGAAGTGTACTACCCAAGACTACGTGACAAGACACCCTAATGAGAAACAACACTACAAGTACAGTGATACTACAGGGTACTACAGAGGACTTTAGACAGGGATATGTTGAGTGGTGAGAGAGGGATGGAAGAAGGAAGAAGTGAAAAAGAAAGGATTTGGGTGAGAGATTGAGAGAGAGGAATGATAGAGAGAGAGATAGAATGGCGAATACATGAGAAGATAGAGAAAGGGTTTGGGTGAGTGATTGAGTCGGAAGAGAGAGAGAGATTATGTGGGAAAAGAGAGTGATAGAGAGGGGGATTAGAATGTAGAGAGAGGGATGTTAGAATTAAAAAGAATAATAAAAGGGATTGAGAGGAGAGTAAGAGAGAGAGAGAGAAAGAAGTATGAGAAAATGAAACAAAGAGAGAAAGAGTATGGGGGAGAGATAGACAGAGACAGAGATGCACAAAGAAAAGTATTTTGGAAATGTTTTGGAAGTAATAGTTCTCGATAAGACGGCTTAATATAATTAAGATTTAAGATCATCATAATATAAGACGGCGCTTTAAGAACCAAGGTCTCCAGATTGAGAGCCGATGTTCTGAAAACTTCTCTCTCAAGAAACCAACCGAAGGCTTTGCAAATTCACTGAGTAAATTTTTATACAACAAAACTTTTATGATTTCTGAGGTTTCTTGAAATCTATTTGACTTGCCAACTTTTTGTTTGACTAAAGATATTATGCTGTTCCAGCATCTTTTTCTTTAGTTCTTGTTTCTCTCTTCTTTCGTCTTCTCTTTCTCTTTCTAGTATTCCTCTTTTTTTCGCTCTGTCTTTCTATCATTCGCTTTCTTTGCTAACAAAAATTTAGCATTTGCTTAGGCATAGTGGATGTGCTAATTGTACGTCTGAAAAAATGAAATATTTCAAAATCAAATCAAGAATTCCTTTACCCACTCTCTTTCGTTAGCGCAATATATTTGAAAAAAGAAAGAAATATACATGTAGAAGAGATAGAGGAAAAAACATCAGTAAGCAAGAGTTTTTTTTTTATGGTTTGAGTTCAAAAATTAAAATCAAATTTAAATAAATAACGATTAGGTATAACGATATATCAATTTTTTTTTAATAGTAAGGAATGGCTGTGATGGGATTTTGAAGTGAATTCTGGATACCGAGTAGGAAGAAGATAGGAATAATCAATTTGATATAAATTTCCAGATATTGTAACGAATTTAAAAATCTAGGGGTGTGTAAGATTTGTATTTTCCATCAATTCAAAGAATACAAATATGTGTACGTTGGGTATTATATTTTATTATTTCAAAAAATACAAATCGCACCCTCAGAATTAGATGGTGATATGTCAAAAATCATGAATTTTTTTTTATTACTCTATCGAAATAAGCGAAACGAGACCTTTCGTTTGGTATAAGAATTATAATTCTAGCTCTTACCGTTCCCGAGATAGCGCTAGTGTTGGTTATTGATTATGTCGAAAAAGTGGAGGGAGGTTGGAACAAGATGGTATTACGATCAGTTGTTACCAAGAGCTCCTTGGATCGAGACGTACCGTTCTTGGAATATAGTGATATTTGCGGAAGTTTTGATTTATCACTCTCTTTATCAAATTTTATTTTCAGTAATTGACATAAAAACTGAATTGTGCATGATTTTTTTGAAATATCACTCTCTTTGTCGAACATTTTTTTGTGTTTTGTTAAGGTAGAAATTACTAATACAAAAGATTATGTTATATTACTTTCTTTTATAAATTATTTTTTTTTTTTTTTTTTGGACTTAAAAATAATCTGGCCCGGTATTTTCGATATACACTTGAGAGCAATAAATTCGGGACAGGACATTTCACCGTTTCAGTTGGTCCTGGTCAATTTGTGTGGCATGAAGTTGCTAAAGTATGCATATATTTGAAAAGCTTGTACTCATACCTTTCAGAAAATACACAATGTGTCCGGGTTATGTACTATGCAACAATGATAATGGCCACTTTCCAGAAACATCTCATTTTGTTGATGAAAACACGTGCACCGAGGGTATTTTAAATTTGATTTTTTGTTGTGATAACGCTTTTTTGGCCAGTAAATTATTGAATTTCCTTAAATGCAACACTATGAGGAAGGAAATTTAGTTGAATTTTTCTTTTCATCATGGAGACATCGCACTCCATAGCTGTGAAAGTGGTTTTACTTGTGAGTCAAGGTGTTAAGCAAAGAAATGTTGCTAAGGAGCTAAATTTGTCGAAGTCTAAGGTGAACAGAATTTACCAAAGGTATCGGCAGACAGGTAGCTATGATCAGAGACCAGGATCTGCCAGACCAAAGAAGACAACTGCCCAGGAGGACCGATTTGCTGTCATGACAAGCTTAAGAAATCGAGACATGTCTGGTGTTGAGGTCCAACAGCAGCTTGTTATGGCCACTGGTGTTGATGTCAGTCCTTGGACAGTAAGGAGACGCTTGAAAGAGAAAGGTCTCATACCAAGAAGAAAAGCTACGGGACCCAAACTCAACAGACAACACCGACAACGTCATTTACAATTTGCCCTTGAACACGCTGATTGAGGAAATGGGGAATGGGGGAACGTTCTGTCCACGGATGAGAGCCGACCCTGCTTGTTCTTCAATGACAGACGTAAAAGGGTGTATAGAAGACCAGGTGAACGGTATAATCAATGTTATATTCAAGAAACTGTGAGTTTTGGTTTAGGATCTTGTATCTTCTGGGGTGGAATCTCTATGGAAACTAAAACAGAGCTCGTTATCATCAATTGTGGAGGACAAGGAGGTAACCTAACTGCAGAGAGGTATGTCACTGACATCATTGAAGATCATGTTGTCCCTTATGCAGGTTTTGTGGGTGATGGATTCGTGTTAATGCAAGACAATGCCCGACCTCGTACAGCACGTATTGTAAGTGACTTTCTTTAAGAGGCCGGTATTCGAACCCTCAACTGGCCAGATAACAGTCCTGATCTTAATCTTATTGAACACCTCTGGGACGAGCTTAAAAGACGTGTCCATGCTCGAAACCCGCCCCCAATGAACCACAGGGACCTGAAACAGGCGCTTTATGAGGAGTGGGAGACTATCCCTCAAGAAACGGCTGCCAACCTAATCAAGTCCATGAGAAATCGATTGCAGGCTGTCATACAAGCTCGAGTGGGTAATACCAGATACTAAGAGGTAAGTAACAGCCAAATTTCCATGAAGACTTCGAAGAAATAACACAAAAAACACCGATATCATTTGCAGTGTTTTCATGCTCTTTAGACCTCTTTTTGTTAATTGACTTATTATATTAAAAAACATGCTCACAATGAAAAAAAATATACACCGTCTTAAAACCAACAAATTTCCTTTCTTGGGATACTTCACACTTGAAAATCCAATGTAAAATAAAAATTATAAAAATCAAAAACTTTGAGAAAGTTACTGTCCCGAATTTATTGCTCTCAAGCAATTTTTTGAAATTCATAATTATTTGTTTTTAGTTATTTCTTTTTAGAAACTTTGAGATTAAGTCTCAAGAAACAATAAAGTTTATACTCACATTGTCTTGTTTTCTACCTTTTACTGCTTAGCAATAAAACAATTGCGTATTTTACATTTCACTTTTTTAAACTGAATGAGTTTTCTTTTTTTTCTGACTTAATACCAAAAGCATAGATTTTAATGTACCTCCAGTTTCAAATTGTCTTTTATTCTTCGATTCATATGGTAATATAGTGCTATAAAACTAAATTATCAAGGTACTATCATTTCAAAATTGTAAATAGATGGTGCTATCTCGAATTTTTTTCGAGATAATACCCACTTTTGTTCACTTCTCATGGAAGAAAAGGTAATATAATACGATATCACCTTATTAAAAATTGATTTTTTCTCGAAAAAAGGCAAAATCATAGAATGAAGTTTTAAGTCAAAATGCCTTTTTTTCGAACGGTTACAAAGGTAAGTTCTTTTGAAGAAAAATACATTTTTTTTACATAGAACTATAGAAAAGAACATGCTCAACTTAAGAACATATAAATCAAAAGAGTAGCTTTTATTGTATTAATACAGCGATCAGTCAAACTTTCTTTTGCGATTTCCCAAAAGTTGGTGTTTTTGACATATCACCATCTAATTCTGAGGGTGCGAAATACATTACAGATCACAAGGGTTGGGTGGAAGAGATTGCCAAAGTGGAAGATATTGTATATATTTATTTATTTTTTCTTCATTTTTTCTCTTTTTACTTCTTTTTATAGTGACTATAAATTTGTAATTACCTGTTTGTGTATACTTGTAGGTATATTATGTCCTTAATTAAGTGTAAAATAAATTAAATAATAAAACATTTTCAATATATTTCTAACTTTCGTTACTCTAATTGTCTTGACCAATGCGTTTGTAGAGGAATACAATCTGTAATTTTATTATTATGTACCTTGTATTTCTACCTTAAAAGCATATTTATTTAGTGTATCACTTTCGGCATTGCTAAATTACCAATGTTGACAATATTATTACGGAAAGTAGCATTGAGAGAGATTTTAAATTGTACGATTATCTTACTTTTATCCTGAACAAAATATGTTGTTTTAGTAGTCACTTGGCCTAGCGGGGTAGCATGCTCGGCTTGCACTCCAGGTGACCCGAGTTCGAATCCCGGCGGGCTCGGAATTTTTTTGTCTCTCTACTTTGGATGTCGAAGCCTACGCTAGCCTCATGAGGACTATTGGGGTAGTTGTAGGTTGTAGAATGGGCAACGACCAGTGGGGGCTTTACGAGATAGATATTGGAATATGATGATTGGTTGGACATATGATGCATCAGCATTAGTTTTCGTAATTACGATGCTACTCACTAAAAACTGTGACATAATAACACAAATAACTAGCTCTTTTTAAAATATCTTGTTTTTTTTTTACCAACCCCTGCCAATGTCCTAAATTCAGTTATTTACAAACACAGAAGGAAAAGTCCGAGGCGTGTGTTGTATACAATTAAAAAACGCGTATGTGCTGTTTGCCCATACCTACCTGTGTTTCTCACAACCAGTGTTTGGAATTTCATAAATTCAAAAACAAAAATGAGGCCCCAGAGACGTGTTGGAGATAGAGGGGAGTGAAAGTGAGGGAGATGGGGAGAATGAGAGAGAGAGAGATAGAGATAGAAAGAGTGAGAGAGAGAGGGGGGGAGGAGAGAGTTTGGGAGAGAAAGGGAGTGGGGAGAGATGATAAGGAAGAGAAGGAGGTAGTAGAAATGTAGCAGAGATGAGGAGAATTGGGTTAGAAGAGAGAAAGTAAAGAGAGAGAGAAAAATTAGTGTTCGGTTGGGGAGAAATTGCACGTTTTGTGTTAGAATGGACACTAAATTAGAAATTCATTGTTCTCCCAACTTTTTTTTCCGATTGAAATTTCTATGTAGATAATGTAGTATTGAAATGTATATGTAGTATTTTAGGTACCCTAACCAGATATCTAAAAATATTATTGGAGCTTATGTATGGAATATTATGTACATACATGGACATTTACCATGTATCTATATTTGAAATTTATATGAATTTCTTGTAATTGTACAAACATAACCATATTATCAATTATTGTTGATATAATAAATGTTAAAAAAAAATATTGCTTAATTTTTACAATCATAATAATAATAAAATTATGTGTATCATGAATAGTTCCAGATATATGATTTTTAATAATTATGCTATACTTTGAAATTTCATGTGCTTGTATAATTTATCTATCTTTTATTTTGTTTCAATTACTGTTATCTGAATTTGCAATCAGTGAGTCATTCCAAGCGAAGTTTTCATTTAGTTATAATAATAATAAAGTAAATTATTTATTTATAGTGATATTTATTTATAATGATGGTGAATTGAAAGCTCACTCCTAATGCAAGATTGCCCTTAGCAGCATTTCTTTTATGACTTAACAGTCTGAACAATAAGCTTCTATTGTTTTATTTATGAACTAGCGGGTGGGCCGAGGCTAGGCCGTGAAAGCAAAAAGTCCTTTTTCGCCAATGGCAGGTGTTGTAGTGGGAATTTCGAAAAATCCCGTCTTATTGCACATCTAGACTATAAGACAAAGCTACCTACCAAATTTCAGCTTCCTAGAACTTACGGTTGGGCTGTAGAGCTATGATCAGTCAGTCAGTGGTCAGTCAGTGACTTTGACATTTATATATTAAGATAAGTAGCACATTGATTGATTTCATTTACTTATCACGCGTTTCAATAATTGCTTGCGAAACAGTAAAATTTTGTTGTAATTTATTATAATTTTCTCTGTGAAATGTACATGTATTTTTTATTTTTTTTTGAAATTTTCCATTAAATAATGTACTTTGAATGCACTTTGGTTAGGATATACCAAAATTTACAGTCCTACGACCCACATACTTTAGACTTAGCAAACCATGTATATACATTTCATCTGCAACATCATAACTTCTCATAAGTCTTTTATACGGGATTTTATATTCCTGCTGGCTTTCTTTAATTTTAAGAAGCAGCCTGTGCCTCCTTAAAACCTCCCGAAACCTAAAATTCTCCAGAAATGTGTTTCTAAATGAATTATTGCAAGATTTACTTCTTCGCTTTCTTTTGTGGTTTTTATACTTTCTTTCTCCTCCTCCTTCTTCTCCTCCTCCATCTGCTCCTCTTTCAGCTCCTCACAATCTTCCTCTCCCGCCATACTTATGCCCAATCTCAACTTTCTCCCCTCCTCCTCCTCTAACCGTCGTCTCTTCTCTTCTCTTCCTCTAATATTTCATCTCCTTCTCCCCTCTTCTCTCTCCACTACCTAATCCTTCTCCTTCACCTATATCCTCTTCTCCAACATCTTCTCCTAGGCCATTATATTTTATTGTTGTATTTTATTGCCTGCTTCACTTCTATTCATGGCCTTTTATCCCAGCTTATTTTATATTGTTGTTCTGGTATCATCTTCTAACTTATTTATTTATCCTATAACTTCATGTTCTTCTACATTTTGTTCTTTTTCTCATACTTTCTTTTTGTATTTTATTTCGTTCTCGTATGATTTTGTTCCCGTGTTTTTCTTTTACTTTTTATTGGTTCGTGTTTTCTTTCTTTATTTTTTATAGTATCTATATCTTCTTTTGTTCTTCTATTAGCTTTTCTCTAATGTGTTTCAAATGTATTTCGTTTTCTTTCTTTATTGCCCCAGCTTCTCTTCCACTACTTCTCTTTTTTTATGGTTTATTTTTAGATATATCTTTATTTCCTCTTCCTATTATTTAATTTTGTCTATTTCTTCTTCTTCAAATCTCTTTTCCTTTAATATGTTTCCAATCTGTCTTTCTTCTTATTTACTTATTCTTCCATCTTTCTTAATTTTTATACTTTATCTCTCTCGTGTACTCCTTGTGCTATTCCATTAGCTTTTCGTTATCTTTACTTGTCTTCCACTTTTACTTGATCTTCTCTATGTTTTGGTTTATTTTGAAAGTCTTTATTTCTTTTTGAGCTTCTCAGATATGTTTTCACTGTCATAGTTTACTTATTCCACCAAATTTCTCTCCATAATATTTACCTTGATTTTCTTTGTCCACTCCTTCTTCTTGTCTATTCAATGTTCAAGACTTCCATCTATTTTATCAATAAATTTTTCTATAATATGGTTCAAATAAATCTTTCATCTTCTATTTATATTTCTATTACATGTTTCTCTTTTTACGTCTTGTGTTCACTCTTGAGTCTCTATATTTCTAATCTTTTCTTCTCTTTATCCTATTACATTATTCTCCCAATTCTCTTCCTTCATCTTTTATATTATTTATGCCCTCCATTTCTTTAGTAGCTTTTCCTTAATATGTTTCAAATGTCTTGTGGTGATTTTATTTATTTCGTTCTGTTCGTAAACCATGTCCCAAAGGTCTGTTATGTTCGTTTTAATGGCTCCTAATAAAACCATTTAGTGTGGCTTATCCTATTTTAAGGTTAGTAGTTTTTTCTGGATGGTTTTTTTTTTACTTCTTACAGTGTCAAGTAAGTTTCAGAAGGAGTTTGCGGTAGATATGTGATAATAATAAGTTGATAAGTAATTGCCTATAATAATCTAAGGACATAAATAATTTTATACTGGTATTTTTTGCAAATATAATCTGCGAACTGATTCACACTTGTTGGATAAATATAATTTTCTTAAGTAAATAGTCACTCATTATGTATTTCTTTCTCCATTTTTCTATGTTATGTATTTGTAAAAATTATAATAGTATTTTTTTTTTATTGTTCCTGAAATTAAAAATAAATAATTGAAGCTTTTTTGAGTATTTATATGGGATTGTAATGTTTTTCATTGTCTATCCAGATAATGAAGATTATATATGAAGTGAGAGAGAAAAAACAAAGAAGTCAGAATGACTAGATCCTCTAATCTTATGATCCTCCTTCAGTGCTTCACCTCCATTCACTATAATCGCCTCCACATCCACTGCTCTAATGATTAACCTACATTCACTGCTCCCTAAATTTTTCCTTCTCTCTCTTTTGTTTTATCTCTTATTCTCTCTCTCTCATTCTCTCTCTCTCTCTCTCTTTTTTCTATTCTACTCATTTTCTCTCTCTTTCTCTTCTACTTATACTCTCTCCTTCTCTCTCTCTCTCTCTTCCCTGAAACTTCTCTTCCATTTCTATGTTCCCTCTCTCTCTCTCTCTCTCTCTCTCTCTCTCGTCAATTTACTGCACTCCGCATTCTCCACTTTACTCCTCTCCCATCTCACTTGTGTTAAACTACCACCAGGAGGGTTGTCAATTGGAAACGTCCTCCAGAGCTTTGCTGATTTACTGATAAACATAAAAGAGATTCCGATTCCATTCCAGATAAGAAGAAAAGAGATAAAACATTGTAAATGTACTTCGTGTTTCACAATTTCAATGGAGGCGCCTTCATTGACTGACTGATCAGTAATATATTATCTTAATGTCCATAATGACAATATGTACAAAGGTAGCTGAGTTTTTGTCCTAAGGTATGTCTAGGCTCAGTAAAATTATCTGTAAGCATTATAGGGTAGTAAAATTAGCCCATTTTTCAAAATTTAATCTGCTCTTTTATATGGACAGTCATTTTCCTTGATGATACAGAAAAAAAAAAATTAACTCGACCAAAAAAAAATCCGTTCGAAAAATGCTAAATTTCTACAAAGAACACATTTTTTCCTTAAATGTGCTTCCCAAGTAATCCCTACTCATATCTTATTTCTCCTTGTTCTTCTTCTTTTCTTCTTCCTAGAGAATTTTAAATCAAAGTATTAAAGTCAAGGAATTAAGAAAAAGAGAATAGAACAGCGCAGAGATTAAGAATGATATGTGAGAGAGAATGAGAGGGAGGAGACACGAGAGAGAAAGCACAAGATAGATTGAAGAAATACGAGGGAAAGAAAAAGAAAGCAGTTTCAATCTCACAACAATACAAGCCATATTTCAGCGGATTTTCGGTTCCTCTTGAAATTTTAGTTTGATTTATAACCGCGAAAGACTTAAAAAAGATTGCCCGGAATTTTTTCTCAAGTCATCTTTATCTTTAGTGTTTACGATTTCCCACCCACAAGGATTTGGAAATTTAATCCTGATCCAAGAGATGAGATTAGGAAAGTTAATCATGATTTAAATGAAATATTAGCCGTGGAAATTTTTAAATTAAGATTATTATTTTTTACGGGTTATTTTTATTTTAAGGAAATTTTTGCTGTATTTGACTATTATCTTTGCCACAATTGTAAAAAAGAAACAAAGAAAGAAGGAGATAATGAAATAAAGGGGACAAAGAAGGACATAAGAAAGAAAGAAGGAAAGATAGATAGAAAGAAAGTGAGAGAAAAAAGTAAAGAAAAAAAAACAAAAAGAAAAGACAGAAAAAAAGAATTGTTATAATTGTGAATTTAGATATTTTTCATCATTTTCTTTAAATTTTAATTTAAAATTGACATTTTAATATTTTTTGCATTGCGTTTTAATGTATAATGGGCTCTGCTCGTAAATAAATGAATCGGTACACCCGATAATTACTATTACTATTACCTACTAAGTGGCAGAGAATGCCAAAGGCATTTACTTCGCCCCGGATTACAATACATTTTACATTTAAATATTTTTTATTGTTGTTTGTATTGTATAAAAAATAAAGTGTAAATAACTAAATATGAATTAGAGATAAGGGGGAGAGAGCTTCACAATAATGAGAAAATTATGTATCAGAATTTTAATGTAAGAAAAGCATAAATAAGATGAAAACCTAGAGAAGTTTAGATGAACATTTACAAAGAAAAAGAGTTTCTTCTGCTTGTCTGACTCTCAACTGTTGTTTTCAAGTTTTTCCCAATCTGAGGAATTTCATCAAATTTGAATAAACTTTTGTTTTAAATTTTATTAAAATTGCAAAATTTCTTTTGTAATACATATCTGCCAAAAAACGAAACAATTTGAACAATCGCCTGATCAAAATTCAATTAGTAAAATGAAAATATTCTTGCAATAAAGATTGAAAAATTTACAATAAGGAAATTTTTCCAGAATAAGTTTCCATTCAGTTGAATAGACCGGTTGGCTGGCGCTACTTGACGAGCGCTCGCCTCCCCGCGAGCTTGATAAGAAATGTTAAGTTAAGTTATGAAATTTGTGTTAATCAATTTCGTAATATCACAACTACTCACACTCGATTTACTGAACTAAATCCACGCTGAAACCGGGACTTGAAACACCGACCTCCCAGGTTACAAGTCCGCCGCCTTATCGATCAAGCTACTGAGGTCGGTCAGTTGAATAAGACGTTCAACTAAAAAAAAAGGAGGATTGAAATAAGTTCTGGATTGATATCAATCAGCCTTTTCATTTATATTGGCAAACAGGAGAGCTTACTAATCTTCGAGTCTCGAGTTCGATTCTTGCCTAGGTTCGATTTAAATTACCCAAAACAAATAGTTTTGGGTAATTTAAAATGGTTTTCTGCGCGTTCATTTTCCAGACTAATTAACTGAATATGTAATTATAATTAGTTAAAGATATACTATAAATGGGGATGTTATAAGAATAAAGTATTCATACACATCTCTCATGCATACTCGTACAAGCATACAACACTCCTCATTTCAAACTTCAAGTATCTACCCTTGTCGACTGACAGAGTAATGAGTGTGTTCCATGGGTGTGATTCCCCCTCTCTCTTCAAACTTACATGATATCCTCTCTCCTTCTACTATCACCCTCCTCTCTCTCTCTCTTGTTCTTCTCTTCTCCCTCTCTCCTCATCTCGTGTTCTCCGTTTTTCCATCCTTCTCCTCTTCCCTCCCCTCTCAACACTTCTTTTTCTTTTCCCCTCCTCTGTGTTACTATTTCTATCCTTCTCCTCCTCTCTCAAGTACCTCCTCTCCCCCACTCCTTATTCACTCCATTCCCCCTAATTTTACTTCCCCCTCCCCTCCCCTTTTATTTAATTTCTTTGATTATTTCCCCTAATTTTTCTTTGTCTATTCTTCCCCCCTCCACTCTCTCTCTCTCTCTACCTCTCTCTCTCTATCCCTCCCTCCCAGCACAATTGTAACTCACGACCAGAGTATGAGGAGCATGCCCCCCTCCCCTCCTCTCACCTCTTGAAATTACGTCGTGATACCCCTTTTCCTTCCCCTCTCCCCCCTCTCTTCTCCCTCTTCTCCTCCCCCTCTACTCCCTCTTCTCCTCCCCCTCCTTCTCCCTCAGGAACCAGACAGCACACTTCATTCTGTCACTCAAGAAGTTTTGCAGCCCCTCGAGTTGACGTGTAATTTTCATTTATGTACAACATCAGTGGATAATAATAATTATGATCACTATAACACCCTTTCTCGCATAAAAATAATAATTATAAATATGTTCCTAGCTCATAGCTTTCTCTCTCTTTCTCTCACATCACACTCCCTCTTACACACACATACACTATTTCGCTCTCTCTCATATCACACACACAATACGCAGTACATACACATGCACAAACACACACTTACACACCACACATACCACACACACACACCATACACACACACACTATTTCTCTCTCTCCCACATACGCACTTTCATGAACATATACACACTCAGACACTCACACTCACCCACCCACTTGCAGACATACACAAGAGTTACACACTCATTCTCTTTTTCTCATTCCATCTCAAGTCGTATGTCCTCTCTCCCTAGTTCACTATCCGTCACGTTTACTCCCCTTTTCCCTCCTACCTCCTTCACTCACTCACTCACTGTCACCACTCACTCATCATGCATTACAAACAGACAGAAGAGTCCTCGGTATCTTCTCTTCTAATTATTTCTTCCCATGTTCAAGCTGCAAGCTGGTAAGTGTTTTCTTGGTTGTGAGCGAACACGACAAAGCCGTAGACCCTAGAGCGCCCTAGCCATCCTTATGACAATTTATGACACAGTACGAATCATTCTTTTTGAGCAGAAGTGGTTTGGTGGTTACTTTCGGGAAAGTTTGTAGAAGGGCTCTTACAGTCACCTATAAGGTAAGTATTTCCTTAATATTGTTTCAAAATATTGTTCCTGTAATATTTAATGATATTAGTGAGAGTCTCAGAGCAACCACATCTTCCTATTCAAGAAATAGTGGTTTTGATATCAAGTAGCAACGAGATCGTCAGAAAATTTACTGTAACAGTCTGAACCCTTCCTCTGCAGATTCAATGGAGTAAAGTAGTTGACTGTTTATTGTCGGAGGGTTGGGTTGCACAGCTACAATTATAATTATATCGGGTTACCTAATTCTTAATTCTATTATTTGCCCAAGAGCTGCTCTTTCTCTCACTCCCCATCTCTCCCCCCCCCTCTCTCTCTCTCTCTCTCCCCACCCTCTCCTCTCTCTCTCTCTCCTCTCTCCTCTCTCTCTCTCTCTCCTCTCCCTCCCTCCCTCCCTCCCTCCTCTCTGCTCCTGGGAACTTTGGTCCTTAATTACGGGTATCTGTCTTTGACTCTTCAGTTCTTATACTTTTTCAAGTAAACTAACCCAGCCTACTCTGGGCCACAGATATTTCAAACTCCCTTGTTGTTTGGTTTTGATGTCGCCACTGGTATAGAGCCCGAAAAAAACCGACTCTGCCGGGATTCGAACCTTGGAGGCAAGCAGAATGGACTAACCACTTTTTACATGGTGACTATCATACAATAACTTCGCCTTATTTCTGCGGCTCGATCACCGATGAAGACAAATGAGTCCAATTTTTTCAGCCATAAGCCTAAGACGTATTATTATGTGGAAATCCCAAATTGGATCATTTATTTTCATGTCCCGGCTGGGCCTTGTGAGCTACCAAGACAGACTGTTTCAGAACACGTGAACATACAAAGGAAGGAAAAATGAACATTGAACATGAATATTTATATATATATTTAAAAAAAAAAGGTATTAGTTATGCCCCTTAACCGCTTTCGCATTACTTCAGGGCACTTTACCTTTACACCCATGCCATTCCAGAAACGGAAAAACTCGGTTAGAATTTTCCGCTCCGGCCGGGATAACTGTCCCGTCCATGTTTCGAACCTGCAACCTCTGGAATACCGGACCGACGTCTTGACCACTGAGCTACCGGGACTGTCACAGTCTCAGACTGTCCTATTAGACAGTTCATAGAGCTCACGCTGAAATTTCTTTCTTCAGATACCCCTGGGACTTCACAGGGCGCACTCCTGTTTCCAAAAGCCGGGGTAACATCTTGAAATTTGATATATTTTTCGGGTAGCTTTTGAGCTTAAAGGGACGCATGAAAGTTTCGTAGAAGAAGAAAGGAAGGCGGGGACAATCCTCTTAATGTAGTATTTAATATACAGGGTCTGCCACTGTAACCTACTATACTCTACAAAAAGGTATTATGAGTGTAACTACACCTTCTCAGTAGCTTGATCCTTGAGGCGGCGGACTTGTAACCTGAAGGTTGGTACTTCAAGTCTCGAGTTAAGCAAAGATTCTACCGTCGTGATATGACCATACAGTAGTGAGTAGACCAAAATCATTTATAAGAAAGGTAAATTGGTAATATAATAGTGTTAATCACTTTCGTGATGTCACAACTACTGAAACTCACTTTACTAAATCTACGCTGTAACTGGGACTTGAACCACCGACTTCTAGGTTACAGTTCGTTATATAAAAAAAAACTTATTACCTTCCAGTCTCAACCTCAATGCAAAGAAACAAGCACAGTAAAGGCTTTCCAATGGTGATAATAATAATAATTCTGTGTCCGTGAGTTAGCTATTGATACCTAAGTCACGGTGGTGAGAGGATCATATGGACGCCCAGATTTCAATATACCCTGTATAAATGAACAAAGGCCTTCTTTCCTTTACGACCTTTGCTAATATCACGTTCTATGGTAGAGAAAATAGGAGATGTACTTTTAACATCACTCCCAGACTCTGAGTCCTTACCTGGGAAAGGTATTAAGAGAAGGAGGCAGAGGGAGGGAGAAATAGAGGGAGTGAGAGAAAAGAGATGTAAAAAAAATTAAAAGGAAGAGTAATGGGAGGGAGAAGAAGAAAAAGAAGAAATTTGTGGGAGAACAGGACCGAAAAATGTTAAAAATATTCCCTGAAAAAAGTCACTGAAAAAAACAGGAAAGAGTGCGTGTACTCCTTTTACTAAAGGAACCTTTTGTAACCTAAGATTCTTAGAATAGAGAATGTGGAAGGGGGAGAGAGAGAGAGAAAAAAAATAGGTAAGAGAGGGAAGGAGAAAGAGAGAGAAAGAATCGAAGGAAAGGAGTTTTTTAATATCTCATTCCAAAAATATACCTCTTTTTTTTCTCTTTTTGATCAAGGGATGATATATCTGCTTTTGAAATTTCGGTGTGCATTCTTTAATGATCATCTTACTCAAAAATCTTAAGACCTTTGAAATAAGAGATATTTGCTGTCTTCCTCCCCCTCCCCTCTTATCTCTCTCTCACCCCTCTACTTTTTTTTTTCTCTCTCTCTCTCACTCCTCTACTCTATTTTTTTCCTCTCTCTCTCTCTCCCTCTCCCTCCCTCTCGCTCCCTCCCCACAAACATTTTGTCTTCCTCCTAAATCTCGGATGATATTTCCCCCTTCAGAAAAGAATGTGATTGAAGAGTTTTGAAGAGAAGACTTTTGAAATAGGAGTCAATTATTTGGCTGAGAGGCACAGGCTGGTTTCATTTCTCCACCCTACTTCAAGAGGGTTGGGGAATCCAGGTAGGAGTTCTATTTCTGCAGAGGTTTCATGTTCTTGTGCATGGCTACTTTCAACTTGTGAGGTTACCTATATTTTTCGTAACACCGACCTCAGTATTTTGATCGATAAGCAGGCGGACTTGTAACCTGGAGGTCGGTGGTTCAAGTACTGCAGGTTTCAGCGTGGATTTAGTAAAGCCTGCTCTAACTCGCCTATCAGGAAGGTAATTGACACATATGTGATAACTAAATATTTTATGACAAACTTTGAAATCAGGATTTTTACTTTCTTGGTACTTTAATGTAAATTCTATGGGAGGTCACTTTAATTATTAGAGTACTTTTGATGTAATTATCTAACAATTTAATAAAAAGAAAATCTATTTACTTTTCTTAAAACGCAGCTTCATTTTTGAGAGCAATTCTGAAAACTGGACTTTTCGATGAAATGTTTCGTGTTTAATAAAATATCAAGTTCATTACTTGGAACAATAAAAGTTGCTTAAAGATGTTCTCTTTTCAATCTACAAAAATAATTATGTATTCAACTACTTTAATAATAATTTTGACCGTCTGAAAATGGTTTTTTCTTTTCTTTTTCTTTTCTCTCTTTTTCTCTCCTATGTTTATGTTGAGAAACTTGAGCTGTGTGCTGATTCGATGTTTGCTGTTTGCTAATTGTCACAATTCCATGTTTCGATCAATTTACCTTTGTGGTTTCAGCCTATTGACACAACCAACAAGACATACACTCGTTCACTCGTAGCTCAAATTGAGCCATTTTTAAAAACCACACATTTACTTACTCATAAATAATATGAAACACACAATTATTTCTAATTTGACAGCCCCAAAGAGCAACATGTATTCCATTTTAATATTCACAAAAATTAAAAACGACACCCTAGGGACTGGAATACCCGAAAATAAAATGGGACATGGAAATGTAACGACGATGTTTGCTTTCATCTTTTTTGTCTGATTACCTTCATGGACAGAGTTCAAGAATGTCAAAATGTTTATCAAAAATACATCATACAGTCAAACTTTGTTATCAGAAAACTCAAGGGACCCGATTTTTTTTTCTCTTATATCCAGGTTTCTCTTATAAAGAGGTTCTTTTCTCTTATAGAGAGGTAAATTGGACCTGGAATGTATTCTCTTATATCCAGGTTCTATTTTATTTTTAGGATGAGTGTTTCACAGCCGTTTCTACATATTTCGTAGCCATCTACCCTGCCTACGGCTTCCTAGAAATTTCTGCTGTTTGGCTTATAGTGCTTCTACCCTACCCTACACTCCCTACAGCTTCCTATCTATTTCTGGACGTTATCAAACATATTATTTTCTTCCTTAAAACTCGTTTTCCAGGTCACACTCTGTGGTTTCCAAAATGAAAACTCACCCAACGAGAAACGCACTCTTCCTGGAAAATTCTTCCAAATTAAATATTAGCCCACCCTTGTTCATACTCTGAAAGCTGTGGAGCCTCTGTTTTAAACCTTGTTTCAACTTTGGCCACACGTACAGTACACCTTTGATGCTGTCGTCCAAAAAATAGTACAGGGAAAATACTTTGGCCAAATTAGTTTTCACCGATGTAATATCTTGTGACCTTTAGCACGCCAGCGGAGATATCACGTTCAATACATAAGCTTTTACTTCCAAGAAATTTCTAATATTAGAAATCGGAAGTATTTTTTCATTTATTTATTTTTAATTTTAAAAAGATGATTGTTTCTTTCTCTCTCTATAACGTGGCCATGAAATAGGAGCTACGGTAGCCGCTTGTCGTCTGTGTTGTAGCCTGTATGCCTCCCCTGTAATGGGCGAGAAGTGACACAATACTTTCCATTTAGGACTTGAACCACCGACCTCCAGGTTACAAGTCCGCTGTCTTGTCGATCAAGCTACTGAGGTTGTTGTGACTATCTAATTGAAAACAATGTTGTCTTAATTAAAAATGGTAAAAAACTGTAATATTTTGAGAGGGAGAGACGCGAAGGAGAGAGAGAGGGAGAAAGTTTGAAGAAATAGAAGATGGAAGAGCTATATAGAAATAAGGAATGGAGGAGAAGGAGGAGAATGAGGAGGATGATGAAAAAATAATAGCCAAGAGTCATCTAACATTTCCTGTGTATTCAGGGGACCGAGAAGTTTCTGACCCTCTTCTGCTCAACCTAACTATTTTCCTCTCTCTCCCTCTCTCTCCCTCTCTCTTTCTCACTTTCTCCCTCTCTCTTCTCTATCACTCTTTCTCACTTTATCCCCTTCCTCCTTCTTCTCTTTTCCCTACTCTAATCTCTCTCTTCCTAAATTTTCTAAAATTTCATATTCTTCACCTCTGTCCTATTTTTCCTCTTTCTCTAACAACTCCCTTTAAGGAGAAAATTTACACTTGGCCACTCAACTGGAAAATTTCATTGCTGCGTGTGTATGTGTGTTTAAAAAGAGAGTGTGTAAAAAGAGAGTGTGTTTGAGTGTGTAAAAAGAGAGAGTGTGTGTGTGTGAGAGAGAGAGAGAGAGAGAAAGAAAGAAAGAAAGAGAGAGAGAGAGAGTGAGAGAGAGAGAGAGTGAGTGAGAAAGAGAGAGAGTGAGAAAGAAAGAGGGAAGAGAGAAAGAGAGAGAGAGAAAAGAGAGGAGAAGAGAGAGAGAGAAGAAGAGGAGAAAGAGAGGAGGAGAGAGAGAGAGAAAAGAAGAAGAGGAGAGAAAGAGAAGAGGAGAAAGAGAGAGAGATAAAAGAGAGAGAAAGAAAGAGAGAGAGAAGAAAAAGAGAGAGAGAGAGAAAAGAGTGAGAAAGAAGATGAGAAAGAGGGAGAATAAAAGAGAGAGAAAAAAAAGTATGAGAGAAGGGAAGATAGAGTAGAATAAAAGGAGAGTGAAATAAAGAGAAAACTCTTGGGTACAAAATCCTATTACACATTTTAAAGACTTTGCCTAGTGAACCTAAACTTTCTTCTCCCTTCTTTTATGTCCCTCCCTTTTTTTCTTTCCTTCCTTCCTCCTTCTTACTTCCTCTTTCTCTCCCTCTCTCTCTTTATCTTCATCTACCTTTCTTTATTCTTCCTCCTTTTCTCCCTCTCCCTAACTCTTTCTCTCCCTCTCTCTTTATCTTCATCTACCTTCCTCCTTCGCTTCAAAGCTTGTTATCCTGTTTCCTGGTCCTTACTTTTTTCCACTACATTTACTTTAGTACTTTTTCTATCTGGAATGTCCAGGGTTGTTTACTCTTTACTTTTTATCTGGCCTTTTGCTTTCTATTACTTCAGGTCTAGTATTTTCTCTCGTTCGAGGCTCTTGTCAATGTTTAGGACATGAATAATTGAATATGTCAATTTATTCTATTATAGATTTTGTACAATGTCATAATAATATATTTGGACTACCTACCTACCTACCTACCTACCTACCTACCTATGTTTGTTTGTTTGTCCGGAGTTGTTTAGCCAAAACGGTAAGAGATATCGAAAATGTCTCAGAATTGACCCCCCCTAAACCAATATCGCTTTGTCCAGAAAAATTATAAAAAGTTTCATAATAATATTTTTGGACTACCTACCACCTACCTACCTACCTACCTACCTACCTACCTACCTACCTATGTTTGTTTGTTTGTCCGGAGTTGTTTAGCCAAAACGGTAAGAGATAGCGAAAATGTCTCAGAATTGACCCCCCAAAACCAATATCGCTTTGTCCAGAAAAATTATAAAAAGTTCCAAAAGGCATTGCTGTCCAGCAGTATGGCCATGCCTTAGTAAATTTGAAATTTAGTCCCGTTGCAAAGGACAGGCAAACGGCTAGTAAAAAAATAAATATATATACCTAAATTGTTCTGGTGTAATCGTGTCCGTTAAAGTGTTTGAATATAAGCTATAGTATTTTTTTTTATAATGACAATTTTTAATACTTTCTTCTTAACCACCCTCCCCTCTCTTCTGTCCCCACAGGCTCTCAAGATGGCTACCGCCCGCCACGCATCACGGAACACCCCGCCAGTGCCGTGGTGCCCCGGGGCGACCCCACCACCCTCAACTGCAAGGCTGACGGGCACCCGGAACCATCGATCACGTGGTACAAGGACGGCGCCCCGCTGTCTGTCGAGACGGGGCCCCACCGCATCCCGCTGCCGGCCGGCAGTCTGTTCTTCCTGAGCCTCGCCCACGGGAAGAAGGAGAGCGACACGGGCGAGTACTGGTGTGTGGCGAGCAACGATCTGGGCAGCGTGGCCAGTCGACACGCGACGCTCGATGTGGCAGGTAAGAGACTATTTTTTTTTTTTTTTTTAAGGCAGATGTGGCAGGTAAGAGACTATTTTTTTTTTTTTTTTAAGGCAGATGTGGCAGGTAAGAGACTATTTTTTTTTTTTTTTTAAAGTCAGATGTGGCAGGTAAGAGACTATTTTTTTTTTTTTTTAAAAAGTCAGATGTGGCAGGTAAGAGACTATTTTTTTTTTTTTTTAAGGCAGATGTGGCAGGTAAGAGACTATTTTTTTTTTTTTTTTTAAAGGCAGATGTGGCAGGTAAGAGACTATTTTTTTTTTTTTTTAAAAAGGCAGATGTGGCAGGTAAGAGACTATTTTTTTTTTTTTTTTTAAGGCAGATGTGGCAGGTAAGAGACTATTTTTTTTTTTTTAAAAAAAAGGCAGATGTGGCAGGTAAGAGACTATTTTTTTTTTTTTTAAGGCAGATGTGGCAGGTAAGAGACTATTTTTTTTAAGGCAGATGTGGCAGGTAAGAGACTATTTTTTTTTTAAAAAAAGGCAGATGTGGCAGGTAAGAGACTATTTTTTTTTTTTTTTAAGGCAGATGTGGCAGGTAAGAGACTATTTTTTTTTTTTTTTTTAAAGGCAGATGTGGCAGGTAAGAGACTATTTTTTTTTTTTAAAAAAAAGGCAGATGTGGCAGGTAAGAGACTATTTTTTTTTTTTTTTTTTAAGGCAGATGTGGCAGGTAAGAGACTATTTTTTTTTTTTTTTTTTTTTTTTTAAAGGCAGATGTGGCAGGTAAGAGACTATTTTTTTTTAAGGCAGATGTGGCAGGTAAGAGACTATTTTTTTTTTTAAAAAAGGCAGATGTGGCAGGTAAGAGACTATTTTTTTTTTTTTTTTAAAGGCAGATGTGGCAGGTAAGAGACTATTTTTTTTTTTTTAGGCAGATGTGGCAAGTAAGAGACTATTTTTTTTTTTTTTTTTTTTTTTTTTTTTAAAGATGAGTGTTTCACAGCCTTTTTTATTTCATAGCCGTGAAACAGGAGCTACTCTGTAGACGCTTGTGGTCTGTGTTGTAGCCTGCCCATCCCGTAGTATTAGGACTTGATATTACGAAACTTTAAAATATAAAACGAAGTTTAGTATAGTATTAACTCAATAATATTACTAGACTTCAAAAAAATTCCAATACAAATATTTTTTCTCGCCAAAATTTCCAATATAAATATTTTTTCTGTACTGGTTGTATTTACTTCACGAGATAAATAAGTGGACATACATCACTCAAACTCGCTTTACTAAATTTTTGCTTGACTTGGGACTTGAACTACCGACCTCCAGATTTAAAGTCCGCCGCCTTTTCGATCAAGCTGCAGAAGTTGGTGGTACTAAAAGACTCAAGAAGCGGCGGGCGAGTGTCGAATTTCATGGCCTTCATTTCAGCATCATTAACTTGCAGAGGAGATGTAAAATTTCTGGAGGAAAAAAAGATAAAATTCCAACAACAAAAAATAGTGATGAAATATCTTGAGAAGGAGAAGCATGATGTTGGCGGATGAAATCTGATTTGGACGCGTTGGTTCTATTCCGGGAGATGGAACGAAAATTATGACCGTGTTTTATGTTCTTTTAACGGCGGTGAGGGTGCAGATTTCTGTGCAGAGTCAAAGCACAATGTTTTCTTTTGACTCAGATGACTCACAGATCTGAAACAGGATTAGATTTAGTGCGAAATTAATAGACAAATTCTATAACTCATGTCATTGCTAAGCGTCGGTTTTCCCTATCTTACACAGTACGCAATCCGTGAATTAGTGCCACAGAGGTATTAGAAAATGTCTATTAATGCCGCCCTTAGAAACTGTTTTTGGCCACAGAGGTATTACACAATCGTCTTTTAATTCAGCTCTTAATCTAAGTGGACTCTTTAGGCTATAGTGCGCTGTGATTGGTTGAAAACTTCGACTTGAGAGGTTGTCTGGGTTAGCTTAACTTTGATCCTGTTTCATAATCATGATTTGCTTACTTCACTCTCTTTGTTCTTTTGAATTTAACGTCCCTTTCTACTACATGGTCTCTGTTTATAATATTATTAGGACGGCGGTTTTACTTACTGTTTACTGAGAAAAATCCCACTTTCTCAACCTCATCCAGCCTGAGTTTCAAAAGGGTTAGAGTTGTACAAAATAAAATCTAAAGAACACCCGTTCAAAATCGATTAAAAAAGTACAATAAAATTATGCATGAACCGAATTTTTTTGTAGTCTTTAGAACCAATTTCTCATACCTTACCAAACTTCGAGATATGTTTCTCGGACATCGCCAGTAGAACAAGAAATTTCACAAGCAAATCCACCCCGAGGCTCCAAAGACAAGAAACCCATTAAAATTTCAATGGGCCCCCCATGCGGCCATAAATTTCGCAAGACACTTTTCGATTTCGGCATCGCGAGAGGACCTATAATGAGGCCTTCATTTCCTGGCGCTCCACATATCCCCTCCTGTCCCTCATTTAGTGTGCTTGTCATAAATGTCAAGCTGCCATTATTTTTAGGCATATATTTTTTTTATTGATTTTCGCGCTCCTCAAAAACATAAATAAATTTATATTTTTTTTTAATATTTCTTTCTCTCTCTCTCTTTTGTGTATCTCTTCATCTCTTTCTGCATTTCTGTATATCTCTCATTCATGTATTTACTCTCTCCCCTCTCCCCCCCGCCCCTAAAACCATCCCGTCATAACTTTAAATTTATCGACGATTGTGTAGTAAATTTTCACTGTGCTTTTTTTTTATATTCTCATTATTTTAATATTTGCTGCTTTCCAATGATTTCGCAATTCTGATGGGCTCCTCAAAAATCGGGAGTGTATCGGTGCATTTTACGTGCAATAAATAAAGTCGGGTTTTTTTTATGTGTAATAAAATGTTCAACTTTTTTTTGTTCGTTGAAAATCTTGAACCCCGATTATATTTAATTTCATATTGGCGGCGCTGGGCTCAAAAGAAGTCGTAATTTTTGTTCTTCATCTATGAGTATTAATTAACTTACCAATCATTCGAGACCTGGCCATGCCGAAAACATTAAGCGAGAATGAATTAACCTTTAAGTATAGAGAACATATTGGATGTAATGTGTAGACCTCATAATTCATTGTTTTTCAAGCTTCCCTTTTCTAGAGATTCTAGAGTAAAATCTGAAAAAATGGTGAATATTGTATATCTGTAATGGTGAATATTGTATATCTACATAGGAATAAACCTTCAATTCAATGTCTTCATGTATAAAAAAACTAGCGGGCTGTCGCCCGCTTTGCGGGCCGAGGCATGGCCGTGAAAGCAAAAAGTCCTTTTTCGCCAATGGCAGGTGTTGTAGTGGGAATTTCGAAAAATCTTATTGCACATCTAGACTATAAGACAAAGCTACCTACCAAATTTCAGCTTCCTAGGACTTACGGTTTGGGCTGTAGAGCGATGATCAGTCAGTCAGTGGTCAGTCAGTGACTTTGACATTTATACAGTATGTCTCAGAAGTCCTGGCAATGGCCTCATAACTTTTGAATGGGTACGAATTTTTGGATTCTGTTTGTTTCTAAGGATAGGAAGTGCCCTATGGCCGATTCACTGGTGATGTCAAAATCCAGGTTCGAACCCCGGAAGTGGCACTTTTTTGATAAAAATGGCCATTTCTTGAGAAATTTAAATGAGAAGGTAATTTTTTAATTTAATTTTATTAATTAACAGATAAAAATACTGCATTCCTCAAAAAATAAATTTTCTATCACTATCAGTGGCGGAGCTATGGTGGTTTCAAACTTAAAAATCTGGTTTTTTGAGACACCCTGTAGCTTTGGTACCGCGGGACTCAATACAGTCCTCAATGATTTAAAATGACGAAAAAAGTGTCTTGGAAGTACTGAAATGGATAAAACTCCGATATATCACCTCCATCAGTGCCGGAGAGCAAAGTGTTTAAAGTCAATAATACTTGTAAGATCACATTTTACCTATTATTTACCTAGGCTTCAATTATCCACCATACAAACACACAACCATCCCCAAATCGCAACTTTAGTGGGTATCACAGCATTACAAGTCTAGTATAAGTAAGTATTCCTCATTCTTTCGAATTTCATTTAACTTGTAATGCCACCACTGATTGCTATTCTCAATTAAAGTATTTACTCATTTGTTTTGATGAGGTTGAGTGAACCACCATCACACCCAACCACATAGTCGAGTTATAATATTTCCCATTTCCCACCGAGAATCGAACTCGGGGATTCCGCAGTCTCATTACTGAATCTAGAAAGGGACACATTGGAGAAGAAACTCATTGCAATGCCATGAGGATCGAAGAGAGTAAACTTTTAAATTAGCCAGCGTCGATGGCATGTTGAATACACCGGTTCCCTTCAGAACACCGAAGTTAAGCGACATCCAGCGAGGTTAAGACTTGGATGGGTGACCATTCAAATTCTAATTCTCGTGACGCTGGCTTTTCCCGGCCCCACTCAGGCTGGGTGAGGTCAATGTGAGTAGCAGGTTTGTGAGTTTCCTGCGAATGGAGGGTAAAACCCCCGTCGTGATATGACCATGGCAGTTGAAAGCGACGTTAAACCCCACTTAAAAAAAAAAAAAAAAAAAAAAAACTTTTAAATTAAATAAATATTTAAGTAGGTACCTACCTAGGTTCAGGAGTGAACTAATTTTGAACCTGCATGGTCCTGAATCAGGTTGACTCAAATCCATGATACATAGATTATTAGGAAATAAACAGGTGGGTAACTAATATGAATGTGGATAGTTAGATATCTAGTTAATAGATAAATAAATCTGTTTCTCTTCACTTAACTAAGAGTTGAAGTTTGAAAACAATAATGTAGTAGGTAGGTAGGTGCCTACACATTTTACTCAACTAATCAATATCTATTTATTGTTGTTGTTGTCGTCATTCTAACAATTGTTCACAAACTAAAGTTGTTATCGAACCCTTTTTCACTTCAAGACAATGCAACTAATAAAAATTGATTATTGTCATGAAAATAGGTCATTGTTATCCAACCCTCCGGCACTGATGGTGGTGATATATCGGAGTTTTTACCATTTCAGTACTTCCAAGACACTTTTTTCGTCATTTTAAATCATTGAGGACTGTATTGAGTTCCGCGGTACCAAAGCTACAGGGTGTCTCAAAAAACCAGATTTTTAAGTTTGAAACCACCATAGCTCCGCCACTGATAGTGATAAAAAATTTATTTTTTGAGGAATGCAGTATTTTAACCTGTTGATTAATAATATGAAATTAAAAAAATACCTTCTTATTTAAATTTCTCAAGAAATGGCCATTTTTATCAAAAAAGTGCCACTTTCGGGATTCAAACCTGAATTTTGACATCACCAGTGAATCGGCCATAGGGCACTTCCTATCCTTAGAAACAAACAGAATCCAAAAATTCGTACCCATTCAAAAGTTATGAGGCCATTGCCAGGACTTCTGAGACATACTGTATATTAAGATACTGCGAAAAACCATAGCAAATTCGGTCCAAAGACTGAGTCTAGTTTTCAAAAATAAATCAATAAATGTGTGTTTCTCTGTGTCATTATATCACAATTTCAGTGGGCAGCGCAATATTATAGGACTTATAGTGGACCGCGAACATTCAAGAGCAGAAAAATTTGCCACATTATGAAGCAGGATTACTAAGTGGACACTATCCCTTTTCACGCTCTCTGGTGGGCAATTCAACCGACCACAGCGCACTACACCCAATACACCCCCTGGGAATCGAACCCAGGTCACCTAACTCACTCGGCCACGGTGACTCGGTGACTACTCTGATTTTCGAAAATGAAATTTTTATTTGCATGTGGGGTGGTCCGGGTGTTGAAGGTCTTGATTTAGTATGCACGTCTCAAGACATGTGTCTCGCTGTGTCTCACTGAGAGACGTGTGAGATTTATGTGTCTATTTACATGAAATCTTTATTACTACACTTCATCTAAGTATTTACATCAAATCTTTATTACTTTACAGCGCTTGCATTTTGCTTGCTTTGCTGAGGGGGGTGTTTTATATGTTCTGGTTGTAGGGTTTCGTTTGAAACTCAAAAAAATTATCATCTCTTATAGTTAGTTAATTATTCTTAGTTACTAAAAGTTAGGCTTAGCTTAGGACTTAGGAGATGTAAACTAGGTAAAATTATTTTGAAATAAAAAAAAAGCCAATTCAAGGGCCACAGTATGAAGCAGGATTACTAAGTGGACACTATCCCTTTTCACGCCCTCTAGTGGGAGTTTCAACCAATCACAGCGCACTACAGCCAGCTGATAGCCTGAGTCAGCTGATAGTGTCCACTTAGATTAAATGTAATCCTGTTTCACAATTTGGCCCTTAGTTTGTCTAGGACAACATTATTGTTTCTGCATTATTTGACTCAGGGGCAACCATTTTAATTTTTTTTTTTCTAATGATAGTAACACTTTTTAGTAGAAGGCAAACCTCCAAGTGAGGTTAATGTTTAAATGTATTTTCGACCGCCTAACCCTCAGAATGTGGTTACAAACTCAAATTAATGAAGAAAAATTCATGCACTGTGTGGGATTCGAACCAACGGATCCCTACGCTACCTGGATTACCAGACTATGTCTCCAGACAGGCAAGCCATGCCACCCTGGTGAGCAAGCCATGTCTTCAGCCAGGCAAGCCATGCCACCAGCCAGGCTCGTGTACAACTACCAGACACTCAAATTCCAGCACAAGCTGTTGCTATTATGTTCATGAGACTCAAGTACAAGTGATCCACACAATCATACCGACTTCAATAGCTCTATATCAATAAAATTTAAGAAAACAGAAAAGAAATGTAAAAAAAAAGACAAATTTAATATGAAGAACATTTGAACACAAGTGAAGAAAGACGTACAAGGATTGTTTTATGTCTCTATCGGGAGATTCATTTTATGTCTGAATTTTACGACTTTACATTCCTGCGACATTTCGAAATCTGGGCCCATTAATTCCACCATTAATTTGCTAGGGGCAGACGGTCTGATATGGGCCGGGCGATTGTATGTATCTAATGTATGTATGAGGGGTGAACTGATGACTTGTAGAGTTTCCATGTCATACTAATAATACTTCCGCTCTTATTTATAACTGCCCGATTAGGACTAATAAGTCCCATTATTCCGGCAGTAAGCCTAATCTTAAATATTTCTTTTCATATTCACATTTTTTTCATAATTTTCAAGTTCCTAAGCAGTGTCAAAGCCCCACAATGGACATCTTAGTATTACTATAGTATACTATCCTTTTATATTAATTCATTCACAATCAACAGAACTCCGAAACAGCTTAACCAAATAGCTTCTTATTTAACACCGAGTCTCCCTTTGTTGAACCGGCTGGGATTCGAACCCGCGACCTCCGGATTACCAGACCGATAGCTCAACCACTGAGCTACGACTTACGCTTCATTTTCTTCTTCTTCTTCTTTCACTCTACCTTTTCCCAAACCTACTTTTGGTCAGCGTTTGTGCTCCATTTTTCTTTAGTCAGGAAAAAGAAAATTACAGAATTTGGCAAGGACCTAAGAACCATTAATATGTACAAAAATAAAAATACTTCCGATTTCTAATATTAGAAATTTCTTGGAAGTAAAAGCATAAAAGGAATTTCCGGTTTTTTTTACAATACTCATCTAGTAGTCATTCATCATCTTATAATCCCTGACAATTCTGAACTCTTCGGAGACAAGTGGAAAGCCAAAAGCGTAAATCTTCTAAACTAACGGTCTCCAGATATCCTCACTTCTCATGTTAAAAAAAGAAAGCTCTGGAAAATTGCCAATGTGGTTACATGGTTCACCGATCCAAGATAAGAGGGGGAGTTGAAGAAAAGAAAATTGTTCAAAACTAACAAATAAATTTCAAAAAATAACTTATGATAGATAGCTATCTCTTTTTTAGAAAGCTTGTTTATATTGTGTTGAAAAACATTTAAAACCAAGAAATAAATTTCCAAAAAACAACTTATGATCGATAGCTATCTCTTTTTTAGAAAGCTCCCTATGTTTATACTGGTCGGCAAACTCCTAGGGTGTATGGAAAATTTAGAAAACAGGGATTTTGAGGGTTGAAAAACTACTTGGAGTTTTAAAAAGATAGAAGAAATGAAGTTTGGAAGTTGGATCAAATGGAGGTTACATTTGATAATTTCTTGGTTTCACGAACATATAATGATTCTTTCAGCATAATTTATGAAATAATATGTATCATGGCTGAGCTTTTGTATCCTTCTAAACACGTAGAGATAGAGAAGTCTTTTACCTTCAGTACTTTTGAGTATTCTATAAAGGTGTCCAAAGTAATACGCATTAAAAGTTTACTGATTTTTTTTGTTGTTCTTATCGCAAGTTCGGTTTGGTTCTACCTTTCCAGCTTTCTAGTAGACTCCCTCTTCTACCGATCTTAGTAGCTTGATCGATGAGGCGGCGGACTTGTAACCTGAAGGTCGGTGGTTCAAATCCCGGGTTCAGCGAATATTTAGTAAAAAGACTTTGAGTAGTTTTGACATCACGAAAGTGATTAACACAAATGTGATAACTTTTCTTTTAACTAACAAAAAAAAATGTCTAATTTCTACGGCCTGATTACCGAACTTGACCTAACTTAACTTTGCCTTTATCTCTCTATCTCTCCTTCTCTCCCTCCCTCCCCAGTTCGAAAAAGGAGACAATAGAACAATGAGGATAAAAAAATTGAAATCAGGCCAAAACTGTTCGCGAACGACTGCAATAAAACAATAAAGAAAGTTTCCACTAGGAAATACACAACAATTGCATATGGCGAAGTTTTTTAATGCACTATTGTCTGAGTTATAACTGCTTCTGTTAATGTGCAGTATGCGAAATAATGTTGTAAATTTAGAATTTTAATTCTTTTAAACTATACCTGTCTCTGTCTGAGTATATTTCCATTTCGTTAACCAATTTTTGCAACTTCGTGGTCTTTTTTTTTTGTCGGGCAAGAACCACGAACACAGTCATCTGCGAGCTTCCGTACTAAATTGAGACACCGTATGAGAAATCATTAGGGCGGAATTAATAGACGTTTTTGTAATACCTCTGTGGCGCTAAATCTCGGTCGCTTACTGTCTAAGATAGGGAGACCGATGCTCAGCAATGACTTAAGTGATCGATTTTGTCTTTTAATTTTGTTCTTAATTTATACAACTTGAACGATTAAGTTCATCATATCAAAAAGATTAGGTAGATACTTCTTATATGTGTTAGTTTTCATGGTGGTAAGGTAAGGAAAATTAAGTGTGCCGATAGCACATCCACTAAAATTACGACATAAGAATTTCGGCCCAGCCTCCATGGCGTAATGGTTGTGACTACTACCCGTCGTCCAGAGATACCGAATTCGATTCCCGGTTGGGGCAGACTTTTTGAAGTTAGTGCTTCTTTTGTGAAACAGAACCATTTTCCATTATCTAATTAGCTGATTATTTTTGTTGCTTTAGCGCTAGTGAAATGTTTTAACACCGTGCTTAATATACCTAACAAAGGAGCCTCTTCTTATTACATAATTAGGAACTTCCCTTCTACTTTTTTTTATCCAAATTCAGAAACAAGTAAAAATACACTTTCAATTATAAACACAATACTTCTCCAGTTTCTAATATTAGAAATTTCTTGGAATTAAAAACTACCAAAAACAATACTTTCTATATAGAAAGTAATGGAAATAATATTTCTACCTCATTAGTTTCAATTACGTTAGTATATTTTCATCAACTATTTCAGTATTTTTTTTCAATAATTATAATATATCAGTACTACTCGTATTTATTCAGCAATAATTTCAGTATTTTTATCCACTGTCCCTAGTTTCCGCTAAAAAACACATCCGAGCCAATCCCGTCATCTCTCCTACTTCTGTTCCATTAATCTCAATTAATGGAATATATGATGTCATTGGATTCGTTAAGATAATTACGGGGCTAAGTTGTGACAAGTGACCCAGTAGATTTTTTTCATTTAAACGACATTTTATTTATTTTATGAACATTTAAAACCTGTAAAGAACTTTTTGTAGTAAAGACAATGTGATTAGCCAAAGAAACATCAAGACATGAATCACTCTGGTGTAACTCTTGATGATGATTTTGGCATTCTGTCAAGTGGTCATTTCAGAATTTTAAAATGAATTATGTATGTGCTCAGTGAAGATTTTTGTGATTTTTTTTATCTTTTAAAGTGCATTACATATTTTTTTTTTCTAATTTAGATAAAAGAATAATATTTATCAAGGACTTCATACTTGAGAGTAGGTATGTCTTTGCACTTTTTGATCTAAAAGTACCTATGTATTACAAGTACATATACCTATGTTATGTCCAAGTACATAGTATACAGAATCATGTAAAAGTCAAGCGGTCATTTAGTTATTTTCACATTACTAAGTTTAACTAAGTAAGTGAAGTTTACTAAGTCTTCATTATTATTTTTTTACTTTCCTTATCCTATAATAAGTCTATTTTGATCATTTTTTTGTTCTTGATATCTTGAACTTTTTGGACCTCGGCCCCAATTACCGGTATTTTGGGGGAGACCCGCTGGGACTAACTTTTTTACTATTCATCCTAGATGGGGTTTGTGACATATCAAATTCAATGATTTTGAAGTTCTGATTACGAATTTGGCATTGATTTTTTTTGTTACCGTTGAGTCACCAGTGGCAGAATTCGACTTCTTTTTGGGGGATTAGGAAAGTCGTGTGATGTTTACACGAAAGTTTTCTTCTTAAAATCATGTATACTTCAATTTTAATGTTTATTTTATTTTCTAGATATGTACGTCTGTACGTGTACATATTTAAAACTATTTTCTTCAGAAGTACGCAATATTATTTATGAATGTTTGCAAGCAGAGAAAATGTCCAATGCTTATCGTCACCTCCTAAGTGTTTCTTGCGAGTGTGGAGCAAGTGGAGTACAGCGCTGAGTTTGTCTAACAAATTGTCTATGTGTGGGGTCAGAGACGTGGTGGCTGATTAGTGAGTCGCGACAGGGTCCAAATTTTCTTATTGGACATTTATTCAAAGATTTCTTTTTAAAAAAATCGTGCTTTTTTCATCTTTGTAACTTGCATATTGCAAAAGAGGTTGAAAGAGGTTTATTGGCTTAAAAATAAGCCAATAAACCCTTTGTAAAGCTGTAAGCTAACCTGGCTTGTTAAGGGTTGGGTTCTGGTCTTCTCCCTTTTTTTTATTTTTATTTATTTACACTTTATTTTTTTTTACAAAACAATCATCAACAACAACAAAAAATATAACAAAAAATTAAAAAAAAACTCAGAAATATGTACAAAAAGAAATATTATTAATTTTTGTTACAATTGTTTTGTAATCCGGGGCGAAGTTAATGCCTTAGGCATTCTCTGCCACTTAACCCCGTTAACGTCCTTCAGCCAGTATGTTCAGTTTCTTGGATATGAATCCCGACCCTCGATTTAGGAGTCAACCTTCTCTTTTTCTGTTCCTTTCTTCTGCGTTTATCTTCTCCTCCTCTTTCTCATCTTTAGATATTCCTCTTCTCTTTCCTCCATAATCTACATAAGTGAAACCTTCCATGTAACCCTGTATGTATAAAATAGTTTCTCGACATAGGCAAAGATCAAGCTAATGAGTTATATCGTGTTATCACATTAATGCTAAAACGTGTTAAAATGTTTGATCATATATTCCAAGAGGACTTGATGATAAGTGTTTTAATGCTGTTTTTTTTTTTCTCTCTCTCTCTCTCTCCTCTCTCTCTCTCTCTCTCTTTTCTAATTAATGGTCGGTAACATTATTCTGCTTATACAATTTTATAATAGAAAATTAATATTTGAAAATAAAAATCATAATTCTAAACGAATGTTTATTCTTTGGTTGTCCACTTCTCACACTAAATGATGATTTCGTTAAAAGCTTCAAAAAATAGATCGAAATTCGTCTACCCACCGTTTTTTATACTTTTTTCTTCTCTTTTTGTCAAAACAACGCGATGACTGACTGACTGTATGATAAATGATTTGTAGTCAAACTCTCCCACTTTTCCTGTCACCTCCACTTTGTTCTAATTGCTAGCCTCCTTTCTCCTCCTCATCCCACTCCCTCTTTATTCCCTCCTTAGATAATAATATTGAATTATTTATACTGTCCGTCTGCCCGATCCGGAATGATAAGTCCTATAATTCCAGCAGTAAGCCAGCCAGGACGAATTATTGTGTGATGAAAATACCAAATCGGAGGATAACTTGTCATGGTTGGGTGTCGAACCCCGAATCCACCTCTGGATTACCAGTAACCAGGAAGGCTTTTACAACTCAATGTTGAGGTGTAAAACACCACTACTAAATAACTCTAAAACTTGCAGGTTTGTTTCGGATGTGTCTTCTCTCCTCTCCTCATCATTCTTCCTCTCCCACTTCTCCCTTTTCTCTTTCTCATCCTTCTTTTTCTCCCTCTTCATTCTTCTTCTGTTCTTCCTTCTTTTATTAATACTTCTTCTCCTCATCCTTCCTCTCCTCATTTTCTCCCACTTCCTCTCCATTATCTTCCTCGTCCTCTTTCTCATGTATATCTCCAGCACCACCTAACTTACAAGGAGATGATCCCGAATTTTTCAAAACTGTCACGATTCCCATATCCCATACATAGTGTTCTATCCTGCAGGATAAAAGCCGAAAATTCCCTCCCATTTATGTCGTGAAAATCCCGTACTATCCTGTACCCTATTTTTACAGGGTGTAACGACATTTACTGGTATTTATACAGGATGTAGCCAGTACATGAATTTCACATCGTTCATTTATTTATTTATGATACAATAAACAGATTACAAAATATCAAAATAAAACTGTTAGTATTCTATCAAATTCGAATACATGATTGTTGGTGAATTTGAGGTCGAGTTGTTTTGTTGCTAGTCTGGTAATCCACAGGTAGCTTAGAAATCCATTAGTTCGAATCCCACTCAATGCATGATTTTTTCCTTTTTCTTTTTTTTCACCTCTCTCTCTCCCTCCCACTCACACACTTTATATTTGGAGCTCCTTTTCTTTCATCTCCATTGCATCTTTCTCTTTTTTCTCATTTATCTCTCTCTCTTTTTTTTCTCTCTCTCCTTCCCTTTCTCCCTCTCTCTCTTCTTCTCTCTCTCTTACATCTCTCTCTCTCTTTCTCTTCCTCTCTCCCTAATGGAGGATTTCTTCATATTTTTAAATTTACCATACGTACTACTTGGAAATGGCTGAGGATTTTGAATTTCCCATACACTTCAGGATTTCCAAGTCCCCACATTATACTACGGAGAAGCCACGTCGCTTGCCATGGTTCATATTTTGTTTCATTATGAGTGTATGTTATGGCGGGCGATGACTTGTGAATATTAAACTCTCTCCTTCTCTTTCTCTTTCTCCATTTTTTTAGATCTCCTTTCTTTCTCCCCTCGATTTTCCTATCTATATATCTCTCTTTCCTTACCTACTTCCGTGGCTCAGCGGTAGTCGAATGGTTAACGCGCTAGTCTGGTATTCCAGGTAGCGTAGGGATCTGTTGGTTCGAATCATTCTGAGGGTTAGGTGTTAGCTAATGCTTTGAGCATTAACCTCGCTTGAGTGTTTTTATTATTAGAGAAAAAAGAAAAACTAAAATGGTTGGCCCTGAGTCAAAAAATGCAGAAACATGAACTTTTCCTCATTGAGTTGGCGATCACATAATTATAAGACTCTGAGGGTTAGGTGGTAGAAAACGCTTTGAGCATTAACCTCGCCTGGTAGTTACTAAAGAGTGATATTATTATTATTATTATTATTATTATAATAAGACCATTGGGTGCTTAACCGGAGGTTGCGGGTTCGAATCCCGGCCAGAGCGGAAATTCCGACTAAGTTTTTCCGTTTCCGGAATGGTATGGATGTAATGGTAAAGTGCCCTGAAGCAATGCGAAAGCGGTTTCTTTTTTTACTCAATCTTCATTTCATATTTAATCTTTCTCACTCTTTTCTTTCTACATAATATGTAGAAGGATATTATCTAATATAGCTAAAAAGCTTTAATGTATTCTCTATTTCTGAATGTGTATCCCATATCTGAGATACTTTCTTTGCTATCCGCGGGGGGTAAATTTTAAGGTCATAGACCTCTTGAACTGCACTACATGCGCTTTTTCACCTCCATTATATTTCCCTATATAAATCTTTCCCTCTTCCTCTCTCCCTCTCTCTTCCTTTTCCTCTCTAATTCTCTCCCTCTCCCTCCCTTTTCCTCTCTACTTCTCTCCCCCTCCCTCCCTTATTTCCTCTCTCCTTGACTCCCTCCCCTTATTGGTTTATTCGCTCTGCCTTTTTATTTTTCTCTGTCCTATTTTCTCTCTAACACTTTCTTATTTCCTCTTTTTTTCCCTTTTATTTCTCTCTCTCTCTCCCCCCCTTATTTCTTTCTCTCCCTCTTCCTTATTTCCTCCCTCTCTCTCTCTCTCTCTCTCTGACCTATTTGCTCTTTATTTCTTTCTTCTTTTCTATTCTTTTTCTCTATGTTCTCTTTTCAAGTTGTATTTTATCATTTAATTTTCAATTCGTCTTTCAATTATTTGAGAAGTGACGCGATAACGATAGTAAAAATTATTCAGTAATATATATGTACGTCCTTTATTATAACTTAAGGGCAAAGTTTGGAAGAGATTGCACTTGGCAATCTCTTCCACCGAACCCTCGAAAAAATTCCTTAGCTTTCACACGTTGATTTTTTTACTCCCCCTTTATTATTTTTTTTCGGGAAAGTATTTTTTTTTAAGGTGATATAGGGATGTAAATTTTGTGTACGTGATACTTTTTGAATTTTTAATGCCCAACAAACTGAACTCCCAAATAATTGAGAGAGAGGGAGGGAGAGAGGGGAGAAGGAGGGAGGGGAGAAGGAGGGGAGAGGGAGGGGAGAGGAAGGGGAGAGGGAGGGGAGAGGGAGGGGAGAGAGAGAGAGAGGGAGAAAGAGAGAGAAGGGGAGAGAGTGGGAGAGAAGAGAGACAGGGAGAGAATTGGGGAGAGAGATAGACAGAGACAAGGGATTTTATTTTTGGGGTCCGCACGGAATTGTTTCCCGTCTGATTTACTCCCCCTCCCTCCCCTTGAATTTCTCCCTCCCATACTACTTTCTTCACCTCCTCCTCCTCTCCCCCCTTCCGCCCTCCTCTCTATTTGGAAGTGCAAAAAGATTCTCGGATAGTCAAATAAATTTCCTCCGCCTGACGTTAATGGAGGAAGATTTCACCCGGGGCCAAAGGGGCCTCACTCAGATGCTTGGGGGGGGGGGGGAGGCCCACTCCATCCTCTCAGGAGCCGGGGGGGCGGGGTCGGGGGGGGGGCTTATCCTCGAGACCATTACTCTCGACTCCCCCCCCCCCCCACCCCCGCTACCCCCCAGGGGCCACGGGGCGAGGAAAGCTAAAGTGCACCTGCGATTTTTTTTTTTTTTTTTTCTGATCGCTTTTTTATCGAACTTGTTCTCAATTTCTTTTGCTTTTTCTCATTTTTTTTTCTTGTAGTATTCCTCTTTCGTCTTATTAAGCGAGTATCCCGTGTGAGTGTGTATGCTTGTCCGTGTGTATGAGAGAGAGAGGGTGTTTGTGTTTGTGCGTGTGTGAGTGTGTGTGAGTTTTTATGTTCTCTCTCTTTTCCTCTCTTTCCCTTTTCCTTTCTCTCTCTCTCTCTCTCTCTTTGTCCCCTTGTCTCTCACTTTCATGCATACAAAGCGCATCAAGAGGAATTCAATTACATGCATACCACTTGTTATGATTGAGAGAGAGAGAGAAAGAATATTAAATACAGCAGACAGAGAGAGAGAAATGGGAAATTACAGGGGAAAGAAAGAGAGAGGGAAAAATAAAGAAAAAGAGAGAGATGAGAGGGAATAATTAATTGAATTTTTCATTTGTTGTTCTTGTCTCTTCTCCTCCAGGATATTTCCCATCTGAGGGGGAGAGAGAGAGAGTGAGAGGAAAGAAGAGAGAGTGAGTGAGTGAGTGAGAGAGAGAAAGGGGGGGAGAAAGAAGAGAGGGATATTTCAGTCGAGATCAAAGGAAAAAGTCCCTCAAGTATTTCTACCTCAATATATTTCCCTAATTTTATTTCCCCCATGTTTATTTGTTTTTTTAAAGGTTTTTGTTGACTTTATTATTTCTGCGTTCCTCTCTTCACTTTGAGTTGATTTATTCAATGAGTGAGTGTGAGTCATGCCTGTGAATATTATTATTGTTTTATTATTATTATAAGGATACTAATATGTATTACTCAATGAGACATCACCTTGTGTTGTGGGCTGCAGAAACTTGTAGGTCCGAAGCCTTTGCAATATCTCATCAAATCATAATTCTCTGTTTTAATCCCATTCATGAAGAAGAAGGAAATGAAATCTTTTTGAAAACAATCGTGTTTCATATTTTCAGATAATTACAAAGTTACTTTTGTAATTATCTGAAATAACTTTTGTGATTATATTATTTTTACTTTTTCAAATTTAATTTTAACGTATTTTTATACGTTTTTTGTTAAGAAGAAAATAAGAAATTTTAAAGCGCAGGGTTAAACGAGAAAATGATTTTTTTAACTTATAAAATTTGGGTTTAACAAGAAAATGAAACACAATAATTAATTAAACGGAATATTTCAGTTGGATAAAAGGAGCTAAAATTATTTCCACTTCACTCTCTGATAACACAAAAAACAAATTTAAGAAGGTGAAACTTTCGTCTAAAGATTTTGAAAATCTAGAGAAAGGATTATTAATAGGTTTAAATATCATTAGTACTAGTAGTAGTGTTAGTAATTATTATTACTTTGAAAATAATGAATATTTTGCAGTATTAATAGTAATTTTACTGTAGAAATTGTTGATTATTTGGAAAATAATAAGTTATTTTGCAGTTTTGATTCTATATTTTTATTATAGAAGCTGTTATTGTAACACAGATAAAGTGTGAAGACTTACGCCATTCATTAATCATTGGATTTTAAGAAAACTTTTTAAAGAGAGAAGGATGAAATTAAAGTAAGAATGAATTTAAAGGTATTACTCGTATGTACGTTGAAACGTATGATATAGGCATTATGTGTTAAGTGATTGTTGCCATTTACAATACTGTTGCTGTTGGTAGTACAGTATTAGAATTTTTTTGGTTTTTGATATTTCGATATTATTTTTTATTATTATAATAACTAATAACACACTTTATTAGATATAATAAATTATTAGAGCACATATACTTCTTTTATAAATTTGGCAATTTTAAATAATAACACTAAGGTACAAATTTTCTAACAAAAGGGGAATGCGGATAGGTGCCGCTCCCCGAAATCACGCTGAGATACAAATCTAGCTACATTAAATCGCAATTAATTGCTACAGAGATATAAAAAGACCCATGTACAATACAAATAATTATTAAAAAATTAAAACAATATATACAATAAAAAAGAAAAATATATATACACACATGTTCTAACTAAAGGGCGGGATTATTTTTGTAACAATCGAAAATATGATCCTGGAAGATATAAATTGGAAAAGAAAAGTCCAAAGAAGGAAGGACAGATGAAGAGAGAGACAGAGAGATCTTGGGAGAAAGGGGGTGATGGGTTTGGGTGGGAGTAAGAAGAAGAGGGAAGGGGGTAGAGGGTGTAAAGGTAGAGACCGAATGAAAATCAGTTGAAGATAAGGTCATTTATTTATGAGCTAGAATATTTCGTCTGTACTTTATCTTTCTCGTTCTCTCCCCCTTTTTTTCTCCCAATCTCTCTCTTTGCTCCCTCCCATTCTCTCTCTTTCCTCTCCATGTATCTTCTCTCCCATTCTCATCGTTCCCACAACTTTTTTCTCTCCACCTCTCACCTCATTTTCTTTCTCCCTTCCTCTCCAATACATACACTTCTCGTTACATGTCTCTATCTCTATCCCTCTTTCTCTCTCTCTTTCTCTCTATTTCCCTCCCAAAGTTCTGACTTTAGTTCCCATTCCTCTCTCCACTTCTACCTACGCATATTTATCTTTCCTCCCATATTTACCTAGGTCCTTGCCTCCCATAAATATTTGGACTTTTTTGGTGTGTGTGGTTTTTCTTCTTCTGTGTATCTCTCCCCCTCTCTCTCAATGGTGTGTGAGTGTGTTTGAGAGAGGGAGAGATAGTGTGTGTGTTGTGTGTGCCCTTTCATTTGTATTTACTTTCTCTATCTCCATCTCTCTCACTTTCTGAATTTATTTTTCTTTGAGTTGCTACGTTGTCAGCCTCAGTTTTGGCTCTCTCTGTTCCCTTTTGTTTATTTTCAGGGGACCTGGTGGGTATCTGGTTTTTTACAGCTTTGAACAATTCAACCCACCTTTCACCTCTTTTTCTCTCGTTTTCACTTTATCATTTTCTCTTTTATCCCAATTTCAGAATTTACTTTTGTTCGGGTGTCTAATACTTTGTCAGCGTCAGATTTGGTAGTTTTTTTGTTTCAGTTTGCTCTGGTTCACAATTCAGGCCCCGTTGACTTCTTATTTTCAGCCTCAGACTCTGTATTCTCTTTCTCTCCATCAATCTTTCTTCTCTTCATCAATCTTTCTTCTCTCCTTCTGTTTCAATTCCACAATATCATTTTGTTTGAACTACACGAGCAGTGGATCATTTACCTATGTTCTTTTTATTCCTAACGTTGGATCCTGCAGCAGTAATCATTCTAGAATAATATGATCTCGGGAATAACTTCTAGTCTTTACCTACTTTATACCAGAGGTCGCTAGTTCGAAACCCAGCCGGGACATGACAAGTTAACCTGCTTAACACTAGGATTAGATTTGAAGAGAGCATATGAAACAATTGATCATGGTGAAATGATAAAAACATTGGAAGAAATTGGCTTAGAAAGAAAAACAAAAAATATATTTGAAAATTATTTCAAGGATAGAAAACAAAAAGTTAAAATAGGGAATGTTGAAAGTCAAGAAACACTTATTACATGTGGATTAATAACCGGAGCAATTCTATCCCCAACATTTTTCAATATTTATGTAAATAATATCCATAAAATTGGTATAAAATCAAAAATAATCCAATATGCTGATGATACCTTACTTTACTATACACACGATAATATAGATGAATTATACAAAATAATTCAAAATGATCTAAATAAAATTATCATATGGCTACACCAAAAAGAAATATTTTTAAATAAAAACAAAACAATATCAATATTAGCAATCAATCCCATGATCAGAAGATTCAGACTACTCCCAAGAATTAATCTTATAATGCATGAAAATAAATGCATTGATTCAAATTTCAATAAGTGTTCATGTATGAAAATTAAGAACGAAAAATCAATGAAATATCTTGGAATTCATTTTGATGCAGATATGAAGTGGAAATCCCAAACAAATTACATTAAAAACAAATTAAATATGATATCCTATAAAATGCATTTCATTAAAAAAATAATACCGTTAAATATAAAATGTATGATATACAAAGCAGTATGTGAACAAGTTCTAAGATATGGTATTGGTACTTATGGTTTTACCACAGAAGAAAATTGGAAACCTGTAAAATCAGCACATAAGAAAATACTAAAAGCAACACTTTATCCATACACTAACAAAACACAACGAAATGAAAAAATGAAAAATTACAGCATACTAAATATTCAAAACCTACACAAATATACATTACTGACACAACATTATTATGAAGATCAATACAGAGAAATACATGAAACAGCATACAATACACGACACACAATTTACAAGACACCAAGCATTAAAAACAATTACGGAAAATCAACCATAGCATATCAAGTAACAACAATTTTAAACAATTTACCAAACGAGATGAAACAAATAGAAGATGAGAACAAAATGAAAAGAGAAATAAAAAAGTTTTTATTGAACAACAACGAAATTTAAGATCAATATGAAAATCAAAAAGTAAACAAGAAAATGAAAATCGAAGCTCCCGAAAAGTACAAATGTACTTAGCGGAACTTTTAACAATGCAAAAAAAAAAAAAAAAAAAAAAAAAAAATTTGGGATATTTACCACATGATAATATGTCTTGGGCTTACTGCTGGAATAATGGAACTCAATAGTCCTAATCGGGCAGTATAATAAGGCGATATCATTATTATTACTATTGTTATTTCTCTCCACACAGAATCTTTCAGTCTCTCTCTTAGCCTTGCTTCTTTCTTTTCTCCTTCAGGAGAAGCAAGACATAGACAGTTAGGCACCACAAGCGAGTGAGAAGTTCTTGCTAAGTTTTCGACTCTCGTCTTCTGCTTTTGACTGCTTCCCGAAAAATTTCTTTGGCAACATTTTCTTCTCTCGTTTTGCGAACAGTTACCCCGAGCAAAAGTTCAAAAGCAAGAAAAGTTTGAAAATTATTCCTAAGAAGTAAATGTTTTAGGTTTTGACCATTCTTCATTTTCTTCTTCTTATACTATTTTTCCTCTTCATTATCATCTCAATTTTAGTTTCTTCTTCTCTTCCTTCTTTTTGTCCATTTCTTTTCCATTTTTTTTCTCTCGCTCTTTCTTGATACTAATTCTTCTATTTTCCTTCAACTTCTCATACTTCACTCTTGGACCAGGAATAATATCTGCATCATTTATCAAAAATGATTGCATATAAAAATAGCAGATTACGAAAATAGTAGAAAACTATCGCGGAAATTATTTGAGTTTTATATTTTCTTTAATTTCATAAACTTGTAGTTTTATTTGTTCAAGTTTGTCTAAAGTTTATTTGGTTGGGAAATACGTGTACATACTTGGTTTCTGCAAAGTTTATTTAGAATACGTGTATTTTTAATACTATGCAGAGCATAGAACAAGACGTCATGAGCTCAAGAATATGCTTCAGATATCTGGGTCATCCTGTCTGCAGTTGCCATCCTATGTGTGGCTTTTGAATAGTTGTCTTGTATTTTCACTCTACATAATATACACATTATGTAACATCTGTGGAGTACTGGAGTGTCGGAACGAAAGAACCATCGGAAAGACGTTGTCTAATGCTGAACCCAAGTAGGTTTAGGAAAAAAAAAAAAAAAAAGATGATATAAGCATGTTATTACGTAATAGTTTCGCTCAAAGTTCAGTAATGAGCTAAAAACCTAAAAAAACACACATTTTGAGAAAGGGAAAAGGAGGTAAGAGAGAGAAAAGGAGAAGATAACGAAATTTTGGGGAAGAAAGACGCAGGTAAAGAAAAAGGTATGCCCAGCGATAAAGAATGGTGATGAAATGATGAGAGATATTTTTCTTTAGAATTTTCCAGAAGGAGCAATACAAAATAAAATACGAGATAGAGAGAGACGAAAATCAAGCTATGAATGGAGAAAAAAAGAGCGAGCAAGGTACAGAGAAAATATATTTGAGAAATTTTTGAGGAAAACAAGCATAGGAGAAAATAGAACAAAAGAGCGCCTAAATAGAGAGAGGTAAGAAGAAGAGAGAGAGAGAGAGACGAGATGGGTAGTAAGGAGGGAGAGAGAAGAGATGAGTAAGTACCTACTTGAAATAATTTTCCCGTTTGGGAGAAAAATAATTCCCGTTATAGATGATGTTGTCGGTTTTTGTTCATTGTTCTGGTAGTAATCTCATTAGGTGTTCTTCTTCCATGTTGTGTTGCCGCATCATCTTCTTTGCCTTCTTCTTCTTCATTGTTATAATCATCATTATATGTTCCTCTTCTATCTTCTCTTTACTCCATCAAGTTTCTCTTATTTTGCCTTATTCCTTTTTGTTGTTGGTGTTGTTGTTGTTGTAATCATCATCAACTTCTTTTTTATCTTCTTTTTCCTCTGTAATATATGTGTTCTATTCACATATTGTTCTATCTTCTTTGCCTTCTTCCTCTCCATTGTTATTATCATCATTATATGTTCCTCTTCTATCTTCTCTTTACTCCATCAAGTTTCTCTTATTTTGCTTTTTTTTGTACTCTGTTTTTCTTGTTCTAATCATCAACTTCTTCTTTATCTTCTCTTTCCTCTGCATTATCTGTGTTTTGTGCATTATCAACCCAAAACGTTCATGTTTTCTACACTTTTTCTTCCATTTCAATTTTTTAAGGCATCTGCCATCTGTTTTACTTTTAATTTTCTATTTTTTCCTGTCCATTATCTCTTTCTTAATATTTTTCATTTTCCTTCTCCGTTATTTCGTTGATTCCATCTCATTTATCAAGTAAATTTCATCTGATCCTTCGTCTACTGTGGAGAAAATATTGCAATATTTATCTTTCGTAAAAATGAAATATTATGTCTTGTGTTGAATGAGCATAAATAATTCCTTTTCTATGAATTTAGGGCCTATGAAATCGTAAAAGAATCACGACTTTCGTGATTCTTTTATTAACAAAGATTAAAAAAATTAACAATATTTACAAAATATAATAAGATATATCAAAAAAAAAAAATATTTAAATTTATAAGTACAATGTATTGTAATCCGGGGCGAAGTTAATGCCTTAGGCATTCTCTGCCACTTAATCCCGTAGTTAAGTGGTTTGTTAGTAGTTTGTTTTAAGCATATGAAATCTTTTTCGTAAAGTAGAAAACATATAAACTGTGTTTCGTGTTAATATAGGCCGGTTGGCTGGCGCTACTTGAAGAGCGCTCGCCTCGCTTGCTATCAAAAGCAAGTGTTTTCTATCTTCAAATAATTTCGAAGCTTTGTATCCTTCTGAACAAGAAAATACACGTCTTAAGAACAACGTTATTTACATTCAGCGTAACGGTACTCAGCTTTCAGTAAAGGCTGAGGCATTATTCCTGATACTTAGCAGAGCTTTCCTGAGAATCATGCGATCATGCCTTTGTGAAAACAATAAATTATTAGACGATTTCAACGCAAAGGTTTCACAGGTACATATCTACTTAGAAATTGTCTCTAAAAGCTGCTTATCCTAATTAAAATGTTCTGAATGTCTTCGTTATCTTACATGTATTTCTCTTTTTCATTTTTCACCTCTTCTTAATCTTTGACTAGAAATGGCTTCCATGAATGTTCTCATGAATCTCATGTATTGCTGTAATACTTCATGTCATACATCTTGTGCAATACCTACGTTCAAAACCCCAGGAATTACATATTCATGGGGTTTAGCATACATAGCTAACATACATACTTGTGCTAATACCATAGACGTTGTAGTCATTATACCTTACCTATTTAAGACTATATACTACCGACCTAAGACGATGTAATACCCATATAATGATGACTTCTTGATAAAATGTAATACCTAAAATGTAAGTCTTCATATTCATCGTTCATTTCATGTAATATCTTTTCCTTTCTTTAAATACATACGTATGTATGAGAAATAATATGTACATATGTATAAGAATATGGCTTTCTTTCCATCTTTCTCCCCCCTAAAAAAATGTCCTTATTTCATTATCCTACATTCTCATGCATATCTTAAACGATGTTTAAAGGTTTCTCATTTACTGAAATAGAATATTTTGGAGATAAATTCCTAGAAAATCAGCAAATGGTTGAGTTTTAATTAGAATCATCCTTTTAGACAGGAAGGTTACGGGTGCTTGAAATACAGATCAAATAGCTTTGATTAAAACATGTTGAAAATAAAAAATATTTAAAAATATAACTGTCAGTCAGTAGAAACAGAAAAGTGAGAAATTGTCCCAAATGTACATGAATATCATAACATACCTGGACAGTTGTTTCGAGCTTATTAGCTTTCATTAGCTGTCAATTTAATGTAAAAACAATATTAAAAGTTCTCATTATTCAGGAAATTATAATTTGGAAAGACACCAGAAGACATCACACAACAGGAACAGGTGCCATACTGTGTGGTCTCCCCAGAGTGATACTTGGTGGTTTCAATTCCTATCCCTCTCTCCCCTTCCCATTAAAAACTATAAAACCCATTGTTGTCGCAAAGTTTCATCATTAAAAGCCACCATCAAAACTTTGTCGAATCGTTTGGAAAATTGATGTTTACCTTCATATCCTTCCAGACTGTCGCAGGTTCTCCACCGCCCCCCGATATTCATTAAATTCTTCACCACCCAATCTATTCAACTCCCCCTGTCACATCCATCTCCTAAACTTACTCCCTCTTTGTCCAAAATCTCCATGTTCCCCTCCTTTTCCAATATTGTCATGTATAATTCTACTTTTCCCTCCTCTTCTCCCAACATTTTCATCAATAATCCGACAGATCCATCTGTCTGTGTGTCCCCGATGTTTTTAATACATTATCATTACCATCCAAGTGCCTTTCATCATTTCCTTCGCGAGCTTTCATTTCAACTGCTTGGGCTTTGTTGTCAGGAAATTGTTTAAACAGATGCGTTCCTCTGTTGTCTTTTCTTCTCTCGATATGATGATTGGTTTTGTAATGTATTCATTCATTGTGCTCTCCAGTTCTGCTCCCCTACTATTATTTTCGTTTCTTTTTTGTGGATTTCATTTGGTAGAATAATTTCAATTTCAATTTTATTTTGAATAGCAAAATGATTATTCTCTGATTCTTTTTCATACCATTTGTTATGATAAAGAGGATCGATCTATTTATGAAATGGGGTGTATTATTTATTTTATTGGTATTGAAATGATTTTATGATTTCTTTAGCGGTTTCATTTTAATTGTGAAATTTAATGTTGCTTTTTATTATAGTGGAAGCAAATTAGCTTTAATGATGATTGAATCTAAATATTTCAAAAATGACGATAATTTTGATTTCATTAAGAATTGTTGTTTAATGGGGATCATTAAAGTGCCACCATTAGGAACATTTTCTATTTAATTGAAAATACAAGTGTTTTAATTTGCTAGTGTTCGGTACTTCATACATAAGGGATATGCACCACAAGCACCATTATAATTTCTATTGGTATTGTTTCATTCGTAATCATTAGGGTTTTTTTCTCTCTTAAGTAATCACACTAACCCTAATGCGATTTCCCGTCCTAGTGTCGTAAATATTTTTTCTCATATCATAAAGAAGAACATCGTGAAATCAAGTTTTTTTTTTTCTTTTAAAAGAAAAAGTTTGCATGGAAGTGTTTTTTTTTCTCATTTTGGCAAGAAGATCCCCCTGTGAAGAATTTAATGAGTCTTGTGTCTTCCATTAGTGGAGAGAGAGAGAGGAACAAAAGGGAGAGTGAGTTTGGGAGTTAGGAGAAAGGAGAGGAATGGAAGGAAGAAATAGAAGAAGGTAGAGTGAGGTGGAGTGAGAGGCCCATTCCATTTTGAACAAGATACCCAGTTTTCTCTGGAATTATTAAATATTTTTCGACAGCCTCATAAGATGACAAAAATTATAATCCCACTGATGAAAATGCGGAAAAAATCTAAAAATTCGAATTTATAATTTTTCCTTTCCCTCAATTTCAACCCTATTGTCTCTCTCTCTCTCTCTCCCTCTCATTTCTTCCTCAGTTATTAATTCTTTCTGTATTCTGATATTTTTTTAATTTGTATTTTGTGTTTGAGAATTGAATTTTGTTAACAGTTAGAATATCTTAAGATTAACATAACTAGGTTAATTTTGTATCTAATTATACTCGTACGTACATCTAGATCTTAACATCTATACCTACATAACTATGTATGTTGATAATGGAAATAGAATAAGGTCAACATACTAATAAAGATACCTACTAGATAATTATTTTAAATATTTAAATAATGATGTATTCGATATCCCAGTATTTCATGTGTTCGTTTTTATAAAATAAAAATAAATAAAACGAAAATGAACAGTGGATTTAAAGTTTCTCAAAAAAAACAATGGTTTAATCTGTCTGTCTCTTGAAAATAATTATTTATTATTTTCTTCCAGCAATTTGATCTCTCTCTCTCTCTCTCTATCTGTATTTCTCTCCCTCTCTCATTCTCCTCTGCTTACAGTCATGTACCGAGAAAAATGCAAATGTCAAAATGCCAGTCAACGAAAGCCATGCTGTGAATCCCGTTTTGTTTCTTAAAAGAGGGGAAGAATAGATATCTCTCTTTTCTTTTTGCTTTCTCTTCCGTCATTTATTTCTCTGTTTCCCTTCCAGTCTCCCTTTTTAAAAAGAGAAAGAGTGAGTTGAAGGACCTCAAGAAGAAGGGGATTTGTTCTGTCTTTTGGAATGTCCGTGAGAGGGGAGAGAGAGATAGAGAAAGAGAACGTAGGAGGAGAAGTATGATTGGTGTGGAAGGTAAAGAAGAAATTTTAGGAACAGGTGAAAGAAAAGGAGAGGTAGAGTGATAATGAGAATGAAGGAGGAGAAGTTTAGTTTGGTTGATGTAGAAGGAAAAGAGGTGTAGGAGGAGGAGGAAGATAATCTAGGAGAGAAAGATTTATTGTGTGTTTAGTTGTCTTCTTTTTTAAAGATGTAAAGAAAGGGAAAAGACCATGGGGAAAAGATTCCAGTGAAGTAGAAGAAGAGGAGAAAAAGGAGGAGAAGATAGTGAAAGATGAGAAATAGAATACAAAAGAGAGAGAGATTTGTTCTCATTTTGTAGGTTCCTCTCTGAAAGAGGAAAGGGTAAGATGACGCGGATGTGAAGAAAATCGGGACAAGAAAGACGGCGAAAGAGGAAGTTCCAGTGAAGTAGGAGAGTACCGATGAAGAGGAGAAGGAGACTAAGAGGAGAAGAAAAAAAGAGGAGGAGAAGACAAAGATTGAACAGGAGAGAAAAGAGAAGGAAAATTCAGGAGAGAGAAGAAAGTAGAGTTCCCGGCGTTTTGTCTTTTGTTGTTCAACTCCGTTGTTTAAGTGTCGGAATAATGTCTGGAATACGGAATGAACAATGGAAGGAGCTCTCCAGAAATACTTGGGATGGAACGTGTCGATGTGGAAGAGGAGATGGAATGGGAGGTGGAGGATGTTGAGGAGGTGTATTGGATGGTAGAGTATGTTAAGGAGGTGGTGGTGATAGAGGCGGATGAAGAGAGAAGTTTGAAGAGGAGAGAGATGCAAATATACTGAGGACGCAATGTTTTGCTGAGGAAGAGGAGGAAATGATATTAAAGAAGCAGGAAGGAAAGCGAATGGTAGAGGAGGAGGAATAGGAGGTGTATTTGGTGGATGTGACGGTGAAAGAGGCAGATGAAAGAGAGTTAAGAAAACGAGATGGATGCAATTGGAACGTAATGATTTGAGGAAGACAAGGAGATATCTAGTTGAGGGAAATATAGAGGAGAGAATGTTGAAAGATGCAGGATTTTCGGCTGAGTGGTGAGGTACTTGCCTGCCATGTGGAACAACGTGGGTTGGAACCTCAGGGCTGACGAAAAACTTGTAATTTTTTTTGTTTTTTGGTTGTTGTCAGAGATACGGTGCGCCTGTGTTGACCCAGCTCTTGGGAAGTATTGTGTTACTTTTCGCCTTTCCGAAGTGAGGGGACTACGAAATTCGCAAGGTACAACACAGACCACAAACGTGTGCAGTACCTGCTGTTTCATAGATACAAAATAAAGAAGTTATAGAACGCTGTGAAACCCTCATCTTTTTTAAGGAATGGTACAAGAAGAGGTTGAGATTTATAAACTATCAGCGTAAGACAGGTAGTCCCATTATGCCAACAGCATGTACTGGATGCAGTTGGTGGCAGATAGAGAGAGAAAGGATGAGACTCAGAGAAAGGGGTTGAGGAGACAGTAGGTAGTACGCAAAGACGAGCCGGGTGAGGAGAAAGACATGTTGATGAGGAAATGGAGGAGAATTAGGATGACGAGAAGAAAGACAAGGGGTTGGTTGATAGTTGAGGAAGAGAATAATGATGGTGTGGTAGATGGTAGAAGAAGAAAGTTGAAGAGAAGGAGGAAAATGATGTGGTATCGGAGAATTGTGGAAGAAAAAAAGCAAGGTAATGATGTGATAGACGAGAAGAGTGGAAGAGCTGTGGTAAAAGAGGAGGATGAAGAGATGTGGTAAAAGTGGATGGTGGAGATGGCAATGGAGGAAGATGAAAGAATTGCATTGAGAGTGCCATTAGGATATGCAACTTGAAGAAGAGTAAAGAAGACGATGTGCATTTTGAAGGAGAGATAGGGAGAGGATGCATTTTTAAGGAGAGAAACTGAGAGGATGCACTTTGAATGACTTGAAGGAGCGGCGAAGGATGGGTCTAATGATCTTGATTCGTCTTTTGTGGGGTGTCATTAGGGTGTATTTCCAGAGTGAAAGATGATGGTTTTTGTTGTGGAATTTCAAGTGGAGAAAGAAAGTGTATGTTTTTGTGCAATATTAAGAGGATTTGGTATGTTTGTTGTATTGTTTAAGAAGCACTTATTTATGTTTTGTAAAATGAGATATTATTTTTATTTAAAAATCCATGGATCGAAATAATATTCTAAGAAATTGTCTTGTGTGGTTTTTCTTTTTGTATATAACTATAGAATTTATATAAATTTTTGTATAATAGGTACTTTAAAAATAAAAAAAATATATATTTGTATTAACATTATTGTTTTACTTTTCTGTTCACAGGTAAGATCCTTGAGCAAATTAATCATGTTTGACCAACTAGTATTTATATGCTGCTACGTAAGTACTTTTCTCTGGTTGGTTTTTCCGTATTTTTTGCATTATCCAGTATGGTTGTAAGGTTTTCACCATTATAGTAGTTATTATATCTACTGTGACGTTTGTGAGCTGTTGATTCTATTTGTTTTTAACGGTCTTATCAACCTTAGCCTTAACCTATCAATATCAATAAAAAAAAAAGCAAAAACCTCAACCTATCAATAAATTGTAAAATGTCTAGAAAATAAGGAGACATTGTAATAATATTAAAAAAAAAAAAAAAAAGTCCTGATTTTTAGAGTCGGGACTTTCAGTACCAGTCTGTCCCAGTAAACCAGAGGTCGCGGGTTGAAAATTAATAATACGTCTTGGGCTTACTGCTAGAATAAAGGGACTCATTAGTCCTAATCGGGCAGAATAGAGAGGAAGTATATTTATATACAGGTATATACGGTCGACTACGTCACTTGACTACAAAGTCCGGCTTTCTAGGACATTTTTTTTTAACAAGATTGTTACAAGATTTCAAGGTGAAAGTGGAATATTTTCAGTTTTTTTTTTTTTTTTTTTTACTAACGTCTACACTGTTATCCGATTCACACAAGATATTGTGTGTCACTAAATAACACGCAATAAGTGACGTGAGAGAACAATCATTACTGATTTGCCTCTTTAATTTGTTTGGTTAATGAAATAAATGGTAGTTGAGAATTTGAACTGAATCTTTCAAGAATTTTAAACTCATATCAATGATCTTCTTATTAAGCAGAATAAATTATTATCGAAATTATTATTATTATTATATATTCAGAAAAGTGAGAAGTTGTTCTAGGTGTACATTCATGTACACTGTACATGAATGTCTGAACAGCTGTTTCAAGCTCTTTTTAGCAGATTCCATACATTCTTTGGTAGATAGGAGTAGTTGCAGAAAAATTTGCAACATCATAATGTTTGGTAGACCCTGTTCATTTCCCCATTACATATTTTCCAATACATCGGTTACATTTGCAATAGAGAAAGCTTCATCACATTGTGGCTTTCCAATACACTTGCGGGAAATATTGTAGCTCAATATGTTTGTGGAAAGTAGAGTTCAAATGTGCGGTTATATATAGAAAGTCATATACCTACCAGGGTGTCTGGCGGAATGACAAATGAAGTGAATCGTATGAAAATGGCCGCGCTGTGGTTGAATGAGAGAGAGAGAAAGAGAGAGAGAGAGAGAGAAAGAGAGAGAGAGAGAGAGAGAGAGAGAGAGAGAGAGAGAGAGAAAGAGAAAGAGAGAGAGTATGTATGTACGAATTTCTTTGTGGTGAAGCACAAGGCCTCTTCACAATTTTTGTGGGTAGCGCAGCATTACTAAGAGCCTCCTTTACATTTCGAATTATTCTATTACATTAATTTCTTTTTACTCTGGTAATGCCGCCACTGGTCGCTACTCATACAAGTAACTACTCATTTTTCCTCACGAGGTATGAGTGGACCCCGAACATCCAAGTACAGAGCAGAAAAAAAACCTCCCCCGCTGGGAATCGAACCCAGGTCACCATGTGTGCAATGCCTAGCGCGCTAACTCGCTCTGCCACAGTGACTACTGAAAGAGAGAGAGAGTGAAAGAGAAAGAGAGTACCATAATAATAAATACAGAGCCGACCTCCGTGGCTCAGTGATTAAGAGCATTGAATACTGCGCCGGCGGTTGCGGGTTCGAATCCCGGTCGGAGCGGAAAATTCTGACCGAGTTTTTCGTCTCCAGAATGGCATGGATGGAAAAGTAAAGAACTAAGTCATGACTTAAGAACTCGATTTTGTCTATTCATTTCAACCTAGGAGTCCCATTGCGCTAACAGTGTTGCTCTGTGTGTAGTAATTGTAGTATGTCAGTACACACGTACAATTTTCTTGTATGTTATGTTGGTCTGATTGATACTGTGTGTTGTGGAATTTATTTGTAAATACAACTTGTTGAGAGGAGAGAGAGAGAGGAGGAGGAGTTTGTTTCCATTTGCCGTAAGCCCGCAGACAAATGCACTCGAAAACCCACAACTCCATTAGTTTCCAAAATACTCTCTCTCATTCTCTTTTTATCTCCCTTACTCTATCTCTCCCGCCCTCTATTTTCTCTCTCTCTCCCCCCCCTTATCTATGAATACATCAGCTGATCAGCTCTATCACTTCTTTCCCTTTCTCATTGAATATCATACTCTCTCTCTTTCCCATCCTCACTCTTTCTTTATCCATCCCTCTCTCCCTCCCCGTATCTATCAATACGTCAGATCTATCAATTTTTTCCCATCTCATTGAATATCATACTCAATCATACGCTCAACTAAACAGGTAGGGTGGTGCTGTCAATAAAGAGTTTGATGGTTTGAAAAACATACATACTTCTGTACACATGTACAGACTTACAGAGTACTCTTTTACGGTTCTCTTTTTAGAACAGTTATATATACGTAAATGTCTGGAATGAAATTGAAATTAAGTACTTGTTTCTTTGCATAACTGCCCAAATAATACATGCAAGCGAGCATTACCAGGCTAATCACAGCACCAAAATAATAGTTATTTATTTTTAAAGAAAAGTTGAAGTTAACAAATTTGTGTTAATAACTTCCGGAATGCCCCAACCACTCGAACCCGCCCGCTTTGCTAAATCCTCGCTGACCTCGGGACTTGAACCACCGACCTCCAGGTTACAAGTCCGCCGCCTTTCCACGCTAATCACAGCACCATATTAATAATACATGCGCTTGACAAGCTCTCTGTAATGAGCCCTAGATAGACTTTTTGTCCCAGCTTCTAGAACACTCAAGCCTTTTTTCAATTTCCCTGAGGTTCTTTGCTGATATTAATGTAAGTCCTTTACTAGAAACGGGACTGACATTTGGGAATACTCGTGTTGCCTGGATATAAGAGATGCCTTTTTTTCTCTTTTCTTTAGTTTCAGTTTCTCTGTGTCTCTCTCTCCCTCTCTCTTCCTCTCTCTTCTTCTCTTTCTATTAACCGTCTTCCACATAATCCCTCTCTTTCCGTATATCTATCTCTTTCCCTCTCTCCCCTTTTCTCTCCCTCTTTTTCTCTCTCCCTCTATTGGTAGTAGCTTTTCTATCTTCTCTTTTAAAGCTTTGGCTCTCTCTTTCCCTCTCTCACTTTTTTTTTCCTTTGAGAGAAATAGAGAGAAAAAAACACATTTAGACACCTCTTTTTTTATGTTCTCTTTAGAAAAGAACTCAACTCGCCTGGGAACCGAGGCACATTTTATGCACAGAGTCCTGCGCTCGGCAAACACTTGACTGAACATTTGAATAACAGGATCCAGAACATGATGGAGGATGAGGGAGGGAGAGAGAGAGAGATAGAGAGCATTGGCAGATCAGTGAGAAGAGAGATAGAGAAGGAAGTGATGAGGAGGAGAAATATGGGAAGGGAAGGAGGAGAATAGGGAGAAGAGAGAGAGAACGAGAAATAAAGAGAGAGAGAAAGAAAGAAAGAATAAGAGAGAGAGAGAAAGAGAGAGAGGAAGAGAGAGAGGAAGAGAGAGAGGAAGAGAGAGAGGAAGAGAGAGAGAAAGAGAGAGAGAGGAAGAGAGAGAGAGAGAGAGTAGAGAGAGAGAGGGATGGGGGCAAATATAGTAGGGGGGGCTGTTTTTTTACTAAAACTATGAAAAACACATAAAAAGTTCTGTCTGCATTGAGCCTTTCCAAATGTTTTCTTTAAACATTAAAAATAACGCTTTTTTAAAACATTCACTCCTACTCCTTCTCTATCTCTCTTTACTGCTCTCTCTCTCTCTCTCTCTCCCTCCCTCTCCTCTCTCTCTCTTTTCTCTCTCTCGTCCTCCTTCCTCTTGCTCTCTCTGTCTCTCTCTCTCTCTCCCTCCCTTCCTCCCTCTATCTCTCTCCCTCCTCCCTCCCTCTCAACCTCTTTCCTCTCTCCCTCCCTCCCCTGAGTGAATGGTCCCCAGAGTGTTGACGAGTGAAACTACTGAGGTGTGATGCATTTTACTCTGAGAGTTTTATAGGCGGGATGTAAAGTTCATCCTGACATTGGTAGACTGCTCAGTTCTTACCCAGCAGAGGAGCAGAGTAACTTTTTACTCTCATCCTGAGAGAGTAAAACATCGGTCTAGTGGATGTGCTATGTGTTACACAACGGTCTATTAGTGCATCAATTAAAAAAAAAAGGATTTATACAAAAACGATATTGTGTTGTAAAAAAAAATAAGATTTTTTATAACACTCTTTAGTGGAAGGCAAACGCCAGGCGAAGTATATTCTACCACCTACCCTCAGAGTTTTATTCGAACTAACGGATCCTACACTACCTGTATTACCAGACTAGCGCGTGACACTTAACTATCAGTGCACATGATCTGTGTAAGTGTAAAAAAACGCTGTTTTCTGTTGACTTTGCACTGAGGTCATTTATGTAGGACACTCCATCTCTGAACAACATATATACACATGAAGTAAATGCAAACAGTTTTCATCAAAGAAATCATTTAGTTTAAGAAGCCCCCACTCAAATAGAATTAAAAAAGTCCAAAGTATTAACGAAAACATTTCTAAATACTCACACATAACAAACAAAAGTTGATTTTTAATTTTTCCCAAGTGCACATTCAGATGAAAAATTTTTTGGTGTCCCCTTCCCTATCTTTCTCTCTCTCTCCCCCCCCCCCCTCTTCCTTCCACTCTCTTTCTCTCCCCTGTGGTGAGACTCTCTCCCTTTTCTTCTCCTATCTTCTGTCCTCTTCTTTCTCTCTTCCTCTCTTCTTTCTCTCACTCTCTCTCATCTTTTCCTTATACATCTCTTCCTCTTCTCTCTCTTCTTCTCTCTCTTTTCCTCTCATCCTTTTCCTTATTACTCTCCTTCTTTTTTCTATAATCCCTCTTTCTCTCTCCTTCTCCTCCTCCTCCTCCTCCTCTTGCATTGTCATCCCTCTCGTTTCCCTCCACCTCCCTCTCTCCCTCTGATTCTCACCCATAGAAAATTTCCAAATTCCCACTCCGTCAAGCTTATCTTGGAAACTTTTCATTGGTAAAACTTTTTCCCAAACTCTTCCAAAGCGATGTGTTTTCAGGTGTTTATCTCAACGGGAGAGAATGGGATTCATTTCTCACCTGAAAAAGAGTCACACCACCAACTTTTGCTTGAAAAGCAAGTAAGGTTGAAAACCCTAAACCCCAGTTTTCGGTTTTTATTCAGTTTTAAAAACCAACTTTCTTCTTGAAAAGTAAGTCTTTGCGCCATTTTCTGTTGAAAAGTTAGATTTGAAAATCCAATTTTTATCTTGAAATTTCATTATTTTTAACCTCATTATCAGTTTTAGTAATGAGTTTCCTGTCTACCAGCAGTAGTATCTATTGTAAACGTAACTGAAATACCTACCTACACGTTTTGGGTGGAACAGCTGTGCTAGTTATATACTCACCCAGCCTGACTGGGCCCAGAATACTAGCAGACACTACCTACAGTTGAACCAGTGCCATAGAAAACAGCAAGGCATAAAACTGGTCCTTCATCTGGACGTAAAACTTATGTCCTTCACAAATATCTCTTGTTTTTAATGTCTTTATTACGTACATAGTATGGTCTGTGACCGACCTCTGTAGCTTGATCTATAAGGCTGCGGACTTGTAAACTGGAGGTCGGTGGTTCGAGTCCCGGTTTCAGCGTAGATTTAGTAAGGCGCGTTTGAGTTGTTGTGATATCTCGATTGTGATTAACACAAATATGATAACTTAGTATGGTTTGTGGTTTTTTTTGTTACATGACACAACTTTGGTGGGTAGCTCAGCATAAGGAAACTCTTATTCACATTTTTTTCCCACATAACATGTTCCCTCTCGCGATTCCGCCACTGGTCACTATGCATGTAAAGTTTGTTAAATTCACCTAACCTTAACCAAACGTTATTCTTTTTCCTACCTCTCTTTCTCGCTCTCTTTCTCTCTCTCCCTCTCTTTCTTTCTCTCTCTCTTTCTTTCTCTCTTTCTGTCTCTCTCTCTTTCTTTCTCTCTTTCTGTCTCTCTCTCTCTTTCTCTCTCTCTCTCTTTCTTTCTCTCTCATTCTCTTTCTCTCTTTCTTTCTTTCTCTCTCTCTCTTTCTTTCCCTTTCTCTTTTTTTGTCTCTCTCTCTTTCTCCCTCTCTTATTCTCTTTCTCTCTCTCTCTCTCTCTCTCTCTTTCTCGCTCTCTTTTTTGTCTCTCTCTCTCTCTCTATTTTTCCGTTTTGAACTCTCCTCCTGCCCTCTTTCTCTCTTTCAGCTCTCACACCCTCTCTACTTCCTCTATTTCCCGCTTCCTCTTTCTGTGTCGATCTGTCCCTCTCTCTCCGCCCGTCCTCTATTCTCACGTCTTTGTGTGGGTTGATTACTTCTCTATATATAAATATCTAGCTACATGGAACGACTATTCAAGCAGACAGAAAATAAGAACTTTTCCCGCTCCAGGAAAAATTGAATAGAAAAATATCTAGAAGTAATTTTCATATGAATTTTTCTCTCTCTCAAGCTTATCCTAGTCTCAAGGTAAAAGAGTGGAGACTTAAGCAAGACTCATCAGAGAGATGCGAGATTAGAATTCTGTGTTAAACATAAAAGAAGTCTGAGGAGAGATAGAGAGAGAGAGATAGATAGGAAGGGAGTGAGACAGAGAATAATATATCCTCTCTCCCTCTTCTACATAATATACATGAGGGAGTGCCCTGGTAGTCAAGTGGTTAACGTGCTGGTCTGGTAATCTAGGTAGTGTAGGGATCCATTTGATTGATTGCCACCCAGTGCATAACAAGGCTCTGAGTTTTGGTTTAAAGAAGGAAGGAGAGAGAGAGAAAGAAGACAGAAAGGGGAGAAAGGGAAGGAAAGAAATACACAGAAAGAGAGATATTAATAATAATAAATAAATCATTTGTTTTAGTTTTCATATTTTTATTATTTTACAGAGGACCCATCCTATGCCATTTTTATTTGGCTTCTAAGATAAAATAGAGATAATGAAATTAAGTGTGAAATTATCTTTTCCTCTCTCTCTCATTTTACCTTTTCTCTCTCTATCTTTATCTATCCCTCCCTCCCTCTGTCTCTTTTTACTTACTAGCATATTTAAATTGATAGAGAAGAAATTATAAAACACAATATTATTTTATACAATACTTTGCTTCAATCCACTACATACCGAAAAGTACATTGGATTACAGAAACTGTGAAATGAAGGATGTGCCTGTATGTTAAATGAAAGTATAAGAAAATTATTGAGAAAAAAAATACCAATTTACCACCGAACCTGGATAATAGGGAACAATTTCCAGGTCCAATTTACGTTTTCATAAGGTAAAAAAGAACTTTTTATAAGAGAAACCTGGATAAAATAAAAAATATCTGGTGTAAACATCACACGACTTTCCTTATTATATTAGCAATGGGAACAGGACTAAAGCCACTGGTGACTCAAAGGTAACATCAGTTAGCGAAAAATCAATGCTAAATTCGTAATCAGCACCTCAAATCATTGGATTTGATATGTCACAATCCCCATCTAGGATGAATAATCAAAAAGTTAGTCCAAGCGAGTCCCCCCAAAGTGCCGGTAAATTGGGGCCGGGTTCCAAAAAGTTCAAGATAAAAAAAACCCCCTATTATTTTTTTAATTTGAAAAAATGTTGTTCTGTAACTTTTTTTGTATCTCTAACCAATTCAAAGAAGCGTCGGTTGCGGCCAATATTTGCGGCCCTGCGGCCGCAGAATGCGTCCGATTTTCATGGTTCGTGTGGTGTATAAAATTAATTACCATACCAAATTTCAAGTGTCTAGCTCTTACCGGTCTTAAGATATCCTGTTCACACACACACACACAGACAGACAGACGCACGGACCAATGGCTGAAAACAACTTTTTTGGTATCCTGAGACTATGATTCGTCCAGAAATGTGAAAAGCTGGGTAGTTACAATACTTTACTTATTATAGCATAAGGAAAGTAAAAATCTGGGTCCCTTGAGTTCTCTTATCCAGGTTTGAATATACGAGTATTTCGTATAATCCACGTTTTTTTTCTTTTTTTTTTACTATTAAATTTATTGGTCTTACATTCTTTCTTAGTCTTACATTCTTCCTTAGTCTTACATTTTTCCTTAGTTTTACATTCTTCTTTAGTACTAAGCGAACGGGAAAAAATTAGAGCGCAAAAAAGAGCCTGTAATTTTTTCTGCAGCTGCTGATTTTGTTATTTTAATTTCTTCCGCGTCAGCGAACTTCAGCAATATCTGAGAGGTTCCTAGTTCCAGGACTTTGAGAATTTTTTCTTGTGTTGTTTTCATTATTCCTCTTTCTCTTCCTCATATTTCTCCTCCTTGTCTCATCTCTTCTTCTCCTTTTTCTCTTGGAACAACGAAGGGATCTGCCTCCCCTCTGTTCTCTTTCTTCGCCTCCTACTTTCCTCCTTTCCCTGTCTCCTTGTCATCTCCTTCAATTACTTCCCCCCATCTTTCTCTCCTTCGCTTTTTCCTCCTTTTTCCCCTTCCTGCTCCCCCCTCTCCATTTTTTCTTTTCCTAATAATCTCTTGCTCTCCCCTTTTCCCTTCTCCTCCTCTTTCTCCTTTTCCTCCTTCTTGTCCTCTCTTCTCCTTCTTTCACTCCTTCTCCTCTCCACTACTTCTCCTCCCCCTGTCTTTTTTATTTTTTCCACCCTCCTCATTCGTCTTCTCTTAGGGGGGCATCATATTATTTTTCTTTTTTTATTTTTAATATATTAAAATAATCTCTTTTGCTTTTCCATGTTGCTCAGCGTCAATCATGTTACTTCTTCACTTCTTTTTACTTTCCTTACTTTTGTTGTTATTGCTTTTGTTAAAAATTCTGGTTCATCTAATTCTGCTCCTCGAAATTGAGTATTATTAGAATTTATTTTTCATCTCTCTGTGTTTATTTAGGATATTGGTTATTTCTTTCTCTAGAGTTATTCCTTGGTGATAAACAGAGAAAGAGAGGCGGTGAGAAAGAGAGGCAGATAGAAACTGAGAAAGAAAGGGAAAATAAACTTGAAGAACGCTTATACAATAGGAATACTATCTTAGGAGTCATCCGAGAAATTTCTAATATTAGAAATCGGAAGTACTGTGTTCGTTTTTGTATTTTTTTATTCCTTAATAATATATTATTGAAATTAAAAAGAAAACTAAAAATCATTAATAAAAAAAATCGCCTTGCTGACCCGAACCTTCGACCATGAGGTTACGCGGCCTTTTCCATCAAGCTTCTAAGAGTGGTTCTTAATATTCGTAGTGTACTCAACCTGTATTCCATTACGATGAGCAAATACAGGTACTACTCACTTCCTAGGAAGTACTGATAATCCGCAGGGCAACATGTAATTTTTTTTACATGTACCTTTTATATTATGTGTGTAGGACATTGTATGTACTAGGCTTTTCACATATTCTAGGTCATCTAGGCATATAAATTAGAAGGAAAAGCCACAGGGTTCAGGGTATGGTGAAACTGAGTAAACACAGGTATCTCCTATCTCTCAGAGGTGATACTACTTGCCATCTCCTCCTCCTCCTTCTCCTCATCCCCCTCCTGCTTCTCCTTCTCCTTCTCCTTCTCCTTCTCCTTCTCCTTCTCCTTCTCCTTCTCCTTCTCCTTCTCCTTCTTCTTCTCCTTCTTCTCCTTCTTCTCCTTCTTCTCCTTCGATCGAGATTTCAAAATGAAGGACCACGTCATAACGCTTTGTAAAAAATTACGAATACTCAATTACAAATTCCATCAAACCAATGTAGATAAAATACCAACCTCCGCAAAAAAGACACTGTACTTCTCATTGGTGGAATCTGCTCTACGATATGGTGCATCAATTTATACATATGCTCCAAAAACTGACCTTAACCCTTTGAATAGCTTACAGAAAAAAATAACGTCCTTTCTCTTTCGCCACTGTGACTATAAATTTATGAATGCTGAACAATTAGCCTACCTACAACTTATCTTAGCTAATTTTAGTAATAATGAATATAGAAATATAGTAGATCACGGACATAGACTCAGAAAACAAACATATAGAAAAACTTTTGCATATACAAAATTTGGTGAACGAATACTCTCACATAAAATCCCAATGTTGTTAAACAGGTTCTGTCTAAACATACAAGAAAACGAGAATAGTAGTATACTGAAAAAGAAAATTATCAAAAGTATAAGAGAAAATTATTAAAATATCACATTGAAATAGAAAATAGAATATTACATGATAGATAGATATTAAAATTACCTTACTTTCATCTTCATAAGATATCGATTGTACAACAATAATATTAGCATACATTAAGAAACAGAGAAGAAGATACCACCCCCAAGAATTTATAATTAGATTAGGGGGTGTTTTTCATTGTAAAATAATTTACTAAATAAAGTTATCATATTTCAATTCAATTCAATTCAATTCTTCTCCTCTTCTCCTTCTTCTCCTTCTTCTCCTTCTTCTCCTTCTTCTCCTTCTTCTCCTTCTTCTCTCTTCTCCTTCTTCTCCTTCTTCTCCTTCTTCTCCTTCTTCTCCTTCTTCTCCTTTTTTCTTTTCTCCTTCTTCTCTTCTCTTCCTCTCTCCTTCTTCTCCTTCTTCTCCTTCTTCTCCTTCTTCTCCTTCTTCTCCTTCTTCTCCTTCTTCTCCTTCTTCTCCTTCTTCTCCTTCTTCTCCTTCTCCCTTCTTCTCCTTCTCTCCTTCTTCTTCTCCTTCTTCTCCTTCTTCTCCTTCTTCTCCTTCTTCTTTCTCCTTCTTCTTTTCCCTTTTTCTCCTTCTTCTCCTTCTTCTCCTTCTTCTCCTTCTTTCTTTCCTTCTTCTCCTTCTTCTCCTTCTTCTCCTTTTCTCCTTCTTCTCCTTCTTCTCCTCTTCTCTTTCTCCTTCTTCTTCCTTCTTCTCCTTCTTCTCCTTCTTCTCCTTCTTCTCCTTCTCTCTCTTCTTCTTCCTTCTTCTCCTTCTTCTCCTTCTTCTCCTTCTTCTCCTTCTTCTCCTTCTTCTCCTTTCTTTTCTCCTTCTTCTCCTTCTTCTCCCTTCTTCTCCTTCTTCTCCTTCTTCTCCTTCTTCTCCTTCTTCCTTCTTCTTTCTTTCTCCTTCTTCTCCTTCTTCTCCTTCTTCTCCTTCTTCTCCTTCTTCTCCTTCTTCTCTCTTCTTCTCCTTCTTCTCCTTCTTCTCCTTCTTCTCCTTCTTCTCCTTCTTCTCCTTCTTCTCCTTCTTCTCCTTCTTCTCTTCTCTTCTTCTCCTTCTTCTCCTTCTTCTCCTTCTTCTCCTTCTTCTCCTTCTTCTCCTTCTTCTCCTTCTTCTCCTTCTTCTCCTTCTTCTCCTCTTCTCCTTCTCCTTCTCCTTCTTCTCCTTCTTCTCCTTCTTCTCCTTCTTTCCTTCTTCCTTCTCTCCTTCTCCTTCTTCCTTTTCTCCTTCTCCTTCTCCCTTCTCCTTCTCCTTCTCCTTCTCCTTCTCTCCCTTCTCCTTCTCCTTCTCCTTCTCCTTCTCCTTCTCCTTCTCCTTTCTTCTCCTCTCTTCCCTTCTCCTTCTCCTCCTTCTCCTTCTGTCCATTCCTCTCTCTCTTTTCCTCTTTTTCTCCCCTCTCTTTTGTCTCTCTCTCTCTCTCTCCTCTTCTATCTTTCTCTCAAAGGTTTCGTTGGTAAAAGTTTCCGCTGATCGCGTTATGTAAACTCTTACCGTACAACATTAATAATTAAATATTACCATCCAGAATGTACACCATACGGGGTGTTTCACGTTATCTGTCCACACTTAATCAACATGTATATATATGTGTTAATCACCTTCGTGATATCACAACTACTCAAACTCACTTTACTAAATTTACCACGCTGAAACTGGGACTCGAAACACCGACCTCCAGGTTACAAGTCCGTCCGTTGCCTTATCGATCAAGCTACTGAGGTCAGTTAAAATAGACCAGATATAAAAAAACTAATTAGGTATCACATTATTTTGTAGATGTATTTCGTCAGCAGTGAGTTTCCTGTCTTTCACAACTTAATGAATCGTTTACTACTGTATTTGTGTACACACGGGAAAATTCAAGTCTTCTGTTGAACTCAAACTTAAGTCTCGTTCATTACTTCCGAGAAATTTCTAATATTAGAAATCGGAAGTATTGTTTTCGTATTTGTTAAAGAGAAATATTTTTCTCTTCTTCTGTCCACCCTTATTATTCTCGTATGCAAAAACCCTCCAAGGTTCTGAATTACAGCCATGTAGAATTATGTTAGCATTCGTAAGCACAATGAATGTATTTATGTAGGTCGTATGTTTGTATAGGTATGTATGTGTGTCTATTTTGTATGTATAAATAGAGTTATTAGATATACTATGTAGGTATGTTTCTTATGTTTAAAAAGGTGGGATGGTATGTATGTTCATTGTTTAATAATATGCAGATCTAAGATAGGAGTTCAAATTGCACACAGAAGTGGCCTGCACATGCAAAACCCTTTCATAACTGCATTCAGGGCATGCAAGGAAAATAGTGGTTGTAAACGAACCTTTCTCATAGTTACCGTGGCCTTCAGAGAGACAGCTACATAAGTAGCCATCAAATAAAATTACATTTTAAGAGAAAAGTAGCTACCGTGGCCGAGTGAGTTAGCGCGCTAGGCATTGCACGCACGGTGACCTGGGTTCGATCCCCAGCGGGGCAGGAATTTTTCTGCTCTGTACTTGGTGTTCGGGGTCCACTCATACCTCGTGAGGAAAAATGAGTAGGTACTTGCTTGTTAGCAGCGACTATTGGCGTAATTGTAGGAAAAAAAACACTGCCAATTATGGACACAATACTTCCTCGTGATTGCTTCACATTGTAAACACATGCCAATTTTGAGATTTTATAGAAAATTACATGTATCTCCAAAACGACTCAACCGATTTTCTTCAAATTTGTTTTATATGGTAGAATATCGTTTTTTATACATTCTAGATTCTACAAAAAATTCTGTATCGGCAAGTCGTGGTCCTTATTTTTTTACTTTTTTGTCAAAAATTTCGGATTTTCTTAAATATCAGAGTCAAATTATAATTAATTTAAAAATAAATATAAATAACCTATGTTAAACAATAATATGCATATTCTCACAAAATTTCATCGAAATCGAGTGTACCGTTCACGAGATATAAGCCTTTAAGTAAAAAGTTAGTGGTCAGGCGCATGGTCTCTTTCACCCAGAACCGCTGGTATGAATTCAATTAATTTAAAATGGGACCATCTGCAGAATGTTTCCTAGATGTGTGCAAAATTTCATCAAAATCGGTAGAGTAGATTCCGAGATTTGCGCGTTACAAGGAATCGTTTTTACAGACCGACAGACAGACAGACAGACAGACCGACAGACCGACAGACAGACACAAAACCAAATTTACTCAGTAGGTTATGAAACGTCCAGAAATATGAAAAAAAATGAAATCGGAGCAAAAAAATATTTTTTTTTACAAAAACGAACACAATACTTCCGATTTCTAATATTAGAAATTTCTCGGAAGTAATTAGATATTAAAAATACGGAAAAGTCCTATAATTCTGCAGCACCCACAAAAATTGTGATATAATAACACAAAGAAACTCATTATTATTATTACATTTAAGAGAAAAGTTAGTATACTATTAAGTTATGATATGTACTGTATTAATCAAGTTTGAGATATCACATCTACTCAATCTCGCTTTACAAAATCTAGGCTGAATCCGGGACTTGAGCCACCGACCTCCAGGTTACAAGTTCACCGCCTTATTGATCAAGCTTTTGAGTTCCGTGTTTTTTTTAAGATAAGTTTCACAGCCGTTTTTATTTCTTAGTCATGAAACAGGAGCTACTATAGACGCTTGTGGTCTGTGTTGTAGCCTGCCCATCCCGTAGTATGCCTCCCCTCTGATGGGCGAGAAGTGACAAAATACTTCCCAAATAGATGCTGGGCCAACACGAGCGCGCTCTTAAAATAAATACAAATTATATAGGAAAGTGACTCCATTAGTGTTCCTGTGTTATATGTTACCCTCAAAGATTGTGAAAAAGGCTTTATTCTTTCACCAGAAATAGTTCAAATTCACACTACCTACATATATGTACTAGATTTCGCTTCAATTATAAATGTAGATTTAAAGGGTAAATAACTTTTATAAATAAACAATTCAGTTGTGTTAAAATAGTTCCAACTTCACCTAGTTATTTTGCTTACATCCATATTTCTATTCTTAGGTACATATATGTATACATACTCGTACAAGTATAGATATACTCGTAGTATACATATTATTATGTACATTTCCATACTACTTTACATACATACACTTATGTACATACTTGTCTACCCTAGTTTGGTTAAAATTTATCAGCTTCTAGTTACAACACAATGCACGGGCTCCAATTAAACTATTACAAGCACCTTACTTATGCATACATTTCAAGCTTTTGAAATTGGAATTCCTAGAATTCTCACTTACCTGCTTCCTTTGTTTAAAACTTTCTGGTTCTCATTAATGATGTTATTATTCACTTACATGTATTATTTCTTGGAAATGTATGGAAATAAAGTTCAGTCATGTTCTTATTCAGTCCAATCCAGAGGTTCTAGAGATCGTAGGTTCGAAACTTATTCAGTCCAATCCAGAGGTTCTAGAGATCGTAGGTTCGAAACCCCGCCGGGACATGACAAGTTGTCCTCCTATTCATTTTTATTTAGAAACTCTTTATTAATAGAACATATATACAGACAAATAATGGTAAAAATTATATATACAAATTGACAATATTGATAATGTAAACAAGAAAAAAATAAACAAAATATATACCATATGTCCTATCTAAAAGGCGGCCATTGCCTATGCCCATCTCTTCCACCCAACCCTTATGGGAATTTTATCACTGTTTTGTGCTTACTTGTAGAACAATGAAAAAAAATAAGTCCTTAAATCGGGCAGTATAAATAAATAAGGCGATATTATAATTATTATTATCTTTTCTTTTATTTTCTTAAAGCCCCCTCTAAATCTGGTTAGGGACACTATATTTTCTAGAAACTCACAAGCCAGCTACCCAAATTACCCTCACTGAGCCTGGGTGGGACCGGGAATAGAGAGCATCAAAAAGGTTCGATTTTTACCTGTCACCCATCCTAGTACTAGCCTTGTTGAACGTTGTATAGTTTCAGGAAACTGGTGTGCCATTAAGCCGGCAATGGCTGTTCATATGTGGGATTACCCGCTTTTCTTTATATCTTTCTTTCTCTTTTTTTTATCTCCTCTCTCCTCCGCTCCCTGTCTCTCTCTCTCTCTCACGCTCTCTCTCTCTCTCTCTCTACCTCCGTTTCTATCTCTCTATTTTTCTTTATCTTTCTCTCTCATTCCCCGTTTACTCTCTATTTCTTCTCATCTATCTCTCCACTTGGGGACTTCATATTATATGTATGAATGATAGGAATCTTTGTATGGGGTTGTACTGGGACTAGTAGTTTGTTTATTGAGGGGGGATAAAAGTGTAAGCACAGGGTTTTAATTATAAATAAACACGGGACACTCTTGCAGTTTGGAGAGGATGAAACGGGAATATTGGGTGTGATGAGAAGGGTGTGTGTAAGAGAGAGAGTGAGAGTGAGATAGAGAGTGAGAAAGAGAGTGAGAGAGAGAGAGAGAGGAAGAGAGAGAGAAGAGAGAAAAAAAAAGAATCTTCATCCTTCTCTACTAATAATAATAATAATAATTTTATCATCATCTTGCCTCATCATGTTATACCTTGTTCAGTTAGGAGAAAAATATTCTCACGTAAGCGAGTATAGGGAGGCAAATAACCAAAGCCGTTCTCATATCCACCTCCACCATCCCCTGTACTTCCCTGGATGTGAAGCTTCCTCCTCCACAACGCATCCCGCCTCCTCTCCCCTGAATGTGAAGACGATATCTCCACAGTAAGATAGGCAGTTCTATTTGAACTTTAAAAAAATCGGATTCTCATTTTTTTTTTTGGTAATTTTGCAGTCTGATTTTTTGGGAAGAAGACCAGCTAGCCTCACATTACTTCTGTTTAGATCAAGGATCAAAGCAAGGAAAAAATTCTACTTGTTTTAATAAACTGAAAACAAGCCAGAGTCGATGGTATGTTGAATACACCGGTTCCCTTCAGAACACCGAAGTTAAGCGACATCCAGCGAGGTTAAGACTTGGATGGGTGACCATTCAAATTCTAATTCTCGTGACGCTGGCTTTTCCCGGCCCCACTCAGGCTGGGTGAGGTCAATGTGAGTAGAAGGTTTGTGAGTTTCCTGCGAATGGAGGGTAAAACCCCCGTCGTGATATGACCATGGCAGTTGAAAGCGACGTTAAACCCCAATTAAAAAAAAAAAAAACTGAAAACATCATGTACCAAACTAAAATCCTTTCCCACTTTCCCCTATGGAAAGCTATTTATAATTTCCCTTCCTACACTATTTTGGCGTCTTCTTTTCTTCCTCTTTTTCCTACTTAACTTGTTTTTCTCTTTATACCTTTTATCCTGTCTTATATTTTCCTTTCTCTCCTTTTTTTTCCTGCTTTTTCGTCTACCTCGTATCTTTCCCTCTTTCTCCTTTTCCTCCTATGTATTATTTTATCTTTTCCTACAGTAAAAATCAGCATGTTGGTTGTGTGCGAATGTAATATTAAACATGCGGTGCTTTTCTAAATTTTCCCTGTCACTCTTCCTCTCCTCCTCCTACTCCTCCTCCCGCTATTCCTCCTACTCCTCCTCCCGCTATTCCTTCTACTCCTCCTCCTCCTATTACTCCTCCTCTCCTATTTCTCCTACTCCTCCTCTTCCTCTCCTCCTCCTACTCCTCCTACTCCTCCTACTCATCCTACTCCTTCTCCTCCTCTTCCTCCTCCTGCTATTCCTCCTACTCCTCCTCCTCCTATTTCTCCTACTCCTCCTCCTCCCCCTCCCCATTTAGCTCATGCCTCTCTTTCACTCTATGCCACTGAATTATACCTCCTCTCACTCCGCCACTCCTTCGTCTCTCCCTATTCTTCTACATCTCCTATGCTCTCTGTCTTCTCCACTCTCTACCTCTAAATTATTCCACCTCCTCCCTATCCTCCCCCTCCTCCCTCTCTTTTTCTTCCCTTCCACCCAGTGCCTTCAACCGGTGCTTTTCCCACACTCGTGGATGGGTTCAGCTTGAAATATTGCAGAGTTTCATTAAAAATTACACGTACAATCTAAGAACGTTAATTTATTATTATTATTATTATTATGCTTGTGTTTCTTTTTATCTATATCTATAAAAGAAAGCTGTCTGTATGTGTGTATGTATGTGTGTATGTATGTATGTGTGTATGTATGTTCTTTATACAAATCCACACCGTTTGACCGAGAAACCTGAAATTTTGCACATAGGTCCGCTTGGATCAGGAAATTCTTCTAGGCTAGATTATATCTCCCTGAGGTTAAGCTACAATGAGTAAGGATAAAAATGGATGGGTGACGCAAAAAAAATGCACGTTTTTTGACATAAATGACATTTTTTCTCGAAATTTGTCGCGACGACCTATCAACTCAGAGCGAGAAAGTTTTAGGCAAGGTTTGAGCTTTCAATTGACATATCGATCGCGAATTTCTGATGAGCCGTTCTTGAGCTACGCCGGGTAAGGTAAAAAAATGGATGGGTAACATGTAAAATATTCACGTTTTTTGACCTAAATGACATTTTTTCTCGAAATTTGAAGTGACGACCTATCAACTCAGAGCGAGAAAGTTTTAGGCAAGGGTTTAGGCTTTCATTTGACATATTGATCGCGAAATTCTGATGAGCCATTCTTGAGCTACGCCGGGAAGGCCAGAAAATAGATGGGCGACAAAAAATATTCAGGTTTTTTTTCAAACCTAAATGACATTTGTGTGTGTGTATGTGTGTGTGGTGTGTGTGTGTGTGGTGTGTGTGTGTGTGGTGTGTGTGTGTGTGATGGTGTGTGTGTGTGTGTGTGTGTGTGGGTGTGTGTGTGTATGGTGGTGTGTGTGGTGTATGTGTGTGGTGTGTGTGTGTGTGGTGTGTGGTGTGTGTGTGTGTGTGTGTGTGGTGTGGTGTGTGGTGTGTGTGTGTGTGGTGTGTGTGGTGTGTGTGTGTGTGTGGTGTGTGTGTGTGGTGTGTGTGTGTGGTGTGTGTGTGTGGTGTGTGTGTGGTGTGTGTGTGTGTGTGTGTGTGTGGTGGTGTGGTAGGTATGTGTGTGTGTGGTGTGTGGGTGTGTGCGTGTGTGTGGGTGTGTGTGGATGTGTGTGTGTGGATGTGTGTGTGTGGGTGGGTGTGTGTGTGCGTTGTGTGTGTTTGATGGGCTGGCGAAGCGGCGGGTGTAACCCGCTAGTTCAATATAAATACTCTTTATAATATACCTTGTTTATACTGCCGAGGTAAGACTGAAAAGTCCCTTTACTCAAGCAGTCAAACAGGTCTTATATCATATTTATAATATATATTTATTTACAAAATTATTTATAAAATATAAAAAATGTTCTCCAAGTCTGAGGCGCGATATTTTATATTATAAAATTTCATAGAATCTTTAGTGGAAGGTAACCACCAGGCGAGGTGGATGCTCAAAGCATTTTCTACAACCTAACCCTCAGTCTTATTATGTATTCACGAACTTAAATTCAAACGAAGCAGTGGTTTTTTAACCATGTACACTACTTGTACAGTCTAACCTACATATAAGAGAACTGGATAATAGAGAAGCTTCGATATATGAAAACAGGTCCAATTTACATCTCTAATATAAGGGAAAATAACCTCTTAATAAGAGAAACCACCTGGATAGTAGAGAAAAAAATTCCAGTACTTTGAATTCTCTTATATCCAGGATCAACTCTTTATTAATAGATAGACCCTCTGCAATTTCTCAATAATCTATCATCAGGGAAATAACAGGATTTTTTCGTACACAGATATTCTCTGGGTTTGATATTATTATACAAATTCGATCAATTTTCTTTTTACAGTAAGAATATACATCACTAGCGGGCTGTCGCCCGCTTTGCGGCCGAGACATGGCCGTGAAAGCAAAAAATCCTTTTTCGCCAATGACAGACGTTGTAGTGGGAATTTCGAAAAATCCCGTCTTATTGCACATCTAGACTGTAAGACAAAGCTACCTACCAAATTTCAGCTTCCTAGGACTTAAGGTTTGGGCTGTAGAGCGATGATCAGTCAGTGGTCAGTGTCTTTGACATTTATATATTAAGATAAACGTACATCCTAGGATTATTTACTAATCCTAGGATTAGTAAATAAAACGGCTTAGTTTCGCTGTTCAGAGAGGTAATGTTGCCTCAGTGCTGAGCACACTGCCTCGGGAAGATGTCCTTGGTGAAGTTTTCTATATATTGTAAAAATATAACTACCAATAATTTTAAAAAAACATACATTGTATGTTGAGGAAGAACTGAAAAAAAAAAAAAATAAAATAATGCCAACGGTATTTATAACTTTTTTTTCATGCAGATATTCTCTGGTTCTGAAGGTAAACATAAAGGTGTTTCTATCCTCCACAAAATCCTCACAGTACCAAGATCGACTCTTCAATTCCCAGTAGATCACAAAGTTAAATGAAATCATAAATTATGAAAATCAACACCTTCACTCCTTTAACTTATCCTACGCTTAACACACTGACTCCTGTAGCCAAATATCCACCCATGAAGATGTTGCTTGTTCCAGTAGCTCTTTCTTTTTATGAAGTCAAGGTTTCAGAACCCGGACGGGGCATGATATTTTAAGTTCAATTTGGGATATTGACCACATAATAATACCTTTCAGGCTGATTACTGGAATAATGGGACTCAGTACTCGAAGTTATAAGTATAAATCAATAAAAACAAGCCAATATTATTATTATTATTATGACCGACTTCGGTGGCTTGATTGATAGGGCGGCGGACTTGTAATCGGAGGTCGGTGGTTCAAGTCTCAACTTAAGCAATAATCTGAGTAGTTGTGATATCACAACTTATTATAATGCTTATCATACATGATTTCAAGATTTCCCTTTCTACCATTTAACACTTTGACTCCTTTAACCGCTCTCCCATCGCGCCGGAAAACAAATATTTGCATGATGTATAAAGTCTTAAAGGCTGCTCTCACTTAAGAAGTGCAAAAGGCACTGGGGATTTAACCTTCACATACAAGAAGAGGAACTTAAGACTGTGTTGGGCTCTCCTTAGCAAAGGTTTCCTTTTGAATTACTTACGAAGGAAAATTGGCCTGGATTCGTTGGTAGGTTTACAAGTTGTCTCTCTCTCTCTCCCTTCTCCCTCTCTTTCTCTCTCCCTCTCTCTCCCTCTCTCTCCCTCTCTCTCTCTCTCTTTCTCTCTCTCTTTCTCTCCCTCTCTTTCTCTCTCTCTCTCTCTCTCCTCTCTCTCTTTCTCTCTCCCTCTCTTTCTTTCTCTCCCTCTCTTCCTCACTCTTCTCCATTTCGCACTTCTCTATCTCTCGCTCCCTCTTTTTCTCTTTTTTCTTTTTCTCTATAGGTTTGTGTTTCTATTTTTACCGTTTGATTTTTTTTTAACTTTCTATTCTCCTCTATCCTCTCTCTTCATCTCTCTCTCTCCCGTTCCTCACTCTTCCCCATTTTGCCCTTCCCCTATCTCTCACTCCCTCTCTCTCTTTTTTACTTCTTTCTCTATATCTTTGTGTTTCTATTTTTACCTTTTGATTTATTTACCTTTCACTCCATCTTTTCCTTTCTCGTTGAGAGTCAACTAAATAAGTTAAGAGATAACTGTTGTCTAGGGGGAGTCAGAGAAATAATGAAAAAGTGTGTAATAGTGAGAGAGAGAGAGAGAGAGAGAGAGAGAGAGAGAGAGAGAGAGAGAGAGAGAGAGAGGGAGAGAGTGGGAGAGAGAGAGGGAGAGAGTGGGAGAGAGAGGGAGAGAGAGAGAGAGAGAGACAGACAGATAGACAGACAGACAGAAAGAGAGAGGGAGAGATAAAGAAAGAAGGAGAGGGAGAAGGGGAGAGAGAGTGAAGGAAAGAGAGAGAAGGAGAGAGAAGGAGAGAGAGAGAGAAAGGAATGGGGGTGTTTAAGTATGTTTCCTAAGTAGTTTCAAGCTGTTGAGAAGTTGAAGCTGGTAATTTTGTGGGGCAGTCGTGATCCTACCCCTCCCCTAGACTACACCTAAGAAGGAGAGAGGGTAGGGGTGGAGTGTCGGAACACAAGACTTGGAATGCGGTTTCCACGCTATTTGTTTAAAAACTTAAAAACGTTTCCCAGTTGTGAAGATGAAAGGAAAGTGCGACTAACCCTTGATTGCACAATGATGTGCACAGCCCAACACAATACATTAAAACATGGGCTAGACATCACTTTTTTTGCTAAAAAATTGTGCAAATTGACAAAAATTTATTGTATTTTCACATTCTATATCTGATTTTATTTTACCTATTATGTTGATTGTTATGTTTTGCAAATATGTAATAGAAAAAAGTAATTGATTGAAAAAATATTTTTTAAAAAAAATCTTAAAATTACACTTAAGTAATAAAAATGTTCGGCCCTACATGTGAATGAAATAATAATTTTTTTCACTGAATACTTTCTATCACCTTGTTCCGAGTATGTTTTGGTTTTCCATCAACATCCTCGAACCAACAACTCAGGGACTAGAACACGTCAAGGGTTAAAACCCCGGCGATCTCTTTTCCAACCCCATCTCACACGGATGTTGCATCCCGTCCCAGCAATATTTGCACAAGAAAAACATTACTTTACTGCTTAAAAACTTGAAACATGTGTTCTACGCTGAGAGTGGTGCGGAATTTTGGCTCTAAATGTTTCATCCGCCCTTTCTTTTTATTTTCATTTCTCCTTCCCTCCCCAATTCTCCCTACCTCAACCCTCCTCATCTTTTTCCCCTCCCAAACTCTCTTCTCTCTCTCTCTCTCTTCCTCTTCTCTTCCTCCTCTCTCTCTCTTCCTCTCTCTCTCTCTCTCTTCCTCTCTCTCTCTCTTCCTCTCTCTCTCTTCCTCTCTCCCTCTCTTCTCTCTCTCTCTATCTTTCTCTCTCTCCTTTCTCTCTCCTTCTCTCTCTCCCTCTCTCTTTCTCCTATCTTTCCTCTCTTTCTCTCCCATCTTTCTTTGCAGTCTTCCTGCTTTTCTTTTTCTCCAATTCCACCTCTTTCCCTTTTTACGTTCCTTATCCTATTTAACTCTATCTCTCTCTCTCTCTCTCTCTCTCTCTCTCTCTCTCTCCCTCCATCTCTCTCTCTCATTATGCCACTTCTCCCTCGTGTAGCCCTGTCAATATTAGGATGACTCCTTCTCCCAACTTCTCTCTCCCTAGCCCCCCCCCCCCCGCCCTCTTTTTCTCTCCCTCTCTACATTTCTTTTCTCACTCTGTCTAACCAACTCACCGTGATATTACTTCCACAAGAAAAACAATTCAACACCGGTGTTTTTCTTTCTACCCTTCAACTCTCTCTCTCTCTGTTCCTCTCTACCTCTATATCTCCCATTTTCCCTCTTTCTCTGTCTCCCCACAATCTCTTCCACCTTCCTTCTAGAGAGAGGGTGTTCTTCTCCCTTTCCTTATCTCCCTCTCCCTCATAATCTTAACCTTTCTTCTGGAAACATTTTCTGCAATAGCTGCAGGCCACGTAAATTCTAACAAGATTATAACAAGACGAGTTGTTGTTCAGTTGTTACAAGGACCTGAGGTAGGAACTTGAAAAGGAGGAGGAGGAGCAAGCGGAAGAGGAGGGAGGAAAGAATAGGAGGGGGTAGGGAAATACTTGTAGTAAATTATGGTGAGAGGAATAGAAATTCAAAAACCTCCTTCTCCTTAGACTCTCTCTCTCTCTTAGACTTTCTATTCCTCTCCAGGAAAACAAAGCAAAGGAGAAGGAGAAAGAGGAGAAGGGACGAGGATGAGGTGAAGGAAGAGAAGGAGGAAGAGGAGAAAAAAGAAAATGAACGAAGATGCATGAGGTGAAGGAAGAGTAGAAGGAAGAAGAAGAGAAGGAAGAGATGGAGAATGAGGAGGAGGAGAAGGAACGAGAATGAGGAGAAAGAAAAACTAGAGTAAAATACTTGGAACGAGAACAGTGAATACATAATAATACCAATTAACAATAATTTAAGTAAATTGAAACTTGTAGTAACCCCCTCAGTTCCAACTTGCAGTGACCTAAGAAATTGAAAGTTTAGTACACGATGTTCAGTAAGTAGTTTAACTGTAAAGGGTGTAGAAAAAGTTTGCTCTAATAATTTACTAGGAATTAGGATGTTGGAATAAAGTAAGTTCGAATGCAGGAAATGATTTTCATTTTCTTCATAATTGTTAAATTATGGTGTAATAATTAATTACCGACCTCAGATCGATAAAGATGCAGACTTGTAACCTGGAGCTCGGTGGTTCAAGTCTCGGGGTCAGCGAGGATTCAGTAAAGCGAGTTTGTGTAGTTGTGATATCACGAAAAGAACTAACACAAATATGATAATTATTTTAGTATTCAGTAATCACCGTGCCCAAGTTGGGGTATTTTAGCATTCAAAACAAGTGCTGAGGCAATAAAAGTCATATTTAGGTAGAACCTTTAAATTTTAAGTTGAGTATTTTTGGGGCTGCCAGTTAAAAAAGTTTCATTATTAGTAATTATTGTGTTTCCTCCCGAGGCGTCATTCACTATACTTGCTGCAGTGTTTACCCTCTTTATTGAGAATTTGTTAGGAGGGGTAATATTGTGTCGACACTTTCAGCAATTTAATTTTAATTAATATGTAACCGAAGGGTAAAGTTGTATTTTTTTAGCACAAATAACAGAGGGAGTAATTGGGTATGGCGTTATGACCCTGGTTATCTGAGGGGGTGCTTCATTTGTGTCATTTACCCTAAATAGTGTTTTACTTCCTCTGAACACCTTGCTTTCTCTCTCTCTCTCTCTCTCTCTTTCTCTCACTCTCTCTCTCTCTCTTTCTCTCACTCTCTCTCTTCTGTTCCAGAAATTATTTGTCTAATACTTTTTTTCCTTTCTTTTGATTACAGGTAAGGAAGAAATTCAAAGATGTCGAATATGAAAGCGATCGTGCGATAAGTATCATGTATAGTACATAATGTCTCTATTTTCTAAAATGCAATAACGTCGCCCGATGGATACCTTCCACTAAAGAGTGTTATTATACTATTATAGCGCATGGATCAGGTCCCACCCATTGGTTGGATTTTTTTTGTAACCACGTACTAACGTTGTGACCACATAATCATAAGACTTAGAGGGCTAGGTGGTAGAAAATGCTTTGAGCATTAAACTCGCCTGGTGGTAACCTTCCACTAAAGAGTATTATTATTTTATAAAAGGAGTGAGAGATAAAGAGAGAAGCCTCTCTTTTCTATACAGAGTGTCCACTTTTAATGTGCGCCATAGGAAAAATACATATAAAAACAGTTTTTCTTGTCTCAAAAGTCGCCATTAAGTATTTTAATTAAACCAAATATGTTAACTCATGTATTTTTATCTGAAGAATCCACTGGTGGTAATTTCATACACCTGGGACTTACAGTTAAAAAGTTAAGGGTTCGAAATCCGAGAAATGTGTTATGTTTGAAACTCAACATTTTTGTACAATTGGATACTCTATTTTATGTATTTTTTCACGAGAAATTGATTGGTAATATTTTCAATTACCTGGGGTTGACAGTTAAAAATTTCTGGGTTCGAAACCGAGTAATTGCGTTATGTTTGAAACTCAATATTTCGTACACCTGGATACCTACCTGGTTTCTGGTTTTACTAACTGTGATACCCTATTTTAGCATTCTTTAACTTTATTTGTGTATTTTTTCAATAGAAATAACGATTTCTGCTTCTTTTGTCCGAAGAAGACCTACTGAAAAAAGGCGTGTTTTAAACTTGAATTCATGACTTTGTAAAAAAGGACAACTGATAATCAGTTTATTGCTCGTATTTACTGATATTGAAGTTAGATTCGATTTTCAGACGAATCTAGTTTAAATCTGACACACGCCCCCAATTTTCAAAACTCACGGATGTGGGCCAAAGAAAATCCTCTACTCTTGGTACAGCCTCATACTCAGTACCCACAAAAAGTAAACGTCTGGGCAGGAATAGTAGGACAACACATTATTGGTCCAATATTCTACAATGAAAGTCTAACTTCAGAACTCTTCCTCGACCTCCTTGTTCATGAAATAGGTCCATTAATCACAAATGTTGTTGGTGAAAGAGAATTTTTTTTTCAAATGGACACAACTCAAGATTAGTCAAAGAGTTTTTACAAGCAGCACTTCCAGGAAGGGTGATAGCTCACAATGGTGATATTGATTGGGCAGCAAGATCACCCGATCTATCCCCAAATGACTTTTTTCTTTGGGGTTACCTAAAAGCAATACTTTATCACGAAGGTAAAACATACACCAATGTAGAGGCATTGAAAGATGCCATCACCCAAGCATGCAACAACATAACAGCACGTCAATTGGCAAATGTTCGCAATTAATTTTACGACAGATTGGGATATTGTGTTGCTGCTGATGGAGATTATAAACTGATTATCAGTTGTTCTTTTTTACAAAGTCATGAATTCAAGTTTAAAACACGCCTTTTTTCAGTAGGTCTTCTTCGGACAAAAGAAGCAGAAATCGTTATTTCTATTGAAAAAATACACAAATAAAGTTAAAGAATGCTAAAATAGGGTATAACTGTTAGTAAAACCAGAAACCAGGTAGGTATCCAGGTGTACGAAAATATTGAGTTTCAAACATAACGCAATTACTCGGTTTCGAACCCAGAACTTTTTAACTGTCAACCCCAGGTAATTGAAAATATTACCAATCAATTTCTCGTGAAAAAATACATAAAATAGATAATCCCTTTGTACAAAAATGTTGAGTTTCAAACATAACACATTTCTCGGATTTCGAACCCTTAACTTTTTAACTGTAAGTCCCAGGTGTATGAAATTACCACCAGTAGATTCTTCAGATAAAAATACATGAGTTAACATATTTGGTTTAATTAAAATACTTAATGGCGACTTTTGAGACAAGAAAAACTGTTTTTACATGTATTTTTCCTATGGCGCACATTAAAAGTGGACACTCTGTATATCTAAATGCCTCAGTAATAAGTCATAACTGTAATCTCTCTCTTTCATTCCCCCCCCCCCATCTCTCTCTCTCTTTCTCTCCCTCCCCTATTCAAGACTGTTCAATCTCTTCCGTCATTACCTCCCTAACTCTCCCTCCCTCTCTCTTCTGCTGCCTCACTCTTCTGTTTCCTCACTTGTCTGTAACCATCATAACTTTCACTTGAAACTCAATCTCACACTTAAATTTGACAGGAGACTCTTTCCGAATAAAATAAATACATTTTTATAGCACTTTTTCTTAGATCTTATAGGTGTGTCTGTTAAAGACGAGAAATCCCTACACGCCAATAATTATAATAATAAAAGCCATCATATTTGACTATTTGTGTTGTCAAGCTCGCCGGGAGGCGACCTCTCGTCAAGAGTAACGGTCCAGCCGGCCTATATTAACACGAAACAGAGTTTGTATATTCACAATAATTGTGAATATACAAACTTATTACTCAAAGTTGCTTTACTAAAATTTTGCCTCACTTGGGACTCGACCCCCGAGCTCCAGCTCACAAGTCCTCCGCCTTATCGATCCATGTTTTTTCTAAAAAGGGCTTCATTTATGTAGAGAACTCTTCCAAAGCATTGTGCTGTCTATCAATAAACGCTTAAAAGGATATTAATCAAGCTCGCCGGGAGGCGAGCGCTCGTCAAGTAGCGCCAGCCACCCGGCCTATATTAACACGAAACAGAGTTTATATGTATTTTGTTTTATTGTTTTCGCCCACTTAACGCTAACTTTTATCAATTTTTATTTCAAATTCGTAATGAGACGCGAAAATAGATTGTGTTTCACGAAAGCGCGAGGTTCCTACGTACAGTTAAAGTCGTTTACTGGCCACGCCGAAAATCTTGAATTTCATGAAATTATTCATACGGGTTTTTTTTTTTTTTTTTTTTTTTTTTTTTTTCAGACCAATTTTCTGTCAAGGGTACAGCAACGTGTGCTTATCGTGGAAAGACGTGAGATACGTTTTTGAAAAGGGAATTTTCATCTCTGCATACCTTTTATAGTTTCAAGTATTTATTTTTTATAGGATAGGAGATATGGCCTTCTAAAATAAAACGGGAAAGTTGCACAGAGCCGCCCCTGGTTATCTTGGAGCTGCGGTTGTGGTATTTTTCGAAAGGCCTTATCATAGGAAAAAATATAAAAATATAACTAAAGTATTACACTGGACCAAACTTGAGTTATACCCTTTGAAAGGAATACTTATTATGGAGCCCAGAGCCGTCTATTATTATCCTAGAGTTGTATTTCTGGTGTTTTTAGAAAGGTCTAGTCAAAGGGAATGAGATCACTTAATTTCAGATGGTTGAAACAAGTAGAAAAGTATTTAAAGCCATCTAAAGGATTATCTAAAATGAACCCTGGAGCCACGCCTATTTATCCCAAGTTGATGACTGAAGGTTCTTTCTAAAGGTCTAATTACGTAGAAATATACTACGATGTAAATAAAATGTTAGAAAAATCAGCGACAGTGTGAGACATAAAAATAAAAAACTGAAATAAGATTTATGAGAGTATCAAAAAATCTTCGCCTCACATAGAACTTAAAATATGGGTGAGATCCAATCATCTTTGCTACACCCAAGCTGCCAGCAGACTGAGTTATCAGTTAGGGAATAATAACGTTTTATAACTTCATTCAGAGATTTCTACATCAAGAGGTAAACTAGGTCTATATTATGAGAAGTGTATAAAGTATTGGCCAGTAAGAGGAAAAATATTGATTAAAATAGATCAAAACAATGATAAATTATATTATGTACCTATTGAGCAGTCTCTGTGGTCGTCGACTGGTGTAGGTAAAACACAAAGTTTGCAAGGTGACCTGGGTTCGAATCCCGGCTAGGTATAATTTTTTTTTACTCTGTACTTTGGATGTCCGGTTTTCTCGTGAGAAAAAAAAACAGTAGCTGGTAGTTTGCGTCAACCTCCTATGACCGTTTAATTTCGAACGAAGTGAGTATGGTTTAACTCGATCAACATTGATTTGTCACAATCTAATTATCCATCTACCTATGTATGTAACATTGTAACATGATATAAGTTGCATTTTTTTTCCAATCGAGCTGAAATTTTCAGGGTATATTCCATGGATATATGCTTGCTTATTAATTTATAATTATTAAATGTATTATCTTGTATAATGTCTCACTTCTTCTGTTTATACCTACCAACTGATTATGCTGAATTGACACCATGTTTAGTAACTCGAAGTTAGGCAAATATATGGGTCAACATTTCTTAGAGCCATAGTAAGAGGCAATTTCGGAACATACAATAATACTCGGCACTTTCATTTCCCTCTTTATTTTACCAAGATCGAATTTCCATCTACCTACCATGTACTTAGGTACATATTATAATTCAAATTGTATTGTAAACAAAACCACTAAACAAAGTTGTCCGTTATTTAACGAGTTCATAACTAATTTTTCAATACAAGGTTAAAACACTAGTTGATTATTAATGAATTATTGTTAATGGATTTTAAGATTAAATAGGTATGTTTTTTTCTTCATTATTAGTGGTTGAAGTTCCACAAAAGAAGCACCAATTTTCACACCAACCTCATTTTAAAACGATTGTGACCAGTTGATTGTATTTGGTTTTAACGTCCTGATTTGAACTAGTCAGGACGGGGGGTTTTACCCTGCATTCGCTGGGAATCGTTCCAGCTACCTACATTTAACTCGCCCAGCCTGGGTAGATTCCAGACTTACGTGTTTAGAGGGGAAAAAAATATTAGAAAAGTCTGGAACAACTGGGAATCGAACTCGAAATGTCTGAACTACGGGCAGTAGTTACAACCATTACGCCACGGAGGCTGGCCACTGACAACTGACAGTCTAAATAAAGCATTTATTTTGATCAATGCTTTTGTATTATGAATCGTAAATTACATAAATCTCATTCAAAATTTACAAATATGTACCTACTTTATAAATATAAATAAAAAAACACTGCTAATTATGGACACAATACTTCCTCGTGATTGTTTCACATTGTATACACCTGGCAATTTTGATTTTTTCGACTAAATCACTTGTAAAACCGCTTAACCGATTTTCTTCAAATTTGTTTTATATAATAGAATACTATTTTTTCTACATTCTAGTTATTTTTGTTCACAAATTCATACTTAAATTAAAAAGGTGCAAGCCTTATTTTTAATAAATGTATCTTTTTATTTCTTGATTGTGATGATGATTATAATAATAGTACATTAACATTAATAATAATTTTAAATAAAAATAAAATCTAGCTTACTAGACTTTTAACCTGGAACTTGGAGTTCAAGACCTCATTAAAGGCTAACCATCAATTCGGTATTTTATTTAGTTTGGTTGTTAGGTGGTATTCTAATGACAAGACTTTGTCCTCCACAGTTTAAATAATTTAGACAAATCTTATTACTATACTTACTATAGATAAGGATAACGTACCTGAAAAGTACCCAAAAAAATACCGGGTACATTTACAAAAGTACCCGCACCGGGTACATAATAAAATTAGGTACCCGTACCCATACCGGGTACAAAATTTTGCTAGGTACCTGTACCCGTAGCGGGTACAACACTGGTGACGGTATAACACACTGGATCCGCATACCGTACTGGGTACCGATTTTATGAAATACTCGGTATTACACACTGGGACCGAGTACCGACGTATCGTACGTAGTAGGCGGGTACCGTTTTTATTAAATACTTGGTATTACACGCCGGGGCCGGGTACCATACCGGGTACCGGTTCTATGAAATAATCGGTATTACAATAATACCCAAATACCCATCTCTAGAACTGGGTACAGCAGAGAGAGGTACTTCATTATTCCGATATATATTTTGCAATTCTTGCCGGCTGAACAGTTCCCCTGTTTGACCTCGCGGATCCAGCTTTCTCATCAACACTCAACCGTGCATTTAAAAAGATACATTATTTTTTATGTTGATATTTTGAGGTACAGTATAAACAGTCATATTTGTTATTTGTTTTTTTTTTTATCAACTACGGAAGAGATGACAGTTGAGTATTTTGATGGAGTCTTTGATAATTTGTATGGAGATGTCAGTGAGTAAATTAGTATTTAATCCATGTTTTCTGAAGAAATAATATTCAGGCTGTCGGTGTCCTAATATTTTTCTTTTTGTCTCGTAGAACCAAGTCTTCTATTTGAAACTTCTTTGTCAAACAATTGGACGGCTTAGGGAAATGTACATTATTTAATTCAGGTTATAAAATAACCTCCTATTCTAATCTATTGAAACAGTTGAAACTAAAACACCCAACAAATTTTGTGAATCGAGATTCGTCTCCTGTAAACATTCTGAATGCAAAATTGTGAGATTTAGTTAGTGTACGGTGCTTTTGTACTTGGTTCTTGAGTGATTACTCGAATCCACTATTCCATTTACATCCGCTCGCAGAATCTCAAAAACCAAGTACAAAAGAACCTCGGTAAATACTCAGTACTTTTATGTAATCGATTACTGAAGTACCGGTTCTATGAAATACTCGGTATCACCCATCTCTAATTATTGCCAACAATACTGAAACGGGGTACTTTTCTGTTAATGAATCTAGCAGTGGGTTTCAAAATTTGAAAAGATCAACAAAATTGCTGAGCGCTATCTAGTGCCACTCAATAAGGAATACACCTGTTATCTCAAGATTTCTCCTCTCTCCAGCAAGTACCGTGAAATATTCTTTCAGCATCTTTTCAAAGTTTTTTTTTATATCATTTATTTTTCTCCTTGATTTAAAAGATCAACATCCTTTAATTAAAAGTTTTTTTTTCTTTTATCTGTTGATTGTTGACCAGTTTTTATTTCATCTATCATATGAAAATCAATTAAATCAAAAAGTAGTGATATCCCCCAAAAAACACTTCGTGTAAAAATAGTCGTCAAGTGTTGGAATGATTAAAAAGAACTGATATCAAAAACGTCAATTTTCTATGTTTAAAGAAAATATTTTTCACGTAATAAGTCTCTTGATAATTCAACCAAAATAATAGCCTCACAACAACAATACACCTTTGAGCAAACTTCGATTTGGTATTTTGAGAATTTAACCAAAAAATAGCCACACAACAAAACAATGCTCTTGTAAGAACAATCTTGCATAATTACAGAACCACGTCCTTGACTGCACACTGTTTTGTTCTGAAATTTATGTGAAGTACGTTGCTAACAAAACAGTGTGCAGTAGTCAAGGACGTGGTTATGTCATTATGCAAGATTGTTCTTACAAGAGCATTGTTTTGTTGTGTGGCTCTTTTTTGGTTAAATTCTCAAAATACCAAATCGAAGTTTGCTCAAAGGTGTATTGTTGTTGTGAGGCTATTATTTTGGTTGAATTATCAAGAGACTTATTACGTGAAAAATATTTTCTTTAAACATAGAAAATTGACGTTTTTGATATCAGTTCTTTTTAATCATTCCAACACTTGACGACTATTTTTACACGAAGTGTTTTTTGGGGGATAATATAAAGAGTAAGCAAAGCTTTCTTGCCTTTCTTATTTCCGGGATTCAACTTCTTTGAGTTCAATGGAAAGAGAGAGAAAAATAAATCTCCAATAATATCCATTATTAATTAATTATTTTTTAACTTTTGAACGTTCAGGAGGGGAAGAAAGAGATGGAAGGACAGAGAAGGAGAAGGAGGTAAAGATGGAGGAGGAAAATGAGAGAGGAAGGAGGAGGAAAAGGAGAGAGGAGGAGAGGGAGGTAGAGAAGAAGAAGAATGAAAAGGAGAAGGGATGAGAGAAAAGAAGAGAGGAAGGAGGAGGGAAAGGAGGGAGGAATGAGGAGGAGAGACAGGTGAAGAAGAAGGAGGAAGAAAAGGAGAGAGGAAGAAGGAAGAAGAGAATAAAAGGAAGACAAATGGATTTTCTCTCTTTGAAACTCAATAAGAAAAAATAATTTAAGGCTTTTCTGCCTTTCAGAATGTTGGTGGCTCTTGAAATAATTTCAGTCGTTTTGTTTCCTGCTCTCTATTTTTGTTGTAATTTATGTTCTACTGAAGAAAGAACTACTTTTAATTGGTTACCTAATAATAGACGTGATAAACTAATGTGTTGTTTTCATGAACTAAAATAATGACACGGAAGTACCTACTCGTAAATTAGACAGTCTGAAAATAAAATATTCTCACATTTTTTTTTTGATATATATTTTGCAATCTAATTGCCTTTTTTTTCATCTTATTTTCGATCGAAATTTACACCTCCGTCATCCGTTCGAAATGTCGACCGAGCTCGATGTTGCTTATCTTCAATGCCATGACGGATAGTGTCTAATTCAAATCGTGTCTACTGGCCTGGTGCCAAAGAATCCTGTCAACATCTCCCTCTTCTCCTTATCTCCTCCTCCTCCTCCTTCTCCTTCTCCTTCTCTTTCTCTTTCTCTTTCTCCTCCTCCTCCTCCTCCTCCTCCTCCTCCTCCTCCTCCTCTTCCTCCTCCTCCTCCTACTCTCTTATCACAGTTTTCCAAACAATAAACAAACTCAATGCGTCGGAAAATTTGTCTCCGAGAAAATTTGAATAGGAAATTCGAACAATATGAAAACGAAAATGGAAGAGTAGGATGGGGAGGAAAAAAGAAGGCCATAAGGAGGAAGAGAAGGAAATGGAAGAGGAAGAAGAAGAGAAGGAGAAGGAGGGAGAGGAGACAGTGAAAGCTGATGTCAAGTGAAAGGATACAATGAGAGAAAGAAGCTGTCAAGTTGAAAGATAGTGACAGTGTCGGAGTATGTTCGGGTTCTGCCCCCACTTCCGGTAGAGAAGAGAGGGAGGTGCTGGAAGAGAAGAGAGAATCAGAAGAACCGGGAGAGGGAGAAAGAAAAAGAAAAAAAAGTTATCATATTTGTGTTAATTACTTTCATGATATCACAACTACTCAAACTCGCTTTACTAAATCTACTCTGAAACCGGGACTTGAACCACCGACCTCCAGGTTACAAGTCCGCTGCCTTATCGATCAAGCTACTGAAGTCGGTAGCTTGAACATGAAAAAGAATGGTCGGAAGACTGAAGAAAAAGAAAACGATTGATGGAAAGGAGAGAAGAAAGACAAAACGATTGATGAAAAGAAGAGAATAAAGAGAAAATAATGAATGAAAAGAAGAGTAGAAATAAAGAACGACTGATGGAAAGAAGAGATTATTAAGAAAACTATTGATGAAAATAATAGAAGAAAGAGACAAAAAATTGATGAAATGAATACAAGAATGAGAAAACAATTGATCAGAAGAATAGTTCTTCTACAGAGAAAATGATTGACATTACGAAAGTGATTAATACAAATAAGTTTAGAAGAAAAAAGAAAAAGAAAATAGTTGAAAAGAGAGAAGAATAAGATAAAGAGTGCGCTAATAGCTCAGAATTACTCGCTTGCCATGCGGTAGGTTCCGGGTTCGAACCCCCCGCACCGTATTCAATAAGGGATACAAACTTCCGGTGCTCTCGTGTTGTTGACCCAGCACCTAAATGGAGGGAGGGTATTCTTGCCCATCAGAGGGGAGGCATACTACGGAATGGGTATGCTACAACACAGACCACAAGCGTCTACAGTAGCTCCTGTTTCATGGCTATAAAAAAAACTGTGTAACACCCATCTAAAAAAAAACTAAAGAAAATAGTTGAAAGAGAAGAATAAGATAAAGGGATGAGAAGACTAAAGAAAATGAGAAAACAGAAGGAAATGGAGGAGAGGATGAGAAAGAAGTGGAAAAGGAACTGATAGACCTCTGACACCTCCATTCAGTTAGTGACAGGCCGATATGGGAGAAATATTGAATCTGTCACATCCAAAATCTTTTCCGCCTATTCTGTGTTTCCTCTCCACTCGAGCTATCTCTCCACCTCCAATATACAGAGTGACTCAATAGACACTTGATTTTATTAATAACTCTCTTTAGATTTACATACCTTATAATCATCGTTACACATTTTTTTCCTCCTAAGCTAAGACCAAATTATTTAGCTGTACTAAAGGTATCATGACTATCATGATTGAATTCACCGGTTCTCGTAGGATCTCCGAAGTGAAGCAACGTCCAGCGGGGTGAAAACTTCGTGATGCTGGTACTCTGGCCCTACCCAGGCTAAGTGAGGGTTTTGTGGGTAGCAGGTTTGTGAGTTTCTTGTGATTGAAGGGTAACATTCTCGTTGTGAAATTAAAAAAAAGTAAAGATTTTCTGGACGACCTGGTAAATTTTAGGCTCGACAACTCGACATTGTCACTCACAAGAAATATTTTGAAAGCCTGAACATGAACAGTGCCAGCTCCCATTGTTGAGAAAAAAGAGTTGTGTCTCTGTGTGGGGGGCAAGATAGAGCAGGGCTATCGCCATATGTTGGGGTGTTAAAATCACGTAACGCGAAAAACTTGGTCGCGACGCCTTGCTTCGGTAGCAATAAGAGCATAAATAACAATAAGGGCGGATGATTAAAAACACTGCAAGTTAAATTAGTAATAACTAAAGAGAGTAGAGTTTATTGATGAAAGCACAATTAATTTACACGTGTAACTTAGTAAATATGAAATTATACAAGTTTTGAGTTATGAGTTATTAAAGTGGACTGTATGATTTAGATGATGAAAAGGTCTGAGCTATGCCAAGCAACAATTATCACCGAAGAAGTATCTTGGTGATTTAAACTGTATAGCACTTTAGGCAGTCAGAAACTCAAGTATCAACTGGTTCCTGTTCGCGAGAGAACTTAGAGTAATTAAAAACACAGAATGAAAACTTGAGGGAAATAGAACTGGTAAACAAAATAACACTTTGTACCAAGAGGGTGATTACCGAATTGACAGTTAACGTACAACCGGGGAGCAACTGCTGGTGAGTTGGAGACTAAATTATATCTGGTGAGTTAGATTTACAACTGCGAGTGAGTTGGAGTGTAAAGCACAACTTCGAGTGACTTGACGACTGGTTGGTGACTGCACAACTTGTTAGTGGCTCTACGACTGACTTGAGATTTGAACTCAAGTCCTTTAAGAAGATTCCTTCCGAAGGGGAAATCGGCAGGAGTTTGTTCCGGCCTTTAGACCATAATCGGTAAAACCAATCAGAGTCAAGGAGGAGGTCCCAAAGGTTCAAATCTTGGGATTTCCCATGAAGGGAAGTTAGAGGAAAAATTGACTAAATATATGGACCGTCCCTGATATTCTATGATCGAGACGGTATGTCTGAATCGATTAGGTGTAGATTCTTTAAAACAATAAAAAATAGTAACTATAATAGGTTATGAGGAAAAAATATGATTTATGAGGGTATGTGTCACCCAATGAACAATATTTGAGGCATTCATTTTCTGTCGCATACCGAGAAAAAGATTACAAGTAATAAATGTAAAATACCTACAAAAAAGATACCGGAAATTGGTAATAAATGAATGGGCTATCATAAAAATATAGAAAGCGATATTAGATCCTTAAGACAAAGGACTTTTGCGAGGAAAGATCACAAGAAATATTACGTTAGGTAATATCATTTCGTGGAACTTAAAATGAATCTCGTGAGATATTATGTTTGGGAAAAAACCCAAATTGTGTTCGGTTGAAAGACTGAACAAGTTGGATAATAGTTCTTTGGGATTTGTGGTGACATGTTGATTCCTCTTCCATTGAGATTTTGTCACTGTTTATGTGCTCTGTCTTTCTTTCTTTCGCTCTCTCTCTCTCTCCCTCCCTCTCTCTCTCTCCATCTCCATCTCTCTCCCTCTTTGTCTCTCATATCCTTCTTGCAAAAAATCTTTTCAATTATCCTCCTCCCTCCATTCTTTGTTTCTTTTTAACATTTTTTTCCGTTTTCATATTTTACCGCTATATATTTTCTTCTCCTTTTTTCTCAACCGCTTTTCCCTACCTCTTCCCACCTATCTCTCTCTCTCTCTCTCTCTCTCTTTCTCTCTCTCTCTCTCTCTCTCTCTCTCTCTCTCCCTGTTCCCACCTATATCTCTATCTATCCCTCTCCGTATCTCTTTCTCCCTCCCTCTTCCGACCTATCTCTCTCTTATGTGACTTCTCAGTTGAAGTTGGTGGTGGAATTCACAAAGAAAGAAAAGAACCCCAAAGCTCTGAGCTTTTGTCGTAAGTTTGAGGTCTACAGGGCTGAAGAAAGCTGTGAATAATAATAGACGCCTGTGTGGAGTGCCTCAGGGAGGCGGGGTGGGTCCCGTCATATTTTTTGACAAAAAGGGGTTTAGGCTCTGGAGGCAGATTTGAGAAAGGGGGTTTCAGATTTGAAGAGGGCATAAATATCTGACAGGAAATGAGAGATTTCTCTTTGTGCGTGATGAATCTAATGTGACAGAGAGGGATTTTTTATGGGTTCGAAGCGGAAGAGGGAACTTTTTGTAATCTTGTGGAAAGAAAGTTGGAGGCGTAGATTTGGTGGACCTTGCCGCACAATGGATTGGACAGAGCCTCTGTTGAATTGTATGGAAACCGTTTTCCATTGTATTTTGAATTGGTCCAAAAACTTATTTATCTCCTTAGAAACTCGAACTGTCGAAATGAAAATGGATTTTTTTATTTTTTTTTATGAAATCTAGTTGAAGTTAGGAAAAACTTATCTCGTTCATCAAAGGAAGGAAGGAGGCTTATCGTCTCAGAAACTATTCGAGTTGTACTGAAATAATTTCTGTTACAAATTTATAATTCATGCATTCTGCATGGAAAGATGAAAATGTGTGAAAATATATACCTATACAGGGTGTCCCACCAAACTTGGACACCTCAAATTACTCGGCCCCTGAAAGAGTTTTTGAAAAATAAAAAAATCTAGGGTACATGTGCTAATTATGCGGTTTCAGTCATGAAATTTTTTTTATACAGGGTGGCTCGAAAGTCAGAAATTGAGGTGTCAACTTTCGATTTTTAAATGGATCGACCTGAATTTTATTTGATAATTTTACTTCTAAATGGTTCTTAAGTACTTTTTTAAACAAAAATATTACATACAGGGTGGTTTTTTTTCGACCAATTTTTTTTCTAAATCTTGAATAACTCAAGTTCGGTTAATTTTTTCGATGACAAGAATGAAATGTGTTTGTGTAATGAATACACGCTCTTTCAATTGGCATCAAAAATTTTTATACAGGGTGGTTCACAAGTGAAATAATGACTTGATTTTTTTTAAAACCGAGTTTTTTTAATTTTTTATTTAGGATTAATAATTCTCGTCTAATTTTACACATTTTTCGTTAGTCATATCGAAAAACAAAACTAAAGTGTTGTACAGGGTGAGACATAATTTTTTTGTAACACCCTGCATATGGGCAGTCAAAGAGACGCAAATTTCAATATAAAGACTAAATATGCAAGAAAAACTTTGATTTTTAATTAAACAAAAAAGTTATGGTGTTTTAACTAATATTGTCGCATGGACCACCCTGTAGATATTTTCTTAAACTATCATGTAGGTACTCTAAGTTGTATAAAATTCAACGAAGACTTCGAATCATGTGGGAAAAAACAAGTAAAAAACACGAATTTGAAGCCACTTTCAATTTGGTGTCCACACTGAATGATTTTAAAACTTGAAAGAAAAAGTAGGTAGGTGTAGACACAAAATTGAGCATGGCATTTTGGATTCATTTTTTTTCTTTCAGATTTGGACTCCTCGTTGAATTTTAGACAGTTTCGACTACCCATATGATGGTTTAAGAAAATATCTACAGGGTGGGCCATGCGACAATATTAGTTAAAACACCATAACTTCTTAGTTTAATCAAAAATCAAAGTTTTTCTTGCATATTTAGTCTTTATTTTGAATTTTGCGTCTCTTTGACTGCCCATATACAGGGTGTTACAAAAAAATTATGTCTCACCCTGTACAACACTTTAGTTTTGTTTTTCGATATGACTAACGAAAAATGTGTAAAATTAGACGAGAATTATTAATCTTAAATAAAAAATTAAAAAAACTCGATTTTAAAAATAATTAAGTCATTATTTCACTTGTGAATCACCCTGTATAAAAAATTTTGATGCCAATTGAAAGAACGTGTATTCATTACACAAACACATTCTATTCTTGTTATCGAAAAAATTAACCGAACTTGAGTTATTCAAGATTTAGAAAAAAAATTGGTCGAAAAAAAAACCACCCTGTATGTAATATTTTTGTTTAAAAAAGTACTTAAGAACCATTTAGAAGTAAAATTAACAAATAAAATTCAGGTCAATCCATTTAAAAATCGAAAGTTGACACCTCAATTTCTGACTTTTGAACCACCCTGTATAAAAAAAATTTCATGACTGAAACCGCATAATTAGCACATGTACCCTAGATTTTTTTATTTTTCAAAAACTCTTTCAGGGGCCGAGTAATTTGAGGTGTCCAAGTTTGGTGGGACACCCTGTATATTTTAATGTCATCCTCTGACGCCTTGCCTGGGCGCGGGGAAACTCAATTTTCCAAATTACGGAAAAAAGTTACAAAGAGGTCCTAAGAAGAGCTTGAGACTTCGTAAGTTTTCTTTTCCGAGTTTTTTTTTGTTCATTCCTCTTTGTTTTGTTTTTTTCTGTCAGCTCATCAGGGCCTTGGTAAGTGGGGGACTTTGAGTGAGATTTGAAGGATTGATTGGTGTCGCGGGAGTTCGATTCTTCCTGTGTTTTTTTTACATCTATTTTTTTAGCACCTTTCTTGAAGTTTAGGATCAATAAATTTAGGGCTAGAGTAGTCACCGTGGCAGAGTGATTTAGCGCGCTAGGCATTGCACGCACGGTGACCTGGGTTCAGGCCTCAGATATTAATCTGATTTTGTACAAGATGCCCATATATACTATGTATTTATGTTGTGTGTAAATTTAATTGTACAAATAAAGGCTACATTACATTACTTGGATATTCGGGGTCCATTCATACCTCGTGAGGAAAAATTAGTAGTTACTTGAATGGGTAACGACCCGTGGCGGCAATACCAGAGTAAAAAGAAATAAATGTTATAATACAATAATACGAAATTTGAAGGAGGCTCTTAGTAATGCTGCGTTACCCACAAAAATTGTGAAGAGGACTTGTGCTTCACCACAAATTAAAACTTACAAATTTAGGGCTAGATTCTTGTTACAGAAATACAGATAACTCCCACAGGAACCGACCTCAGCAGCTTGATCGATAAGGCGGCGGACTTGTAACCTGGCAGTCAGTGGTTCAAGTTTCGGATCCAGTTCATTCAGCGTAGATTTGGTAAAACGAGCTTGAGTGGTTGATTAACACAAATACAGTATGATAACTTATTTCCATAGGGATTCAACGCAGCAATGCAGGCTGTATGCTTGGGACAATACCACATGTCAGTGGTATTGACCAAGTTTAGAATCTACAGTTGTGTTGAAGCTTTAGACTTTAGACCATCATTAAAAGTTTATTCGGTTTCACCCTCTTTTTTCCTTCCAAAGATATTCCTTTGTAATTCTTCTTTATAATTTTGTCTTCAGAATGAGCCTTTTGACGCAAAGAAACGACCTGAGGTGGCTTCACAAGTTTTATCACTTGAAGCTTTCGTAGTGTTTTTGGTGGTCAAATTTGGAAATTATTATTGAAAATGTCTTGCCCTGCACTGATTTGACTTTAGCTTCACTTTAAGCAGAGGGAAAAGAAGAATATCATTGACTAATGGAGATTTCAATACATACATATTGTAGGTGTCGAAGAAGAAATTATTGTTAGGAATATAGAAATACCTACATATACAAATATACCTACATAGAAGTAAAAAGAAGGAAATTACAATATCAAAAATAAACTCTGTACTTAAATAACTCGAACAACGGACCTCTTGATTGTCGATCCTGACCCACGTTTTGAAGGAGGCGGGGGGGGGTAAAAATAAATTTTAAAGTTTTCGAAAATACTTTTGACACCCTTGTTTCGAGCTTGGCTTTTTTTTTTCTTCTTCTTCTCTAAGTTCTCACTTTCATGTTTCAATTTTGTCGGGAGGTAATATTTCATTCCGGGAAAGTTTGAGAAAGAAAGAAAGAACGTGGCAATCATTTTCTTGTTCTCGCGAAAAGCTTTTCCGACGTAGACCTACTGTAAAGTTGCAAAGGGTTCATTTATTATTATATAAAAAAAGGGCTCTCTCAATTATGTTGAACACGAGAGCTTTTTTTTCGTCACACTTCCGCGTTTGAAAATTGTTCCGCTAATTTTCTCGACACGATCGAAACTCGAACCACCGACCTTGTGACTCCCAGTGACGAAGTTCTGATGAGTAATTAATATTCCTGAATAGTACATCACCCCGTACTTATAGAGGAACACGATAGACCATGGTGTTATTTGATGTATAATAATAATAATAATAACGACTTATTAATACTGCCCGATTAGGTTTATTAAAGTCCCATTATTCCAGCAGTAAGCTCAAGAAGTATTCTTATGTGGTAAAAATGCCAAATGGGAGTATAACTTGTCATGCCCCGGCTGGGTTTCGAACCCGCGACCTCTAAATCTCTGGATTCACAGAGTGCCGCCTCTACCACTGAGCGACCGGGACAAGTGACTGTATTTGCCGTGTACGAGTATATCATTTTTTATATTTTTGTTAAGAAGATGGTTTCACAGCCTTTTTTATTTCGTAGCCATGAAACAGGAGCTACTATACATAGACGCTTGTGTTCTGTGTTGTAGTTTTGCCCATCCTGGTAGTATGCCTCCCCTCTGATGGGCGAGAAGTGACACAATACTTCCCTCTTAGGTGCTCTGTCAACACCTAACCAGTTCATTATTTTCGTGAAAGTAACAACAGTAATTTATTTGACATTATGTATTGTGGCTTGCTTTGTCGTTTGATTTTTATTTCCTTTTTTGCATAATATTAAACATGAATGAGCTTTTCCGTCTTGAGTGACCACGAAAATTATAGAGACACAGTTAGAAAAGCAAGGTTAGTCAAAGATATCTCTTGAACAAACTGTTGGCATAATGGGACTACCTGTCTTGCGCTGTCATTCTAAATAAAGCACTACTTATACTTATTCCTTCATGGGTGTAAACACAAGCTTCTCTTGTTTCCAAGGTAATCTTAACATAGCACCATTATGCATTAGCAACATTAGAAATAAAAACGAGAGATTTATTTTTCTTTTCAGTTTTCTGTTATAAAAAGGCACAATGAAACACTTGCATTCAAATGAATGGGGAGATTGGGGGGAGAGAGAGAAAAAAAACCCCTCTTCTTGAATAAGTTTGCTTTTTTCCGTTGTAACTTCTTAATAAGTTAATAAATCTGCTTTCAATATGTCAACCTTCGACCCCCCTTTTCTTTTTCTTCTCTCATTCCTCTTTCCTAGTTTTTCCCATTTTCTCTCTCTTTCCTTTTCTCTCTCTTTTTGCACATTCTACCTCAATTCACTTCCCTCTTTCTCCCATTCATTCCTCTCTCTCTCTCTGTCACTCTCTTTCTCACTCCCCCCCCCCCCAACTCTCCCTCTCTCTTCGTTAATTCCGAAAAGTCAATTCCACAAACTTTCGCATTTCCGGAGGTCTCCCCCACCCCCTGTCCACCCGCCCTGGAAAAGATTATCGGGAAAAAGAAACTTTATTCTTCTTCGCCTCACACCTTGTAGTGCTGGGTTCGATAATAGTGGAAGGGGGAGGAAAAAGAAGGGTAGGGGAGATGAACTTGGGAGGGAGAGTGGGGGGAGAGAGAAGAGGAGAGGGAGGTAAATCGCTCCAACAATGGAAAATGAAGACGGATGGTGATTTTATGGATAGATTTTGCTTCCCATTTCCTGTTTGTACTTCTGCTCCCACCCTCTCGCTCTCTTTCTCTCCCTCTTCGTCTATATTGCCTATGTCTTAACCCCCTTCAATTTTACCTAGCTTCTCTTCCTAAATTTCTTCTTATTGTATTATCCTCCTTCTTTTCCTTACCTTTTGTGTCGCAGGAAGTGCATTTCCTTGGAATCTTATTGGAAATCTTGAGATACGTAATAGAGATTCCAGGAAAATGTCGAGACCCAGAGGTGAATAGAAATGATAGGCACTTAAAGGGAGAGACAGAAAAAGAGTGTGATAGACACTGAAATATAGAATGAGTGAGAGATAGATATAAAAAGACATATAGAGGGAGAGAGAGAGATATATAGAGAGAGAAATACATACAGAAAGAGACAGACAGACAGTGAGAGTGAAAAGGAGAAGAGAGAAAGATAGATATTGAAGAGAAAATGATTTAGAAAGAGAGAGAAAGATAGATATTGAAGAGAAAATGATTTACAAAGAGAGAGAAAGATAGATATTGAAGGGGTAGATGGGGGAGAAGAGAACCGAAAGTATGAATAATATAAAATATACATGGATTTTGTCCCTTTGCTTACAATATTCTAGGGGAGTCACTTTCTGGACCACTATCGTCCCTCTATGAGATGGCTTTTGTGTGTATTGTCCTTTGTGGAAAATCTACAAAGAATTACAAAGTGTATCCCCTTCAACAGTGGTATTTATGCTTATCCCCCTCTCTCAAGGGTGTGGCTGGTCAGCTGAAAGATTGGGTTCTTATGTAAGGGACACACACGTTTGCAATGCAAATGTCCGAATTGTTGAACCCTACTGTAGGAATGTAAGATAAATCTAGATGAAACAAGAAACATGTTCCATTGGAATCTAAATTTTTCTGTCTTGTTATGTTTGAGAATTGCGGACTTGAGCCGTATTGTCTTTTAAATTTTATTTTCTCGTGTATGATTGTATACTTACATAATTTATTATATCTTATTAAACATTAAAAAAAATATTCAGAACATCATCATTTAGATGACGAACCAAAACGTTTGCAGCATTGCCTCGTTGAACTGCAAGGCTTATCTATTGCAGCAAATAATTTCCCGATTTTGGGTCTCCAGTCTTTTTCACAATAGATCTTTTCAGTTCTTCTAGTCATTGTTTAGCTTCTTTACACATCTTGTATATTCGTGTCCGTGCGTGCGATAGGCAAGATGTCAAATGATTGTATATTGGTTTCAATGTCCTATTATTAGATATTCACGACGGAAGTTATACCCTCAAATTACTGGGATTCGTATCAGCTAAACACATCAGCCGTACTCAGCCTTAATGACAGTTCTTTCTACATAATTAATATTTTACCGAAGTCTGTTCTTCACAAGGCATTTTTCTAGAGAGCGAGTTCAATCAGGAATCTAACATATTTCCGAGAATTCCAGTGAGAGAAACTAGAAATTTCAAAACTAATTTTTCCTCACTTAAAAAATTCTCGATTCACTTCTTGTACAAGAAATTCTTCTGATTTAAATATTCATCTCAAATAACTAAGTCAGAACTAGGATAGCGAACTTGCAGTTATGCGAATATCTCAGTCTGGCGTAATGCAGTTGAGAATTGTTGAGTACGCGGCATGCTGATTAAGAAAAGCTTTCGAGTTGAGTCAGCATTCTTGACGGGAGAACAAAGAGGAATTTTTTTTCCCCTCTTTGGAGTTGTTTTCTGAAAGCAAAGACAAAAGTTGTGTCTTTGAATACGGAACACTCTCAGGGTGGCTTAATGTTCTGAACGTTGGATGCTAGTTATTCCTGTTAAAGTAATTCAGCATTTAAAATACTAAAATAAGTTAATTTGATCATATTTGTGTTAATCTTTATGGTGATATCACAACTCCTTAAACTCACTTCACTAAATCCACGCTGAAACCGGGACTTGAGCCACCGACCTCCAGGTTACAAGTCCGCCGCATTATCGATCGAGCTACTAAGGTCAGTTCTACTAGAGCTACTTTTAATGAAAGTAATCTTATATACGAGTATCTATACTATTTTATTTTCAAAATGGTCAATTAATGCTTTTGCAATCATACGATGAATTTTGCTTCTGAAAAACTCATGCCTGCCTAGTGGTCACTGTCCCATTACAAGCAAAGCTTCATATTGGCTGCCTAGTGGGCGCTCTCCCATTACAAGGAATGCTTCATATTAGCTGCCTAGTGGGAGACTGTCCTAAGCTGAGGTCGCTGACTACATTTCTTGTTCCACCCTGTAAAAGCCAAGAACACATCGTGAGGGTAGAAAATGCTAGAAGTTTTTCATTCCTCGGAAAGCCAAAGTCAAATATTTGATCTTTCCAGTCATGTATATGGGTCATGGAGGAGGGAAGAAATCTTCATCCCTCCCTCTTCAATCTTTCTCTCCGTTCCACTCATCTTTCTATCTATCTCTTCCTATTTTCTCTCTTCTTCTTCTTCGTTATCCTTATATCTCCTTATTTTATGTATCTCTCTTTCGTCTATCTTTCCCTTTATTTTTTATATCCCCTTTCTTATTATTGTGTCTCTTTCTTATTCTTATACTATGCTCTGATTTTTTTTTCATTCTCTTTCTCTCATCTTGTGTGTTCTGAGATCATTTCATTCTTCTCTTTATTCTATGTGGTAACTCTCAGAGTCTTCTCACTTTCTATCCTTTTCTGTTGTCCTTGTTTTGGGAGAGGAGAGAGAGAGAGAGGGATTAAGGGATGTAGAGGAAATAAATGCTTGTAAAAGCAGATTTTTTATATGTATGCAGATGAGAAAAAATGTATGTTTTAGGAATATTATTTTTTCATCTCGATGTAAGAGATTAAGATGGATGGAAAAAAGGGGAGATGTTTAGAAAGATCAAAGTACACAAGTTAGAGAGGAGGAAAAAGGAGGAGAGAGAAGAGAAAAAGAGAGAGAAGAGAGGAGGAGGGGAGAGAGAGAAGAAAAAAGGAGAGAGAAAGAGGAGAGAAGAGAGAGAGAGAAAGAGAGAGAAAGAGAGAGGAAAGAAGAGAGAGAGAGAGAGAGAGAGAGAGAAAGGAGAGGAAGAGAGGAGAGAGAGAAAGAAAAAAAGAGAGAGAGGGGAGAAGAGAAAGAGAGAGGAAGGAGGAGGAGAGAGAGAAAGAAAAAGAGAGAGAGAGAGAGAGAGAAAGAGAGAGGAAGGAGGGGAGAGAAAAAGAAAAGAGAGAGACATAGAGAGAGAGAGAGAGAGAGAGAGAGAAGAGAGAGAGAGAGAGAGAGAGAGAGAGAGAGAAGGAGAGAAGAGAGAGAGAGAGAAAGAAAGAAAGAGAGAGGAAGGAGGAGAGAGAAAAAGAAAGAGATAGGAAGAGAGAATGAAAGAAAGAGAAAGGAAGGAGGAGAGAGAGAATGAGAGAAAGAGAAAGGGAGAGAGAGAGAGAGAGAGAGAGAAAGAAATAGAAAGACAGGGATCAGGAGGGGATGCCAGATTAAAGGACACGTTCTTGTCTAGGGAGACATGAGTCCCTTGCTATTCAGATAAGCAAACAGGCAAACACCAGCGTAGGAATTTCCGCCACCATACATCACACATTAAGTGGTATGGAGAAGTGTTATACACATAATAATGAGACCTTGGGGAGTGCTATCCAGGATTAGTGGAAGCCTCAATTATCTATCATGACTTTAGTGTAATTTCTGTACTCTTTTTTCCACTAACGTCTGCACTGCTATCCGATTCACACAAGATATTGTGTGTGTCACTAAATAACAGGAAAAAGTGACATGAGAGAACAATAATCACTGATTTGTCTCATTTTATCTACATAAGACTCTGAGGGTTAGGTGGTAGTAAATGTTTTGATCATTAACCTTGCCTGGTGGTTGGCTACCTTCCACTAAAGAATATCCTTATTATTTAGTGGATGTGCTAAACGCTCTATTTTGAGAATTCTATGGTTTGATGATAAATCAGTGCGTATGACTGATTGTTTCACTTTTTTACCGGATTATACGAAACACCCTTGAAAACCTGTAAAAAGTTCAATGAAAAGTCGTTGAGAACACGAAACTTTTGAACTTTTCGCCAACTTTTGCTCCTAAGTTCGACTCAAATTCTCTTGTTTACCCAAGGCATTACAATATTAATCAGGCTCTTGCGGAGAAAGGCTTAAAAAATGTTTGAAAACAAGGCTTATTTTTAAAATATCAAAACACAAGGCTTACTACTTTTAAATTTTTCAAAAAAAAAAAAAAAAAAACCAACAACAACAGCAACACCAAACAAAACATATTTGTTTTATACAGAAAATCTCATACGCGAGATTTAAATCAAATTTTCCCTATCTTTTAAGCCGATTGTAAAATTTCAATTTGATTTTTTCATGTTATATTTTTTCATATATTTTACCTTTTTACGCTGTATGTGAGGCGCTTAGCAGGGGAAATACTTGTCTCGCCCATAGTGGAGATTTGGGAGGGATTAATATTATTTATATTGCTGCTCTAAATACCGCCACCATTGCGACACATATCTCTGACTTACAATGAATTGGCGAGTATTAATTTTTGTTTTGACAGTTAATTTTTATGAGTAACATATCCAAACGGTCATTTTGAGGCTTTAAATCCTGACCCACTGACTGAAAGGTTCACTGACTCACTCATCACTGGTAATTCAGCTTGCGTAGGTAGTATTGGAAAGCTCGTCTTTTACACTGGTATTCAAGTGGTTAGCGCTCTAGTACGGTAATCTAGGGATCGGTTCATTCGGATCCCACCCAGTGCATGAATTTTTCCTCATTTTTTGAGTTTGTAACCTCATAATAATAAGACTCTGAGGCTTAGGTGGCAGAAAATTCTTTGAGCAATAACCTCGCCTGGTGGTTGATTACCTTCCACTAAAGAGTATTATTATTATTTCAATTCGAGCATAATTGGCTTCAAAAGAAATTTAGAATAAAAAGGACTCATATACCTCGATCAGAAATATTCGTTTTTCTTTCTTTTTTCTTTGAAAAGGAAAAAAAATACCTCCCCAAATCCCCATCAAATATTTTCCAATCCATATTGTGGTTTGGGGTTTCCTGAAGTTAAAAGTAAAAACATTTTCAATATATCCATGTGTAGGTTGCGTAAAGATGAGAGGCGTTCTGAAGAAGAGAGATACATATTTGTTATTTTTATGATGTGTTTATATAATTATTATATATAGGTAGAGAGCGATATTATTGTTGGGTATATTTTTTGGCAGAAGTAAACTTTAGCCTGTCTAATGCATTGTAGTGTGTTTGGAAACTTTCTGACACGCCGTCATGATAAATATACAGGGTTCTAGTTAAGACATGGAGGCTGACTTTGGCACTGAGATTATTGTGTTCGCAAATAGATTTACAATAATGGAAAGTAAATGAAAATTTATTCAATATCTTTCTGACTACCTACATCTTATGACTTTGTGTAATGTTTTCCACCGAACCTACAAACCATTGCCATCAAACAAACAAATAAATATTTTTGAAAAATAAATATTATGTATGAAAAACAAGCATAACAAGGAAAGTTCTATTTTGAATTTTACAAAACTTCAACGCTTACTTACAAAACCGTTGAACAAATTTGCAAACAGAAGTTCACATCAAGCGACAGGGCCTAGTTAGTTTACCACCAAAATGTGAAAAAAAGTTACGTCTAAATCAGGCGAGAGACTCGTCACACTCTCACTTGTTTCACCCTGTATAAATATTGAGATGTCATCATTTTGAGCCTCCAAAGTAACAAGTAGGGAAAAAGGTGACTTTCAGATATTGAGAGAGTAATCTCTCTCTCTCTCTCTCTCTCTCTCTCTCTCTCTCTCTCTCTCTCTCTCTCTCTCTCTCTCTCTCTCTCTCAACCAAAACTTTGAGGTAGTCAGTAACCTGTCACATTAAGAGGCCACAGATACTGGATTAAATAGCGTGGAAACAAGAGTTGGAATAGTGGAAAAGATGAGAGTTCTTTTTTATACTTAAAACCTGCAGGTCGGTGATTTAAGTCTCTGTTTCAGCGTGGATAAACTTCATAATTATGTTATTTTTAATATTACAATACTTTTAATAAATGACTTTCACCATTCTGAAATGTCATTAAAACCAACATCAGGTATATTTGATTTTCTTATTAATTTTCTTTGAATATTTTTTCTCCTCGACTCTTCTATTTCTCCCTCTCCTCTTTTCTTACCTCCCTCTCTCCCTCCCCAAATGTTGACACATGTGAGAACACTTTTCATTTTAAGAGCAACAAACAAGAGGAGGAAGAAAATAATCAGAACCTGACAAAAAACTTGCCTTTCTCGCATTTCCTCCTCCTCCTCTTCTCCCCTTCTCCACCCCCTTTTTATTATCTTTCACATCCCCTGGAAATCAGAGGGAGAGGGAGAGAGAGAGAAATAGAGAGAGAGAAAGAAAGAAAAGAAAGAAAGAGAGAGAGAGAGAGAGAGAGAGAGAGAGAGAGAGAGAGAGAGAGGAGGAGAGAGAGAGAGAGAAGAAAGAAAGAATGATAGAGAGAAAGAAAGAGAGAGAGAGAAGGAAAGAGAGAGAGAAATAGAGAGAGAGAGAGAAAAAGAGAGTGAGGTTGGGAATATCCCTTCAATATGTCAAAAAACTTTTAAGACTTTTAGACATTTTCGTGAGAGCCTCCTCCCTGCCTTGAATAAAAGAAAGCACAGGGATTACTAAGTAATTTTTATCATTTTGAATAGAAGGAGCAACCACACAAACAGTGATGGGAAAGCTTCTGGAAAGTTGTTGTTGCGTAATGTTCTTGAGTAAGATGGGAGTGAGTGAGGTGATGCTGGAGCGATGAGGGAGTGAGACAGATAAAGAGAGACACAGGGAAATAGATAAATAAAAATATAAATAAGTTTTATGTTACAAATGAATATACATAAAAAATCCTAAAAAATATCCTTAATATAAATAAAAGATACAGTAGAAATCGTTTATAACGAACTTCAAGGGACCGGAAAGATTTGTTCCTTATAGCCGATGTTCACTATAACCGATATATCGCCTATAAGGAACAAGTTCACTATATCCGATATGTATCGCTTGTAGAGAACAATGTACGTTATAAGGGAACTTCGTAAGACATGAAAAATGTACAATTATGTATGAATGTAGGTACAATCATAATCCACTAATTCAAAATCTGAAACAATACTAACTTTGAGGTGCTAATAAAATGATCTAAATTAGACAGGTCACTCATCTACTCCTTGACAAAGACCTGCATAACTAAACATGGTTTCTGTTTTACTCACACAGCATCAAAATGAATTTTGTACGTTATAACCGATAGAAAGTAGCCACGGGACTTGAAAATTTGTTCGCTAAAGCCGATATTGTTCCTAATAGCCGATGTTTGTTATAAACGATACCAATGTTAATTTTCCATAAGACTCCAAGGGACCGGAGATTTTGTTTGCTATAGCCGATTGTTCGTTATAAACGGTGTCGTTATAAACGATTTCTACTGTAGTTGCTACTTGGATTCTACCAGATTCAATGTCTAGGCTTCTTTCATGTCCATGGATTCTATTTGGTTTTAACGTCCTGACTTGAGGTAGACAGGACGGGGGTTTTACCCTCCATTCGCTGGGAATCGTACCAGCTGCCCACATTAATCTCACCCAGCCTGGCTAGGGCCGGCCTTTGATACTCAAATTTCGGCTCTACTTAATACTCAAACAGACAAATATACTCAAATAAAAGAGGAATATAAAATATTTACACTTTTTGGGATTCGAACCAACGGATCCCTACACTACCTGGATTACCAGACAAGCACCTTAACCGTCTACCATCATCATCATCAACCCTAGCATTAAGATAATCCACCTAATCATAGATTTACGCACTTATCGTAAGCTATGAAGCTACAGGAGCGATAGTCAATAGAAAATAAGAAAGCAAAATTTCAATTTTCTCCTCACAATAGAAACATTATCTGATAGATTCCAAAGAGGTGGAAATAATTGAAAGTGAAAATAGAATTTCGCTCTATTGAGAGCAGGAACCCATGTGTGAAACCGCGAGTATGACGAAATAATTTTATATTTATTTATTGTTGTTGTTGTTGTAGCCATCTTGACTACATCTGGAGGGGTGAGTGATGGTCTCCAGCCAACTTTATTTCAAAGTTAGCTCGTCCTGAACCACATATTTCTATGTGCGATCAACCATCATTAGGACTTGTACTTTTCTTTATAAGCCACTAGCGGGCTGTCACCCGCTTTGCGGGCCGAGGGATGGCCGTTAAAGCAAAAAATCCTTCTTCGCCAATGGCAGGTGTTGTAGTGGGAATTTCGAAAAATCCCGTCTTATTGCACATCTAGACTATAAGACAAAGCTACCTACCAACAATGCAGGGAATTCAGCAGAAGGGATTTGCTGCGGGGATAACAAAAGAGTTTCTTGATGGATTTGGAAAACTGTGCGCAGTTAGACGTTAAAAGATGACGTAGATGTTATTTTATTTGTTACTATCAAATATTTCTAACCAATATTTATTAAATAATTTCAATGCAATATAATACAAAGTATATAATATCCCCCAAAAAAACACTTCGTGTGCAAAAGACACCAAGAAAATTAAATTCCTTCAAAATAATTACCTTAAAAACAAGTGCCTTAAAAGGAACTGATATCAAATGAATGCCAAGTTCTCCTAAACTGAAAATCATTTGCCCATGGTAGAAAGGAGTCTCAAGCACAGAAATCAAACTGAAGATTGGACATGACATTTCCCATTATTCTGCTATTTACCAACGCTAAAAATTAACATTAAAAATCTTGGCAAATTTCAAAAATTAAAAAAAATGCTTTGAACTTGCCAAGATTTTTAATGTTAATTTTTAGCGTTGGTAAATAGCACAATAATGGGAAATGTCATGTCCAATCTTCAGTTTGATTTCTGTGCTTGAGACTCCTTTCTACCATGGGCAAATGATTTTCAGTTTAGGAGAACTTGGCATTCATTTGATATCAGTTCCTTTTAAGGCACTTGTTTTTAAGGTAATTATTTTGAAGGAATCTAATTTTCTTGGTGTCTTTTGCACACGAAGTGTTTTTTTGGGGTAAAAAAAGTACTAAAAAATCTAACTAACGCTGAAATACAGCGTGTAACAGTTTTGAACCTTGCACCCTACTAGCTCCGCCCCTGATAAGGTTTTTGAAAATTTTAAAAGCTCATTATACTCAGCCTAACTTGAACTTTAATTACAGGAATAAAACATATAGCATTCCATTTAAAACTCTCGAGGAAAATGAAAAAATATGGCCTAAAAGCTGGAAGGGCCGACCGGGGCCAAAAATAAATATGACCACAGGCTAGGCCATAGGGCACTTCCTATACTTAGGACTTTACAGAATTGAAAAATTCCGTCGCGTTCAAAAGTTACGAGGGGGTGGCCACCTTTTCTGAAACATACTGTAGTCTGTCCCGGTAGCTCAGTGGTAAAGGTGGCGGTCTTTTAAACCAGAGGTCGCGGGTTCGAAACCCAGCCGGGACATGACATGTTATACTCCCATTTGAATATTTACCACATAATAATACGTCTTAGGCTTACTGCTTGAAAAATGGGACTGGCCCATATGTGAAAGACCATATATTGTGAAAAAATATAAGTGAAAGAATGACATGACTTTTCATGTGTAAATTACATTGGTGTAAAATTAAAAAAAAAAAAAAAATCATTTCAAAAGTGAAAATCAGTGAAAATTTTAAAGAATTATTTAAGATTTTGTGACCGCAAATTATAGTCAATTTGCGTTTTAAAATTATATTCGATGAAATTCAAATGATTACAAAAATGTACTGCAGCTAATTCTATTTCTTGAGAGAAAGAAAATTCTTTGATTTTCCAGTATTTTTTCTTTGGAAATGTTGACTAGGCGTTGCAGAGGAAGAACCTCCCGATTCTGGAGTTGGTTGAATTGGTTGAAACTGAGTTGCAAACGGTCCAGAAATTGAGGAAGAAGAATAAGGAACAGACGGTTGAGCAATGGTGGTAGGAACAAGGTAGTTTCGATTTGATCCGCTTGATACTACATCGCTTCTCCTGGGGAAAGGAAAGGAAAAGTTTATTTTTTTAGTTAAAATAAATTTTTTCTCAACAAAATGGCCATTTTTTCATTTTGGGAAAATCTACAGATTTATGTTATGAAGAGCCAATAATTGTTTGAAAGAGCTGCACAGTTTTTGTATCTGAAATGAATTATGATACCATTGAGCTAATAGTTTTGGCGTCACCAGTCACTAATGAAAACCATTTAGTTTCAAGACTTTTATGTTCAAAAAAGGATGCACAAAAAAAAGCTTTGAATAAGTTTCCTTTCAAATACAATAATTTCTTGATAAAAATTGGAAAAAAAAAAAAAAAAAAAAAAAAAATCAGATATGCTTCACCTTCACCTTTGTTTTTTGTCGATAAAATTGAAAAATTTCTTTAACTCACTTGTCTGCTTATGTCCATGTACCTACATAAGTTATTTTAATTTACATTAATAGTTTAAGATTAGAATAAAAATACTTATTAGTTTTAAGAACTAGATTGTATTAATAAAGTTAGTCCTTGGGAACTCTGTTTAGTAAAAAAAAAAAAAAACTCGCTTTGAAGATTTCATCGCGGATTTTGTTATAACTCTTACCTCAGTTTCTTGAATTCCCTACTTTGAATACGATGTCCACTATGTTGTTGAAATGTTTGTTTTTTTGCTTCAGCTTTCCGTCTATTTTCTTCGTCTTTGACGCGGTCCTTTTCTTCTTGATTACGTTCATTTTCTTCATAAGATTTCTGTAGATCTACTTTCTTCTGGTGAGCAAGTGCATTATTCTGTTGAATCAGGAAGTCCTTCGTCTCTGGACTAAATTTTTTATTTTTAAGAATATTTTTTTCTTTCGTTCTTCGATCAAATTCTACCTTTTGAATACTTGCTTCGGTGTTTTGTTTTCGTTGAATTTTCTTATCAAGACGGTCCTGTTGGTTTCGCATTTTTATTTGCTGTTGCTCTTCATCGAACATTTTACTTCGCTTTGTTAATTTTTCAACTAGCTTGCGGTCCATTTCCGCCTGGTATGCGTTTTCTTGTTCGACTCGATCGCTTTGGCTTTTCGCACTAACGAATACAAGTCTTGGTTGTTCTCGATTCTGGACATTAACATTTGTGTTTCTTTGGCCCGAGAGACCTAGTTCGAGAAGTGATCCCAAATCCTCCCTCTCATTATTTCGACCGTCAACTGTTGGCGTAAAGAAAAGGTAACTAAAAAGGTAATGAAGGTTCATTGTGACTATCTGCGGTGCCACCGAATTTTTAATAATTTAGGGTCTCGTTTTTAATAAAAATATTTTTTTGCTCCGATTTCAATTTTTTTCGTATTATTGGAAGTTTCATAACCTCCTGAGCAACTTTGGTTTTATGTCTGTCAGTCAGTCTACCTCTGTTGGTCTGTTGAAAATATTCCTTGTAATTTGCAAACCTCAGAAACTACTGAACGGATTTCGATGAAATTTTGTACACATACATAATATACCATTTCAATTAATCAACATCTATAGGTACTTACCCAATTCAGTGCCTCATTATTTTGTCCTTCAATTATTGAAAATAAAAACAGGAGGTTATAAAACAAAAATATTCATATTTCTGAATATTTTTGAAATCGGAGCAAAAAATATTCAGAAATATGAATATTTTTGTTTTATAACCTCCTGTTTTTATTTTCAATAATTGAAGGACAAAATAATGAGGCACTGAATTGGGTAAGTACCTATAGATGTTGATTAATTGAAATGGTATATTATGTATGTGTACAAAATTTCATCGAAATCCGTTCAGTAGTTTCTGAGGTTTGCAAATTACAAGGAATATTTTCAACAGACCAACAGAGGTAGACTGACTGACAGACATAAAACCAAAGTTGCTCAGGAGGTTATGAAACTTCCAATAATACGAAAAAAATTGAAATCGGAGCAAAAAAATATTTTTATTAAAAACGAGACCCTAAATTATTAAAAATTCGGTGGCACCGCAGATAGTCACAATGAACCTTCATTACCTTTTTAGTTACCTTTTCTTTACGCCAACAGTTGACGGTCGAAATAATGAGAGGGAGGATTTGGGATCACTTCTCGAACTAGGTCTCTCGGGCCAAAGAAACACAAATGTTAATGTCCAGAATCGAGAACAACCAAGACTTGTATTCGTTAGTGCGAAAAGCCAAAGCGATCGAGTCGAACAAGAAAACGCATACCAGGCGGAAATGGACCGCAAGCTAGTTGAAAAATTAACAAAGCGAAGTAAAATGTTCGATGAAGAGCAACAGCAAATAAAAATGCGAAACCAACAGGACCGTCTTGATAAGAAAATTCAACGAAAACAAAACACCGAAGCAAGTATTCAAAAGGTAGAATTTGATCGAAGAACGAAAGAAAAAAATATTCTTAAAAATAAAAAATTTAGTCCAGAGACGAAGGACTTCCTGATTCAACAGAATAATGCACTTGCTCACCAGAAGAAAGTAGATCTACAGAAATCTTATGAAGAAAATGAACGTAATCAAGAAGAAAAGGACCGCGTCAAAGACGAAGAAAATAGACGGAAAGCTGAAGCAAAAAAACAAACATTTCAACAACATAGTGGACATCGTATTCAAAGTAGGGAATTCAAGAAACTGAGGTAAGAGTTATAACAAAATCCGCGATGAAATCTTCAAAGCGAGTTTTTTTTTTTTTTTACTAAACAGAGTTCCCAAGGACTAACTTTATTAATACAATCTAGTTCTTAAAACTAATAAGTATTTTTATTCTAATCTTAAACTATTAATGTAAATTAAAATAACTTATGTAGGTACATGGACATAAGCAGACAAGTGAGTTAAAGAAATTTTTCAATTTTATCGACAAAAAACAAAGGTGAAGGTGAAGCATATCTGATTTTTTTTTTTTTTTTTTTTTTTTTCCAATTTTTATCAAGAAATTATTGTATTTGAAAGGAAACTTATTCAAAGCTTTTTTTTGTGCATCCTTTTTTGAACATAAAAGTCTTGAAACTAAATGGTTTTCATTAGTGACTGGTGACGCCAAAACTATTAGCTCAATGGTATCATAATTCATTTCAGATACAAAAACTGTGCAGCTCTTTCAAACAATTATTGGCTCTTCATAACATAAATCTGTAGATTTTCCCAAAATGAAAAAATGGCCATTTTGTTGAGAAAAAATTTATTTTAACTAAAAAAATAAACTTTTCCTTTCCTTTCCCCAGGAGAAGCGATGTAGTATCAAGCGGATCAAATCGAAACTACCTTGTTCCTACCACCATTGCTCAACCGTCTGTTCCTTATTCTTCTTCCTCAATTTCTGGACCGTTTGCAACTCAGTTTCAACCAATTCAACCAACTCCAGAATCGGGAGGTTCTTCCTCTGCAACGCCTAGTCAACATTTCCAAAGAAAAAATACTGGAAAATCAAAGAATTTTCTTTCAAAGATTTCAAAAATATTCAGAAATATGAATATTTTTGAAATCGGAGCAAAAAATATATTATTTTTTTTTTTTTAAACGAACACGATACTTCCGATTTCTAATAATAGAAATTTATCAGTCTGGCTGGGGGACAATAAACGGGGAGTAGACCAGCATTGGCTTAGTTCTGGGGACCCTTGTCAATTATTAGCCTCCTTGTAAAGACAGTGGTAAAAGTGCTGAGTCATTCGTCCACTGTCTGGCTACCATCGTTCACGATGACGCCACCTTATGATAAAAAAACATGCAGAAAAAAATCCCTATGATATGATAAATAAAATAGAAGTGTCGTTGTAAAAGAAGAGGTAATGGATGGTCGTTGGTAAAATAATTTCCTTTTCAATCTAAGTTCATGAGTTCTTTAATGTGTGCTGAAAGTGGAATAGCACATTTTGAAAGAAATCTTACCTCCTATTATGAAGATAGCTAGAGAGGCTATAAAAAATACAGTAAGATTTCCCATTGCTACAGTGCACAGAATTGACTGTGAGTTTCTGTACAAATGCTGGTTCAATGTATAGAATTTCAGCCGTGCAGAAGGTTTGAAACAACGCAATAGTGTGAAAATACCAGACACCAAATGTTTTGACCTCATTAGGCTTTACTTGACACATGTATACAGGGTCTTCATAAAGTCTCACCCAGGCCTAGGTTTCTCAAAAACGACTCAGAATATCAAAAAACGCAAAAACCCGTATTCCTTTATATTTAGGGGGATTGATTTTCAGCCAATTTTTTTTTGCCTACACGGCCCCAGTCAGGCTGGGCATGGACCAACTTTAAAATCTTAAATAGAATGGTATGTCTTGTGGCATATTGTTTTAAAGGTCTTATTGAGAGAAGTTCATTACAATAAATTTCAGTGTGTTGCGACTTACCGTTCTCGAGATACAGGGTCGGACGTCCTGCGTAATATCCATATATTTTGACCTATAACTCGTTAACCGTAAATTATGGAGAATTTTTTTGTTTGTTAATAATAGCTCCTTATGACAAGACCTTTCGAACAAGTTATAACTCGACATACTCTGTAGATGTTAGTTTCTGGTCGGTTTCGTCAGCCAGCCGGACGAACAGTCGAAAAAAATTCAACGAAAAAACAAATCAAGTTTTAACTTGTTCGAAAGTTCTTGCCATAAGGAGTTATTATTCACAAGAAAAATTTTCTCCATAATTTACGGTTAACGAGTTATAGGTCATAATATATGGATATTACGCAGGACGTCCGACCCTGTATCTCGAGAACGGTAAGTCAGTAGCTCACTAAAATTTGTTGTAATGAACTTCTCTCAATAAGACCTTTAAAACAATATGCCACAAGACATACCATTCTATTTAAGATTTTAAAGTTGGTCCATGCCCAGCCTGACTGGGGCCGTGTAGGCAAAAAATTTTTGGCTGAAAATCAATCCCCCTAAATATAAAGGAATACGGGTTTTTGCGTTTTTTGATATTCTGAGTCGTTTTCGAGAAACCTAGGCCTGGGTGAGACTTTATGAAGACCCTGTATATGTTTACGTGGAGATATTCATGTATACATACATCACACAAGTGGAAAATACCTTTGGTAGCTTAAACAGGGTGGTCCAGAATGGGAGAGCTGAAGTTCAGTACCGAAACGTGACACAAACAAGAGATGGGCACAGATTTTTAACAGAACAGAAAATAGGATAGCTCAATAGATAGTACAAAAAATGTTAGCATAGATCTGGGCCTTGTTCCTGAAAGCGCGGAGTCCCTCCACACTTCTCACTCCGCAAGTTCAATTTCTGTTCCTGAAACACTGGCAAAGTTTTTTGGCGGGTCGATTTGGGGAGTTGTAATGCGGAGTAATTTTCGTGTTTCTGTTCCTCAAAACTTTAATTTCATTTTCTTTGTACGAATATTGGATTTTCTTTTCTTTCATTGTGTAGGCTATGTTGTCTTCACTCTCGAGTAGTGAAGACAACATTTCAATGTTAGTTCAATTAGATTATTAGTCAACTAGCTGAGGTGGTCAACTTCATATCATCAACTGAAAATGGTTGCCTGGGAACCTTATCTACCTGAGTTGGGCCGGAAAGCCAGCATCACAAAGTCTTCACCTTGCTGGACATTGCTTTACTTCAGTGAACCTAAAAGAATCGGTGCGTTAAATTCGCCCATGGCGCCAATGCAGCGTCGGAATTGTTGAAAGCCAGCTCCCTATAATTTCAGAGATTTTCAACAAAAAACAAAATAATTCGTACCTCACACACGTACCTCAAAAGAAACTGTAACCCCTACACTACTCCTTATAACTGTCTCTCCTTTTCGCTTTTACTTCGAGCTTTTCCTCAAGAGCAATCGCTTCTTTTTTATGAATACCACCCATGTTCACCCATAGTGTCATTTTACGAGCAATTAAAATGAATAATGAAGATATAAGTTAAAAATGCCTTGTTATAAGTTCCCAAATGCGAGTTAGTTTTTATTCAAATGACGACTACTCTTATTAAAAGTGTAAAATGTACGAGCAATATACTGAGGTATCTTTGCACAAAATATGATTATTCTAGTATTACTTCAGTATTATTTCAGGTTATCTAGCGTAAAATCAAGCTTAATATAGCGTTCCGAAAGGGTCGCCTCAACCGATTTTGTGTTCTCTCTGTAGCCCTCAGCACTAGCCGTCACAATCATCGGTTCTAATAGATTTAGGATCTGCCAGTACTCTCCGTGTTCATTTGTCTGAGTTGGCGGTAGTTTCCTTCCGTGAATTGAAATCAATTTCAATTTGGCTTCTACAGGCTTATCATATTGGTCCTTCACAACACCGTATACTCCTTGACGGGTCATATTGAAGTCCAATCTAAGGTAAGGATACTTCTCAGTGATAATGACCTGTGAATATATCTTAGATATAGCTGCTGGAGCTTCGGCTGTCACCCTATATCCACCCGGAGCCAGCAGCCGCCAGAACTCTCCACGATCGGTCACCTCGATTAGTTTGCTCTTTCTTTTTCGATTATAAGCAGCTTTTTCAATATAATTTCCTTGATTATCCTTGACTTTGATTATTGTGAAAATTGAAAATACTCTGATAACAGATTCTTTTATAGGTCTTCCCTGCATGTCCCTCACTAGTCCATAGAATCCTCTGCGGGTACTCTCCATGAAGGTGAGCATAGCCTCCACGTTGTCGTCCCAGTAAGTAGCGAGCTCACTGGCGGGGGGGTGCTTGCAACAGCTCAGATGCAAGACCAGTTCAAAGCAGTTGGATAGGACGTAGTTTGCATATTGCATACCTGAGGGACAACCAGAGTTGAACGTGTTTCATGGTCAGAAAAAAATTATTAGACAAGGTAAAAGAACAATACTGAATATATTTACAGAAGATATTAATGCACTTAACAAAAACCATCCCTGTCAAACTCTTTCATTGGACCTTAAGAGAGCTTATGATACCATTGACTGTAAATAAATGATAGAAGCTTTAAATTAATCAAAACACAATGCTACTGATTAACAGTATTTATAAAGAAAGAAAACATAATATATGCTGAAAAACTAAAAAACTAAAAAACTAAAAGTAATGAAATCAACAGGATGTAGGACTTGTGCAAGGAGCATCCTTACGTTCAATACTTATGTCAATAATATGCATACGGATTATAATGAAATCGAATATTTTTCAGTTTGCAGATTTCACTCTACTTTATTATACAGTGCTTCCTGTATTGAAGAGTTCTAAATTATGCAAAGTACGAGTCTTAGGGAAAAAGGAAAGTTTTGATAGAATATTAGTACTCTTTAAGAACATTTCTAGTAAAAAGTATAGTCAAATTATATTTGAAAAAAAAAAATAACATATTGAACTGTAAAAAATGCAGAATTTCAAGACTTCATAATTCACAAGTCACAACATTTTTTCACAGTTGCAAGTTATGTCAGTTGCAAGTTGAGAAGGAGAAGGATCACTTCGATGCGCGCCCAGTGGTTCTCAAACTGGACAGTTTCAAATCAGGAGTTTCCAAACAGCTACCTCTGTTAGATGTTTTACAAAAATATGATACCTTCAGCTGACACCGAAGCTAAAATGAAAATATTTGGAAACAAAAGAAATTTTAAATCTAATGTTTTCATATGAAAGATAAAACAACTAGACATGTTTTTGAGACCATACACCGATTTCATAACCATAACTTTGTGTTCTAACATCCCGTTTTAAATAATAAAAAAATAGGTATTTGTACCAATCTCTACATTGAAATCATAAAAAAATATCCAGCTGATACAAAAAAAAATCGCGGTGAGCGGTAAGCGGCGAGCGGCAAAATGAAAATTTTATGTTCACATTTAAAACAATGGAAATGCTTAGTAGGATAAAAACAAAAAAACGCTTGCATACGAGTCTGCAACCATTGGGACATTTTCATCTTTACTATTCAAGGTCTAAAACTTAACTGACCAAATTTCGTATTTAATATTTCGTTACATAATTTCGTCACATAATTTCGTTACATAATTTCGTTACATAATTTCGTCACTTAATTTCGTTACATAATTTCGTTACATAATTTCGTCACTTAATTTCGTTACATAATTTCGTCACTTAATTTCGTCACTTAATTTCGTCACATAATTTCGTTACATAATTTTGGTTATGTGCCAGAGCAAAGACATGAAAATGTCAAAAATGAAAATTTTCAAGGACTAATTCAGATTTTTCTAAACTATGCAAAAGACGCCAAATCAATACAGATAAGGCAGGTGTTTATGAAGGTATTTATGATAGGTCTTGATGTGATGATCAATCAGACCTAGGCCCGAATTATGAAAAAGGATTTGTTGAAGTTAGTGGACACTATCCCTCAACTTTCACCTTGACAACAACTGTAGAGGTCATATCTAAGCGTATATTACTTCGTATATTACTTCTGTGTCGTAATGGAGCTGTGGCCAGTCTTCGTGACTCATTTTAAAATAACTTACTATCGGTCAGCTGATAAAATCTAAGGGTCGGCTGATAAAATCTTAGATTTACTAATCCCGTTTCATAATACGGCCCCTAGACGTTTGTTGCTGTTTCAATGTTACTCCCTGTAACAGAAAAGTAATAAGAAAACAGTCCTCCCATTTGGGATTTTGACCACATGATAATGCGTCTTGGGCTTACTGCTGGAATAACGGGACTCATTAGTCCTAATCGAGCAGTATAAATCACCCGTTATTATAAGAAATTATTCATAAGTATACTTACTGCCAGCTTTTTTCCCCAAGTTGGTTCCGTTGCTGATGCCACCGGGGAAAGATTGATTGCACGCAGTTCCGGTTGCCATCTTCTCATTCTTTCCAGCATAAGTCTTGGCTAACTTCTCAAAGACTTCTCTACGTCAGATGTACCCTCCTCATTGTCCTCTAAGAAGTAGCTGGCGACTATGGCTCCCCCCTGCAGGTTCCCAGACAGGACGAAAGGGTTACTCGTGATGAACTCTAGCATGTGGCGAGTTTCCGGTTGACGAGTGGTCCTGTCAAAATATGAATATAGTTTTTTTTCTCATTCATTTGGGTTTGTGACCACATAATAATAGGACTCTGAGGGTTAGGTAGTAGAAAACGCTTTGAGCATTAACCTCGCCTGGTGGTTACCTTCCACTAAAGAGTATTATTATTTTTATAATAGATTTGAACCTGGATATGAGAGAACTCAAGGGACTGGAATTTTTTTCTCTTATGTCCAGGTTTCTTTTATAAAGAGGTCATTTTACATTATAACTGTAACTTTCACTTGGAAATTCTTCTCTGATAGTAATTTTCCTCTTATGTCCAGTTCTCTGATATCCAGGTTCTACTGAATCAATTTTTACTTCCAAGAAATTTCTATTAATAGAAATCTGAAGTATTTTTAATTGAATGACCGCCCCTTATAATCTATTCAAACCAATGCCCCAGACTCCCTGTATATTTTCCTACCCGTCAAATGATTTGGCCGGGAAATCTGTGTCCAGGTCTGTTCCATTCCCGTTGCCTTTGCCCTCGGAGTGGGTCTGATCGCATCCCTCCTTGGATCTACTGAGACCGTCCGGATTCATGGTTGGAACAATCCATACGTCAGTCGAGTTCAGCAGGCTAGAGACTCTCTCATCGTATCCATAACTGTACGTCAAGTACTGAATGAGTGTTGTCTGAAAATTTTATATCAAAATATTTACCACTGCCGTCATCGACTAAAAGAAAATCTTTCGTCCGAACCGTGCAAATAGTTTTAAATTACCAAATAACAGAGCAATTTTTTGCTCTGTTATTTGGTATTTAAAAAAAAAAATCCCTTCTTCTTTTCTCTTTTTCGTTTTTCAACCTATTTTTTTTTTAGTTCTTTACTTTTCTAAATTATACGTTTTGAACCACACCAGCATTATGCTGAAAGGGTTGTTAAAATATTAATTATGTAAGATATATTGTTGATGAAATATTGTGAATATAAATAAATAATGAAAAAAAAAAAAAACCGATAGGGATCGGAGGAAATATTTTAAGTATATTCTGAGCCCGTCTCTAACGAAATCATGAGACCATAAGTAACAAAAACAAGTGGTCAAGGTGTCTGTCTGGTAATCCAGAGGGCACGGTTTCGAAACCCAGCCGGGACATGACAAGCTATCCCATGTGGGATTTTGACCACATAATAATACGTCTTTGGTTTAATGTTGGAATAATGGGACTCATTAGTCCTAATCAGACAGTTTGTAGGCGATATTATTATTAATAGTCCCTGAAATATTACCATCAAGAAATATCCAACGGCATCGTCTCCGTCAATATTGGCCACAAATTTGAACATAGGCTTGAGCATCTCCCTGTCCTCCTGCACATTGCGACTGATCTGCACCGCATAGATAGGCGTGTGGTCCACTGCACTGAAGCCGAGTTCCGACACTTTCACAATATCTTCATATTCTGCGGCCAATGTGTCCAAGAGCACTTTGAGTTCTTCAAAGTTCAGGTACTTGTCTAGCTTAATTAGTTTTTCTTGATCTTTCCCAACAAAGAGGTCCTCTGATTGAGTGAGTACCTCGATTTTATTCGAAGAATCCTCGTTGAGTTTCCTGACTAGTTCCGATAGTACTTTGTCTTTGAAGAGTTCATCCCAGGTTGAATTTCCTACTTCGATTTTCGATGACGAAGCGAGACCCGATATTAAAAGTAATATTCCACAAAATCGTGTAACCATTTTCTTGCAGAAATCGTTTGGAATGAAAATTTTTCTGTATATGTAGCAGGCTATATGAGTCTTTTTCCGTTTTACTTTTTATATATGTAGGGAGCAGGCACGGCCGGCGGGGAAATGTTTGGGGGTGCTGCATACCGGACTAAAAGAGGATTAATATAGTCGCTCTTTCAGTATCTAAAGAATTTTATGTAATGTCACCGGAGCGACCTAGATAGAAAAAACAATGTGTTTGCAATTTTTGTAAACATGGGTCCTCCTGGCATGACAACGACCAAACCTCGGGGCAGTCGAAGTGAGTGAGTTCTAGCGAGTGGTTGAGTTCCTGCCGGTGAGTCCAATTTCCATCTACCTTATTATTTTTCGATAGGCTCTCAGAGGACAACTCTATATTACAGTGTTACATCCTTCATTAAATAAATAATATATTTAAGGTACAAGAATTATTTAATTCTTTTTATTTATCACTCATTTCTTTTCTTAAACACTAAGGCGCTTGTTGGAACTTTGTTAATTATTCGAACTCTATATTTATAGAACCGCATCATTGGCAAGGATTCCGCTAACTTGTGTTCTTAGTCGTTCCACCCCAAAAAGAGATTAGGACTGCCGGGGTCGGTAACAGTAATAATAATTACAACTCTTTATTGACAAGAAGAATAATATTGACAAAGGGAGTGATTATTGCCTGAGGCAATCTCTGCCATCAAGCCCATAAATTTTAACATAAATTATTTGTTTGTTTACCATGCACATAATAATAATTATGCATTAATTATTCCAGAAATGTGTGATAATATTTATTGTGTATTGTGTACAACTTGAGAAAATCCTCTCTCTTTAATTATTCGTCTGGGGGTGCTGGAGCTCCGCAGCTCCTTAGCACCGGCCGCGCCTGCTAGGTAAGTTTTACAAGTACGTAATAGGTAATTGTGCAGCAGTTGTCACGGTTACGAGGTACAGGTGCCTGATGATAAATGAACTAATTAACTAGCTCAGATCAAGGGAGTATGCCAAAGGGAGCAGGTAGGGGCAGCTGCCCCCCTTAGAATTTGTAAGTTAAAGTTATCAAGTTTTGTGTTTATCACTTTCGTGATATCATAATCACTCAAACTCGCTTCCGAAATGTACGCTGAAATTTGAATGGCTGACCATTCAAATTCGAATGCTCCTGATGCTGGCAATTTTTTTTTATATATTAAAAATGAGTGTTTCACAGCCTTTTTTATTTCGTAGCCATGAAACAGGAGCTACTGTAGACGCTTGTGGTCTGTGTTGTAGCCTGCCCATCCCGTAGTATGGCTCCCCTCTGATGGGCGAGAAGTGACACAATACTTCCCATTTAGGTGCTAGGTCAACACGAGCGCACCGGAAGGTATCCCTTACAAACAACTATTCCCCAGTCCACTCAATTTGGGTGAGGTTAATTTGAGAGTAGCAGGTTTGTGAGTTTCCTGCGAATGGAGAATAATCGAGCCGCGTCTTGATATGACCATCCAGTTGAAAGCGACATTAAACCCAAATTAAAATAAAAAAAAATGTTGGAATAATCTCTTGATCTCTGTTAAACTGTCCTGAGGCAATTATTAGTCAAATGACTTATCTAACAGTTAAACTTACCTGATAAATATCAATTTATTAGTGTTATTTGACTTGTGTTTCTAACAAATGAACATGACAAACGTAGCCAATTAGTGATTTCACATCATGACTAAGCTTATAATAATAATAATAATAATAATGCTTTTTCTTTGTGTTATTATGTCACAATTTTAGTGGGTAGCGCAGAATCATAGGACTTTACCACTTTAATTTACAATATCTTGTATTATTTTTTTGCCTAAGATTCTGCCACTGGTCGCTGCTTCACATTAAAGCAGCTACTCATTTTTCCTCACGAGGTATGAGTGGACCCCGAACATCCAAGTACAGAGCAGAAAAAATCCTCCCCCGCTGGGAATCGAACCCAGGTCACCATGTGTGCAATGCCTAGCGCGCTAACTCGCTCTGCCACAGTGACTTCAAGAAGATAGAAAACGCTCGGGAATATTAAAGGACATGTGTATAGACTGGTATACATAATAACAGATAAGTATATTTTAATAAAATTTACTCGGGAATATTGCACAAATAAATATTTCACTTTATTAAGTCACAAAGGTCATCATATTTGTGTTTTTTTTTATATCTAATATGCTTTTAACATTAAGATATATTTAGTATTTATTTGAATAAATACAATATTATCATACATCAGTATCCCTTAACACGCCCTCTAGGGGCAATTCCAACCAATCACAGTGCATTTATATCAGCTGTGATAGAGGCTTGGATATCTAATATTGATATTAAATCCTGTTGCATCATTCGGCCCTAATAACACTATTTAGTGGAATATAAACATTAGGCGATGTTAATGCTCAAAGCATTATCTACCACCTTACCCTCAGAGTCTTATTATTATGTGGTCACAAACTCAAATTAATGAGGAAAACTTCATGCACTGGGTGGGATTCGAACCAACGGACCCCTACGCTACCTGATGGATTACCAAACTAACGCGTTAACCACTTGACTAGCAGGTCCTTAGTGTCGTTCAAGAATACCGGCCCTGATTCTCAACAGGTTGAACACGGAATATCCCGTCTTGAGAATGGACACCATGGTGCCGAATGTGAAAGGCATCAGCCCCGCCACTGCCAAGTAGTTGATGCTCTGGTTCATCTGGATAATGAAAGGGAGGATCTTGCGGGTCTTTCGCGAGCACTTGTACCAGCGGCTATTCATCAGGCACTGCTTGAAGGATACGTTACAGGTGCCGAGAACTTCGCCCAGGATGTAAACAGCGGCCACGTAAAGTGTAAACAGTAGTACCTTGACTGTGAGCACCCCTTTGTCCAACAGAGATAGCAGGTCCGGGATGAAGAAGGCATACATGAACATGCACAGCTCTGCGAGGTACAGAATATTCATCATCGTGTAGTTGTACTTCATGTGTTTGTCGATCTGCAAAAAATTAATTATTTTTATTTTAAAAATTTAACTATTTAATTATTTTTATTTTAAAAATTTAACCATGTATTTAAGTATTAATTTTTTTTTGTTCTCTGTAATAATGTATCCCCCAAAAATACACTTCGTGTGCAAAAGACACCAAGAAAATTAGATTCCTTCAAAATAATTACCTAAAAAACAAGTGCCTAAAAAGGAACTGAAATCAAATGAATGCCAAGTTCTCCTAAACTGAAAATCATTTGCCCATGGTAGAAAGGAGTCTCAAGCACAGAAATCAAACTGAGGATTGGACATGACATTTCCCATTATTCTGCTATTTACCAACGCTACAAGTTAACATTAAAAATCTTGACAAGTTTCAAAAATTAAAAAAATGCTTTGAACTTGCCAAGATTTTGACATTTTCATGTCTTTGCTCTGGCACATAACCAAAATTATGTAACGAAATTAAGTAACGAAATTATGTAACGAAATTATGTGACGAAATTATGTAACGAAATATTAAATTGACATTTTCATGTCTTTGCTCTGGCACATAACCAAAATTATGTAACGAAATTATGTGACGAAATTATGTAACGAAATTATGTAACGAAATATTATTATTTCCTTTGTATAACAATTTTTTTCGAAAAAAAAGTTTTCCCCGCCTGGAAGGTGGGGAAAACCGACATGAAAATGTCCCAATGGTTGCAGACTCGTATGCAAGCGTTTTTGACATTTTTGTGATGATCACTCCTGGCTTTGCTGCAGGCTTAAATTTTATGTTTTACATTTTATTATTCTGTACAATCTATTTAACTTGTTCCTATCAATATTATAATAAATTTTGAAGGAAAAAAAAGCAAGATGACTTTATAAAGGTTTTAACGAGGGATTGAGGCTAATGCCAGCAGGTGCCCCTTTTCAATCGCCCAACTGGGTTGAACGGAGGGATCTTTTTTTTTTTAATGTTAACTTTTAGCGTTGGTAAATAGCAGAATAATGGGAAATGTCATGTCCAATCCTCAGTTTGATCAACAAAAAATGTTATAACTCATGAATGATTATAATTATAAAAAAAGTAATAGAATTAAAAAAGCTGTAAATTAATCAAATAATTTATGTACAAAGTTTCAGCTTTCTATTATCAGCCGCATTTGAGATATGGGCGGATTGGGCGGTACCGCCAAAGCGCCGCCGAGTGACCGCGGAAGTTTTTTTTGTTGAAAACCTCGAGCTACAAGCATTATGAACTCATAACCAAATTTTCATAATATCAACTTGAACCATATGCCCGTGGTAAGACCGAATGCGGAAAAAAAAAAAAAAAATAAAAAATAAAGTATGAATCTTTTACTAACTTTGGGGGTGCTCGTAAAAGCGGTTAGGGGTGTCAGAAAAAGGTCAAATAAAAAGTAGTCATCTTCTATTCGACGAGGAAAACACGAATATGAAGAAAAAAATTAAAAAGTTTTGTCCAAGAAGGTCAAAATTACAAAGGAAAATACATACGAACTATGTTTAGCGTAAGTATAGCACGCTCGTTTTGTATTTCTTGGCGTTGCAAAACTAGCGTTTTGCTTGATAATACAAAGTATATACAAGGAAAGAAAATGTTGTTTCATCTAAGGTGGTGATTTGGCCACCCAATTTGGTCACCCAAAGCTGTTTTTTTTTATTAATAAGAAGCAAAAGTCTGGTGCCTGAGAAGGTGGTACGTTGTATACACCAGTTCTCCTCAAGTCACTGAAGTACAGCAACATCCCAGCTGGTTCAGAAACTGGTGGATGACCACTCAAATTTGAACGCTCGTGATGTTTCTGACCCCCTCAGGCTGGGTGAGGTGAAATGGATAGCTTGTCTGTGAGTTTCCAACGAATGGAGGGTAAATCCAAACCCCCGTCTAAAAAAAAAATAAGAGCCCCATATCATTTAAACTTTATCTTAAACCTTTTTTCTCTCTCTTCAACTCTCGACGCTAAGGTGCAAGAAACTTGTTATCTCGAGAACTTAAGTTTATCTTAAGCACATCAAGAGAGGTTCAAGCACCTATTTTATTATTTCTTAACTTTCTCTCCTCCACTTCTCAAGAAATAACCTCTAGGAAAAGTACGACACGTTCTTGCCCCCCCCCCCACCTTCCCCCCACCGAGAAAAGGTTCCGGGAAAGTGAAGCCATTTCTCCAGATTCCTATCTAAGGCTACCTGTCTACCCCTCGTGACTTTTAGGGGAAACATTTTGGGAAATAAAATAAATGTCTTTTTTTAGACTTCTTGATGCATTCGATGTTATCAGTGTGTCTAGATAGAGATTGGTGGGAGAGAGAGAGTTTGTGGGGGAGAGAGAGAGGGGGAGGGAAAGAGAGGGGAGGGAGAAAGAGAGGGGAGGAAGAGAGAGAGGGGAGGGAGGGAGAGAAAGTGAGAGAGAGAGAAGAAAATAAGAGAATAGAGGAAAAACGCGACACTAATAAGTTAAGAAGAATAGAAAGAAAGAGAAGATTTTAGAGAGAGAGAGATAGAGAAAAACAAAGGGTAAGAGGGAGGAAAAAGTTCAGAGGGGATAACGTAATGAGTAAGAAAGAGGAATCGAAGAAAAAAGAGAGAGATAAAGCCGAAAGGTAAAATATTTATGTTCTCTTAGATGGAAAAAGTTTTGCGAAAAGTAGACCCAAGTTTTTTTTTAATTTTCAAGATCCAAATGATATCCAGATGAAAATGCAAAGATATCAACCTGCCTTTTCTCTAAGTGAATTATTTCAGTCAGGCGGGGTGAGGTAGGTAAGGTACATTTATATATCAAGTGCCCTGGATAATGAGATTAGGAAATGTTAAGGAACTTTGCGCTCGTGATGCCTTTTCGGTACTGGCTGACTGAAAATTGGAGGATCTTATTTTGTGAATTCGCTTTGACGTATATCTAAGCTTTTGATGATGGTCTCATCTGGTTGATAAATACATCTGAGAAAACCTTTGTAGGATCATCATCTACTATCAACAGCCTTTTATAAATATTCAGGATATTTGGAACTTCAGGAAATATTTGGGTGGAAAAGGGTTGAGTGGAAGAGATTGCCATAGGTAATAACCCCGCCCTTTAGTTAGCATATTTATATTTATCTATTTTTTCCATTTTATTGTTTATATTGTTTCCTTTTTTTTAATAATAATTATTTGTAGTGTACATATATATGTTTTCGTATCTAATAAAGCATTGAATAATTGTAATTAAATTCAATATTCATTTTCTTTCCTCTTCGTTTCCATTTTCTTTCTTCTATTTCTTTCTTTGATAACTTTTTATTATTTGAAAATAATGCAAGATTTTCAAATAATAAGGTGTTAGATCTACAAGAAATACTGTATCCTCTCTGAGTAATGCATTATTTCTTGTAGATAACCCTTTATGATTTGAAAACCTTGCAAAATAAACCCATGTCATCAAAGATTAGATGATATCAACAGTCTCACGACATTAACGACGTACTATAGTCATTACTGTCAGTAACTTTTGGTTCACCGTATTTCGAGTTTCAGTGAACTGAAAAATCTGCTGTGCTCAATATTTTCCGAATGAACTCATGTAGTACCAATCTGAATTCAAAACGTTCCTTCATACGTTATTTTCTTATTCATGAGGACAATTGAGAAAATTGTTGTTTTCATTTATTTCATTTCTTATGAAATAATGTATTGAAGGTATTTTATTTCTTTTTATTGTTATTTTTATCTACAACATAAATGGTATAAAGCTTTAGAATACCTTTTTTATTTTTTTCCTTCTAGAAGACAATGATTACTTCACTGGTGGTCAAGTGGTTAACGCGCTAGTCTGGTAATCTAGGTAGGGTAGGGAACCGTTGCGTTGGTTCGAATCCCACCCAGTGCATGAATTTTTCCTTATTAATTTGAGTTTGTAACCACATAATAATAAGACTCTGAGGGTTAGGTGGTAGAAAATGCTTTGAGCGTTAACCTCGCCCCTCCCTTTTCCTTTCCCACCTCCATTTTATACCTCTCAAAACAAGAAAAGGTTTGCAAATTCTATTAGGTGTGATACAAAGTGATAAAGATAAGAAAGAATAGGATAAAGATTACCTCCCATTTTAAAGATCATTCGCCATATTCTCCCATTTGGAAGATCCTCTCCCATTTTCCTTTGTGCGTCTGTGTGTACGCACTTAATAGAGACCATCAACGCGCTTTCCAATTTTATTTTGTGTGTTTTGCTTTGAGGCAATTTTCTTTTATGTATATTCCGTTCTGCCTAACACATTCAAAATATTTTTCTTTTGTCTGTTGTGTAAGAAAAGGAAAGATTCGAATAAAAATTCATGATTTTGATCGTTTTTTCGTGTTTTTTTTCCGTTTTCTAAGAAGAAAGTAGATTAGTATAAAGCTTAACCTTAGTCGAAAAGATAGCAGACATTTACCTACCTGTGTGTTTTGGTTGTATCTTGGTTTTCTTTTAATTTTGGGTTTAACTTCGCTTTCAACTACATGGTCTTATCACGAAGGTGATGTTACCCTCCATACGCATGAAACTCACAAACATTCTACCTATTAACCTCACTCAGCCTGGGTTGGGCCGGAATGCAAGCATCGAGGAGTCTTCCGGCCCAACCCAGGCTGGGTGAGGTCAGTTTGGGTAGCAGATTTGTGAGTTGCCTGCGAATGGAGAGTAACACCCCCGTCTTGAGATAACCTAGCTATTGAAAGGGACGTAAAAAAAAAAAAAACATTGGAACTCGAAGCCTGACCACAGCTTTCAAATAATAATTATGTCAGGGGTCTTCTTGTAGGTGGGAGACCCTGGTTTGAATCCCGGCGGATTTGTCACTACTCGTAACTTTTGCATAACAAAATAAAATCTTGGCCGGCTAGTGCTGGAAGAAACAGGATTTATCATGAATGAGCTCGCGGGCCACCAAAAATGACTCGGCGGGCTACAAGTGGCCCGCGGGACACAGGTTGAAGACCCTTGAATTATGTATATGTTGGCCAAATTTTAGGATACATTATTTGCAGAAAAATCAATTGCAAATGTGGACAAATACCTAGTTGACAAAAAAGAATAAGGAAAGTAAAAAAGACTTGTAAAAAAAGTGTAGGAAGATATTTTAGACATGATTCGTAAAGGTATTGACGCTTCGATGTAGGTACTCTTTTTTGTATACAGAGGACCCATCCTAAGCCATTTTGAATTGCCTTCTAAGATTTTTTATTTTTGGCTTCTTCCAGACTCCTTCCATGTCCAATGTGTGTAGTGTAAGTGTAGGCGTTAGTATTTTCCTTCTGAGCTGTAATGAGTGTTTAAAAATACTTTCATGAGTGTTTAAATTTATTATTATGATGATTAGGAAAGCCAGGTGGTAGAAAATGCCCAAAGCACCAACTTCGCTCAGTGATTAACTTCCACCAAAAGGTTTTTTATTATTATTATTTTAGACATTTCTCAAACACGTAACACCCGTTCATAAAATCCAAAGGGCCATCATATCCAGGTTTCTCCTTTTCTTCGCACAAAAAACACTTTGGGCTTCTGTGAGATAAAAAACAGGAACCATGTGCCCCAAACTTTAAACTTTTATGGGGTATTTATGGACGCTCCTAATCGCCCCATCCCCTTTTCACCCCCTCGCCATCTTTGAGAGAAATATGAGTTTTAAGGAACCATATGTTTGAAATGTGAGGTACGAAAAATCCCCTCGTTCAATAACGATGAAAAAATCCCATAATTTTCGAAGAATACTTTATCCCACTCCCTACCTTTTTTTCTCCCTCCCCTGTTTTTTATCCCACAGGGTGATAATTTATAGCCCCGTTTATTCCAATGTTACAGATATATGAAATATGAGATCATGTGAGAGCGTTACCTTAAACCTTTTCCGAAATTTCTTGGAAGAAGTATATCTCAATATTGACAGCGTGAATACAGCACTATATCACCCTTGCTTCTGCAGGTCTTTTTTTTTTAAATCGAAAATGGATAGAAATATACATACACTTTTGAATGAAATGGAATTTTTTCCGTCCTTTGTGATGTGGAAAGTCCAAAATGGACAGAAAAATAAAGATTCAAGCCTGATAAATATCTAGCCTTTAGACTTGTGTTTTTTTTTTTTTTAATCGTATTTGTGCACTTTCGTGATATCCTAACTACTCAAACTCGCTCTAATAAATCTACGTTACTACGCTGAAACCGGGACATGACTCACCGACCTTCAGGTTACAAGTCCGCCGCCTTATTGCATAATTATTATGATTGGCATAGTAAACAAACTGAAACTCTTTAGGCCAGCGTCGATGGCATGTTGAATACACCGGTTCCCTTCAGAACACCGAAGTTAAGCGACATCCAGCGAGGTTAAGACTTGGATGGGTGACCATTCAAATTCTAATTCTCGTGACGCTGGCTTTTCCCGGCCCCACTCAGGCTGGTTGAGGTCAGTGTGAGTAGCAGGTTTGTGAGTTTCCTGCGAATGGAGGGTAAAACCCCCGTCGTGATATAACCATGGCAGTTGAAAGCGACGTTAAACCCCACTTAAAAAAAAAAAAACTCTTTAGACACTGAAAAAGTGACTCCTATATATCCATTTTTAGTCCGGTTTATGTGGTATAGGAGTCCAAAGACAAAGTGATAGAAGAAGAGGGAACATGAATATTTCTCTCGGGCAAGCACAGAGGGAAAGTGAAGGGAAAAATCAATAATTCCTTGAGTAAAAGAAAGTGATTGATACCTGTATTACTCAATTAACTCAAGAGAATTTAATGACTCTCTTAAGTGGAGCACATCACGCCACATTTATCAGTGAAGTATTCTCCCTCTCTCTTCAACAAGTGTCATATTAACATCAGTCAAGCGTTGTTCCCTCCCATTCTCTCCTTTTCTCCCTTCCTCCCTCTTATTCTATCTCTCTCTCTACCTTCCTATAACTTTCACACTATCTCTCCCTTACCTTCTACCTCTTCCTCTGATTTTATCTCTCTCTCTCTCTCTCACTATCCTTCCTATGACTTTCTCACTACCTCTTCCTCTGATTCTCGTTATCTCTCTCGTTCTTTCCTTCTCTCTCTTTTATTCTTATTCTCCGCAAAGAGGGAGAGAAAAAGAGACAAAGATAGAGAGAGGGGTGAGCAAGAGAGGAAAGGAAAAGGAGAGATTTGGTGTGAGGGAACAAAATCAGGAATATTTTTTCGTTTGAATACATTCGATGATATTTTATTTATGAGTTCGTGTTTATTGGTTCCTCCTTTCTCTCTGTCTCTCTCTCTCTTTCTCTCCCTCTATCCCTCTATCCCTGACTCTATTTCTCTATTTCTCTCTTTCTCTCTCTCTCCCTCCCTTTCTTCTTTACACACACCCACCCATCCTCCCTCTCTCTTCCTCCTTATCTATCTCATCCGCTTTCCATCATATTTCCCCTCTCTCTATCTCCCTTTATCTCTTGTAAACAAGACTATAACACTTGGAAATATCCTTCACGAGAAAGAGGGAACAGAGAACGGGTAAGATTTATAGGAGGGAGAGGGAGAGGGAGACAACGAAGTGAGAACAAGAAGTGGCATGGGGGGGGGGGACTTAAAGGAGGGGGAGATGGAAGAGGTGTCATAAAAAACTAATTTTCCAAAGAATATTTCGCCTCCATAAACCAATTTTTACGATTATTGCCAGTCATTCTTTCAATGGGCCTCCGCATCTACTTCTCCTCCTCCTCCTCCTCCTCCCCATTCTCCTTCTCCTTTTTCTTCTTCTCCTCCTGCAACTCCTCTTTCTCCTACTTTTCTTCCTCCTTCTCCCTCTCTCTTTTCCTATCTCTACCTCTCTCCCTCTTTCTCTACCCTTCTCTTTCTTTTCCCCTCTCCCATCCCCTCCTCTCTTTCTCTTTCTCTCCCTCTCTCCCTCTCCCTACCCCTCTCTCTCTCCCTCTCTCCATCTCCCTTCCTCTCTCTCTCTCCCTCTGAGAGAGTGATTAACACAAATATGGTAACTATTGTTGTCTTACCGACGAAAGATCCTCCGTTCCTCGCCTACACCACTGCACCATTATCTGACAAGACACACCAAGAACTTAAAAACTGTAAAAAATAACAAGAGCAAAACAGAAGTTCCGAGCTGAGTGTTTCTGTTGGAACATATATAAAAGTTGTGAATTTGAGGAAAGTACAATCATTGAAAACTGAGAGAAATATAGGAAAGAGGAGAGGGAAGGAGGCATCAGGAAAGGGGAGATGGACAGGAATAAAAGAAAATTGATGTTGATAGAGCTAGGCAGAGTGGAAAATGGCCGGTCATCACACTTTCTCTCTCTCTAACACCTGTGCCCATCTTCTTTCTTCTCTTCAATATTCCTTTGTATATTTATCTGTCTTTCTTTCCAAAGCCCTTGCTCTCTCTTGCTCTTATTTTCTCTCAAGTTTCCTCATTATTCATTCTCAATCCCTTTGCATCCTTTTCTCTTCCTCTCTGTCTCGCCTTCTCAGTATAAACAGAAAAGTGAGAAGTTGTACTAGATGTACATGAATATCAGAACATACCTGGACAGCTGTTTCGAGCTTATTTGCTCTCATCAGCAGGTAATTCTCTCTCTCTCTCTCTCCCCCTCTAGTGAAATCCTTTCTCTCTTTCTTTCTCCTCAACTATTCTCTCTCTCCTTCTCCTCACAACACCTTTCTGGCTGTCGAAATCTCCTATGCCTTAACTTAATTCTCCTAATATTCAGCTCAGCTCTCCCCGATCTTCTTGAATGCCTTTTTCTAAATTTCTTGCTCTCTATGTGTCTCATTCTCTCTCTCTCCCCACGTCAAAACAATTGAATTTTTTTGGGGAGTATGCTGAGGGGACATTTTGTTTTAAAATTCAATATCATTAATCAAAATTATTGTTTCGTTGGTTTTGAAGAAGAAGATTAAAAAAAAAAATCTCCCTCATATTCTTTTTCTTCTTTTTTACTCACTTTATTGTATAATTCGTATAGAAAAGAAACTAATGGAATCACCTAAAACCTAGAGCCTAAATCCAAATTTGATGTTTATTTTTGTTCGAACTGTTCGCATTGACTCACCAAGACAGAGTTTGACAGACAGAATAAGGGACAAGGAAAGTCGTGTGATGTCACACCAGTTTATTTTTCTTCTTGTTGTCTTTTTTCCTTTAATTCCTTATTTTTCTTTACATTCTCTCCATGAATTTTTTTCGTCCACCTTTTCTTAAGTCTTTTCCTCCTCCTCCTCCTCTTGCTCTTCCTTCTCTTTTTTATCCTCCTCCTGCTCCGCCTCCAATCTATTTCATCTCCATTACTCCTCCTTATGTCCATTTTCCATCACTTGTCCTCTCCAGCTTATCGTACCCTAGAGACAGATATAACATTGAATTCCACCACCACCTCCACAGATATCCCCTTCTCATCTTCTTTCTCCTCTTCCTCCTCCACACACATATATTCTCCTTAAATCACTTTACGAGACAAAGAAACAATTTAGAAGAAATGAAACTTGTCCTTCTTTTGAAGTTCCTGTATCAATTTCGTTTATTTCTTCTCCAATACGTGGAAGATTATCCTCCTCCTCCTTCTCCTTCTCCTCTTCCTCCTCCTTCTCCTTCTCCTCCTCCTCCTCCTCCTCCTCCTCCCCCCCAATTTATTGAATATTATCCGAATATCCATCACATGAGGTCTCTTTCTTCAGATCTTTTTTTTAAACATTTTTTGTTTGTTTTATTTTTTTTTAGGCACAAACAATGTTAAATAATTGATTGTTTTTAGAAGTAAATCGAGCCATTTTTCTTATGCCGATATGTAACTAGGTTGTAGTTGCAACCACCATGGCTACAGCTAGAGTAGTGATGGTATTCAACCAACTTTAATGCCTTGTCCTGGTCTTGAACTCTATGAGCAGTTTCATTTATAAGTGTAGGTATAAGTAGATGAAAACATATGCTAAGAAAAATTACTGTTCGAAGTAAGAATAAAATGAAAAAAAAAAATACATTTCTTTACTGTATGAACTCAATAAAATTAGGGATGAAATGTAAAAGATCTAAAAAAAAAAAAAAAAAAAACACCACAAAAAATGATTCAAAAATTTAAATGGGAGATTAAAGAGGACAAAACGATTGTCAATGAATAATAGAAAGTAAGAAAATGAAAAGCAGACCAAGGAAATGAGTTGTAGGAAAAAATTAATCGGAGAATAATTTGTGGAAAGGGAAGAGGGACAGGTGGAGAAAATGGAAATGTCAACGCCACAGAAGTGGAAGAGAATGATGGAGAGGCTTGCATGTCCTGTGTTTTTCTAATTTAAAAAGAAATAAAGAAATGAGAGAGTATTCTAGAAAGAAAGAGAGAGAGAGCGAGAGAAAAAAGAGAGAAAGAGACAGAAAGAGACAGACAGAGAGGTGAAAGGATGGGATGAATTGGAAAAATTTCCTCAATTTCTTTCCCTTCATCTCTTTTTATTTTCCTCTTATTTCTCTCTATCTCTATTTACTTCTCTCTCCCTCTCTCTCTCTCTCTCTCTCTCTCTCTCTCTCTCTCTCTCTCTCTCTTTTCTCCCCTTTCCTCTTCTCTCTCTTACCTTATCTTAACTCTCTTTCGCTCTCTCCCTTTCTTTTTCTCATATCTCTTTCTCTCTCCCTTTCCTTTTCTCCTCTCTCTTTCTCTCTCCCTTTCTTTTCTCCTTTTTCTTTCTCTCTCCCCCTTCCACTTCATCTTCATCCCCCCCCCCTAATCTTTATTAAAAAAACTTTCCCCAAAGAAAGTTGGGGCCCTAAACAAACGCAGCCGCATGTGGTCCTTACTTCGTTAACAAATAAAATTGAAAATGTCCTTTCTCAAAAACGGTCTTGTCATTATATCTCAAAAGAAAGTGGACGACTTCGTGAAAGTTGGTTTAGTCTTTCTGAAAACATTGAACAAATGGTCTTATCTAACTGTGTTTGATGTTTATGTAATATCTATACGTAAAATTGTTTAATTGTTTTTATATTTGTACACCCTGTATGAGTCAGACTTCCTTTTAAAGTTAATGTTATCATATTTGTGTTAATCACTTTCGTGATGTCACAACTACTCGAACTCGCTTTACTAAATCTACGCTGAAACAGGGACTTGAACCACCGACCTCCAGGTTACAAGTCCGCCGCCTTCTTGATCAAGCAACTGAGGACAGTTAATAAGTTAAAAGAAAAAGAAAAAAATAGATGAGTGTTTCGTAGCCATGAAACAGCAGCTACTCCAGGTGCTTGTGGTCTGTGTTGCAGCTTACCCATCCCGTAGTATGCCTCCCCTCTGATGGGCGAAGTGACAAAATACTTCCCAATTAGGTGCTAGGTCAACACGAGCGCACCGGAAGGTATCCCTTACAAACAATTGTAACCAAATTAAGAATACAAATTTTTGTCGACATTGGGGATCGAACCCGGGACCTTCCGCATGGCAAGCGAGTGCTTAACCACTGAGCTAATCGCGCGCTTCAACTGAGCTAATCGCGCGCTTAAAGTTTGTTTCATAGAAGACTCAACTTTCCTATGGAATACAATTCGTAGTATTTTGTGATACACAGAAGACTCATGAGTGACTTGAAATGTCTATCAATCCAGTCCTGAAATCCAAAGCACAGGACAAACTCCAGCTCTATATCATTGTTACTGAGTCCCTTTGAACGAATGAAAGCTCGTACATTCAATTTTATTCTGTCTACGCTGAATAGCCTTTGGCCTTTAGTTAATTTCAAATGCTTTCATCAAGAAACAAAGTCCTCTCTCTCTCTTGAGGTTTTCTCCCAAGTCAACAACAGATAAAGGAGATGTCTCTTGATCAAACGTACAATTAACAACTACAAGAACATGAAACACAAAGACATGTATCAAAAGTAAGAGCCCCTAACACATCAACAAATATTGACAATGGACTAAAACAACCTAACAGAGGACTACAACAACTACAAAGATAAATACTAACAAGACCAGGAACAATAATAGAATAAATATTGATAACTACTGTTAGAACTATCAAGAAAGAATTATCAAAGACAAGGAAAAAAATATTAGTAAAAATATAATTATCATAAGTGGATTATTAAAAATAGAAAACAGAGAAATCATCAAAAAACAATAGAATATTAAGAAGATCAATGATAAAAATAATAATGGTAATAAGTAATAACACTCTAGTTGAAGGTAACCACCAGGCGAGGTTCATGCTCAATGCATTTTCTACCACCTAACCCTCATAGCCTTCTTATTATTCCGTGGTCACAAACTCAAATTAATGGGGAAAAATTCATGTACTGGGTGGGATTCGAACCTACCTGGATGACCCGACTAGCGCGTTAACCACTTGACTACCAGTGCACGGTAGTCACTAAAGTGACAACATTAATTATCATAAGAGAAATACTAAAAAAAAAATAACAGATACCAAAAACTGAACTCAATAATGTCAACAAGAACTGCAAAATAAACAACAAACACAAAGTAAAATATTAACACTATCATTGTGGAAGAAAAACAGACCAAAAATAAAATATAAATATCACAAAAACAATAATAATAATAAGGTAAGAGTAACAGCAAAATAATATCAACAAGAGATAAATCATCACTGTCCAACAACAACAGAGATACATATTACAACAACAACAACAGCAACAACAACAGACGACAGTGACAACAATTCAAAGAGAAACAACATCAACAAAGGACATTCATTCCCTCTTGTGAAAAAACCCAAGAAAACCAATTCCTTCAGGCTAGGTTTTTCATTTGGAGTCCTGCTATCCTTCTCCCTCTTATCTGCGTCCTTTATTCCTTCTCCCTCTCTCCTTCTTCTTGATCCTCCTTTGTCTTCCATTCTGTCCTTTTGTTATTCTTTCTCCTCCTCCATCTCTGTCTCTCTCTTTGTCTTTCTTTTGATTTTTTATCTGGAATCGCCTCAGGTTAATTACATTCCTAGCATTTTGTTAATCTCCCTTTTCTCTCTCTTTCACTGTCTCTTCTCCTCCCTCTCTCTCTTTCTCCTTTTTCATTCCTCTCTGTCTCTCTCTCTCTCTCTCTCTATCTCTATCTGCTTCAGGCTATGTCTTAGTTTTTCTTTTGAAGCAGGATATCTTTTATATTTTCCCTCATCCTCCTCCAATCATGTGGAATTAGTTCAGTCTTCCTTTGTTCCTGATCTTCTTGATATTGAACAATAATAATTAGAAATAAATCCTCCAGTTCTAAAGTCCTTTCAAATGCATCAAAAGTTGCCTTTGAGGACCTTTTGAAGAGAGATACTAATTTGTATTTGAGGATTGGGTTGGTTTTTTTATTCTTATTATTATTATTTTTTCTTCTTCTTCTTTATTTATTTGTTTCAATGTGAAGATATGAAGATCGTTTACATCCTCTTAAGGTCCGACAGTGTTCAATTTTTTATCGGGTATCCTAGTTTAAATTTTAGGTCTAAAGCTTAAACCGTTCAACAGTCTTGAAACGGTGAACGGTGCTCAGTAGTGTTTTTCTTCGTATGAACTAAATAAAAACCCTGCTGAACACGTTTGAAACCCCTACCGATCCCTTCAGTGGGGTTTTCGTATGAACAAAAACCCTGCTGAACGCCGTTTGAAACCCCTACCGAACCCTTCAGTAGAGTTTTCGTATGAACAAAAACCCTACTGAACACTGTTTGAAACCCCTAACGAACTCTTCAGTAGGGTTTTCGTATGAACAAAAACTCTGCTGAATACCGTTTGAAAACCCTACCGAACCCTTCATACGAACCCTTCATGAGAACCCTACCGAACTTTTGTTCATACGAAAACCCTACTGAACACCGTTTGAAACCCCTACCGCGAACCCTTCAGTAGGGTTTTCGTCTGAACAAAAATCCTGCTGAACACCATTTGAAAACCCTACCGAACCTGAGCACCGTTTATTACTTCCGAGAAATTTCTAATATTAGAAATCGGAAGAATTTTTCTCTGTATTCTAGTTTCTAACGTTTAATTTAAAAGAATCCTAGTTTTATATAATAATAATAATAATGCTTTTTCTTTGTGTTCTTATGTCACAATTTTAGTGGGTAGCGCAGAATCATAGGACTTTACCACTTTAATTTACAATATCTTGTATTATTTTTTTGCCTAAGATTCTGCCACTGGTCGCTGCTTCACAAATAATTCCCTAGTTTCTAACATCTCCCCCATCTCTCTCTGTTTCAGTCCTGAGGGATGAGTTCCGGGTGCAGCCCAAGTCCCTGCGAGTGGCGGCGGGCGACACCGCCCTCCTAGAGTGTGGGCCGCCCCGGGCCACCCGGAGCCACTGCTGGTGTGGAAGAAGAACGGGCACCCCATTGACTTTGAGAACACCAAGCGGTGAGTGGAACCTTTTTTTTTTTTTTTTTTTTTTTTTTTAAAGGGTAAGTGTGCCCCGGAACCGCTTTCGCATTACTTCAGGACACTTTACTGTGAAACCTACTGAGAGCTGTTGAACAACTGATGAGTCTAATAACATTTATTTTATTTTATTCATGGCCTTTATGAGAATAAATTTTTAAACCGACCTCAGTAGCTTGATCGATAAGGCGGCGGACTTGTAATCTGGAGGTCGGTGGTTCAAGTCCCGGTTTCAGCGTAGATTTAGTAAAGCGAGTTTGAGTAGTTGTGATATCACGAAACTGATTAGCACAAATATGATAACTAGAATAAATTTTGAATACATATCAAAATAAACATAGACAAACTTAACATTAGAATACTAATAAAAAAATAATGAATGAATACATTATGGAAAAATAGAATAAAACTTATTCAAAATCAGATACAGTATCTGAGGCCTTCCCCTTAGGGGGAGTTATATATTATAGTATACTATATTTATAACATTACAGAAAAAAAAAACTTTGGTTCGAATCCCATCCAGTGCATGAATTTTCCCTCAATAATGTGAGTTTGTAACCACGTAATAATAAGACTGAGAGTTTACTGAAAGTTAGGTGGTAGAAAATGCTGTGAGTATTAACCTCGCCTGGTGGTTACCTTCCATTAAAGAGTGTTATTATTATTATTATAAAAGTACTATTGAAAAAAATTCTGTAACCAAAGTTGCAGTTAATAATAAAATAGCAATACGTATCGTATTATTTATAGGTACTGTAGGAACTAATAATTAAGATTTTTAACTAACATTAAAAAAAACACTGCCAATTATGGACACAATACTTCCTCGTGATTGTTTCACATTGTGTACACGTGCGAATTTTGAGTTTTTATACTAAATTACTTATATCTCCGAAACGGCTGAACCGATTTTCTTCAAATTTATTTTATATGGTAGAAAACCGTTTTTTCTACATTCTAGATTCTATAAAAAATTCTGTATAGGCAAGGCGTGCTCCTTATTTTTTGACTTTTTTGTCCAAAATTTCGGATTTTCTTAAATATCAGAGTCAAATTATAGTTAATTAAAAAGAAAATATAAAAAGCCTGTGTAAAACATTAATATGCATATACATACAAAATTTCATCAAAATCGGGTGTACCGTTCACGAGATATAAGCATTTAAGTAAAACGTTAGTGGTCAGGCGCATGGTCTCTTTCACCCAGAGCCGCTAGTACGAATTCGATGAATTAAAATTGGGACCATCTACAGAATGTCTCCTAGATGTGTACAAAATTTCATCAAAATCGGTCGAGTAGTTTCCGAGATTTGCGCGTTACAAGGAATCGTTTTAACAGACCGACAGACCGACAGAACGACAGACCGACAGACCGACAGACAGACACAAAACCAAATTTGCTCAGGAGGTTATGAAACGTCCAGAAATATGAAAAAAATTGAAATCGGAGCCAAAAAATATTTTTTTTTACAAAAACGAACACAATACTTCCGATTTCTAATATTAGAAATTTCTCGGAAGTAAAATCATAATTACAACTTTACTAAACATAATTTATTGCTAGTGGTTTCAAGAGCCTTGCTTTATTAATTAAAAAAGGAAAAATCGTTTACAATATTCACCAAAACGGCCCCCATTCGCCCCGAGTGGTCTAATTCGGCCCAAAAACTGTAGGTAAAATTTTAGGACCCCAATGAACATGTATACAATTTCATCTATTTTGAAAAATCCGTTTGAGAGTGATCGCGGAACAGACAGACAGACTAAAGCCAAATCGTCCAGTACTTATTCTCATATTTACTTCAGACTTCGTCTTTTGCGCTGACAGTCTAAATAAAGCACTACTTATTCTCATATCTACTTCAGACTTCGTTTTTTGCGCTGACAGTCTAAATAAAGCACTACTTATTCTCATATCTACTTCAGACTTCGTCTTTTGCGCTGACAGTCTAAATAAAGCACTACTTATTCTCATATTTACTTCAGACTTCGTCTTTTGCGCTGACAGTCTAAATAAAAGACTACTTATTCTCATATCTACTTCAGACTTCGTCTTTTGCGCTGACAGTCTAAATAAAGCACTACTTATTCTCATATCTACTTCAGACTTCGTCTTTTGCGCTGACAGTCTAAATAAAGCACTACTTATTCTCATATTTACTTCAGACTTCGTCTTTTGCGCTGACAGTCTAAATAAAGCACTACTTATTCTCATATTTAGTCGGTCCCGGTAGCTCAGTGGTAAAGGCAGCACTCTGTGAATCCAGAGATTTCAGAAGTCGCGGATTCAAAAACCAGCCGGGAAATGACAAGTTATCTACCCATTTGGGATTTTTACCACATAATAATATGTCTTGGGCTTACTGCTGAAATAATGGGACTCAAAAGTCCTAATCGGGCAGTATAAATAAGGCGATATTATTATTTTTATTATATTTACTTCAGACTTCGTCTCGTGGATGGAAGCAACCTCGCCATACAGGAGGCCAGGAAGTCAGACGATGGCCGCTACCAGTGTGTGGCCAAGAATGTAGCCGGCACCAGAGAGTCTGCCGACGCTGTGCTGAGAGTACTCGGTGAGTTGAACACGTCACATGTGAACAAGAGGAGAGACATTTAAAAAAAAAAGTCAGCCAAAATATTTTGACATTTTCATATCTTTGCTCTGGCACATAACCAAAATTATGTGACGAAATTATGTAACGAAATTATGTAACGATATTATGTAACGATATTATGTAACGAAATATCGAATTGTAAAGGGAGAGAAGTCTTCTAATATCGGATATCGATATTATGGTTTCGATATTATCGATATACCTAATATCGATATTTTCGTTTCGATATTGCAACCCTAAGAGAAGAGGGAAAGTGTGTGTCATGCGCACAATACGAAATTTGGTCAGTTGGGTTTTGGACCTTGAATAGTAAAGATGAAAATGTCGAAATGGTTGCAGACTCGTATGCAAGCGTTTTTTTTTTGTTTCTTTCAGGTGGCATGGTTTCCTGATGGAGCTCTTCTATACAACAGCTAAATATTTTTTTAACTAGTTACTGCTTAACTCGAAAAAAAAAATTCTGGATTAGAATGCATGCCATCTTTCTTCTTGAAAGCGTCTATTTTCCCCTATATTTAACACTTGGACGACCGGGTGTACCACGGGTGGTACACGCGTGTCTGTACGGAATGGACCGAGTGTACCACCGGTAGTACACGCATGCACTACGCCTTTGAATAGCCTAAACATCGCCGGTCCCACGGAAGAACTGACTAAAAACATGCCGGTCGTCTATGTGTTAAGATTTTTTTTCTCTGTTAATAATTTATTGTTGATTGTTTTGTATAACAAAAATAAAGTCTAAATAAATAAAAGAGAAAAGAGACGATAAATTTCAGATAAAATAAATAAAATTCAATGAAATAATTAATATTTAGGGCAGAATCATAAAACAGAATTAAATTTAATATAAGCTAGACATTCCCTTACTCGGAGTTTCAACCAATCATAGCGCACTATTATACATAAGACTATAGCCTGTCCTAACTTTAATCCTTTTCTATAATTCGGCAATCCTCAGTCTTAAAATTCTCTTTACTACAAATTGAATTCATAGAAGAACCTTGACTGAAAAAAAAGAACCAATATCATGACTCAATTAACACGTTGATCGCCACGTCAGTTGAATTCACCTGACACTAACCTTTTTCAGCTGGCCCCGTCAGGCATATTCACCTGACATAATTATCCCGTATGGCCCCGTCAGGTGAATTCACCTGACAAAATTATCCCATACGGCCCAGTCAGGTGAATTCACCTGACATAATTATCTCGCACGGCCCCGTCAGGTGAATTCACTTGACATTGGAGTGTCATTTGGGCCCCTGAGGAAATGTTACTCTATAGCGTTGGCGATCAACGTGTTTTTTTTTCTTTATCTCTGTTTACACGCATATTATATGCAATTACGTAAACAGGTAACAGGATTAAAAAATATTACAGGGGAAAAGATTAAGCCTCTTTACACATTTCTTTAAAAATGTGTTAAAAACAATTCAAAAATAACCCACATACTCGTATTTCTCCTCCCCCCCAGTGAAACCCTACGTGATAATAACCGACACATTTCTTCCCCCCCCCCCCCCTCCAGTAAAACCCTACGTGATCCGGGGCCCCCGTGACCAGACCGTGCCGGCGGGCGGCTCCGTCCTGTTCGAGTGTTCGGTGGGCGGCGACCCGGTCCTGGCGGTGACGTGGAAGCGGAACTCGAAACCGGTGACGCCCGGGGCTCGAACCCAGGTCCTGGCGAACCGGAGTCTGCAGCTGAGCGACGTGAGGACGGAGGACGCGGGCGAGTACTCGTGTGAGGTGGAGAATGCAGTGGACAGACTTGTGCTGCCTGTCACGCTCGCTGTGCATAGTGAGTTTCCGTCTTGCGATCCCAGGCGTCGCTGGTGGTGGTGGGAAAATGATTTGGGGGGCTGCCACATTAACGGGACTAAAATGGGATTTATAGAGTTTGCTCTTTATTATTATTATCAAGATATTCACTTTATTTGTTTGTAAAGGTAATTACATTACATGGGCTTCATCAAAGCATCACATAAGTTTTTTTTTTTTTTTTTTTTTTTTAACAATAAATTGACAACAAATTATCTTTCAATGTTGGAGGGAATGGTACGTTGTTCTCACTGTAGTGCTGGTGGTAGAGGTGAGGTCTACTGAATATTGTAGGAAGGTACTCAATCTTATTATTATAGTAAGCTTTATGATAGAACATAAAATATACATATACAGTAGAATACAATGAAATATAAAGAAAAACAAAACGATTAAACAAATATACAAGAAAAAAAAAAGGTTTTGCTTAGCCCTCCTAGACGATTTCTTCCTTCTTCAACCTCACTTCTTCCCTTTCACTTCCAGTGGTCCCGGTGATTCAGGAGCGGCCGAGTGACTTGCGCCTGGAGGTGGGTCGTGACGCCGTGTTCCTGTGCGGAGTGAAAGGCTCGCCTCCACCCTCCGTCTTCTGGATGGTGGAGGGGAATCGCACCCTCATCTACCCGGGGGACAGGGTGGACAATGTCGTCGCGGAGGTGACGGCGGATGGAATGAACCTCCTCAAAATACAGGTGAGATACGAGAAGGGTTGGGTGGAAGAGATTGCTATAGGCAACCACCCCGCCTTTTAGTTAGGACTAAAGGGCGTGGGTGGAAGAGCTTCTTGAAGGAGAATCCTGCCTTATAAAAGAAAGCCAAAAAAAAAAGGACATTTGTGTGTGAACCTGCTAAAAATACAGGTGAGATACGAGAAGGGTTGGGTTGAAGAGATTGTCATAGGCAACTACCCCGTCCTTTAGTTAGGACATTTGTGTGTGAACACTGAACCTGCTCAAAATACAGGTGAGATACGAGAAGGTTGGGTGGAAGAGATTGCCATAGGCAACCACCCCCCCCCCTTTAGTCAGAAGATTTGTGTGCGAATCAGCTCAAAATACAGGTGAGATACAAAAAGGGTTGGGTGGAAGAGATTGTCATAGGCAACTACCCCGCCCTTTCGTTAGGACATTTGTGTGTGAACACTGAACCTGCTCAAAATACAGGTGAGATACGAGAAGGTTGGGTGGAAGAGATTGCCATAGGCAACCACCCCCCCCCTTTAGTCAGAACATTTGTGTGCGAATCAGCTCAAAATACAGGTGAGATACAAAAAGGGTTGGGTGGAAGAGATTGTCATAGGCAACTACCCCGCCCTTTCGTTAGGACATTTGTGTGTGAACACTGAACCTGCTCAAAATACAGGTGAGATACGAGAAGGTTGGGTGGAAGAGATTGCCATAGGCAACCACCCCCCCCCCCTTTAGTCAGGACATTTGTGTGTGAACCTGCTCAAAATACAGGTGAGATACGAGAAGGGTTGGGTGGAAGAGATAGCCATAGGCAACTACCCCGTCCTTTGGTTAGGACAATTGTGTGTGAACCTGAACCAGCTCAAAAAATAGGTGAGATTCGAAAATAATTACCTCAATTTTAAAGCAAAGAGGAAGAAGGTAATGGAGAAGTTCGAACGCGCGATTAGCTCAGTGGTTAACCTGTCGCTTCTCATGTGGAAGGTGTGGTTTGATCCTCCCTGCAGACAAAGAAAATATTCTAAATTTGTTATTTGTAAAGGATACCTTCCTGTGCGCTCGTGTTGACTCAGCACCTAAATGGGAAGTATTGTGTCACTTCTCACACATCAGAGTGGAGGCATTCTACGAGATGGGCAGGCTACAACCTACAACACAGACCACAAGAGTCTACAGTAGCTGTTGTTTTATGGCTAATAAATAATAAAGGCTATGAAACACTCATCTTTAAGAAAAAGGACGTATATCTCATGTGTAATGAATCTGTCAAAAAAGAAACACCCAATATTTCCCACCACGGGAAGATGCCTCAAGGTCAAGTAATTATTATACTCCTTTCTGCTCACTTTTCTGTTTATACTGATTAAAATAGAGTGGTTAGTTGATGAAGTAGCTTTCAGAATATTACATGCTGATGAGAGCAAATAAGCTCGAAACAGCTGTCCAGTTTTGTTCTGATATTCATGTACATCTAGTACAACTTCTCACTTTTCTTCCGGTGCGCTCGTGTTGACTCAGCACCTAAATGGAAAGTACTGTGTCACTTCTCGTCCATCAGAGGGGAGGCATACTACGGGATGGGCAGGCTACAACACAGACCACAAGCGTCTACAGTAGCTCCTGTTTCATGGCTACGAAATAAAAACGGCTGCGAAACAATCTTCTTTAAAACAAAAAATACTTATAAAGAAATGATATACAGTCCAAATACAGTCACTTGTCCCAGTCGCTCAGTGGTAAAAGCGGCACTCTGTGAATCTAGAGATTACTGTGAATCCAGAGAAATAAAAACGGCTGTGAAACACTCATATTAATAAAAAAAAATACTGATTCCTCCCTCCCCCTCCCCAGAACGTGTCTCGCACCACCTCCCCCCTCACCATCGTGTGTGTGGGCGTCAACTCGGCGGGCTCCGACCTGGCACGCGCCCACCTCTCAGTCACGGGCCCTGACCCCGCCCCGCCCCCCCTCATCCTCTACGGCCCCGCCAACCAGACGCTGCCCCTGCGCTCGGTGGCGACGCTGCGGTGCGACGCGAGGGGGGCGCCCCCGCCCACCATTCAGTGGCGGAGGGGCGCCCGCCCCGTGGTGCCTGACGCGAGGATCAACGTGACGGGCGAGGGGACGCTCATTATCAATGGTGAGATTATCAATATCACTCTTTAGTGTGAGTATAGTACAAACAAGCTTTACCCACCTGTTTACTTTTCAAATCTTCTCTAAAAATTGTATTTATTTATTTTAATATTTTCAATTTTACTATATTATAATTTTATATGCTTAGATTAAGATTTGAATTGTTTGTTATTTACTGTACAAATACATATTACATTACATTACAGTACTTCTGCGTTCATAACCGACGTCAGTAGCTTGATCTTTGGTTAATTTAGTTTGGTTAATTCTCAGAAGCTTTTATCATTAGCTTACGAAAAGAACCTTTGTAAAAATCCAATATTGTTAAAAAATAATTAAAAATGTAAAAAAAAAAAAAAATTGAGTAGCAGCAGAGGATGAGGTTAATCTTGGTTCCTGGTACGATTCCCAGCGAGTGGATTTTTTTACCTCCGAAATTTAAACGAAATTTTGATAACCGGTTAATCTGGGTTCCTGGTACGATTCCCAGCGAATGGAAGTTAATACCTCCGAAATTTAAACGAAATTTTGATAACCATTTTTTTTTATGACATATAGATTCTTGAAGAAGAAAAAAATAGTAAACAGTTCATTTTACGGGATTGTGATTATTATTAACAAATGTATCGTAGCAAGAGCTACAGCTTTATTTATTTTTCAAAATACAATTTAGATATACAATAATTACAATTAAGTACACAAGTCTGGCTGGGGGACTATAAACAGGGAGTAGACCAGCATTGGCTTGGTTCTGGGGGCCCTTGTCAATTATTAGCCTCCTTGTAAAGACAGTGGTAGAAGTGTTGAGTCATTACTACACTGTCTGGCTACCATCGTTCACGATGACGCCACCCTATGATGATGATAATGTCCTGCATGCCTGTATCCTCTCCTCGAATGTCCTGTATGCCTGTATCCTCCTCTCTAATGTCCTGTATGCCTGTATCCTCTCCTCTAATGTCCTGTATGCCTGTATCCTCTCCTCTAATGTCCTGTATGCCTGTATCCTCTCCTCTAATGTTCTGTATGCCTGTATCCTCTCCTCTAATGTCCTGTATGCCTGTATCCTATCCTCCAATGTCCTGTATGCCTGTATCCTCTCCTCTAATGTTCTGTATGCCTGTATCCTCTCCTCTAATGTCCTGTATGCCTGTATCCCCTCCTCTAATGTCCTGTATGCCTGTATCCTCTCCTCTAATCTCCTGTATGCCTGTATCCTCTCCTCTAATATCCTGGATGCCTGTATCCTCCTCTCAAAAAGTTAGTCTTAGCTTAGGAGATCACATTTAACTGTAAATAATTAAAAATAAATATAAATGATATTTCAATCAATCAATCAATCTCTCCCCCCCAGACGTCCTCAAGGAAGACTCGGACTCGTACACCTGCGAGGCCCAGTCCCCCCGCGGCTCAGCCTCCTGGACCGCGAGTCTCAGGTTCGAGTCCCCGACCAACCCCAACATCGGTTTCTTCCGCGCCCCCGAGCCCTCCACCTACCCGGGACCCCCCTCCAAGCCGGCCCTGGTCAATCAGACCGCCACTGGTCTCACCCTGAGCTGGTCTCGCAACAACCAGATCGGAGCTTCGGCACTGCTGGGGTACCAGGTAATTTGTAAATATTTAGCATCTTTATTTATTAAATAATACATAGACAGCACTCAAGTAGACACATAGAAATATAGACAGTATGGGTTCCAAGTTCTAACTTATGATAAAAAAGGTGAGAGATACATCCCGGTGACGATATTACTTCCGAGAATTTTTCGTGTTCGTTTTAGTAAAAAAAATATTTTTAGTTAGGACATTTACCTATTATGTATAATTGTATATATTTATTTATTTTTTCTTTATTTTTTTTCTATTATATTGTATTTTCATTTGTAATTATTTGTATTGTATATAATATGTCCTATTACCTAATAAAGTATAAATAAATAAAAATAAATAAATAAAATATTTTTTTTTCATATATCTGGACGTTTCATAACCTCCTGAGCAACTTTGTTTTATTTATTTAAGTATGAGTGTTTCAGCCTTTTCTATTTCGCAGCTATGAATCAGCAACAACTATATGTATGTATGTAGAAGCTTGTGGTCTGTGTTCTAGCTTGTTCTTCCCGAACTATGCATGCCCTCTGATGGGCGGGATATGACACTGTTCTTCTAAAATGGAGGAATTAAAAAAAATAGTGGATCAGATGTATTAAATAATTAATCAGACATTTTTTAAATCTTTAAAGTTAAAATCTTAAAATATTACTGATCCTTCTTTTTATCAAATAATATTAAAAATAATAATAATTTTAAAGTGAATAATTGTGTAAGTAAAATGAAATAAATTACTATATATTTTCTTGATACCAAAAATGGCACGTATAAATTATTTTCCAGTTTCTTACAAATATTTTTTTCTTTTTCTTCCAGGTGGAAATGTATTCCCGACCATTCCCTTCTCCCGTCCCCTCTCCTCCCGTCACTTGGCAACGCGTTGCCTCTCTCCTCTCCTCCCCCTCTCTCTCCCTCTCCAATCTCTCCTCCCCCGCCTCGTATACGTTTCTGGTCCGCGCCATCAACTCGCACGGACTGAGCGCCCCCTCCCCTCTCTCGGACGAAATCATTCTGTCGACCGTGCCGGCAACGGAGTGGTCCAACAAAGCTGTGCCGGCGAGTGAGTGGTCCAACAAAGCTGTGCCGGCGAGTGAGTGGTCCGGTGAGGGTGGAGACAGGTTGGGCCGTACCGCGGATCATTTGCTGCAGGCCGGCGCCACGCTGTTGGAACTCACAGACGTCAAGGCTGTCGGCCCAAACTCTGTGAAGCTCTCCTGGGACGTAAGTAACTTATTAGTGTGTTGTGTTACTAAAAAAAAAGAACGTACGTAACTTGTTAGGGTGTTGTGTTACTAAAAGAAAGAATAGGTACTCGATTTTGTCTATTGATTTCGCCCTAGTTTCCCCATTTAAAACAGTACGCAATAAATTTTTATTACTTCCCTCAAAGAGAGAAATATAAGAATAATTTCACTTCCGACCATTTGTGAAAATAAAATTTAGCTGTCACTAGAACTTTTAAACTTTTCAAGTCTACGAGTATGTTGGAATAGGAGAGCGATATTTTTATTTTCATAAATCTAATGGTGAATAGAGTTCGATTCAAATTGTACTACTACTGTTTAGGACAAAACTTGATCGAGGGGAATGATTTCTACAGCATTTTCTACATGTGATTAAGGGTTGGGTGGAAGAGATTGCCACAGGCAATAACCCCGCCCTTTAGGTAGGACATTATTGTTACTTTCTTTTTTACTTATTTATTTTGTCATTTGTTTGTTTTTTCTTAATTTTATACTGTTACCATTGTACTCTGTCCTCTTAATAAAGCATACAAAAAAACTGTTCTCTTCAGTTCTTGTATCCCAACCCGCACATTTCTCCCCGCAGATATTCAGCGCGGACTACATGGAGGGCGTGTACATCTACTCGCGCAGTCTCGAGGCCCCGCCCCCCCCCTCTCCCGTCGCCATGCTCACCGTACTGCACGCGGGGGAAGCAAGCGGCTTCCTGGTGACCGGGCTCGCACCCTACTCCCGCTACGAATTTTTTCTCGTTCCCTTCTATGGCGCAGTCGACGGGAAGCCGTCCAACTCCCGCGTCGCGCGCACCCTTGAGACGGAGCCCACGGGCGTCCCCCTGCTGACGGAGCCCGTGCTGATGAACGCCACCAGTGTGCTGCTCAAGTGGAACCCCCCGCCTGCCGGCACCCACAATGGCGTCATTCGCAGCTACCAGGTAGACATTTTTTCGCATAATGGCGTCATTCGCAGCTACCAGGTAGACATTTTTTCGCATAATGGCGTCATTCGCAGCTACCAGGTAGATTTTTTTTGCATAATGGCGTCATTCGCAGCTACCAGGTAGATTTTTTTCGCACAATGGCGTCATTCGCAGCTACCAGGTAGATTTTTTTTCGCATAATGGCGTCATTCGCAGCTACCAGGTAGATTTTTTTCGCATAATGGCGTCATTTGCAGCTACCAGGTAGATTTTTTTCGCATAATGGCGTCATTTGCAGCTACCAGGTAGATTTTTTTCGCATAATGGCGTCATTTGCAGCTACCAGGTAGATTTTTTCGCATAATGGCGTCATTTGCAGCTACCAGGTAGATTTTTTTCGCATAATGGCGTCATTCGAAGCTACCAGGTAGATTTTTTTCGCATAATGGCGTCATTTGCAGCTACCAGGTAGACTTTTTTTTCGCATAATGGCGTCATTTGCAGCTACCAGGTAGACTTTTTTTTCGCATAATGGCGTCATTCGCAGCTACCAAGTAGATTTTTTTCGCATAATGGCGTCATTCGCAGCTACCAGGTAGATTTTTTTCGCAAAATGGCGTCATTCGCAGCAGCTACCAGGTAGATTTTTTTCGCATAATGGCGTCATTCGCAGCTACCAGGTAGATTTTTTTCGCATATTGGCGTCATTCGCAGCTACCAGGTAGATTTTTTTCGCATAATGGCGTCATTTGCAGCTACCAGGTAGATTTTGTCCATCCACAAAATTCGTTTTGCCTTCCGGCTCAACATAAATTTGCAATAGCTGTCATTAGGGAAGTTCTGCTATTGAATGTTACCAATGTACCAGTATATTAAAACCCAATAGCATTATTGCTAATGTACCGATGCATGTAATCGTGAACTTATGAACAACTTTATAAGTACACTATCAAATAATGGTTATTGGCCCAGTAAAGTTCACTATGAAATCATTCCGTTACTGACCAATCTTTTGGAAAGATAATTTTTAAGTGAGTAAGTTTCACTTCATGATTTTCATATTCTACATGATTATTTTGATCTTGGTTAAATTTTACAACCATATTTCTGAGCCTCAGACTTGTGACTTATACACATTTAATTATTATAATTACTTTTGAATGACTTTTTAATATTTTTATGGATCAAAGCAGGACACTGTGACCTCCTCAGAAGTTAGACTTAGCTTACAGGAGATGTATTGTTTGTAATATTGTTTGTAATATCATTATTGTACAAATAAATAAAAGTATTCAATTCAATTCAATTCAATGATTAAAATATTAGAGAGGTTAATTGATGTCATTAATATTCAGAACTATTACCTGCTGATGAGAGCAAATAAGCTCGAAACAGCTGTCCAGGTATGTTCTGATATTCATGTACAATTGTACATCTAATACAACTTCTGACTTTTCTGTTTATACTGAAATAAAAGTATTCAATTCTCCCGACCAACTTGAACAATAAATAAATATATAAATCCAAAATAATAAATAAATAAATCTAAAATCTTATATACAGAAACACAACACTACATACACACAAAATTAACAAAATGTGACTGAACATGGAATTCCAATACTAAATATACCTATCTATGTTCATCCTTATTTATTAAATTTAGATATATATCCTATGTATTTCTTATATACTTCTTTCTTCATACCTTCAATATTGTACCTTTCTACCCTCTTAATCTATCAATAAATTGTAAAATGTCTAGAAAATAAGGAGACATTGTAAAAAAAAAAAAAAAAAAACATAACCTCAACCCTTTCGCTACTCAGATCATCATGATAACCTCAACCTTTTCGCTCCTCAGATCATCGTGGGCGGAGGCAACAACTCGGCCCTGATCAACATGAGCGTCTCCGCCTCGACCCCTTCGCTCCTGCTGACCAACTTGAGCCTCGGCATCCGCTACTGCGTCTCCCTGGCGGCCTCCACGCGGGCCGGCACGGGGCCCTACTCGCGGCCCTCGGCCCTCAGCCTGACGGGGGCCGGCATGGTCAGTGGCGACGCGGCGGAGGAGACCCCGGGGGACGGGAGCACCAGTGCCGACCTGAGTGAGGCGGGCGGGTGGCTCTCGGCACCCTGGTGAGTGCCACTTGGTGGTAGATTTTATTATAAGTACAATAAAGGGTTGGGTGGAAGAGACTGTCACAGGCAATTCTGCTAGGAAAAGTAAATGGTAGTGATAAAAAAAAAAAAATAATAAAAAAAAAAAATAGTAGGTCGCGTATCCTGTCAGAAGAGTTTGTAAAATTGTACAGAGATCGCGGCGGCCTGAAAGTTGTTTGTGTCTCTGTAATAGATATTTGTTGGTTCTCATTATTTCCGTTTTTTTTTACTTAAACATGGTTCTTTAAATTAAATTAGCTCACAGCATAGTTTATGAAACTCTTTTTTTATTACATTAATGTACCAGAAGAAGTACTTTTTCTTAGGCGGAAAAATCACTACTAACAGATATTATATGGTTCCGGGGCATACTTAGGTACCTTAAAAAAAAAAAAAAAAAAAAAAAAAAAACAGACAATATTCGCACTGTGCCGATTTTTTTTTTATATATAAAAAAAACATAACAAAACAAAATAAGTCTGTAATGAAAGAAAAAAAAGACTGGATCTTTTTTTGTGTTTTTAAATTTTATGCCTGACTGGGTGCCATTAACTTTACCTAGGCTGGGTGAGGTTAATGTGGGGTAGCTGGTACAATTCTCAGCGAATGGAGGGTAAAACCCCGTCTTGACTATCTCAAATACTAAAACCAAATAGAATCAATGGACATGAAAGGAGCCTAGACATTGGACCTGGGCGTCCATATAATCCTCTCACCACCGTGATATAGGTATCTTTGCCTGTCGCACAGACGCGCAATTATTATTATTATTATTAAATGCCATTTTTAAATTATTGTATCATAATAAACATACGTAGATATGTCTTATTATGTCATATGTCAGCGGTTCTCAACCTTTTTAGCTTGGGCCCAATAATATTTTTAAAACAATTTTGCGGCCCACCCCGTACTTATTTTGCACTATTTTAATATTATTTCTTGAGTTTCGGCCAGCATCCGCGGCCCTGTAGCGAGCTGCCCGCGGCCCACAAGTGGGCCGCGACTCACGGGTTGGGAACCGCTGTAATATGTAATAATAATCACTGTGGCAGAGCGAGTTAGCGCGCTAGGCATTGCACGCATGGTGACCCGGGTTCGATTCCCAGCGGGGGAGGATTTTTTCTGCTCTGTACTTGGATGTTCGGGGTCCACTCATAATTCGTGAGGAAAAATGAGTAGCTGCTTTAATGTGAAGCAGCGACCAGTGGCAGAATCTTAGGCAAAAAAATAATACAAGATATTGTAAATTAAAGTGGTAAAGTCCTATGATTCTGCGCTACCCACTAAAATTGTGACATAACACAAAGAAAAAGCATTATTATTATTAATAATAATAATAATGATGAGTATTATGACCCCCTCCACAGGTTCATAGCTCTGCTAGGCTCCATGGTAGCTGTCATGGCGCTGCTGTTCCTCGCCATGTTCCTGGTAGCGCGTCGCTCCCTCCACTCGAAGAAAGCCTCCCTGGACTCCCGCAGCAATGGCGGCATCCTGGCCACGCCCCTCTCACTGAAAGCTGCGGCCGGCCTGCCCCACCCTCTGCAGGCGGGGCTAACAGGACCCCCGGACCAGGGGCTGTGGATAGAGACCGCCCGACAGGTAATTTCTACTTTCAGGTATTTCACGTGGTCCACTGTCTGGCTACCATCGTGCACGCCACCCTATGATGCCACCCTATGATGATGAATTGTTCCTCGGAACCGGTTTCGCATTACTTCAGAGGAGTCTCATGGACTTTCGAATTACAAATAGAGTGGAATGGCTTGATCGATAAGGCAGCGGACTTCTTTGGCGGAAAAATCACTACTAACACATAATTTATCGCACTGTGCCGAGAATTTTTTTTTTATATATATATAAAAAAAACAGTTGGCTTGACCTCAGTGGCTTGATCGATAAGGCAGCGGACTTGTAACCTGGAGGTCGGTGGTTCAAGTCCCGGTTTCAGCGTGGATTTAGTAAAGCGAGTTTGAGTAGTTGTGTTATCACAAAAGTGAATAACACAAATATCATAACTTTTTTTTTAAACTTATTTTACGTGGTCATGAGGGTTGTGAGAGGGTGAATACATTTTTTTTTTTTTGTTAAGTTCACGCAGAAATTACTCCATTTTTATAATGAATATTAGGTATTGAAAAAAATCTTAAAATACTTAAAAGTACATACATAAGCTTTTTTTATTTTATTTTTATTAATAATAATAGTTTATTTATTTTTCCTTATAAAGAAACATTTATACAAAGGTACTTCTCCTAAGCTCTGAGGAGCTTCTAAGAGGAAATTCAAAAATAAAATTGAATGCGTCAATCAGATCGCTCTCTGTGCAGAGGAAGATGTCAACACCTGCATTGCTAATGATGTTCCCAAGATCCTGAATTCGCCTGATGGGGCAATGCTGAGCAATGTTCGTGTGACTTCTCTTGGTTTTGAATGTATGGCCTAGTCTTGTGTGTCTTGAGTTTAATGATAGTATTTATTTACAGAGGAGACTTAACAATCTGAGTTCTTGCTCCTGAATTCATTTTATTTACCGACCTCAGTAGCTTGATGGATAAGGTGGCGGACTTGTAACCTGGAGGTCGGTGGTTCCAGTGCCGGGTTCAGGGAAGATTTAGTAGAGCGATTTTAGGTAGTTGTGATATCACGAAAGTGATTTACACAAATATGATAACTTTTACGTGTTCTAATCTACAGTTGAGATAAAGTCTACTCAACCCCCTGGACGCCAAGAGAAAATGTTATGGCTTGTGTTATGAAATTATGAAATGGTTTGTGTTGTATTTCTATTAATTTTGCAGAGACCAAGTTCCAAATTAAAAAAAGAAAAAATGGGATGTAAATAACTCTAAAAGACATACACCTATCCTCCTACTTGTGATTTTGACCACATAATAATACGTCTTTGTCTTATTGCTAGAACAATTGGACTGATAAGTTCTAATCGAGCAGTATACACAAGGCGACATTATTATTATAACCTCTACCGTTTTAGACTTATGACGATTTCTCTACCCATTATAATTCCAGGGCAACAGTGCCGCATGGAAGGGTTGCAACGGGGGGCCACCCGTGTTGCTACCACAGCCAGACTACGCGGAAGTTGCTACCAGTGGCGGTCTCTCCACTTTCATACCTGAGGTGAGTAGCTAGCGCCTCCAATAGCCACTAATTTTGTCTGTCCTGATAGCTCAGTGGTCATGACATCTGTCTGGAAATGGTAATAGTGGGTTCGAAACCTAGCGGGGACATGACAAGTTATCCTCCCATTTTGGGTTTTGACCACATAATAATACGTCTTGGACTTACTGCTGGAGTAATGGGACTCCTGATCAGGCAGTATAAATATAATAATTATAATTATATTATACATATGTTTTATAGTAGAGAGAAACAATTAAATTTATTTATTTAACGAACTGCTCTATAACGAGTTGCCACATCTGACACAGTATACATAGAAATGGGGGTTTTTTTTAGTTCTTTTCTAAGTAGTATAATTATTTTTTTTTCACGAGTATAAATGCGTGTTGATTGGATTATTATATTATTATTTTTCATAGAGGATTATTAGTAAATTATTATTATAAAGAAGGCGATATTTTATTAAGAGTCTCTTATAGTTATTATTATGTATCTCTTCCACCCAACAAGGGTTGGGTGGAAGAGATTGCCATAGGCAATAACCCCGCCCTTTAGTACTGTTAGGACTTATGTTTTTATATATTTTCTATTCTTTTTCATTTTTATTGTATATATTGTTTCCATTTTTTTTCATTGTTAAATAATTATTTTTATGTACATAATGTCTATTTATACCTAATAAAGCTTTGTATAATAATAATAACATGTGATCCCCCCCCCCTGCTCCACAGGCACAGAGCCCGGCGGCGTACGCCACTACCACCCTGGTGTCCGCCCACAGTGGGCGCCCCCGCTGGACCCGAGGGGCGGGGGCGGCGGAGCCCCTGTACGCCCCCTCCTACTATTGCGCCCGCAACGTGTACTCGGACACTTACTACTTCGGAGACCTGGAGGAGGGCAGTCATGCGGGGGGCGGCGGTGGGCGGATGGAGGGGGGCGCCCCCCCGCCCCCGGGGTGTCAGGCCTCCTCCCTGGTGCTGGCGGGGAATGGGCGCAAGGCCATGAGCGAGTTGGGTGAGTCGTCTCTTTTTCTTTATTTTAAAGGTAATTGTTAGGTATAAATATGTAATTTTATATAAAAGAACCAAATTGTAGGGTAATATTAAGTTGATGAGATTTAAAAGATAAGTTGAGATAAAAAAGATCGGGTTCGAAACCCAGCCGGAACATGATAAGTTATCCTCTCATTTGGGATTTTTACCACATAATAAAATGTCTTGGGCTTACTGCTAGAATAAAGTAGTCACTGTGGCAGAGCGAGTTAGCGCGCTAGGCATTGCACACATGGTGACCTGGGTTCGATTCCCAGCGGGGGAGGATTTTTTCTGCTCTGTACTTGGATGTTCGGGGTCCACTCATACCTCGTGAGGAAAAATGAGTAGTTACTTGTATGAGTAACGACCAGTGGCGGCATTACAAGAGTAAAAAGAAATTAATGTAATAGAATGATTCGAAATATAAAGGAGGCTCTTAGTAATGCTGCGCTACCCACAAAAATTGTGAAGAGGCCTTGTGCTTCACCACAAAGAAATTCGTACATACATACATACTGCTAGAATAATGGGACTTTTGTATCAAAAATATAAAAAATAAAATGTTGTAATAAAATGTTGTATAATAATAAAAATAATGACATCTTCTCAGGTCACAAGGACAATCACCAGCTGAGTCTCCCCCCCTCTCCCCCCTCCCACGCACCCCCCTCCCTGCGTCGCTCCTACCGTTCCATCGCCTCCACCCCCCCGGGTCCCCCCCACCCCTCCTCCTCCTCCTCCTACCTCGGCAAGGGGAGGTCCCTGCACAGCGGTCGCCATGGCAACGGAAACACGGATAGGACGCACAAGTCTTGCGGGGAGCCTGGCCAGTCCAGGTAATTTGATTTTATTTTTATTTATTTACACTTTATTAGGTAATAGGACATATTATATACAATACAAATAATTACAAATGAAAATACAATATGTATACAATATAATAGAAGAAAAAATAGAGTAAAAAAAAAATAAATATATACATAATATATTATGTCCTAACTAAAGGGCGGGGTTATTGCCTTAGGCAATCTCTTCCACCCAACCCTTTTTTTTTTTGGAAACCCGGGCTCTCGCTGAGCGCAACATTTATTTTTACTTACACTTTATTAATTGGACATATAGGAGCAAGGGCTCTGATTGTTAAGTCTCATCTAATTATAAATATCATTAAAAAAAAAAAAAAATGGACATATTCTATACAACACAGATACAAATTAATTTACAATATAAGCGAAGAAAATAATAAAGAAAAAAAAAAAATATATACATAATATATGTCCTAACTAAAGGGCGGGGTTTTTTGCCTTTGTCAATCTCTTCCGCCCAACCCTCATTTTGCGCAACGTTGCACGCTCCACTCTTTCTTTAGGATTAAATGAGATCCAACTCCACTTACTCCAATAACCAGTTTATAAAAATGATTTCATGTCTTCCTTGTCTAACCCGCCGTCTCTCCTCTGTGTCCCAGGCACGGCCCCCCGGGTGACAGGGCCGCCCCTCTGAGCGGCTCCCCTGGTCGCCTCAAGGTGTCGCCCCCAGAGCGGAGCCCGGGCGGCTACTGCAGCTCCCAGGCCACGGACTCCACCTCCCTCCACTCCTCGCCGCCGCCACCGGCGTACTCCCGCCTCAACGGAGCCACGGGCGGCCCCGGAGCCGGCGGCTTCAACGGAAACAGTGCCGCGGGCAGCGTCAGCCAGTCAAACCCATCAAACTTCAGTGCCGGCGGTTTCACCAGCGCGGCGGGAAGTGCCAGTCAATCGCCTGGGCCACCCAGCTGCCCGTCGAACGGAATCTCCTACCATGTCAACGCCAGTGGGTATGACGAGACGGGCGGCGGGTACGCCAGTCCGAACAACGTGACGGGCGGTGGCTATGAGCGGGTGCCCAGTGGTGTGGGCAGGAGGAATGGGAGTGTGGGGAGTGTGGGCGCACACCAGTGGAGGAGTTACTACAAGCAGGAGGGGGAGGACAGCGAGGGCGAGAGTCTGTGACGCTATGAGTATCTCGATGAAGAGTACTGATCGTAGGTACCTACTACCGTTAAGTATTCGTTACGACCGATAGGTATTCGCGGGTTCGAAACCCCGCCAAGAGATGAAAACTTAATCTCCAATTTTGAATTTTTCATCACATTGATAGCGACTTAAGTTGGCTGGAGATCATCATCTTCTCACTAATTGTAGCCACCCTGGTCACAACAACCACGTTATAATATGTCTTGAATGCATAGAATATATGTAGATAGTACCATTTGTCAAAAAAAAAAATAAAAAAATAATGGTAGTTAGTATACGTAATGGGATACCAAAATATTATTTTTGATTCTCTTTCTCTTCTCTCTCTTTATACTGATTGACTTGTAACCATGAAGTCGGGAGTTCCATTCCCGAATTTAGTACCTCAGAAGCCCCCAAAAAGCGACCGAAATACTGTCGAAATAGCAACATTCATCTACGCAGTTGTCCTGTCGGCGTTGTATGACTTTGGATTTTTTTAATCGAAATTTCTCCAAAAAAAGTAGTAACTTCTCTCGATAAATATCTTACTTAAATATTAATGTTTAGTATGAACCTGTAATAGTTAACCATGTTGTATCTTGTTTTTAGTCAAAACTATTTTGTTTACTGTAAATATGCCTTCTAGTTTAGCAGCGAATAGGCCCACGTGTTGTATATCTAGCCATCCCTAACTTATTTGTTCCTAAAAATCAACTTGTAAATTTAATGTTTGGTATTAATTTGTAAATAAATCTAAATCTTGTGGTACCATCTAACAGTTCTTTCTACGTGTGCTTTGTAAATAATTGTAAAAGTATTTAGTATTTAATACCAAATCAATCGTATTACCTACTTTTGGTACTAAAAAAGTGTATTTTGTAGATATGTGCTCTCTATTGTCCTTGAAATTTTGTGAATTTTATACATCGAAACATTCGATGGTAATTGTTAAATTTTCAAAAAGAGCTTTGGTTCTTTTGCCAATTTAACTTTAGGCGATCTTTTACATCGACTTTTATTTTTATATATTAAGATAATCAATTGAAAATCAAGTAATTCTCAATCTTTGAAAGGAATTTGAACCTCAGCATACGTATTTCTTTGTATACGTATTTCTTTGTATACGTATACGTATACCTTCTTTTTATTTAATTGTTGAAGACACTTAAAATGAAAATAATCCAGCCGGGACATGACAAATTATCCTCCCAGTTGAGATTTTGACCACATAATAATATGTCTTGGTCTTACTGCTGGAACATTTGTCTTAGTCGGGCACTATAAGCAATGCGATATAATTATTCTGTCACTGAAGTTAAACAACGTCCAACGACATTGGGACTTTGATGGGTGACCATTCAAATTCGAACCCTCGTGATGCTGCCTATTCCTGGCCCCACTCAGTCTAGTCATATCAGATTTTACCCATACCATTAGCTGGACAAACAACCCAGGTACTCAAATTAACCTTACCCAGCCTGATTGGGTCGGCAACGGTCAAGAGAATGTGAATTACTATGATGATGGGATGGATTCGAAACCAGAACTGTCACCAATCCTAACCACGCGAGACGTTGCCTAACTTCAGAAACCGGATGATAACTAGTGTATTAACACTCTCTAGTGGAAGGTAATTTCCAGGCGAGGTTAATGCTCAAAGCATTTTCTACCACCTCAGAGTCTTATTATTATGTGGTCACAAACTCAAATTAATGAGGAAAAATTCATGCACTGGGTGGGATTCGAACTAACGGATCCCTACGCTACCTGGATTACCAGACTAGCGCGTTAACCACTTGACTACTAGTGCACGGCACGTGTATTCAACGTGTCAACTCTGGTATTAAAATATTTAAATTTCTACTTACAACCCCCACCTAAATTTCGTTTATAATGAAGACTGAAAATGTACATGTTTAATTTATCTTTGTTTATTTTTATTTTTTTGTAAATCTATCTCTAAACTTGTAAATAACTGCGTCAGACGATGAGTACCTACCTACCAATGATTTCTTAGCTCAGTAACTCTCCCTAATAATTATTTCCCATCCAGTATTATATTGAACAATAAAGGCTATGGCCTATACTGAATGTTTTAAACGTTTAAAGTATTCTTAAGGTGGGGTTTGTTATATGCAATATGTTTATGTAAAACTAGAATTCTTTAAATTTAAAGAATCTTTGAAGTCAAAATTCTAAGAAGACATGACATCCAAAGAAGGCGTTTCGAGGACAAGCTCAATAAGGAGATGAGTGGAGAAGAACTGATTTTTTTTTTAATAAGAGGCAAAAATCTTTGCGAAATAATATAATTAATAATAAAAATTTAAAGAATCCTAGTTTTACATAAAAATATTACTTATAACATTAATTCTGATTTCTATTATGAACCTTATAAAAAATACGTAGGGTGCGTTTTATCGGCTTCACTTGAGTTACGGCCCGAGGCATGGCCCTATATGTATTTTTCCCATCCCTACTCTACACAATGAGGCATTGCCGTACATTGTATTGGGCCTGAATTCGGCGCCACGGCATTTTATGAATAACATTTAACAGGATGATAAACATCAGACTAATAGTGGTAATCAACTGATTATTGGAGTTGGTGTGTTTATCAAAGACATTTTGAATGTTTTTGGAAGTTAACTATCGACTAAAATTTAAAACGTTGGCATCCCACGACACAAGGACAATACTTCATAGGTGTGTGGCCCTTAGTGTGAGATGACGACAGCCAAAAGAAACTAGCATAAGTTCAGTTAAAAATATTATGAATTATGTAAACTGTCACTGTTATATATATTTGAACCATTTACTTGTCATGTATTAAATAAATAAATAAAATAAAATTCGATAAGTGTGACGATATAAAAGCACCCTCAGCCATAGCGTTTAAACACAATCGCAATGTGGCGTTCGTAGAACCGTGTAACCGCACTACTCTATAAGCGCACGAATAGCTCAGTGGTTAAGCACTCGCTTGCCATGCAGAAGGTCTCGTGTTCGAGCCCCGACAAAAAATTGTACGCAAAATTTGGTTACAGTTTGTTTGTAAGGGATACCTTCCGGTGCGCTCGTGTTGACCCAGCACCTAAATGGGAAGTATTTTGTCACTTCTCGCTTTTGTCAAAGTGGCTGTGAAACACTCATCTTTTTTAAATAAATAGGACATGGCCTTTCGTTCAATTCACTCTTTCATGTTATTGTATTAATATTTCAACTGACCTACGTAACTCGTGGGTTCTCTTGTCTCAAAATGTATTGTACGAAAATAAATTTAGCCATTGTAGGAAAAATCCTTGCCCTTTTCTTGTTAGAATCCTTTGCAAAGGATTCGGTTGGGTAACTCAAGTCACAAATGTACCCTGCTTCTACTTTATTTAGGAATCTATGTTTGTGTAGCTTCAGTTTGATTTTAGCCATAAATCCTCGCCCCTTTCTAGTTAGAAGCCTTTGCAAAGGATTTGGTCTTGTACCTTAAGTCACAAATGTATTAGTACAATTTTCTAGTTTTCAAGCTGGGGTTTGATTTATTATAGTAGCTTCTCCTGCTTTTTTGATACTTTTTGTATCTTTTTTAGCTGAACTTAATCGTACACTTCCACAAATCTATGTGTATAGGTAGTTTCTTTTTGAGCAGTAGGCTAAAAAAAATCAAGTGTACATTTTAGCGAAAAAAATAGAAGTACTTCAAGTACTTGTAGATCTTGCTTCCTCAGGAATCACACGTTTAAAAAAGAAGCTCCATCTATACTGTTCCGGTCATGCCTTGGTTGATCACACATTTAGTCTGGTGGCAAAGCACAGGAAATAGGTCAGTGGGAATAGAAAAGTGTTGTGAAGTTAGCTTTCTTGTTCAAGTTAAGAAGACAGTCTGTGCTCGGTTTTATACCACTGTTCACGTAGAGAAGACAGTAAGTTGGTTTGATATCGCCGAAAATATTGATCTTTTTCTACCAAATACATTTGTGAATTAAGTTACCAAAAAATGTCGCCTTTCCCCTCCTATCTCTCAATGTACTCTGGTAATATTTGTTGTGTACGTAATTTAACTGTATACTTTTTATTATTAAATAAATAAATAAAAATATTATTGATTCTGATAAAAATGAAAAAAAGAATTTCTTTATATTTGCACTTTATTTATCCTCTCATAGTCTTATAGTTTCGATCACATGTCTCTCCTCTGACGATCTTGCGGGGTGTAAGGATTTTCTTTTCTAACCCTAGGATCTGATACTGAAATTCTCGATTTCTTATCAAGACATAGATCCAGTGTTCAAGACCTATTTTACTCATCACAGGGGAGGTATTTCACTTATCAGAGGGGAGGTATCTCACTTGTCAGAGGGGAGGTATTTCACTTATCAGAGGGGAGATATTTAACTTATCAGGGGGAGATATTTAACTTATCAGAGGGGAGGTATTTCACTTATCAGAGGAGAGGTATCTCACTTATCAGAGGGAGGTATCAAAACTGTGAGAGGGGAGGTATTTCACTTATAAAGGGAGGTATTTCACTTATCAGGGGAGTTGTCTCACTTATCAGGGAGGCATAATTCTATCATGAATTTCATGAAAAATAGCTTTCTATGCAAAAGAAACCTCTACATCTGAAATATGTACCTAGTTAGAACAAGGGAGTTGTCTCACTTATCAGGGAGGCATAATTCTATCATGAATTTCATGAAAAATAGCTTTCTATGCAAAAAAAACTCTACATCTGAAATATGTACCTAGTTAGAACAAGTGAAAGAATAAAGAAAACAGGGTGTTTTTTCTATTTAATTGAAATATTTTAATTTAATGAATTTATTATAATCGAAAAATATACATGTCGTGTGATCAACTAATCGTCACTCACAGAAGAATTCAATCAATATGAAGAGTTATGTGCGGAGAACAGAGTAGAATATACCCTGTTTCTACTGCCGAGTAGAGAACGAAAAGCCAGCGTCGATGGCATGTTGAATACACCGGTTCCCTTCAGAACACCGAAGTTAAGCGACATCCAGCGAGGTTAAGACTTGGATGGGTGACCATTCAAATTCTAATTCTCGTGACGCTGGCTTTTCCGGGCCCCACTCAGGCTGGGTGAGGTCAATGTGAGTAGCAGTTTTGTGAGTTTCCTGCGAATGGAGGGTAAAACCCCGTCGTGATATGACCATGGCAATTGAAAGCGACGACCCCAAAAAAAAAAAAAAAAAAAGAGAACGAAAAGTCCTTTTACTACAGCAGTCAAAGAGGCCGTATTTCAGCAGCAATAAACCTGCTACCCACATTAAATTCACGCAGTTTGCAGGAAAATCACAAAACTGCTACCCACATTAACGTCACCACGCGTGGGTTGGGCCGGAACGCCAGCATTACAGTCTTCACCGCGCTGGACGTTGCTTAATTTCAGTGATCCTACGAGAACCGGTGCATTCAACGCGTCATCGACGCTGGCATAGTAAAGAATATTATTAATGCGAGTGCCACAAACAAATCAATTATTGTTATTGTAGCATTACCTATAAATCTTTCGGTGGGATTTTCCTAATCTATCGCGCACAGCGCCGAAATGATATACGGCAATGCCTCATTGTGTAGAGTAGGCTTAGGAAAAATAAATATAGGGCCATGCCTCGGGTGCTGCGACAATTAGTCACAAGAAAAAGTCTGTTCTAATATTTTACAGTAAAAAATAAATAAAAAGGCAAATATACAATTAATGTTAAATTATTATGTACAACGAACAATATCGTCAAATGCACAATATTGCACAGAATAATGTTTGAGTTCCTGCTCTCTAAATCTTGTTCAGGTATTCTAGGACTTTTACTTTACAAGGAAAACACAATACTTCCGATTTCTGAAATATTCGAAATTTCTCGGAAGTAAAACATGCACTTCCTGAAAGGATTTCTATAACAAGTTGCGAAATTTATCTGGCCAACGTTGAAAATTGAGTTCGCAAAAAAAACATACTATTTTTTTTTAGATAAATAGTTAATTTCAAAAATATTTAAGATTTTTTTTACAAATCAGAGTTTAAATTTCATGAGCGACAATTGAAACATATGATACGAATTTTATCATGATCATCTTATTAATAAAATTTATGAATTTAATAGATTTTCAGGAATTTAATAGATAAAAACGAAATACATACCAACATACCAAAAAAACCCTCGAAAAAACTTTCAACTTGCAAAAATGATTTCATTAACAATTTGGACAATGTTCTAGTATACAATATTTCCTCATAATAAATAAAAGTTGATTTAATATTAATTTAGATTATATTTTATTTACAAATCACAAGCAATAATTACTAGGAGATCCCGAATGAGAAAAGAACCATTCAAACAAATGTTCATTACTGTTATTTTTAATTTAAAAATTAATTAATTGCAATGCATATTTTAGTTACTATATTATAATAAAGAATTTTCAATATTCTTAGATAGATGGTCACATTAACTAAACACTTAATTGTACATTCATAAGTTTAAGGGCGGAATGAATAGACTTAAGTCTACTAGATTTTGCGTATTGTTTTAAATGGGGAAGCTAATCCCGAATTTGTGATCTAGATTTTGACTATTGATTTCGCCGAAAGGATCGTACATTATATTGCATTTGCATTATAACAATATTGGATTCTAAAATTCAATCACTTCTCTCTGATTCTCTGTCTTTCTCCCTATTTTATACTCCTCCTTCCATCATATCTCTGTCTCTCTCTCTCTGTGTCTCTCACTCTTTCGCCTCTCCCTCTTTCTGTTTGTGTTTCTCACTCTTTCGCCTCTCCCTCTTTCTGTTTGTGTTTCTCACTCTTTCTCTCTCTCCCTCTCTAATACTTCCTATCTCTCCTCCTCCCATCATATCTCCTACTCTCCCTCTCTCTGTCTGTCTCTCTCTCTCCTTCTCCCTCCTCTCCTGGAACATTCTTCTCCCTCTCTCTAATACTTCCTATCTCTCCTCCTCCCATCATATCACCTCCTCTCCCTCTCTCTGTCTCTCTCACACTCTCTCTCTCCTTCTCCCTTCTCTTCCAACTCCTCTCCTGGAACATTCTTCTCCCTCTCTAATACTTCCTATCTCTCCTCCTCCCATCATATCACCTCCTCTCCCTCTCTCTGTCTCTCTCACTCTCTCTCCTCTCCCTCACACTCTCTCTCTCCTTCTCCCTCCTCTTCCTACTCCTCTCCTGGAACATTCTTCTCCCTCTCTCTAATACTTCCTATCTCTCCTCCTCCCATCATATCTCCTCCTGTCCCTCTCTCTGTCTCTCTCACTCTCTCTCCTCTCCCTCACACTCTCTCTCTCCTTCTCCCTTCTCTTCCTACTCCTCTCCTGGAACATTCTTCTCCCTCTCTCTAATACTTCCTATCTCTCCTCCTCCCATCATATCTCCTCCTCTCCCTCTCTCTGTCTCTCTCTGTCTCTCTCACTCTCTCTCCTCTCCCTCACACTCTCTCTCGCCTTCTCCCTCCTCTTCCTACTCCTCTCCTGGAACATTCTTCTCCCTCTCTAATACTTCCTATCTCTCCTCCTCCCATCATATCTCCTCCTCTCCCTCTCTCTGTCTCTCTCACTCTCTCTCCTTCTCCCTCCTCTTCCTACTCCTCTCCTGGAACATTCTTCTCCCTCTCTCTAATACTTCCTATCCCTCCTCCTCCCATCATATCTCCTCCTCTCCCTCCTCTGTCTCTCTCACTCTCTCTCCTCTCCCTCACACTCTCTCTCTCCTTCTCCTCCTCTTCCTACTCCTCTCCTGGAACAGTCGTCTCACTCTCTCCTCCGCCTGCTCCGCTACTTTGTCCTCACGCGAGTACCCGTACTTGTTTACCCTCTCCCGGGGCGGCATGGGGGGTGCCAGGGGCGCGCCCATGGGGGGCAGGAGAGACAGGAGGGCGCGGGGGTGGTGGGGGTGCTGACGAGATCTGGAGCCTCCTGGGGGGGAGGGGGGGGCGAAAGCAAACGGTAGAGTTATACAGAATAGCCTACGAAATAAAAAAAAGTCTGAATTCATCTTTAAAAATAAAATACACTAGTGTGAACAATTGAACATCACACGACTTTCTATTACAACTGAGACAGTTTTTTTAGTCAGAATCTTCCAAAATATTAAAATTTAGATGATTATTATTATTAAACATATTTGATCAAGTTTTATTAACAAATAACATAGAATAAATACATACATGGGAATTAAAATTATGATCTTACACACACATTAAAAATATGTGTAAAATCACCATTTTTAAAGGCTATCTTTTGTTGAAAATTCCATGTCTTTATCCTTTGCGAGATATTTGCACATAATATGTGCAATTGTGCAAATATCTGCAAAATATTATTTTATGATCGAAAAAAAATTCTGTGATTAAGGGTGGAAAATTTCACAACACTCATCGTAAAAATTGGTGTGGTTGGATGAAAGAGCTAAAAATTTATAATCTTGCCACATATAATAAATCCTATATAAAAGGAAACAAGGGTTGGGTGGAAAAGATTTTTATTAAAAAGGTAATTGTGCCCCGGAACCGCTTTTGCATTACTTCAGGGCATTTTACCTTTACATCCTTGCCATTCTGAAAACGGAAAACACGGTTGTAATTTTCCGCTCCAGCCAGGATTCGAACCCGCAACCTCCGGGTCAGCAACCAATGCTCTTAGCCCCGGAGGTCGGCTGGGTGGAAGAGATTGCTGTATATATTTTACCTATGTTGTTTATCTTTTATTTCTTGCTTAAATCGTTCTCAATTTAGTATTTTAATTTTTACTAATGGGTACTTGTTTTTTTACTAATACTAAGAAAAAAATCAATATTAAAAAGAAAAAGTAATTAATCTTGGATTATTGATTGTTATACTACTTGTACTGTGTCTTTACGTAACTCTCTATTATAAAAGCAGTCTCTTAAAATATAATTATTTGTTTTATTGTCTCTCTCTCTCCTATGAATACAGAATTCAATAATAATAACAATAACATTCTCTCACCTCCATTAAACATGTCCCCGGGGAGGTGGGGGTGTTCCTCGCCCCCATTGGCACCCCCGCCCCCACCTCCCCCGCTCTCCTTCCTATGGGAGGGGGGTGCAGGGGGCGCCGGGGGGGGCAGGGGGGGCAGGGGCAGCGCGTCATAGTAGCGGGGCGGCGGGATCGGGTCGCCCGGATGATGGTAGGGGGGGTAGGCGTGGTGGTGGGGGTGGGGGGGAAAGGCGAGATGAGGGGGGTAGGGGAAGAGGGCGCCGCCATTGGTTGGGTCCGCGGGGTAGCCTAGGGGGAGGGAGGGTAAGGTTATCATTATTGCTCCCATATGAGGGCTCTAGTATCAAAACCGGCTCTCTCCATTTTTTCTAATTTTACAGGATGGGCAAAAAACATATTGAACGATAACCCTTTAATCAATGTATTTGAATGTGGAGAGAGAACAGTTTGAAAATGAACGCATATTTTACAACAGAATTACTATGGGAGAGAGTAGGTTTTGAGATGGTATTTTTTTTTTTTAGTCTATGCGACTTTAATAAGAGATTCCAGGGGTACCACAACCTCATTTTCCATTTTTTTGGAGAGAGCCGGTTTTGATACTAGAGCCCTCATATTGCTTACCTTTTATATTTGTTACCTAACCTACCTACCTAACATTCACTTATTCTTTTATTGTATTAATTATTATTGTATGTACTTTTGTTCACTTTGTATATTATTGATGTCAAATACAACATTGCCTATTATTTTTTACGTTGCTTTCAAGAACATGGTCATTTGACAACGAAGGTGTTACCCTCCATTCGCTGAAAACTTATAAACCAGCTACTCTAATAAACAGGATATAGCATCGGGAGGGTTCAAATTTAAATGGGAATCCATTCAAGTTCTATCCTCGCTTGACGTTGCTTAACTTAAGTGACAGAATTGCTCAACTTAAGTGACTTAACTTCAGCTGTAGCCAAGCTACAACAACAATAACAACAACATTGTTTAGTTCATAATTGTTTTAATTTTGATTTAATTTTAATTTAATGCTAGGAATTTATTTTATTTTAAGCTAGTATTAATCCAGTTAAGTAGGATAGGATTTTAGTTTTTTAATATATGCTAAGTGAATATCGCACACCTAGTGCAAAAGGTATGTAACTCAAAAAAGACGATTTTTCAGTAAGCGATTAAAATCGTTTATTATTATTATTTTTAGGATTTTTGAGAATTTTCTTTCCCAATCGATTTTTTTGAGTTACATACCTTTTGCACTAGGTGTGCGATATGTACAATGGAACCCCTGTTCATGTAAAAAATAAAAATTGAAAACCATTCTCGAGATATTTGAGTGGATCATAAATTCACGGACACCCTGTATAAACAAATAAATTGGATTGAATCCCTCACCTCTGTCCCTCTCACCTCGCATCATCTCCATCCTCTCCCTCCTGAGGGACGAGCCAGACTTGAGGGACGCTCTGCCAGCCAACACTGTCTCCCTAGCCGAGGACAGGAACTTGTTACCGCTACTGCTACTGTCACTGCTCCGGGCTGATAGGCGAGACAGTACCGCTCCACCTAGGTAACAATTATAATACAATACAATACAACTCTGCTGAGGACAGGAACTTGTTACCGCTACTGCTACTGTCACTGCTCCGGGCTGATAGTCGAGACAGTACCGCTCCACCTAGGTAACAATTATAATACAATACAATACAACTCTGCTGAGGACAGGAACTTGTTACCGCTACTGCTACTGTCACTGCTCCGGGCTGATAGGCGAGACAGTACCGCTCCACCTAGGTAACAATTATAATACAATACAATACAACACTGCTGAGGACAGGAACTTGTTACCGCTACTGCTACTGTCACTGCTCCGGGCTGATAGGCGAGACAGTACCGCTCCACCTAGGTAACAATTATAATACAATACAATACAACTCTGCTGAGGACAGGAACTTGTTACCGCTACTGCTACTGTCACTGCTCCGGGCTGATAGGCGAGACAGTACCGCTCCAACTAGGTAACAATTATAATACAATACAATACAACTCTGCTGAGGACAGGAACTTGTTACCGCTACTGCTACTGTCACTGCTCCGGGCTGATAGGCGAGACAGTACCGCTCCACCTAGGTAACAATTATAATACAATACAATACAACTCTGCTGAGGACAGGAACTTGTTACCGCTACTGCTACTGTCACTGCTCCGGGCTGATAGGCGAGACAGTACCGCTCCACCTAGGTAACAATTATAATACAATACAATACAACTCTGCTGAGGACAGGAACTTGTTACCGCTACTGCTACTGTCACTGCTCCGGGCTGATAGGCGAGACAGTACCGCTCCACCTAGGTAACAATTATAATACAACTAGCGGGTTACACCCGCCGCTTCGCCAGCCCATCAAACACACACAACGCACACACACACCCACCCACACACACACATCCACATACACACATCCACACCACACACACACCACACACACGCACACACGCACACACACACACCACACACACACACCACACCACACACACACACACCACACACACCACACACACACACACACACACCACACACACACACCACACACACACACCACACACACACCACACACCACACACCACACACACACACACACACACACACACACACCACACACACACCACCACACACCACACACACACACACACAACACACACACACACACACCACAACCACCACACACACACACACACACACACACACCACACACACACACACACACACACACCACACACACCACACACACACACACCACACACACCACACAAAATGTCATTTAGGTTTGAAAAAAAAACCTGAATATTTTTTGTCGCCCATCTATTTTCTGGCCTTCCCCGGCGTAGCTCAAGAATGGCTCATCAGAATTTCGCGATCAATATGTCAAATGAAAGCCTAAACCCTTGCCTAAAACTTTCTCGCTCTGAGTTGATAGGTCGTCACTTCAAATTTCGAGAAAAAATGTCATTTAGGTCAAAAAACGTGAATATTTTACATGTTACCCATCCATTTTTTTACCTTACCCGGCGTAGCTCAAGAACGGCTCATCAGAAATTCGCGATCGATATGTCAATTGAAAACTCAAGCCCTTGCCTAAAACTTTCTCGCTTTGAGTTGATAGGTCGTCGCGACAAATTTCGAGAAAAAATGTCATTTATGTCAAAAAACGTGCATTTTTTTTGCGTCACCCATCTATTTTTTATCCTTACTCATTGTAGCTTAACCTCAGGGAGATATAATCTAGCCTAGAAGAATTTCCTGATCCAAGCGGACCTATGTGCAAAATTTCAGGTTTCTCGGTCAAACGGTGTGGATTTGTATAAAGAACATACATACATACACACACACACACATACATACAGACAGCTTTCTTTTATAGATATAGATACAACACAACTCTGCTGAGGACAGGAACTTGTTACCGCTACTGCTACTGTCACTGCTCCGGGCTGATAGGCGAGACAGTACCGCTCCACCTAGGTAACAATTATAATACAATACAACACAACTCTGCTGAGGACAGGAAATTGTTACCGCTACTGCTACTGTCACTGCTCCGGGCTGATAGGCGAGACAGTACCGCTCCACCTATGTAACAATTATAATACAATACAATACAACTCTGCTGAGGACAGGAACTTGTTACCGCTACTGCTACTGTCACTGCTCCGGGCTGATAGGCGAGACAGTACCGCTCCAACTAGGTAACAATTATAATACAATACAATACTGCTGAGGACAAGAACTTGTTACCGCTACTGCTACTGTCACTGCTCCGGGCTGATAGGCGAGACAGTACCGCTCCACCTAGGTAACAATTATAATACAATACGACACTGTCTCCGAAGCTAAAGACAAGAAATTGAAGAAATAATAATAATAATAATAACAAGAGCTTTAGGTCTTAAAACATCAAATTGAAATAAACAATGTACTATAAATGTGAGTCAGGGTGTCTCGAGTTCTTAACACTGGAGCTGCTAAGGTTGCTAGTAGGGTAAATTAATAAAATAAACATCCCAGAACCGAAATAATAATATGCGCATTTCAATAGTTAAATTTTTACAATATACATATAAAACAATAAACTTCTCCAAGGACGAAAAAAATTGCATTAAAAATGCGGAAGGTCCCGGGTTCGAACGACGACAAAAATTTGTACCCAAAATTTGGTTACAGTTGTTTGTAAGGGATTCCTTCCGGTGCGCTCGTGTTGACCAAGCACCTAAATGAGAAGTATTGTGTCACTTCTCGCTCTTCACATGGGCAAGCTAAGACATAGCCCACAAGCGTCTACCGTAGCTCCTGTTTCAAGGCTACTAAATTAAAAGCTGTGAAACACTCATCTTTGTGCCCTTATCTTTTTGTATGAATACTTCTTCTATCACTGTGTTGTTGTAAAATAAAAATCGCAAAAAAACACTTCGTGTTGTTGTTCTCGTCAATAAGTGGTTTTACCAAAAAGCACTGCTATCATAAAGCGTCAATGTTTCATGTGGCAATGCTTTAAAAAAAAAAAAAACTTTTGCTTTCTTAATATTGAAGCATAAAAAAAGTCGGAGCAGACTTTTTTAAAATATGCAAAAATGAACACAATATACTTTCGATTTAAAAAATTGGAAATTTCTCGGAAGAAAGATCATAAGCACGACTATACTAAACATAATTTCAGCATAATCAGTATCAGTATAAACAGAAAAGTGAGAAGTTGTACTAGATGTACCTGAATATTAGAACATACCTGGACAACTGTTTCGAGCTTATTTGCTCTCATCAGCAGGTAATAGTTCTGAATATCCATGCCATCAACTAACCTCTCTATTTTTACTACTAGTGTAATAATAATAAAAAAAAAAAGCTTACCTCGCCCACGGAAAGGCAAATTCGATCGGGCGATGAATCGCCCGGGGGCGGAGAGCGGCCCACTCCCGCCCCCTCCCCCCTCTGTCCGCACCAGACTCTTGACCAGGGGCTCGCCGGGGGGGGCACTGGGGGGCGGCTTCACCAGTTTGGCCGCCTCCTTGCTCTTCCTCAGGATGGGGGTCAGCTCGATGCTCGGGTCCTCCGGAAACAGCCGACACAGCTGTTCGGCTACCCTCGGCTCGATTTCTTGACCGTCGCGTCCGATTTTCACGGGTTTACCTGGGGGCGGGGGGAATTAATTTTTTTTTTAAAACGGAGGAAAAAAAAATGTTTTTTTTTTTTTACAAAAACGAACACAATACGATTTCTAATAATACAAATTACAAGTTATAAAAAAAAAAAAAAAAAAAAAAAAAAAACATTGTACAAACCGGTGTTCCAATAATGATAATAATAATATCACCTTATTTATAGTAATAATATCGTCTTGGTCCGACAGATGCATATTTGCACAAAAGGACCACATCAACTTACCCTGTTCTTATAAACAAAATTTTTTGTGAATATGTATCATGAAATAAATAAAGTACCTACTTGAAAAAAAATCGCCTTATTTATATGGGACTATTAAGTCCCATTATTCCAGCAGTAAGCCCAAGACATATTATTAAGTGGTAAAAATCCCAAATGAGAGGATAACTTGCCATGTCCCGACTGGGTTTCGAACCACGACCTCTGGAATCTCTGGATTCATAGAGTACTGCTTTTACCACTGAGCTACCGGGACAGACCTATTTATACTGCCCGATTAGGATTAAGAAGACCTATTATTTCAGCAGTACGCCCAAGACTTATTATTATGTGGTCAAAATCGCAAATGGGAGTATGACTTGCCATGTTTTGAGCCCGAGAGCTCTGGATTTCCAGAATCACACCAGCCTGACACTACTGAAAACTTGCAATCTCCCGATCACAGGCAGGTCACTACTTTTTTTTTAAAGCTTTATTAGGTAGAACAAAAAATATATACAGTAAAACACAATGAAATATAAAGAAAAACAAAAAGATTAAACAAATATACAAGAAGGAAAAAAAGAGAGAAATGTCCTACCTAAAGGGCGGGGTTATTGCCTGTGGCAATCTCTTCTACCCAATCACTACTCACCTCCGTTCCACGCGTTGTACAGGTGGTCACTACTCACCTCCGTTCCACGCGTTGTACAGGTGGTCACTCACCTTCGTTCCAAGCGTTGTACAGGTGGTCACTACTCACCTCCGTTCCACGCGTTGTACAGGTGGTCACTACTCACATTTGTTCCACGCATTGAACAGGTGGTCACTACTCACATTTGTTCCACGCATTGAACAGGTGGTCACTACTCACATTTGTTCCACGCATTGTACAGGTGGTCACTACTCACATTTGTTCCACGCATTGTACAGGTGGTCACTACTCACCTTCATTCCACGCGTTGTACAGGTGGTCACTACTCACCTCCGTTCCACGCGTTGTACAGGTGGTCACTACTCACCTTCGTTCCACGCGTTGTACAGGTGGTCACTCACCTTTGTTCCACGCGTTGTACAGGTGGTCACTACTCACCTTCGTTCCACGCGTTGTACAGGTGGTCACTCACCTTTGTTCCACGCGTTGTACAGGTGGTCACTACTCACCTTCGTTCCACGCATTGTACAGGTGGTCACAGGAAGTCACTAATGGGACTTCCTGTCTCGAGCTGACAGTCTAAATAAAGCACTACTATACTACTCACCTTCGTTCCACGCATTGTACAGGTGGTCACTACTCACCTTCGTTCCACGCCTTGTACAGGTGGTCACTACTCACCTTCGTTCCACGCGTTGTACAGGTGGTCACTCACCTTTGTTCCACGCGTTGTACAGGTGGTCACTACTCACCTTCGTTCCACGCGTTGTACAGGTGGTCACTCACCTTTGTTCCACGCGTTGTACAGGTGGTCACTACTCACCTTCGTTCCACGCATTGTACAGGTGGTCACAGGAAGTCACTAATGGACTTCCTGTCTCGAGCTGACAGTCTAAATAAAGCACTACTATACTACTCACCTTCGTTCCACGCATGTACAGGTGGTCACTACTCACCTTCGTTCCACGCCTTGTACAGGTGGTCACTACTCACCTTCGTTCCACGCGTTGTACAGGTGGTCACTACTCACCTTCGTTCCACGCGTTGTACAGGTGGTCACTTACCTTCGTTCCAAGCGTTGTACAGGTGGTCACTACTCACCTTCGTTCCACGCGTTGTACAGGTGGTCACTTACCTTCGTTCCAAGCGTTGTACAGGTGGTCACTACTCACCTTCGTTCCACGCCTTGTACAGGTGGTCACTACTCACCTTCGTTCCACGCGTTGTACAGGTGGTCACTCACCTTTGTTCCACGCGTTGTACAGGTGGTCACTACTCACCTTCGTTCCACGCGTTGTACAGGTGGTCACTCACCTTTGTTCCACGCGTTGTACAGGTGGTCACTACTCACCTTCGTTCCACGCATTGTACAGGTGGTCACAGGAAGTCACTAATGGGACTTCCTGTCTCGAGCTGACAGTCTAAATAAAGCACTACTATACTACTCACCTTCGTTCCACGCATTGTACAGGTGGTCACTACTCACCTTCGTTCCACGCCTTGTACAGGTGGTCACTACTCACCTTCGTTCCACGCGTTGTACAGGTGGTCACTACTCACCTTCGTTCCACGCGTTGTACAGGTGGTCACTTACCTTCGTTCCACGCGTTGTACAGGTGGTCACTTACCTTCGTTCCACGCATTGTACAGGTGGTCACTACTCACCTTCGTTCCACGCGTTGTACAGGTGGTCACTACTCACCTTCGTTCCACGCGTTGTACAGGTGGTCACTACTCACCTTCGTTCCACGCGTTGTACAGGTGGTCACTACTCACCTTCGTTCCATGCGTTGTACAGGTGGTCACTACTCACCTTCGTTCCACGCGTTGTACAGGTGGTCACTACTCACCTTCGTTCCATGCGTTGTACAGGTGGTCACTACTCACCTTCGTTCCATGCGTTGTACAGGTGGTCACTACTCACCTTCGTTCCACGCGTTGTACAGGTGGTCACTACTCACCTTCGTTCCACGCGTTGTACAGGTGGTCACTCACCTTTGTTCCACGCGTTGTACAGGTGGTCACTACTCACCTTCGTTCCACGCATTGTACAGGTGGTCACTACTTACCTTCGTTCCACGCGTTGTACAGGTGGGTCACTACTCACCTTCGTTCCACGCGTTGTACAGGTGGTCACTACTCACCTTCGTTCCACGCGTTGTACAGGTGGTCACTACTCACCTTCGTTCCACGCGTTGTACAGGTGGTCACTACTCACCTTCGTTCCACGCGTTGTACAGGTGGTCACTCACCTTTGTTCCACGCGTTGTACAGGTGGTCACTACTTACCTTCGTTCCACGCATTGTACAGGTGGTCACTACTTACCTTCGTTCCACGCGTTGTACAGGTGGTCACTACTTACCTTCGTTCCACGCGTTGTACAGGTGGTCACTCACCTTTGTTCCACGCGTTGTACAGGTGGTCACTACTCACCTTCGTTCCACGCATTGTACAGGTGGTCACTACTTACCTTCGTTCCACGCGTTGTACAGGTGGTCACTACTTACCTTCGTTCCACGCGTTGTACAGGTGGTCACTACTTACCTTCGTTCCACGCGTTGTACAGGTGGTCACTCACCTTTGTTCCACGCGTTGTACAGGTGGTCACTACTCACCTTCGTTCCACGCGTTGTACAGGTGGTCACTCACCTTTGTTCCACGCGTTGTACAGGTGGTCACTACTTACCTTCGTTCCACGCATTGTACAGGTGGTCACTACTTACCTTCGTTCCACGCGTTGTACAGGTGGTCACTACTTACCTTCGTTCCACGCGTTGTACAGGTGGTCACTCACCTTTGTTCCACGCGTTGTACAGGTGGTCACTACTCACCTTCGTTCCACGCATTGTACAGGTGGTCACTACTTACCTTCGTTCCACGCGTTGTACAGGTGCTGTGTGCTGGTGAAGGCCAGTTTCCTTCTGGCTCACCCAGTCCAGCTGGAACACCCCACTCAGCACCTGTGAAATATTCACAACACATATCATCATGTCCAGGCGCGGCCAATGGGAAATATTTTTGGGGTTCTTACCACATAAACCAGATTAAAATGAAATGTTTAAAGCCGTTCTTTCAGTATCTAAAGAGTTTGAGTTTGTTTCTATACCAATATAATAATTATGCATTCATTATTCTAGAAATTTAATTTGTGAAGATTTTCATTGTGTACGAACTAGGACTTGAGAAAATCCTTTCATTCTCTCTTTAGTCTGGGTAGCTGCTGTTCCGCAGCTCCTTAGCACCGGTCGCGACTGATCATGTCACAAGTATGCAGAATTAAAAAAAAAAACTTATGATAGAAGTCAGCCTCCGGTTGTGACTACTGCCCGTGGTTCAGAGTTCTCGAGTTCGACTCCCGTTTGGGGCAGACTATTCGACGAAAATTCTGTTCCATCGTACCACGTCAGGCTGGCATTTCCGGCCCACCCACTATTTTGATTTTAGTTTTTTTTAGCCTAATTCTGTTAAGTTTAAGATACTTATTGTTTTTTGTTTTTTTTTTTCAATATCAATATGTTTATATCTTTACTAGCGGGTTACACCCGCCGCTTCGCCAGCCCATCAAACACACACAACGCACACGCACACACACCCACCCCACACACCACACCACACACACCACACACCACACCACACCACACACACACACCACACACCACACACACACCCACACACAAACACACCACACACCAAACACACCACACCACACACACAAAGCACACACCACACACCACACACACACAAACACACACCACACACACACACCCACACACACACACACACACACACACACACACACACCCACACACACCACACACACACCACACACACACCACACACACACACACACACACAACACACACACACACACACACACACACACACACACACACACACACACACACACACACACAAAATGTCATTTAGGTTTGAAAAAAAACCTGAATATTTTTTGTCGCCCATCTATTTTCTGGTCTTCCCCGGCGTAGCTCAAGAATGGCTCATCAGAATTTCGCGATCAATATGTCAAATGAAAGCCTAAACCCTTGCCTAAAACTTTCTCGCTCTGAGTTGATAGGTCGTCACTTCAAATTTCGAGAAAAAATGTCATTTAGGTCAAAAAACGTGAATATTTTACATGTTACCCATCCATTTTTTTACCTTACCCGGCGTAGCTCAAGAACGGCTCATCAGAAATTCGCGATCAATATGTCAATTGAAAGCTCGAACCTTTGTCTAAAACTTTCTCGCTTTGAGTTGATAGGTCGTCGCGACAAATTTCGAGAAAAAATGTCATTTATGTCAAAAAACGTGAATTTTTTTTGCGTCACCCATCCATTTTTATCCTTACTCATTGTAGCTTAACCTCAGGGAGATATAATCTAGCCTAGAAGAATTTCCTGATCCAAAGGGACCTATGTGCAAAATTTCAGGTTTCTCGGTCAAACGGTGTGGATTGTATAAAGAACATACATACACACATACACACATACATACAGACAGCTTTCTTTTATAGATATAGATTCTGTACAATAAAATTCAACGCAAGAAATTAACATATATACCCCTCGTCGAAAGTTTTAGACACCTGGTCTAAAACTTGTGTTGACTGAGGGGGAGTTTTTAAAGAGACACTGAAATTATTTGAATGAAGAAAATATAATAATAAATAATTATTCTGTGTTCAAAGAAACAAAGACGAGATAATGAGGTCAATCAAAACTTACCAAGTCGTTTTCAGAGATTATTTTTCATTTTATTCTCAAAAGTATATTTTGTGTTCGTTTCAATGGTTCTATAGTAGTTTTGTAGGCGTAGTTTTGTCCTTGCTATTGTACAAATAGCAAGGACTATGATTGTTAAGCCTCCTCTGTAAATAAATATCAGTAAAAAATAAAGTTTTCAATTGACAATTACCTTGCTGCTGAGGCCCGGGGGCAGCACCCACTTGACGGGTGTGGCCGTATGGTCCGCCTGGGAGGCGAGCCTGGCCAGGCCGGAGAACCTGCCACTCTCCCGCACCGAGAAGATGAGGAGAACGTTGCGGCACTCGAGAAACGCCTGGTTCAGTTTCTGCTCGTTCTGAGGAAGAGTGGACCACACGCCTGAGGGAGCAGTGGTCAATAAGTAGACGGTTTGGGGAAACTAAGTGCGGGAGCATTGGTTAATAAGCAGGACAGTTTGCGCAAACTTAGACCACAAGCGTCTACAGTGTAGCTCCTGTTTCATGGCTACGAAACACTCATCTTTAAATAACAGGGTGACCCATTTTAAAAGATACAGTCAAATATCTCAAAAACCGTTAGTAATATAAAAAAACGTGCGAAGTAAAGTCATAATGGATTTTAGGGGGAAACTTATTAGGCGCATTCACGTTTCTCTCAAAGGTCTTGTTCAACCTTTTTTTTGAGGTCTTTGTTTTTTTAAATAGAATGCTTATTTTTGATCATTGAATCGATTTGTTCTCAAAAAAGTAAATATAATTTGCTTAAAAATTTTTTTATTCAACGTACCGTTTCAAAAGTAAACACAAAAAAAATTTTCATGTTTCCACGCAGTGTGTCTTCATCTTGGACACTTCGCCTCTGACAACACAAAGAGGCGTAAACCACATTTTCGAAATTTTACAGGAGAGCCAAAATGAGTTTTCTTGTGCATAAATTTTCTCTTCACGGTAGGAACATTTTCACTTCCCTGTACCCGTGAATGACCATACGAACTTTTTCTGTTGCCAAATTTGATTATTTAACTGTGAATATCGATTTACGCCTATTTGATTCGTCTGAAAAAGAGAAAATAAGGGATACGCCTGATTTTAATTTTTGTTGTATCTTTTTTTGGATTATAATTGGGTTTTCGTCTATTTGTGAGAACAAAATATAGCACAAGTAGACTCAATCTAAGCAATAAAAACGATTTCAAAAATTTGTGGTTTACGCCTCTTTGTGTTGTCAGAGGCGACTTGTGGATTGTATTTATTTAGGTATAGCAGGCTAAAGACCAAATTTTATTTTAATTTTGGTCAGTTATTATTTTTTATGATATTACTTGATTTTTTTTTTTTATTATTATAAAAAATGTTCATGATGTTGAAAACATGATAACTTATTTTGTGTTTATTTCTGAAACGGTACGTTGAATCAAAAATTTTTTAAGCAAATTATATTTACTTTTTTGAGAACAAAATCGATTCAATGATCAAAAATATAGCATTCTATTTAAAAAAAACAAAGACCTCAAAAAAAGGTTGAACAAGACCTTTGAGAGAAACGTGAATGTGCCTAATAAGTTTCCCCCTAAAATCCATTATGACTTTACTTCGCACGTTTTTTTATATTACTAACGGTTTTTGAGATATTTGACTGTATCTTTTAAAATGGGTCACCCTGTAGGATATAGAATATATAAAAAAAATCTCACGAACTCGAAAACATTGCAAGTCAAAAGTCCCGTTAACTCGAAAGAATTGTTTGGCCTTTATCGAATTTTGCTCCTCTTCTTTCTTTGTCAAAATCCGTCATTTCGAGTTGTTGGAACTCGAATGACGCTTTTGTTCCGTAAATTTCGAGTTAGTAACATTCTACTGTAAATAAAAATTCAGTCCAAATCTGGATATATTATAAGAAAACTCCGGAATTTTTTACTCCAATATCCAGGTTTTCTCTTATAAAGAGGTTATTTTTACCTTATAGAAAGGTATAGTGGACCTCGAAATTGTTTCTCTTATATCCAGCTACTCATTTTTTCCTCACGAGGTCTGAGTGGACCCCGAACATCCAAGTACAGAGCAGAAAAAATTCCTGCCCGCTGGGAATCGAACCCAGGTCACCATGCGTGCAATGCCTAGCGCGCTAACCACTCGGCAACGGTGACTACTCATAGCAAGCAAGTATCTCACTTACAGACTAATTTTACTGTGCACTCTTCTTGTTTTCGTGCTAACATTATGTGGTGGAATTTTCAAACATTTCTGAGAAAAAAATCATGCAATGGGTGGGTTTCAAAACAAACTACGGGGGGAAAACAGTTTGTAATATATGTGTATTGTATTGTAATAAACTAATCCAGGACAAAATCGATACTAGATTCCGTATTTTTAACAAGTTTAAAATTTTGTGATAAATTGGGCATTTTTTTTATCTTTGGCATATGTTGTGGACAGGTCATTCGTGCCTAATGCATCTAGTACTTTAAATCATACAGTTTTTGCAGAAGATTAATGAATTCTGTCAAATTTAAGTGTGAGATTTTGTATATTGCTTTTGTCTTTAGGGTAAAAAGTAGACCAGGTTTCTGTGAGCTGAAAATTAGAAATTGAGCTTTTTTTTTTCTTTTCTTTTTTTCACCGTCGGCGTCGTGTATATTATGACCTTTAGAAAGCTCCTTTGAAAAAATCCAACTGCTGTATTAATGACTTCTATATAAAATAAATAAATTAAAACAATTGACACATAATTTTTTTCAATTAGTTTAAATGAGAAAAGAGAATTGTTGCATCAATGACTTATATATAGAGATAAATAAATTAAAACAAATTCCCTTACCTTGTTTCTTGGCAATCTCCACATTCTCACTATTGTTGCTCTTGATCACAAAGAACCTTGCATCCCGGAACAGATAGTTGATCTTGGTCACATAGTCGTAAGTCCTCACTGTTGACTTCTCAACTTTGCTTGAAGTCTTCTTCACCTCCACTGCCTGTGAGTTAAGTTTAGGCTTCACATCTCCAAGACGAGCGGCCATATTCTTTTTCACTCCCGTGTTGGAAGGTTTCTTCAGTTTGTGTCGCACGGAGCGACCTTTGTGATCAACAGATGATGAGGAAGAGACGCTGGAGTCGCTATTTACAGCGTCGTCGCTATCAGAGGATGACGAGGAGTCACTGGAAGATTCATATGCGGGGAGGTCTTTAAGATTAGGCTTAACGTCTTCGACATCCATTTTGATGAAGAGGATTTTGTGAAACCGATTGAAGGGGTTTTATGTGGAATGAGTGGAAATATTGAAGGGGTTTTTATGTGGAATAAGCAGAAATATTGAAGGGGTTTTTAAAAGGATTATTAAAATGGAATATGTGGTGGTCTTGAAGGCGTTTTCAAGCAGGATATTTTCAGAAGATTCAGTTTTTTCTTTCCTTGATATTATTGAAGAGATAGTTGTCATGTAAAATGTACATTCAGCCTAGTAAATAAATGTAAGATGGTGTTGTCTGATCCCATTGAGTTGTTCTGTTGAGTGAGGACTGCCATTGTTCAAGCTAGAGGGATCCTGGTTGCCTTGAATGATGAAGCAGGAAAATTCCAAGAACTGTAGGTAAACAAACAAAGGCATTTATATTATAATTAAATTACAAAAAAAAACTATTAAACAGTTTGAAACAAACATTTCAGTTAGTACATACATGCAGAGGAGCCAGTGTGATTAGTATTATTTTTAAGGTTTCAAACCATGATTTTTTGAATAATTGAAAATTTGCGTTTAAATATTGCATAATCCAGATATTTCTCTATACACTACACCAAGACACAAGAAAACTCCAGGATATCACACACAAAAGACAAGTAAATACAATTTTTCCATTATACTTACATAATAGACACATAACACTTTATCAGACATTGTTTTCTTCCATGGCTTGCTAAGCAAAGAAAGTTTAAAAAAGTGTGAAAAACCTATAATCAAAATTATCATACTACTAGCCACTAGGAATATTATTATGAAAATGGACTGATCTTTTTAAGCTAGATGAAAGTTGTATTTTTGTGGTGTTTTCACTCAAGGGACATACAAAAAAAGGTTTGGAATTCAATCAGCCAAATTAGTGTGTCATCAAAACTGTCTTTTAGGTCCTACATTCTACATTTTTAAATATGTACCTACCTATTACTCACAAACTAAACATAAAATTCTTCAAATTTTACTTGATCATGTTGCTTTTTTCTGTAGAAAAATTACTCTCTTATTAAAATTAGATGGAACAAATAATTATGGAACAAACTGAGTAAAATTGCATACTCAGAAACCTTTCATCCGAGAAAAATGATAAGAAGGAAGGACAAAGAATTTACAGGAGGAGTGGGTCATTAAACAACAAATTCTATCAGTCTTCTAAACTTAAAATTTCCAGAACTAATATAATTTACAAATGACAAAAAAATTGAACTCTATAAAATTCCACAAACCATGTTAGGTATGACATATGATATAAGTATTAAAAGTTTAAACATGTTTTTTTTTTTTTTTAGGTGAAGCACAAGGGTTCATTTCAATGTTTATGGGTAGAACAACATTAAAACCTTTTTTACTTTGAATTATTTAACATGTATTTTCTTTATACCAATTCTGATAATGTTTTTTATTTGCCATTACTCCTATGAGCCACTACAGACTTCTTTTTCTCAAGAGGCATGAGTGAAACCTAGGTATCTAGAATAGAGTAGAACTTTATCTCCCCATGCATGCAATTGGTTAGTATAAATTTCTCAATCAAAATTATTCAACAATGAAAATTAGTTTGTATGATGTATCTAAGAAAGTTAAAAAAGGAAACCTACTAAATACATAAAAAATCTTGATGATGATAATAATAATAATTCTGTTTCAGTGATATGAAAAGATACCTATAGGTATGATGGTGGAGAGAGGATAGACACTCAGATCCTATGTATAGGCTCCTTTCATGTCCATTGATTCTATTTTGGTTTCAACATATTATGGTGTTGAACATACTTCATATAGAATATTTCTGATATACACTTATCTATTTATAAAATATATAAAAAATTCCCTCCAAGTCTGAAGAACAAGGCACTGTGCCCATCACAGCTGCTGCATATCCTCTTTGGATACATCCTGACTTGAGATAGTCATGATGAGGTTTTAGCACTCCATTTGCCGGGAATAATACCAGCTACCCACATTCATCTCACCCAGCCTTGTTGGGGTCAGAGTTACCAGCCCAAAGTGGTTAAAGGAAATAGAATTTTCTATGTGAAAAGTCTACTCCAACCAGGAATCAAACTCAAAATCTCTGGACTATGAGCAGTAGTCACAACCATTAAAGCCATGGAGACTGGCCTACTAAACTTGATAATAGAAGACCAATAATTAATCCCTTTTTGATTGTTAAGTAGTGTATTTATGTACCTACAAAAAAAATGTATCACACATGGGTCAAACTTTAATGATAATATAATAAATCAAACCTTAATATAAGAGACAAAAATGTTGGGTTTCTTGATATTGAGACCATGCACTAAAATAACTTACAAACATTTGTCGCTAATCAATTAGTTCTAACAGGAAGATGTTAAGGTACATCAAATGAAATGTTGAAAGGATCCAACATGTTCTTAAAATAGTAAATTCTATCGGCATTCTTTTTCATTGCACATTTCATGAGAAAGTCCATTTGTAAAACCATTATTAAAGTCCAGGGATATTATAAGTGAAAAAATGTCCAAATTAAGTGATGAATAACCCTACGCGAAGATTCTATTATTTTATCAACTTCAGTGTTGACAGTGAAATGGAAAGAATAATGATTTCTGTTTTGTATTCACTAGGAAAAAATGATAAAATAAATAATATTTCTATTCACAGGAAATAAAAATGTCTTTGTGTAAAATGTTCTTTTAAAAGAGATAGTTGGAAAAACACAAGATGGTAGTTGTTTCCATTGTAGAGTCCTTTCACTTGAAGAAAAACAGAGTCCTTTAGATTTTGAAAAGTCCAAACTTATCCTTCCTTCAGAGCTCATAATATCTGATATTATTATAGGTTTGAAAAATATGAATTTAACATATGAAACCAAAGTATGATTGCATAGTTAAATGTTTGAAAAGATTCTTGATTATTCAGCCTATCATTATTTTAACAGTTAGGTACCAATGAAAAAAAAAACCTCCACTAAACTAAACTTTACAATTTTTATTAAGTCATAAGTGTGTTTTTAAAATTCAAGAAATGATATAATTGAGGCTGAGGTTTAAAATTATGAACTACTCGGTACCAATTCTAGCAAATTCTGAGTATCTGTGTATTTCACGAATACTCAAAAATTCACAATCTTTCTGTATAGATGTATTATATTAAACTTGACACAAGAGAAAAAAATTGAACTGGGTCTTGTAACACCTCAAGGGATGTTAAGTAAGGTGGAAAAACACTACAACACTTTTGGATGACTTCTTATTTACAATGTTTGTGGTAACACCCTCCTGGTTGTACGTAAATTCCCAGATAATTCAACTAAATTAAAAGATGGACAGAATAGAAGAAGTTACAAAAATTAAAAGAAAATACACATTAGGTGTCACTAGCATTATGCTTGAAGTGTCTATGTGATGACTTCAGTCAAAAGGTACTGGAAAAAACTCATTTTATTTTATTTAACACAACACAATCAGGTCCGTAGTTTTCATCAGGGTCCTTACCAAAGTCTTTTCAATCAAAAACCCAAACTATTTGAAAATTATTGCAGAGATGAAGCTTCCACTTTTCCAAAGATCCATAAGTTGGTGTCCTCTGCAGACAAATCCTGCTGGTGGGTGTTGCTCCTTGAAGAAGGCAGGAACTAAGAAACTTTAAACCACAGAATAATTAAAAAATTGATTTAACTACTTGGAAAAGTGCTCAAAAACTCAAATTACAGTAATTTTATATGTTAAATATCTACCTATAAATGCCTCTTTAAAATTCAATAATAATTAATGATCATTTATTTGATCAACCTTGATGGAAAAACAAAACTCAGTGCCGTGCCGATTTGTTTCCGGATTTTCCAGAATCCGGATTCTTTCGATCCAAAATCCAAAAATCACAAAATGGCGTAACTTTGTGCAGTGTTGTCGGAGTAAAAAACCTCTCATTAGGGTAAACGGGTAATGCAATGCTCATGGAGGAATAAGCAATGTAGAACTCAGAATCTGTCACACTTGTGACAGGTTTGACTCAATGACTCCTATATTATTGCCTCCAAATGCAGAATTATTTTGCCATTTTTGTGGTTTCCTCTGTGTTCCAATGCCCGATTATATCAGACAGGTTCATTACCCAAGAGATATACGTTATTTGTTTATTTATTTACACTTTATTAATTGGACATATATTTTACTGTCACTCAAATGAAGTTATAACGCCTTGGATGTGGGACCATTCAAATTTGAACACTGGCTATTCCCTATTCCCAGACCTACTCAGGCTGGGTGAAGTTAATTTGAGTACCATGGTCCCCATTGTGATAAATGACCGAGACCATGCAGTTGAAAGTGAAGCTAAAAAATTAAGAAAAGGAACAAATATTATCATTTTTTACACATGTATCGTTGGTCTTTAATATATTACACTAATTTATTCATTTTAAATATCCTCATGTTTCTATGGGCAATAATTTTCCCTCAAAATATTTTATCGCACTAAACAGCTTATGGGCACTAAACAATCAGATTAAAATTAATAGATTATTTCATTATTATTTTATTAACTATTTACAATATAATTAGTACTGTATATTTAGTTACCATAGTTATACGGTATATTAGAAAAGGTACGTGACTGCTAAAAAATAAAACCGTAATTTAATTGAGATTTGATTCAAATGGAGGCACCTTAGGGGTATTTCTTTTTAATACCCCTGAAAGAAAAACACGGCTCTTGTACAAGTGTGTATTATGGGTACTTGATTTGTGTATATTCGAACTTGTTTGTGGGACGACGTAATTTACAAAAAAAGTACGAACTTTGGGGTAATTAAAACAGGCAAAATTTATAAAGCTCCCTCCATTAAAATCTTAAACCTCCCTTCCCTCCTGGGACTAGAGGTTTTCTATGTTATCTGACAACACTGCACTAAACAAATTTCCTTTATCCCAAAATTTCAAACTTTCTTGAAAACAGAAAAGACGCTGTGGAACATTAATTTTTTCTATTCAATTCTTTTGATAATTTGTAACTTTAACCTTATACCAGTGGAGTGTCCTCTTGTGATCCGTGTTTCATAGCTGAATCCCCCGATTTGGCATTATGGCCCAATCGGTACACAGTAAAAAGCGTGTGTGCTACTACTATGACAGTAAGTACTATGTTTACAAGGCCCGGCGCCAATTTCAGCAAGAAATGTTGAGGTACCAAAGTGTTGAGAAGAACTGTTCCACCAGTGGTAGAGGGCTACTTGCTTCTACTGTTTCAATTGAGCAGTAACTAATACTACTTTTATTTTAGATGCTAGTAGGTTTTTGTGGGAACTCTAAGTCCTAGGCTCCCTAAACTAGACAGGTGCAATGGCTGCCTTTCCCCCCACCACTTTTGAGAAAGAACTGGCAAGTTTCGAATTTATCATCATGAAAGTTCATTAAATGCTTCAGATTAAAACTTGAAGAATGTGAAAGCCAGTCCCAATTATCATTTTTCAGGCAAAAAGCCATATCTTATTACTTATAAAAGAGAGTTTCACTCACTGACTGACTGACTCACTGATTCATCGCTGTTTCTCCAAACTGGTCCTAGAAAGCCAAATTTGGTAGGTAGCTTTATCTTATAGCTTTATAAGACGGGATTTTTCAAAATTCCCACTACAACAAATGCCATTGGCAAAAAAGGACTTTTTGCTTTCACAGCCATGCCTCGGCCCACAAAGCCGGTGACAGCCCGCTAGTACCTATAATATAATGTGAGGGATACCATACCAAGCACTAGAGCGCTTGATGAAATATTTTACCTATAATTTTAGTGTACATATTTTACCTATAATTTGTGATAAATGACCAGTTTAGATAGCAAGTTTACCTGAGTTATGACATAGCCTTACCTAAGTTATGACTTAGCGTTACTTTTCCCCATCTAAGACAATACAGAAAATCTAAACTTAGCTTCCCAGAGCTATTACAGAATGCCTGTTAATTTCCACCTTGAAAATTAGGGTAAAGTTTTTTTTTGCCCGCAGCATGGGTGTATATTTACAAGCCTAGCTCTATTTACAAACAGAAAACAAATAACATGAATATATCACATAAGAAAGGTTTAAAAACAAATCATATCAAAAAAAAAAATATTCAATTGAGTATATGACCACATTCTAATAATACGTGTACTCTGAGGGTTAGCTGGTAGAAAATGCTTTGAGCATTAACCTCTCCTGGTGCACTGAGAAAAAAACTCAACCCAGTATGACGTGAACTGTGAAGTAAACAAAAAAAACGCTTGTATACGAGTCTGCAACCATTGGGACATTTTCATCTTTACTATTCAAGGTCTAAAACTTAACTGACCAAATTTCGTATTGTGTGCATGACACATACTTTTTTCTCTTCTCTCTTTTTATAATTTAAATATTTCGTTATTGTGCGCATGACACATACTTTTTCTCTTCTCTCTTTTTATAATTTAATATTTCGTTACATAATTTCGTCACATAATTTTGTTACATAATTTTGGTTATGTGCCAGAGCAAAGACATGAAAATGTCAAAATCAAGTGAATTTAATAGACAAATTCTATATCACAAGTCATTCCCTATTTTAACACAAAAATCTTGATCAAAGGCATGACTAAAAAAAAATTATTAACCCATGCGTACATCTCTGCCCTCAATTTCAATTTTTTGACATATCAAAAACCGTATCAGGTATCAAAAAGTCTTCAATACATACACCATGTTAACAAAAAATAACACACTGAACTCTGATTTATGATATTTTCATCTGTTTTAAAAATTCATCCAATGAGGTTTAAAATGATAAATGTCTTCAAAAATCAAAAAGTTCAGATATCAAAGATAAAAATGTTATTTTTGGGAAAGTCAACTTTGAATCTGTTATGCTTTACAAGATAATTATTTCACAGACAAAGTTAAGAGGGAACAAAAAATGAATACACAATACCTGGAAAATCAGCAGCTGAATCCATTCCCAAACACAGAAAGTGAAATATTCCTCATGGCAAAAAATTGTATATTGATGTCTAATCAACTTATTTTAAAGTAGGATTACAACAAGCCAGACCATTTCTCAAGTATGACTATATTCCACTGTGATTGGTTTAAACTCTGACTTGAGGCATGCTTGGGCTTATCTTAGTTTTAATCTTAGTAGTTCATCAAACAAATCAGGAGTTCATTTTAAAGCTTATATAAAATACCTATGAATTTTCTATTAAATATAACACAATAATTTAAAAAAATACTTCTGATTCCTAATATTAGAAATTTCTTGGAAGTAAAAAATGTATGAAATACATTGTGAATAATTTCTTAGCTCAAATTTGCTTAACATGAAATGGTCTAAAAACTATGTGGTAAACTGTAAGAATTTATGAAATATTCACATCAATTGGATAAAAATTACAAAAATTGATGGTCTTGAGCCAAGCTCTAGAAAAATTTTGGCTCATTCTGAAGCACATATTTCTATGTGCAATCAACCATCATGAAAGTTTTGGCTTTTTCTTTATAAGGCATTAGACCCTTGGAACTGCAAGCTACCCTGACTTGTTAGGGTTGGCCAGTCCATTCTCTATTTATAGTCCTCAATAACAAAAACAGTTTATCTCATATTTCAGGTGATATCGGAAACTACTACTATGGGCAGGGTCACCCTATGAAACCCCACAGAATACGCATGACACACAATCTCCTGCTGAACTATGGCTTGTATAGAAAGATGGAAATCTATGTGAGTATCATTTTCCCTTCTTTTTGGTACTTAATATGTTGTAATATATATATGCTTTGTGATATGTCCATGCAGTTGAAACCAACATTAATCCAAATTTCAAGAAATAAATTGCTTTATTTTTCAATGAGCAATCACAAAAAATACGTAATTATGTATATTGTCAAGCTTATTTATTATATAATATAATTGGCTAATATAATTGGTGTCCAACATTTTTTGTGGTAATGCTGCAATTATACTAAATTAATTTACTAAACTAATTACTTTTAATAATAGTACTGCTGTAACCTTGCTGGATCATCAGACTTGCTTTTTGTTTAAAATAAGTCAGTCTTCAACAGAGGTTCTATTTACTGGTACCCTTGCCATATAAACCTGCTAATATTAGTTAAAAGAGAAAAAGAAATAATTAAGTAGCAAAAAAACACAAGATTTATAAAAGTGAAACTTTGATATAAAAATACAAAATTTATCCATTACCCTGTATATGGATGTATAGTAATGCAAGATTTTTTTTAAAATCAATCACAAAACAATTCATTATTTTAAAATTAATGTATTCTCTTCATGGCGTAAAATGTATCCTGTCAAATCATAACTTTTTTTTTTTTTAACTTCAGTACCTTTGTAGGCAGCAAAACCTGGATTTAAAGTTACCTCAAGAAACTTGAAATTTTTCCCCCAATTTCTAGGCTTCTCTTGAGAGGTCATTTTGCATTATAAAGTGGTAAATTGGGCCTGGAAATTGTTCTCTTATATCCAGTTTGATCTGTATATTTATGGATTTTTTTTTTACAGAGGCCACACAAAGCTACAGCAGAAGAAATGACCAAGTTCCACAGTGACGAGTACATCAAGTTCCTCCGAAGTATTCGCCCCGACAACATGTCTGAGTACAATAAGCAGATGCAACGCTGTGAGTAAATGCTTGAAGAGAATGTGTGGGCATTAGCACCACTGTTGCTTATGCTTTGATACTGTTGCTTATGCTTATTTCAATTTCAATAATTTTCCAAGATTATCAGACTGTCAAAAAGGCAGCCATTGCACCTGTATACAAATGAACAGAACCTCATTACAGGAAGTACTTTTACTCTCAAAGTCATCTAATATCCCTTTTAACCATCAGATTTTGTTCAAATAAACCAATCAAAGTGAGTTGTTTACTAGTTGAAAAAGAGATTTGGGGACTATGAGAGTGCAAAAGCTTTCTGGAACAAGGCTTAGTTACCAATGGAAATTGCCCTAGAAAATTCCTTATAAAGCCCAGTTATGTCAATATTTAATTGTTTCCCTCAGTCAACGTGGGAGAGGATTGCCCGGTGTTTGACGGTCTGTACGAGTTCTGCCAGCTGAGTGCCGGGGGCTCTGTGGCAGCTGCCGTGAAGCTCAACAAGCAGGCGTCTGAGATCTGCATCAACTGGGGCGGTGGTCTGCATCACGCCAAGAAGTCAGAGGCTTCTGGTTTCTGCTATGTCAATGATATTGTCCTCGGTGAGTTGAGTAGAGCTGATTTTTCACATGAACAACACTACACAACACTCCACACACGGGGCACGGAAGGAGTCCAAAACATTGCTTCTGGGCGTCTAAAAGGGTTAACACGTTCGTTACCGAACCATATGTGGATGTTTTTGTGTTTTTCTTTGGGACCGAAAACACACATGTGGTTGTTATTAAAATTTTAACGAGGGACCGGACATCCATATATGGCCTTTTGGAGGTAGGTTGTTAGTATTAGAACAGATATAGGATCGATTCTTGTACAAATACGATGCCAAATATGCAAAAAAAAACCTAGGGACCAAAATTTGGTCCCCAGGATGCAACAACAACTTTACCGCCTGGTCCCTACATAAAACTTGAAAAAATTGGCTTGGTAACGAACGTGTTAATACCCCACCACCATGATACAACACTCATGGACAAGGAAAGTAAGTAAGAAAGTTAAGCTGGTTTCCCATTGAGTGTAATATTTTGTTTAGAAATAATGCAACATTGTTTTCTTGAATCTGAAGTGTTGCAAAATGCTTCATATTCAGTCGTCATTATGAAATACCCAAAGTGCAAAATTATTTGTAGTGATGATCTCCAGCAAACTTAAGTGGTTCAGCCTTAACCAAATATTGTTATGTGACCAATGACCAACCTTCATGAGATGAGAATGTGAGGAAAACTTCAAGTATTTTATTATGTCACTTCTTGCCCATCCGAGAGGAGGCAAGCTAGAACACAGGACACAAAAATGTCTACAGTAGCTTCTGTTTCAGAACTATAAAATAAAAAAAATGAAACACTCATCTTGGTAAAAGAAGAAGAAAGAAAAAAAGAAGTGGCCTTATATACCTTTGTATATTTTCTTCTTCTATTACTTTGCCATTGTTCAACCACTTTCTAATATGGGTTCTCACACTCCTTCCACTTTTTACAACTTGGTAACCTTTCTAACATCAACCCGGTAAAGGACGCCTATGATTTGTGTTATTGTCTTTTGACCTGTAAGAAATAGTATTGAATCTGTTTAACGTCCCCCAGTTAATTGTAAAATAATATTACAAAAACAAAATAATATTATTAATTTTTTTAATTTCTTGTTACAAATTATTACAAAATATATTATTAAAAAAATTCTTGTTTATTATTTATTTATTTTTCGTCATTCTCAGGTATCCTAGAGCTGTTGAAATATCATCAGCGAGTCCTCTACATTGACGTGGATGTCCATCATGGTGACGGAGTAGAAGAAGCTTTCTACACAACTGACCGGGTGATGACCGTAAGCTTCCACAAGTACGGAGAGTACTTCCCGGGTACTGGAGATCTGAGGGTGAGTGACCCCGGCACCTTTTATTTTATCTACTTTGTTGTTGCTGTAGCTTGGCTACATTTGGGAAAGTAAAAGTCCCTATCCACTGTTTTTTTTTTTTTTTTTTAAAGGTAAGTGTGTCCCGGGACCGCTTTCGCATTACTTCTGGGCACTTTACCTTTACATCCGTGCCATTCCAGAAACAGAAAATTTCGGTCAGAAATTTCCGCTCCGGCCGGGATTCGAACCCGCAAACTCTGGGTCAGCAACCAATGCTCTTAACCACTGAGCCACGGAGGTCGGCGCCTATCCAGTGTTAGTTGAAAAGTTGGCTCATTTTTAAGCACATATGTCGATGTTCTATCAACTAGCATTGGCCTTTTTCTTTACAAGATCCATTAAAACCTACTGTGAGCTAGCCTTGTTTGTTAGGGTTTGCTAGTCTGTTCTCTGTTTATAGTCCCATAGTAGGACACCAGTCCTTCTCTCTGTTTTATGTCCCCCAGCCAGACATTTTATCTACTTGCTCAGGTATTGTCATCTGTGGACCTTTTTCTATTCCCTTGCCATAAAACAGGTCTCAGATAATCAACGCAATCGAGTTAAGGAAGTAATTCTCATGAGTTAAGAAAGGAGATCTCGGATTTTCACAATCATTTTGTACTTCAGTGATCTAGACTTTTAGAACGCCCATCTCATCTCTCTGGACGTGATCGACCCAAAATCACTCCGCGATCGACTGGTTAGGCAGCCCTGAACTAGAGCAAGAAGATTAATAATAAAATATACTCTACTATTTTTTTTTTTTTTTTTTTCAGTAATTGTAATTGATAATGCTATCAAACCATTAAAACTATTATTCTATGTGTTTGTTATCTTGATTGGTCAACTCACTGTTTACCTTGCAGGACATTGGAGCGGGCAAAGGCAAGTACTACGCTGTGAACATTCCTCTCAGAGATGGCATGGACGATGAAAGCTACGAGTCCATCTTTGTCCCCATCATATCCAAGGTGATTATGAAAGTATTTAGTCATCCAAGTAAATTATTACCGACCTCAGTAGCTTGATTGATAAGGCGGCTGACTTGTAACCTGGAGGTCGGTGGTTCAAGTCCCGGTTTCAGCGTAGATTTAGTAAATCGAGTTTGAGTAGTTGTAATATCACGAAAGTGATTAACACAAATATGATAACTTTGAACTGTCCAACTTGTTCACAGGTGATGGAGACATTCCAGCCAAGTGCAGTGGTGTTGCAGTGCGGAGCTGACTCTCTCACTGGGGACCGTCTGGGCTGCTTCAACCTTACAGTGCGAGGTGAGTAGTGGTGTGAACTGTAGACCTTACAGTGCGAGGTGAGTAGTGAGTAGTGGTGTGAACTGTAGACCTTACAGTGCGAGGTGAGTAGTGAGTAGTGGTGTGAACTGTAGACCTTACAGTGCGAGGTGAGTAGTGGTGTGAACTGTAGACCTTACAGTGCGAGGTGAGTAGTGGTGTGAACTGTAGACCTTACAGTGCGAGGTGAGTAGTGAGTAGTGGTGTGAACTGTAGACCTTACAGTGCGAGGTGAGTAGTGGTGTGAACTGTAGACCTTTCAGTGCGAGGTGAGTAGTGGTGTGAACTGTAGACCTTACAGTGCGAGGTGAGTAGTGGTGTGAACTGTAGACCTTACAGTGCGAGGTGAGTAGTGAGTAGTGGTGTGAACTGTAGACCTTACAGTGCGAGGTGAGTAGTGGTGTGAACTGTAGACCTTTCAGTGCGAGGTGAGTAGTGAGTAGTGGTGTGAACTGTAGACCTTACAGTGCGAGGTGAGTAGTGAGTAGTGGTGTGAACTGTAGACCTTACAGTGCGAGGTGAGTAGTGGTGTGAACTGTAGACCTTACAGTGCGAGGTGAGTAGTGGTGTGAACTGTAGACCTTACAGTGCGAGGTGAGTAGTTGTGTGAACTGTAGACCTTACAGTGCGAGGTGAGTAGTGGTGTGAACTGTAGACCTTACAGTGCGAGGTGAGTAGGGGTGTGAACTGTAGACCTTACAGTGCGAGGTGAGTAGTGGTGTGAACTGTAGACCTTACAGTGCGAGGTGAGTAGTTGTGTGAACTGTAGACCTTACAGTGCGAGGTGAGTAGTGAGTAGTGGTGTGAACTGTAGACCTTACAGTGCGAGGTGAGTAGTGGTGTGAACTGTAGACCTTACAGTGCGAGGTGAGTAGTTGTGTGAACTGTAGACCTTACAGTGCGAGGTGAGTAGTGAGTAGTGGTGTGAACTGTAGACCTGACAGTGCGAGGTGAGTAGTGGTGTGAACTGTAGACCTTACAGTGCGAGGTGAGTAGTGGTGTGAACTGTAGACCTTACAGTGCGAGGTGAGTAGTGGTGTGAACTGTAGACCTTACAGTATTCTCGTTCTGGCTCGAGACCAGCTTTGGTGTCATTTCATCAGTGGCGAATCCGTGAATAACTATATTCAATACAATAATCAATACAATAAAAAGGGTTTGGCGGAAGAGATTGCCTAAGGCAATAACCCCGCCCTTTAGTTCGGACATATATGTTTTATGTAAATGTATATCTTTTTTTTTTTTTTTCTTCTATTCTACTGTATTTGTAATTATTTGTATTGTATATAATATGTCCTATTAATAAAGTGTAAAAAATAAATAAATAAAATAATAGGTAATAGGTACTCTTTTACTTCTTTTACTCTGTCTTATCCCGCTTAAGCAGGTCGCCGTTGTTCAACCTCATAGTTGAGTTCGGTTGGTTTTGGCATATTTTTATTACGGCTGGATGCCCTTCCTAACGCCAAGGATTCTATTGTGATTTAACGTCCTGGATTAGGACGGGGGTTTTAGCCTCCATTCGCTGGGAATCGCACCAGCTACCCACATTAAACTCACCCAGCCTGGGTAAGGTCGGTAAAGCTAGCCTCACATGTACAGAAGAAACAGAATTTTCTGTGTTTTCTAGCTATTATAAATACAATGCAATTTTATATTCAATTCAATGTATTTCAATGGAAGAGAATGCCGTTGGCATTAGCACCGCCCTTGATCAAGTTTTGGTTTATTTCAATTTCTATGTAAATATTCCATGTACCTACTTTATTGTAAATAAAACTTGATCCAACATGTTTAATAATAATAACAATAAAATATCATTAGAGAAAACCTGTCCATGCTACCCAGAAAATTCAACCTGTCAGAGATACAAACCTGTGCTGTTTTGGGGACAGCTCATATATTACGAAAAACTTGGAATTTAATTTTATAATGTAACCAATGTCTAAAAAATATTGTTTATTTTTGATGTTGGTTGTGATATACGAATATAAGTTTTAAAATTAAAGTTTAAAGTTATCATATTTGTGTTAATCACTTTCGTGATATCACAACTACTCAAACTCGCTTTACAAAATCTACGCTGCAACCGGTACTTGAACCACCGACCTCCAGGTTACAAGTCCGCCGCCTTATCGATCAAGCTACTGAGGTCGGTGTGATATACAAATATGAATAAATATATCTTGGTTATTTATGCCATAATAAAAATAATAATGTACCCTCTCCTATTCTACCCCAGGCCACGGCAAGTGCGTAGAGTTCGTGAAGCGCTACAACCTCCCCTTCCTGATGGTGGGCGGGGGCGGCTACACGATCCGGAACGTGTCCCGCTGCTGGACGTACGAGACCTCCGTGGCCCTGGGCTCGGAGATAGCCAACGAGCTCCCCTATAATGACTACTTCGAGTACTTCGGACCCGACTTCAAGCTGCACATCAGCCCGTCCAACATGGCTAACCAGAACACACCCGAGTATCTGGAGAAGATCAAGTGAGTATTTTTAAAAAAAATTGGAATTAAAAAAAAAAAAAAATTAAAATTCCAAGATCAAATGAGTTTTAAAAAATGGAATTAAAAAAAAAAAAAATAATAAAATTCCAATCAAATTTTAAGACATAAGAGTAAGAGTATCTTGAAAAGATCAAGTGAGTTTTTTTTTTTTTTTTAATTCGAATTAAAAAAAATGTCTTAAATTTTGATTGGATTTTTTTTTTAATATTTAAAAAAAAAAATTTAATTGGAATTAAAAAAAAATAAATTCCAATCAAATTTTAAGACATAAGAGTAAGAGTATCTAGAGAAGATCAAGTGAGTTTTTTTTTTTTTTTTAATTGGAATTAAAAAAAAATGTCTTAAAATTTGATTGGAATTTTTTTTTTTTTAATATTTAAAAAAAATTAATTGGAATTAAAAAATAAATAAATTCCAATCAAATTTTAAGACATAAGAGTAAGAGTATCTAGAGAAGATCAAGTGAGTATTTTTTTTTTAAATGGAATTGAAAAAAAAAAAAATTAAATTCAAATCAAATTTTAAGACGTAAGAGTAAGAGAGTATCTAGAGAAGATCATGTGAGTATTTTTTAAAAAATTGGAATAAAAATAAAAAAAATTAAATTTCCAATCAAATTTTAAGACATATTTTTAAAATTGTCAGTTTTAAGTGCATAATTTCAACAAACTACATACTTCATACACTACACACTGGACATGGAAGGTGCCCAGAACACTTGTTCTGGGCGTCCAAAGGGTTCACCCATATCAATCCTTCCACCACCATCACATCACACATGGACTTGGAAAGTAAAGTAAGTAAGTGAGTTCTAGAGAAGATCAAGTGAGTATTTATGTCTATCCCGGTAGCTCAGTGGTAAAGGCGGCACTCTGTGAATCCAGAGATTCCAGAGGTCGTGGGTTCGAAACGAAACCCAGCCAGGACATGACAAGTTATCCTCCCATTTGGGATTTTTACCACATAATAATATGTCTTGGGCTTACTGCTGGAATAATGGGACTTTAATAGTCTTAATCGGGCAGTTTAAATAAGGTGATAATATTATTTATATAAAGGTAGAGCCAACCTTTAGCTCCTTTTTTAACCTTAGTTTTAGATACTGTTGTATTTTACTAGACCTAAGTTTTATTCTATATTAGAATAAGATAGGGAAATTGTGAAAAATGGGTAGTTCCCGTTAATTAATTTAAAAAAAACTTTCACTGTCTTCTGAAAAAAAAAAAAAAAAAATCCGAAACTTCCTATCCCACAATGGCCTGAGATGCTAAATAAGGAATTTAAAAATATTGTACCTTAAAAAAAAAAAAAAAAAAAAAAAAAAACAAGCCACTTGACCACCAGGTGCACTGGCAGTCGAGTGGTTAACGCGCTAGTCCGGTAATCCAGGTAGCGTAAGGATCCGTAGGTTCGAAACCCACCCAGTGCATGAATTATTCCTCATTAATTTGAGTTTGTGACCACATAAGACTCTGAGGGTTAGGTGATAGAAAATGTTGTGAGCATTAACCTTGCCTGGTGGTTACCTTCCACTAATGAGTGTTATTATTATTTGTGGACACAAAAACGGGTGTCTACCGTATTCTCCCCTGTGACCATTCCCCCTGGTGGTCCCATCATTAATAATAATAATAAAAATATCGCTTTTTTATATTGCCCGATAAGGACTATTAAAGTCCCATTATTCCAGCAGTAAGCCCAAGACATATTATTATGTGGTAAAAATCCCAAATGGGAGGATAACTTGTCATGTCCCGGCTGGGCTTCGAACCCACGAACTCTGGAACTTCTGATTAATCTGATGGGAAAACACTTTTGGGTACTTGGGGAACATCCCCAAACGGCCACTTTATTATTATTATACAATTCTTTATTAGATACAAAAGCACATTATGTACATATAAATAATAATTTTAACAGTGAAAAAATGAAGAAAAAAAAAAACAATATATACAATAAAAATGAAAAAGAATAGAAAATACCTACATTTGAAAACATATGCCACTTTGCCAACAAGCATGAGAGAGGGTGTGCTCTTTGTTCGTTTTGGCAGCCCTGAGTCGCCATTTACGACCAGCAGTGGCGTAATGCCTGGGGTGTTTTCTACTATCCTCCCCCTACCCACAGGGATTTATTACTATACTGCCGAGTTAAGACTAAAATGTCCCTTTATTTTAGCAGTCTGGTAGACTCCTGCATACTCGTAGACAGCAGAGAAAGATTGACCTGAATTTCATACTTTTTATTAATATAGACATAATGTACAAACAGATAGATTTTTTGATTTACAAACAGATTGCATATTTAGATTTTTCATAGGGCTTTAGTCTCTGCTAAAGTTATTCATCTTTCTCTTTCCCGGATTTTTGAGGTCGGTTTTTTTCTTCATTTTACTTCCGAGAAATTTCTAATATTAGAAATCGGAAGTATTGTGTTTTTTATGTATTTCTACATACTCAGTAATACTTTTGTATTTACGGGTATTACATTTATTTAACTGACATCTGAGTGATGCTTGCCAGGCGACACAATAATATTTTCAAACAATTTTATCTTTTTTTTTAATAATTTTTATACAGGTGGTGGTGGATAATTTTGTAAGATCCACGAATTTCTTGCTGCAATGATGATTTTTTCAGCCATTGATACAGCAATCAAACACCTACCTCAATGCTTCCTCGGTTTTTTCTCTGTTTCAGGACCAGATTGTTTGAGAATCTGAGAATGCTTCCCCATGCCCCAGGCGTGCAAGTACAAGGTGAGCTTTGTTTTCTATGTTAGTTTAAAAAGTTTTTTGTTGTTGCACAAATCTTTTACCCATTTATATGCAACAAATAAGTCTCAAAATTTAATTCCTGTAGGAGTGTATGAGGGTATACATTATTTTTACATCATGTTCTAAACTATCGAAACAATAAAGAACAAATCAAAATTATTTTTCTTTTATTAAATTGGTCAAAAAATAATATGTTTGTATCTATAAAAGAAGAAAAAAAAATCTTATATTCTCGAAAAACCTATATGACTCAGCACTTCTACCACTGTCTTTACAAGGAGGCTAATATTTGACAAGGGCCCCCAGAACCAAGCCAATGCTGGTCTACTCCCTGTTTATAGTCCCCCAGCCAGACTGCTGGTCTACTCCCTGTTTATAGTCCCCCAGCCTGACTGCTGGTCTACTCCCTGTTTATAGTCCCCCAGCCTGACTGCTGGTCTACTCCCTGTTTATAGTCCCCCAGCCTGACTGCTGGTCTACTCCCTGTTTATAGTCCCCCAGCCAGACTGCTGGTCTAATCCCTGTTTATAGTCCCCCAGCCTACTCCCTGTTTATAGTCCCCCAGCCAGACTGCTGGTCTACTCCCTGTTTATAGTCCCCCAGCCTGACTGCTGGTCTACTCCCTGTTTATAGTCCCCCAGCCAGACTGCTGGTCTAATCCCTGTTTATAGTCCCCCAGCCTACTTCCTGTTTATAGTCCCCCAGCCTGACTGCTGGTCTACTCCCTGTTTATAGTCCCCCAGCTAGACTGCTGGTCTACTCCCTGTTTATAAGTCTCCCAGCCTGACTGCTGGTCTACTCCCTGTTTATAAGTCCCCCAGCCTGACTGCTGGTCTATTCCCTGTTTATAGTCCCCCAGCCAGACTGCTGGTCTACTCCCTGTTTATAGTCTCCCAGCCAGACTGCTGGTCTACTCCCTGTTTATAGTCCCCCAGCCAGACCTATTATATAATAATATAAAAATTAAAAAAAATCAAAAAAAAAAAATAATAATAATAACCCCCTCAGCTATCCCGGAGGACGGGATCAGGGATGACTCGGGGGAGGAGGAGGACAAGGAGAACCCGGATGAGAGGAACCCGCAGTCTGCCCGGGACAAACACATTGTGCCGGACAATGAGTTCTCTGACAGCGAGGATGAGGGCCCACCCGGGTCCAGTCGCAAGGACCATCGGTGAGTGGCCTGGTAGAAAAATTGGGATAACCTAACCTAACCTAACCTCCTAACCTAACCTTTCCTAACCTAACCTAACCTAACCTTTCCTAACGTAACCTAACCTAATCTAACCCAACATGCCCGGGACAAGCACATAGTGCCAGACAATGAGTTCTCTGACAGCGAGGATGAGGGCCCACCCGGGTCCAGCCGCAAGGACCATCGGTGAGTGTACTGGTAGGAAAGTGGGATAACCTAACCTAACCTAACCAGTCTGCCCGGGACAAACACATTGTGCCGGACAATGAGTTTTCTGACAGCGAGGATGAGGGCCCACCCGGGTCTAACCGCAAGGACCATCGGTGAGTGCACTGGTAGGAAAATTGGGATAACCTAACCTAACCTAAAGACGTACAATGTATAATTATTACACAATAAAATATTTGATTGATTGACCTAACCGAACCTAACCTAACCTAACCAGTCTGCCCGGGACAAACACATTGTGCCGGACAATGAGTTCTCTGACAGCGAGGATGAGGGCCCACCCGGGTCCAGCCGCAAGGACCATTGGTGAGTGCCAGACTAGTTGAAAACCGGTTCTTTTGTCAACATCAATAAGTTGTGCTTAGGATAAACTAGTTTGTCCTAGGACAAACTAGTTTGGACTGAAATACAAGCATTTCAATCCGGAAAATCTAGTTTATCCTAAGTGCGTTAGGATAAACTAGTTTGGCCTAGGATAAACTAGTTTATCCGGACGCCCTTAGGATAAACTGGTTTGTCCTAGGATATACTAGTTTATCCTGAAAAACAGTTTGGCCTGCAACATATATATAAAAGTCAGATGTATACACCAACAATTTTGAGACATATATATGTTAACAATATCCTAAATCCCCGCAGGAACTTCAAGGGGGCGCCGGGCGGGGGGGCGGCCCGCAAGAGGCCCCGACTAGACCCTAAAACGGGCGTCACCTCGGAGGGGGGGCCAGGGCCCGCGGATGTGGAGATGAAGGGGGGCGAGGAGAAGGAGGAGAAAGCGGCCCTGGGGGCGGAGAAGAAAGACACGCCCCCTGTCACCGCCTCCTCCGTGTGAAACCGTTCCTGCTGACAGTAGGGCTGGTATGCAGAGTCGATTTTGTAATCCTTGTAGGGTTCACTGTGGGGTGGTCCCGAGCTTGCTATAACCTCCTGAAACCTGGGCATGTTTTCCCGAAAGTACTGATTTAGACCTTAATGTACTGTTAAAAGTACATAAGACAGATACTGCTTGAGTCCTCGGCATGTATTCCAGAAAGTACTGATTAAGACCAGGCGTACTTTTAAAAGTACATGGAATTTTCACAAATTCCCGATGGTTTTTGAGAGAAGATAGTAGTGTGAAGTGAAGTTGTCTTATGTACTAAAAGCACATTCAGGTCTCAGGAGGATAGGGAATACTTCGACCTTGACAATTATTTATTAAAGAAACGTCTGAATGCACATGCGCACAGACGCTTTAAACAAACGTCTCTGAATAACAAAATCAGCTGTAGGGATAAATAACCCAGGCATCCCTACAGTGAGGACTCTGCATACCACCCTAGGTGAATTTTACTGTGCGTGTGTTTTTCAAACGTAACATCACAAACACCTTCTTTTTTTTTCTTTCTCGTTTTCCTCTCAGATAATTTCTAATGTTAGGAATCGGAAGTATTCGTTTTTGTACTAATAGAAAAAAGAAATATTTTTTGCTCCAATTTCAATTTTTTTGGCAGTGGAGAATTGGACTTAAACAACCCATGCAGCCTTTAACACCTGAGACCTGAAGTAATATTTATAAATTGGTTTCGGATATGTTGTCTCTACGAGTGCAATAGTTGTAATGTAATGTTGTCTCGAAAACTGGAATTTTACTGGGTGGAAATGCCACACTACTCAACAAAGTGTATTGAATTTTTTCCCCCTTTATTCCCTAAAAAAACATCAATTCACAGTTAAAATAAAATGACATGTTATCTTTTGCATACACATATGTATTAAATATCTACAGTTCTCTTAAAACTTCTCACAACGCTCAAAGATTAAAGGCAGAATAACTAGACGTTTTTGTAATACCTCTGTGGCGCTAAGTCTCGGATTGCGTACTGTGTAGGATAGGGAAATCCAACGCTTAGCAATGACTTGTAATATAAGTACAAGTAGTGCTTTATTTAGACTGTCAGCGCAAGACAGGTAGTCCCATTATGACTACCTGTCTTGCGCTGACAGTCTAAATAAATATAGAATTTGTCTATGAATTACGCCCTAGATCATTTTTTAACAAACCAGTTTTACTTTTTCAAGCAATTAGATGCGAGTAATGTGTAAACATGTTTGTGATGTTACGTTTTCAAAACACATACTAGAATTCAACTAAGAATGTCGTGTGGTTTTTTTTCTCGTGTAAATGTAAGCGCACACTGGACAGATGGTGGTTTCGAGTAAATAACATTACTTTGTTTCAAATAAATCAACCACCTCAGTAGCTTGATTATAACTATAATAATAAGACTCTTTATTTGTCATTAAACTAACAATTACAATAAATTTAAAAAGGGCGTGATTATTGCGCATGGCAATCTCTGCCATCCAATCTGGAGGTCGGTGGTTCGAATCCCAAGCTCCGTAAAAAATTTAGCAGTCCGAGTTTGAGTTATTGTTAAATCAATATTTAACACAAATATGATAACTTTACATTTTTTATTTTATTTCTAAACTTTTGTAAGTAAATAAACCATGACGATTTTTCCGCCAAATCTCACTTCTCCTCTGAGTGAACAATCCATTTTTAATCATTTCTTGACAAATTGAAGTATCATCATCTCAATTTTGCAGTTAGTAATTCAAAGGAAAAAAAATCTCCTATCTCCACAAAAAGATATTTCCGAGTCGCAATGAAATGAGACCTCCTGGTAGAAATTTTTGAACCAATTCCAGTGGAATGCTAATGTCATCATTGCCTTGCATTGTTGAAATAATTTTATTTTAGAAGATTACGAAAACTCTAAGAGAAATAGAACTTGCTTAGGGAAAGTTAATTAAGAAATGGGAAACTTGTCATTGAGAGAAGGTAGTGTTTGATGCAATGAATTTTTTAATACGATGATTTCCGGGTCCTACAATCCGGGCAAGCGTGCGCTGTTACGAGCAGAATAGTTCTGATATTACTAGAAACTACCATCCGTACGTAAGTCCGTACGATTAAGGTCACTTTGGGCGAAATTAATAGACAAAATCGATAACTCAAGTCGTTGCTTAGCATCGGCTTTCCCTCTCTAAGGCAGTACGCAGACTACGCAGTCACTTAAGGCGAAATTAATAAGTGAAATCGATAACTTACGTCGGCGTCGGTGCTTTCGGTGTTCCCCATCTAACGCAGCACGTAATCTGAGATAGCAAACTTACCTCATGACTTAGCATTAGTTTTCCCCACCCTAAGACAGTACGCAAAATCTGGACTTAACTCTACAAAGAAATTACAAACTAGTCTATTAATTTCGCCCGTTAAGGTCTGTTCACGCTACAGTGCGTTTCACGATGTAAAAATTGAATGAAAAAAATAATCGTTCCGTGTGAGTGTTAACGGTGTTTATAATGAGAAGCAGTCTTCTTTTTTCACCCTAGCTCCTTAGCCGCCTTTGTAAATAGTTCCTTCGTAAATTTAAATAGTCCACAGATCATTTTTGTCTTCTCAAATATTAAACGTGGTATCCTAGCTGGATTATACGAATTCGATCTCTTGTAAAATTCAAAAGCCTCCGTTTATTCTTTTTTTATTGGAATTTATTAAACTGTTTAGTTCTTAGAAGAGTTCATTCGAGAACTATTGAAATGTCTTCAAGAAATAAAAGGTTTTATTTTTCATAGTGGAACTTGTTTTTTTTTAGGTTTACTTTTTTATGTTTTTCTCAGTTTGACATCAAGTATATTTCCTGATCTCAGCCATACTTGTGATGGCTTACGAATAATTGAAGTGTTAAATTAAAAAAGAAAAGGATAGTTAAAAAAAAAAAAACAAATAAATTCCGGAATCATTTATTCCTCAATTTCCTTTTGCAGACCAAGTTCTTGATTCTTGAAAATTAAAAAAATAATTCTACGAAAAAAGAAAAAAATAAATATAAAATCTCCAGTGTTATTATTTTTTTTTTCCATAATTTTTTTGCCAACAATCTGTATATTGTTATATACCTACACCTAACTAGGTCTGTACTGGAAAAGTTTGGAGAGAAGCGATTGAGAATTTATATGTTCACAAAATTATGAAATGGTAAAGATCTGTATCGAATTATTCTAGATGTAAATGACATTATTTGAGGTATGTACTTGAGAAACTTAATGTTGATACACAAATCTTTTTAATAAATAAATAAAAATGTACATAATTTTTAAACAGTACAACAACAATTAGTTTGTTTTATTTTGCTCTTCATTCTGCTTGCTCAAGAAATTAATTAACCAAATTATTATTTTTCTTTCAATCGGGCACTTTAACCAATACTATATGGTGGTTCGTGCCGTTCCTCAAGTTCTAAACATGGTGAAGGAGGTTTACACTTTTCAAAAATCCATCAATGAGTCCACCTCACTAGTAGAGTTGTTGTTGTTGTAGCCAGCTTGGCTACAGCTGGAGGGGTGAGTGATGGTCTCCAGCCAACTTTATTTCAAAGTTGGCTCGTCCTGAAGCACATATTTCTCTGTGCGATCAACCATCATGAGGACTTGGACTTTTCTGTACAAGCCATTAAACCCTTAGGAAACTGCAAGCTAGCCTGGCAACTAGTAGAGTTCGTCACGGATGGTCTAGGGTCAAGGGATAGGCGACATGCATCATAGATCTGACATTCATTTACGATTACGACGTGACAAACAGCCAAGGGATTAACACAGGTACACCCAGGACGAGGGGTCTAGGTAAAGATGAAGGAGTGGGTTAGTCTTGTGTGACTTTTATTCTGTCCCGGTAGCTCAGTGGTAAAGGCGGCACTCTGTGAATCCAGACTAATCAGAGAATCCATATGTCGTGGGTTCGAAACCCAGCCGAGACACAAGTTTTAAGTATATTTTATTTAGAGTGCAGTACAATACAGGTGTTGGCTTTACAAAAGTTAGCCAGCACCCAATTACATAGTATACACTATTTGAGATTTTTACCACATAATAATATGTCTTGGGCTTACTGCTGGAATAATGGGACTTATAGTCTTAATCGGGCAGTATAAATAAGGCGATATTATTATTTATTGCCCGGCTAAAATGATATCCTTTATCATCAATACCACAGCCCAAGCTCTAAAAGATATCGAAAGAGTCAACTTCAAAAGACCGTATCATACCAATTCAATTTTGGTCCCGTTGTGAGATGCGGGAAAACGGTTAGTTACGTGGCCCGTTTATCTCGGTAGCTCAGTGGTCAAGGTGTTGACCTGGTAATCCAAAGGGCACGACCTTTGGATTGAAGCCCAGCCGTGACAAGTTATTCTCTCCCATTTGGGATTTTGACAACTTGATTCGTTTTGGACTTACTGCTTACTTATTAGTAAGAGGAGTTACATTACTCGAATATATCAAATATGTCTTCGGATCTTTCGAAATTTTCAGACTCTTCGAGCTATCCGTCGATTTCTTCAACTATTCGACCGCTCCAAACTATTCGGTTAGTCGAAATTTTCAAGTCCAATTTCAAATGGATAACAAAAATTTTAACTATTTATAAAATATAAAAAATGCCTTCCAAGTCTGAGGAACGAGGCACTGTGCCCATCACAGCTGCAAAATTTCAAATAGTATTCGAAATTCGAATATCCGATTACAAGCTATTTAGATTTGTTAGCCAGCCCTAGTAGAATTGCTGTACTACCGGCATAATGTACCACCGACCACTAGCTATTATTCAGCCTGTGGTGCTCTCTGGAGGGTAAAAAAAATATGTAGTTGACTGGAATTAAGCATGCGTCAAGTTCTATCCAACACTTTGTGTTGTTATTGTTTTAATTTCCGATTAATTTTATTGAGACTGTTTTCATATGGCAAAAGTAATTTTTTTTGTCATTTTTATATTCGCTTCAGAAAAAGTTCATCAAGATTCCTGGATTTTCATGTAGTAAAGAGAATTGTGCATTAACTGGTAAGTCATAATCTATAACTTTTGTTTTTTAATTACCTATATTTATTAAACTAATCTATTTTATTTAAAATAAGTGAGGTGAATGTACTACCGTACACTTTTGTGTAATGTACTACCGGTATCGTCGGTTTAAGAAGTTCCTTTATTCAGCTCACCCCCAGTAAGTCTATACATAATTATATTGAGAAGTGTCCTATTTTTTTTTGTTCCTTATTACCTAAGTTAATAAAAAACCCAAGTTTTATTGTTTAATTAACTATTAATACCACCATGTTTTTGTTGTATTTTAACTAGTCCATTTTTTTAAATTTGCACATACAATTATGCTGTACCAGTGGTACATTATGCGGTGGTCGGTGGTACAATATGTGAATGTACTACCGTACACCAAGAAGAGGTATGGGAGAATTAAAATTGTGATATTTAGGAATGAGCTAGAGCCTTCGTAAGACATGCATTTTATGCACAACTAAATGATCTAGTTGACTGTAAAAAAAATAAATACATATATGAAACAAAAAAAAATGGAAAAATCAAAAATTAAAAAGTGTACCGGTGGTACAGCACAGCACCCTATATTACAACACTCTCCTTGGGCACTTCTCAGAGTAGGTACTATCTTGTCTTCGATCTTAATATCAGTTAAAAGAAACTTAAACTCAAATTATTCCTAGGCATGTAAATTTTTTATAGGCAAAAAGGATATAAGTATTTTTTTAATTTCTGCGATATTTTAATAGGTGATAGTAATTTCCTACCTACTCGCACATATGTAAATTACTTTTGAAGGAATTTCATTTTATTTATGTCGATGTGTCGTTATGTACACCAAACGACTCTAGTGCAGTAATGCAATATTCATACAATACAATATCCCAAAAAAACTTCTTTGTGGGTTACAAATTCCCCGCCAAGTCTTCGACCTAAAAAGTCTTGAAATCATCTTTGGTCCCCTCTTTACTTGCATTTTCTATTTTTACTATGATTTCTGAACAACTAAAATTACTTTGACCTCATTTGTACAAAAATAACAATTTTGGCGACCAAGGAACGTCAGATTAAAGTAGAGAAATTTGAAATTTAATACAAAATTGACTAAAGAAGTCGGGAGCATTAAGATGTAGCTCTATGTTTAGGTAAGTACAGTTGATAACAAACTATACTACAAAAAATATGAAGATAAAAGGGTGCTTATATGTGATTTTAGGAATTTTGGGTCGATTTTTTACAACAAATACCTAGAGGTAGTGTTTTATTTCAAACATCTTTCGCTGGTTTATAACAGTATCTAATATTTGATATCAGAAGTAGGTATAGTTTTCGTTTTTTTTTTTTTTTTTTTTTTAATAAATAAATCATATTTTTGGACATGTCGGAACTTTTGATTCCGTGTCTGTCTGTCGGTCTCTTTGTGTTATTTGAATTCTTTGTAACGTATCTCAGAGATTACAAAACTAAATTCAAAGATATTCTGTGCACTTATAAGAAAGATACGTAATGTAGATGGTTTTAAGTTTGACGTCCTACTTACGAGTACTAATTACGTAGATTATTTTAAAATTGGAGAAATAATTTACATTTTGTGATCGTGAAAACTATGATACCGATTTTTTTCTTTTTTTCAATTAAGGCGCTTTAACCTGTTTTTTGCAAGTCGTTCGCGCCGGTTCCGCTAAAGTTTCATATTAAGTGGAGTAATTTAAGTTTGTCAAGGAAATCAAACAGTGCCTAGACTCCGTCCATGTTGTCATCAAGAGCAGGTGGGCAGGGGAGGGTCGTGCGGATATGATTGTGGCGGGGGCAAGTTAGAATGTGATTAACGGACATACGTTTGCCACACTGACAAATTGGTGGGTCGGTTCTCGTGAACAAATAGCTATGGGTGATGCGAGTATGACCTATTCTCATTCGGGTTAGTATAATTTCCTGTGTTCTATTTTTCAGTTTGCTGGTTGACCACTTGTTGACTGTAGGTTTTAAGGATTTCAGTTTATTGGAATTACTGGTATTGGTCCATTGATTCTGCCACGCAGTTTTAAGCCTGGAACTAATTATAGGTTTAAGATCTTCGAGTCTGATTTTTGAACATATATTTGTATATTGAAATTTATTTATGAAACTTTCCAGCCCTACCTAGGATGGGTGAGGTTAATGTGGGTAGCTGGTACAATTCACAGCCAATTGTGGGTAAAACCCGCGTCCTAATCCAAGACGTTAAATTAAATAGAATCGTTGGGTTTAGGAAGGGCATCCAGCCATAATGTGCCAAAACCAACCAACCTCAACCATGAGGTTGGACAACGTCGACCCTAAGACAGAGTAAAAGAAGATTTATTAAACGGGAATAACCCAATATAGGTACATAAATTACAAAATGTTAAACAATGATATTAAAATATATAAAATAAAGAAGAGACCGCCAGCGTCGATGGCATGTTGAATATACCGGTTCCCTTCAGAACACCGAAGTTAAGCAACATCCAGCGAGGTTAAAACTTGGATGGGTGACCAAATTCTAATTCTCGTGACGCTGGCTTTTCCCGGCCCCACTCAGGCTGGGTGAGGTCAATGTGAGTAGCAGGTTTGTGAGTTTCCTGCGAATGGAGGGTAAAACCCCCGTCGTGATATGACCATGGCAGTTGAAAGCGACGTTAAACCCCACTTAAAAAAAAAAAGAAGAGACCGCTTAACAGCCCTATGGAAGGACCGATTAATTTCTTTTTACTCTGGTAATGCCGCCACTGGTCGTTACTCATACAAGTAACTACTCATTTTTTCTCGCGAGGTATGAGTGGACACCGAACATCCAAGTACAGAGCAGAAATATTCCTGCTCCACTGGGGATCGAACCCAGATCACCATGCGTGCAATGCCTAGCGCGATAACTCACTCTGCCACAGTGACTACAATTTTTTTTAGAGGACCATTGAGCGGTTCATTGAATGAAAGGTTTTGAGCCAGCGTCGATGGCATGTTGAATACACCGGTTCCCTTCAGAACACCGAAGTTAAGCGACATCCAGCGAGGTTAAGACTTGGATGGGTGACCATTCAAATTCTAATCCTCGTGACGCTGGCTTTTCCCGGCCCCACTCAGGCTGGGTGAGGTCAATGTGAGTAGCAGGTTTGTGAGTTTCCTGCGAATGGAGGGTAAAACCCCCGTCGTGATATGACCATGGTAGTTGAAAGCGACGTTAAACCCCACTTAAAAAAAAAAAAAAAAGGTTTTGATGTTCTGAAGGTTAGTGTGATATTCAAGGATCCGAGTGAGTTCACAGAACTACTAGTAAATATTTTATTATCAGTCCACATATTGGTTGATTTACTTATCTTATCATTTTTGGTTTATTGAGCAGAAAACATAAAAAAACTAGTATATAAGACTAAAAGCGAAGTTGTCTTTTAATAGAAAATCTTTTACTTCGTGAGATTGTGAATTTTATTAAACTTTTTTTTTTAATAAAGGTGTAAAATTATAAGCTTTTGGGTGAAAACTACACCACAGGTGTTTAGTGTGAAATTTCGGTAGTATAATTCTCACCAAGATGCTGTGGTCTTCCCTCACAGTTCTGGCCACAGGGTTGCTGTGTGTGTCAGCAGAGTTTGTACTTCCCCTCAAACGTATGCAGTCCGTCAGAGAGAAATACATAAAGAAATGGTTGAAATCCGTAGGAACCTCTGGGAAAAAACAGACTTTACATACCTTGCCTCTGATTATCCTGAACCCCTGAAAAACTTTCGAGACATGCAATACTATGGTGTCGTATCACTAGGAACACCGCCTCAGAATTTCAACGTCATATTTGATACTGGTTCCTCTGACTTCTGGGTTCCATCTCAACATTGCAGCAAAAAGAATCATGCTTGTAAAGTCCACAAAAAATATTCTGATGTAAAATCTTCAACATACAAGAAAAATGGTACAGCTTTTTCTATTAAATATGGTAAGGGATATGCGTCTGGTTATCTATCACAAGATGTTCTTACAATTGCTGGAATGAAAATCCAGCGTCAAACTTTTGCTGAAGCTATTGAAGAGCCTGATGTTTTTGTTAATCTCCAAGCTGATGGTATTCTAGGATTGGGCTATGATACCATGGCCTCTGCTGAACCACCTTTTTACCATATTATTCAACAAAAATTGTTGGAGAAAAATGTGTTTGCATTCTACTTGAATAGAAATACATCTGATAGCAATGGAGGTGAAATTATGTTTGGAGGTGTGAACAAAGATAAATTTATCGGGATATTGTCTATACTAATGTAACTCGCAAGCGATATTGGCAGTTCAAAGTAAACTCTATGAAAATGAATGACAAACCTTTCTGCAATAATTGTGAGGCCGTCGCAGACACAGGCAGCAGTCTCATCGTCGGACCTACTCTCAAGATTAATCAAATAAATAAACTAATTGGTGCTAAAAGAGGATTGGTTGATTGCACTAGAATTGACAAACTACCTAACTTTGATATCAGTATTGGGGAAAAGGTATTCACTCTCACTCCTGCGGACTATTTGTTGAAAATAAAAGTAAAATGGTTCACACTGTGTATGTCTGGCTTCTCAGCACATGATATTAGAACCCCAGATGGTCCTCTTTGGATTCTTGGTGATGTTTTCATCAGGAAATACTACACTGTTTTTGACATGGACAACAATCAAGTAGGCTTTGCAGAAGCCAAGAAATAAGATTTTTCATACTAAGTATGCAGGGTTTCTACTTTCTAGTTTTTTTTTTTTAAATGTAATTTTTAAGATATTATACATACGAGGTCTGATTAAAAAGTTCCGGAACTATCTCAATAGCTTTGTATTATGAATTTACAAAAAAATTCGAAGTGGTCCCCTCAAATTTTTGCCTTGGCTACGAATATAATTCTCCCAGTGATGTTTCCATTGATCCATGCAGGTAAAGAACGCTGGGGCAGGAATGCTGTTAAGCTGCTCCAGCGATTTTTGTTTGATGACCTCTAAAGAGCAAAACGTTATCCCTTTAGTTCGTGCTTCAGCTTTGGGAATAAGAAGAAACCTGGGGGGGCCAGGTCGGGTAAATGGGGGGCTGGGGAATCACGGTCATTGCGTTTTTGCGCAGAATTGGCGAATCAGAAGCGCAGTGTGACAGGGGTGCGTTGTCATGGTGGATGACCCACTCATTACTCCCCCACATTTCCGGTCTTTTCCTCCTTACAGCTTTGCACAACACTCTAAGGGTGTTCATACGACGCGACGCCGACGGTATGAACGAACCAGGGTGTTCATTTTCTCAACCTGGACGTCTCTGGGAGACGTTGAAGGTCTCCCATATCGAGGATCGTCTTCGACGGAGGTTCGTCTTTCTTTGAACCTCTGATACCATTGATAACATCGCGTACGACTCATTGTTTCATCGCCGAAAGCCTCAGTCAACATCTTGATAGTGTCCGTAAACATTTTTAAGAGTTTCACACAAAAATTCGCGCAAATCTGCTGCTCGCACTTCGTGGTTCACCGTAAAAATCACCGCGGCCAGAAAAAGCGCTTCACTAAAAACGTGTTGACAACTAAAATAAGAAAGGTATCTCCAAAAATTAAAGGTCGCGTTACTCGTGAGAAGTCACACCATCATCTGACTCCAAGCACGGATTTTTAGAACGTCTAGTTCCCGAGCAAGTGGAAAAGTTCTGGAACTTTTTGATCAGACCTCGTACATATATTTCACTTGACGATTTTTTTTTTTTTTTAAGTGGGGTTTAACGTCGCTTTCAACTGTCATGGTCATATCACGAAGGGGGTTTTACCCTCCATTCGCAGGAAACTCACAAACCTGCTACTCACATTGACCTCACCCAGCCTGAGTGGGGCCGGGAAAAGCCAGCGTCACGAGAATTCGAATTTGAATGGTCACCCATCCAAGTCTTAACCTCGCTGGATGTCGCTTAACTTTGGTGTTCTGAAGGGAACCGGTGTATTCAACATGCCATCGACGCTGGCTAGGGTAGATTTGATTTTTGGGAATAAGTAAAAGTCGCACGGGGCCAAGTCCTGTGAGTAAGGAGGGTGTTCCAACACTGGGATGTTGTACTTGGCCAGGATCGTCTTCACGGAGAAGGCACTGTGGACTGGCGCATGGCACCATTTTTGCGCAAACTTTTGTCATGTTGAAATTTTCGTGCAAAATTTGTCTCACACATTATCTATTAATTTTAAGTGTATCAGCCATTAGTCCTAGAGTTAATCTACGGTCAGAACGAATCATAACACCAATTTTTTCAATGTTTTCGTCAGTTTTTGAGGCTTTGGGGCGACCAGGACGTGGATCGTCCTCAACATCTTCCTGACCACCTTGAAACCGTTAAACCACTTATAAAGCGTTGATCTTTTCAAACATGACTCCTGGTATACTTGTCTTTAACAAAGAAAAAGTTTTACCAGCAAGTTTTACGTAAAATTCAATAATCACTCGTTGCTCAACTTTTGTATCAATCATAATTCCGGCAAAATTAAAAAAGGTGTCTTGCGCGTCGGGCTATCACAACAGAACTAATTACAGTACAGGCATGTGACAGCTATCAATCAAAACACAAGACTTGAAGCTTTCTAAACATGGTCATGATATCTTCCTAGCATGGACAGCTTTGGCGTAGCGGCTCGCGTCTACGAACTTAATAGCCACACCTCGTATGTCGAAATCTTTGAAATATTGGAATATTTGATTTCTTCAATTAGTTATTCGAACCATCCGAACTATTCGCACGATCGAAAATTTCGAATATCATCAAATCCGATTTCGAATATTCGGACACAAACTATTTGGATTTGTTTTAAAGCCCTAGCACATAATTATGTACATTGATTGAAAACAATAATTAGATCAAGTGAAGCACTTCCGCATTAAAAAATGGTGTAATAATAATAATACCCTTTAGTGGAAGTTAACCATCAGGCGAGGTTAATGCTCAAAGCATTTTCTACCATCTAACCCTTAGAGTCTTATTATTATGTGGTCACAAACTCAAATTAATGAGGAAAAATTCATGCACCGGGTGGGATTCGAACCAACGGATCGCTAGGCAACCTGGATTACCAGACTAGCGCGTTAACCACTTGACTACCAGTGCACGGTGTAATGGTTTACACCAGGGGTTTAAACGATATGTTATTATGGTGTCCGACATTTTCTATTAAGGCATTTGTATGCTATTTCCATAGCAGAAGGGGTGCTCCAGTTCTCGAACAAAGTTCGTTATCTACTCTTAATAATACAATACTATCCTTAAGCACTTCTCAGAGTTCCTATCTTGTCTTCCATCTGAACGTCAGTTGAAATTAATTCTTTTATGGCAAATAAACTATTACCATTAACGTAATATTTTTATAGGCAAATAGGAAATGATAAGTATTTTATAATTTCTGAAATAATTTAGTAGGTGAAATAGTGCTTTTGAAATTTATTTAAGTCGATGTGTAGGTATGCTAAATGACTCTAGAGCAGTAATAAAACACTATCTTCACATAATACATTATGCCCAAAAAATACCTCTTGGTGAAATAACCAAAGTCCCCGCCAAGTCTTTGACCCAAAAAGTCCTGAAATCATCTTTTGGTCCCTCTTAATTTCCATTTTCTATTTTTTTTTTTTTCACCACAAATAAAATACCTAATATAAACAGGTAGTATATTTATTTATTTATTTACAAATAAAAAACTTCCTCCATTCCTTGACCTTCTGGTATCGACCCAAGGATACATGCAGCATTACCCTTCTGAATGGCCAGACCAATTCTTTGGGCAAGAAATTGTTTAGATCGGGGTTCACCCGTACATCTAAACAATTTCTCACCCAGTTGGTTTAGCCATTCCTTCGAGGTAACACTCCACGCACCCATGGTCTCTACCGCTAAAGGTTGGAATATATAGCCCTCATTCTTAATGTTTGTATATTTCATTTCTTTTTTTCTTGCTGCTACTTCTGCCGCCGCTCCTGCTTCATGACATGTTTTCATTAAATACGTAGGTGCAAACGTATCAACACAAGTTGCATCCCATACCAAACTCTTGCCATTTGCCCAAGGAATTAATGTAACGCCATCCGGTCTTTTGCCGTCATTTCTTGATAATTTAGTTGGTTCTAAAATGGCAGGAATATTAACAGAAGACAATGTTCTTTTCAGGATGTCGTTTATTTCGCTATGCCTGTGAAATCTTCCAGCACTTCTACTACAGCTGAGCGGATGAAGACTCTTGGGAGAAACTGCTTCTCCACAGATACATGTGTAGCCTGTACTCAAAACACAACCAAGTCTCAAGCCCATACAAATTCTGAGTGTGTTATTGGTCAGTTGTGTACCAATATTTTTGCATAGAATAGCAAATAACCATGCATTTGCTTCACTCTTTTGTAAGGACAAAAATCTTGCTTTGTCATTATTGTCTTCAAACTCAATCCTACTGTCAATCCCTTGTTTCACTACGATTTCATCCCCACAGCCCTGTATGTGTAGTTGTGTCTCAGAAGGAATATTCTCATAATTGGATTGCCATAATTCCGACCCGTCCTGTTCATGTTGAAGAATCAAAGTGTCAACAGGTTTTGATATCATGATGGAGACATTTATCTTCGAACCACAACATGAAGCAAGGTAAGCAGGGAGAGCAAGATCCATCACACTACGTATTCCCAGGCCTTCATTTCTTTTAGGAAGGCTTGCTTGAAACCATTTTGGTCCAGAGAGTGAGATGTTGAGGATTTCTTCCAAGGTAGATTTTAAAATGCCATCCATTTCAATTAGTATATCTGCACATTTCCACGTTGGTACAGTACGTAATAAATACATCATTTTGGGTATTCCCAAACAATTTTTTAAAAGGTAAAATGCAATGTGAGCAGGAATATCCTTTAAACGTTGGCAAGCCAATTTTAAAACATCATTTTTTTCATTGATCTTTTCTGCATAGCCTTGTTCAATCAGTGGGGCACCAAGAAGGGACAAGTTTTGACTTGAAACAATTTTTATTCCAGATAAAATAGATTGAAAATTATGTACAACATCGGGGTCCATATTTTTAGATGTAAAATACAACTCGCATTTTCCTGGATTTACTTTTAACCCCACTTTTTCTGACTCTTTCAATAACGTTTTGATATCTTCCAAGACGGTCTCAGGCGGTCCACCTAAAATTCCATCATCTAAATAAAACAGATTTAATTCGGATTTTAATTTCTTGATAATTGGATGGATGGTTAAACTGAATGCTAGGCCAGAACATGGATCACCTTGTTGTGTACCCCGTTGAGATGAGATTGTGTTTGGTCCATAAAATAGGAAAGAAGGTTTCGCATACGCTTGTGACATAAACGGAAAGATTATTGGTGTGATAGTGCGAATTTCCTTCAACATGGAATCTCTTTCAACACAATTGAAAGCATTTCGGTAGTCAATTTTTACCAAGATAAAATTGGTGTTCTCAGATGATTTTATAAATTTCCAACACTCTCACATCCAAGATTGCAAGAAAAGCCAAATTGATTTGGTTTGAAGTATGCGGCGCTTTCATCTTGAACGTATAAACATCCAACTTTTGCTGCCAATCGTCTAAAAATACATCCAATGGCAAAAGGTCTTAACCCGCCATCATTTTTATTTAAGGCGCACAATATCGCACCATAGAAATAAGGCAGAATATGCTCATTTATTTGTCCATTTAAAATCATATCAATCAATTTTTTTAATATTATCCAATAGTTTGATCCCAGCATCTCCAGCTGATTTTGCTGTCATGTCTTTTATATGTTGTGAAGTAAGACCATCGATGCCTCCACTTGAACTTTAGCTATGGGTGATAGAGTATGACCTATTCTCATTCGGGTTAGTATAATTCCCTGTGTTCTATTTTTCAGATTGCTGGTTGACCAATATTGTTGACTGTAGGTTTTCAAGATTTCAGTTTATTGGAATTACTAGTATTGGTCCATTGATTCTGCCACGCAGTTTTGAGCCTGGAACTAATTATAGGTTTAAGATCTTTGAGGCCGATTTTTGAACATATATTTTTATATTGAAATTTATTTATTAAACTTTCCGGCCCAACCTAGGCTGGGTGAGGTAAATGTGGGTAGCTGGTACAATTCTCAGCCAACGGTGGATAAAACCCGCGTCCTAATCCAAGACGTTAAATCAAATAGAATCGTTGGCGTTAGGAAGGGCATCCAGCCATAATGTGCCAAAACCAACCAACCTCAAACATGAGGTTGAACAACGTCGACCCTGCTTAATCGGGCTAAGACAGAGTAAAAGAAGAAGATTTAACGGGAATAACCTAATATAGGTATGTACATAAATTACAAAATGTTAAGCAATGATATTAAAACATACAAAATATATAAAATAAAGAAGAGACCGCTTAACAGCCCTATGGAAGGACCGATTAATTTCTTTTTACTCTAGTAATGCCGCCACTGGTCGTTACTCATACAAGTAACTTCTCATTTTTTCTCACGAGGTATGAGTGGACAACTGGACACCGAACATCCAAGTACAGAGCAGAAATATTCCTGCTCCACTGGGGATCGAACCCAGGTCACCATGTGTGAAATGCCTAGCGCGATAACTCACTCTGCCACAGTGACTACGATTTTTTTATTTTGAAGACCATTGAGCGGTTCATTGAATGAAAGGTATTGATGTTCTGAAGATTAGTGTGATATGGTAGGTAAAACCCGCGTCTTAATCCAAGACGTTAAATCAAATAGAATCGTTGGCGTTAGGAAGAGCATCCAGCCATAAGCCATAATGTGCCAAAACCCTTAAGCGGGCTAAGACAGAGTAAAAGAAGAAGATTTATTAAACGGGAATAACCCAATATAGGTATATAAATTAGAAAATGTTAAACAATGATATTAAAACATGCAAAATATAAAATATATAAAACTGAGAAGAGACTGCTTAACAGCTCTATGGAAGGTCCGATTGATTTCATTTTACTCTGGTAATGCCGCCACTGGTCGTTACTCATAAAAGTAACTACTCATTTTTTCTCACGAGGTATGAGTGGACACCGAACATCCAAGTACAGAGCAGAAATATTCCTGCTCTACTGGGAATCGAACCCAGGTCACCATGCATGCAATGCCTAGCGCGATAACTCACTCTGCCACAGTGACTACGATTTTTTTTTGTTTGTTGAAGACCATTGAGTGGTTCATTGAATGAAAGATCTTGATGTTCTGAAGGTTAGTATGATATTCAAGGATCCGAGTGAGTTCACAGAACTACTAGTAAATATTTTATTATCAGTCCACATATTGGTTGATTTACTTATCTTATCATTTTTGGTTTATTGAGCAGAAATCATAAAAAAAACTAGTATATAAGACTAAAAGCGAAGTTGTCTTTTAATAGAAAATCTTTTACTTCGTGAGATTGTGAATTTTATTGAACTCTTTTTTTAATAAAGGTGTAAAATTATAAGCTTTTGTGTGAAAAAAACTCCACCACAGGTGCTCAGCGTGAAGTTTCGAGAGTATAATTCTCAGCAAGATGCTATGGTCTTTCCTCGCAGTTCTGGCCACAGGGTTGCTGTGTGTGTCAGCAGAGTTTGTCGTTCCCCTCAAACGTATGGAGTCCGTCAGAGAGAAATACATAAAGAAATGGCTGGAATCTGTAGGAACCTCTGGGGAAAAAACAAACTTTACATACCTTGCCTCTGATTATCCTGAACCCCTGAAAAACTTTCGAGACATGCAATACTATGGTGTCGTATCACTAGGAACACCGCCTCAGAATTTCAACGTCGTATTTGATACTGGTTCTTCAAACTTGTGGATTCCATCTAAGCATTGTAGCATTTTCAATATTGCTTGTCTAACCCACAACAAATATTCAGATGTAAAATCTTCAACATTCAAGAAGAATGGTACAGCTTTTGCTATTCAGTATGGTTCTGGATCTGTTTCTGGTTATTTATCAAAAGATGTTCTATCAATTGGTGGACTGAAAATCCAAGGACAAACTTTTGGTGAGGCTATTCAAGAACCTGGTTTAACATTTGTTGCTGCCAAATTTGATGGTATTTTAGGATTGGGCTATGATACCATGGCCTCTGCTGAACCACCTTTTTACCATATTATTCAACAAAAATTGTTGAAGAAAAATGTGTTTGCATTCTACTTGAAGAGAAATACATCTGATATCAACGGAGGTGAAATTATGTTTGGAGGTGTGAACAAAGATAAGTTTATCGGGGATATTTTCTATACTCCTGTAACTCGCAAGCGATATTGGCAGTTCAAAGTAAACTCTATGAAAATGAATGACAAAGCTTTCTGCAATAATTGTGAAGCCATCGCAGACACAGGCACCAGTCTCATCGTTGGACCTACTCACAACATTAATCTAATAAATAAACTAATTGGTGTTAAAAGAGGATTGGTTGATTGCACTAGAATTGACAAACTACCTAACTTTGATATCCGTATTGGGGAAAAGGTATTCACTCTCACTCCTGCGGACTATGTGTTGAAAATAAAAATAGCATGGTTCACACTGTGTATATCTGGCTTCTCAGGACATGATATTCGACCACCAATTGGTCCTCTTTGGATTCTTGGTGATATTTTCATCGGAAAATACTACACTGTTTTTGACATGGACAATAATCGAGTAGGCTTTGCAGAAGCAAAGAAATAAGATTTTTCATACTAAGTATGCAGGGTTTCTACTTTCTAGTTTTTTTTTTATTTATTTAACTTTTAAGAATTTATACATACGTTCCGGAACTATCTCAATAACTTTGTATTATGAATTTACAAAAAGTATTCGAAGTGGTCCCCTCCAAAGTATTCTCCTTGGCTACGAATATACTTCTCCCAGCGATATTTCCATTGGTCCATACAGGTAAAGAACGCTGGAGCAGGAATGCTGTTAAGCTGCTCCAGCGATTTTTGTTTGATGACCTCTAAAGAGTCAAAACGTTATCCTTTTAGTTGGTGCTTCAGCTTTGGGAATAAGAAGAAACCTGGGGGATCAGGTCGGGTAAATGGGGGGGGGGGGGGGCTGGGGAATCACGGTCATTGCGTTTTTGCGCAGAATTGGCGAATCAGAAGCGCAGTGTGACAGGGTGCGTTGTCATGGTGGATGACCCACTCATTACTCCCCCACATTTCCGGTCTCTTCCTCCTTACAGCTTTGCACAACACTCTAAGGGTGTTCATACAACGCGACGGTATGAACGAACCAGGGTGTTCATTTTTTCAACCAGGACGTCTCTGGGAGACGTTGAAGGTCTCCCATATCGAGGATCGTCTTCGACAAAGGTTCGTCTTTCTTTGAACCTCTGATACCATTGATAACATCGCGTACGACTCATTGTTTCATCGCCGAAAGCCTCAGTCAACATCTTGAAAGTTTCCGTAAACATCTTGAAAGTTTCCGTAAACATTTTTGAAAGTTTCACACAAAAATTCACGCAAATCCGCTGCTCGCACTTCGTGGTTCACCGTAAAAATCACCGCGGTCAGAAAAAGCGCTTCACTAAAAACGTTTTTACAACTAAACTAGGAAAGGTATCTTCAAAAATTAAAGCTCGCGTCACTCGTGAGAAGTCACACTATCATCTGACTCCAAGCACGGATTCTTAGAACGTCTAGTTCCCGAGCCAGTCGAAAAGTTCCGAAACTTTTTGACCAGACCTCGTACATATATTTCACTTGACGATTCTTCTTTCTTTAATGTGCTCAACATCGATGCCACATTTCCCCTTTGTATCGTGAAACTCACTCATTGCCGGAAGTACTCCCCTACGCATCTACCTTTCGTTTCAACTTTTTTTTTAATTTGATTTTAACGTCGCTTTCACCTGCATGGTCATATTATGACGGGGGTGAAGGTACTCCATTCGCAGGAAACACACAAACATGCTACCCACATTACCCTGACCCAGCCTATACTGCGGCGAAGTGTCAGCATTACGAAGTCTTCACCTGGCTGGACTTTGGTATGGTCTGTTAACCACCACTCTTTCATTTCAATACTGAAATTTCTTACTACATTTTGCTTACATTTTTATTCAAACAGATATAAATACACCAGTAACCAGTAATTAAAATCTATATTAACAATCAAGTGCAAACTTTATATTTATATTTTTCAGTTAATTTTAAGCTACCTCAACTTTTTTTTTCAGTAATTTTAAGTAAACTGTTAAAAAAATTGAAGTAGATTCATAGGTTTGAGGGACAAGTTGCAAGGAGTCCAGTTTCAGTGGTTTGTGTGAATTCTGTAAAGTCCATACCAACAGGAACTTTTGTGAGTATTTACTCAACAAACACTCCTTGCTCCTCAGCGGAGAGTGCATCAATCTGTAGGAAGAGCTGGTTAAATATATAATTATTTAAAAGTTATATTAATAATTCCGTGTCTATGAGGTAGGTATTGATACCTAAATCACGGTGGTGAGAGGATTATAATATGGACGCCCAGATCCAATTTCTACTCTCCTTTCATGTGTCCATTGATTCTATTTGGTTTCAACGTCCTGACTTGAGGTAGACAGGACGGGGGTTTCACCCTCCATTCGCTGGGAATCGTACCAGCTAACCACATTAACCTCTCCCAGCCTGGGTAGGGCCGGAATTGCCGGCCTCATATGTTCGGAGGGAACGGAATTTTCTGTGCGAAAAGTCTGCTGCAACAGGGAATCGAACTCAGGATCTTTGGACTACGGACAGTAGTCACAACCATTACGCCACAGAGGCTGGCGTTGAAAAGTTAATAACGAACTGCATTGCATTTAACAGTGCACCAATTCACCTTGCTCTACATTTCACAATACAACAAATAGGTAATAATGTGCAATGATGTGGTTTTTTTAATTTGATTTCAAGCATTCGTTTATCACAACAAATGGAATACTTTTTTTGGAAAACCTCTCCCAAGGTACTCTCAGTGTTGAGGCAAATTAGCTTTTTGAACGGCGAAATTATGCCTTTGCCTGAAATATTTCCCCGCGCGTCTGTCCTTTGTCTCAAGGACCAAGGTTTTGGATATGCAGTTGAACATTTCCAAATCATTTCATCCCAAATAGCCTAAGGTTTCAACGGTAAAGGGAATGGAATCATAAAGATTCTGTAGGTCTTTGTATATTAGGCACTTTCTTAATTGCACATGTTTTGCTGCATCCTCTCAAGCTCTCAAAGAATGATTTATATTGCTCTTAGCAAGGTTCATGCGAGTTACTCGGATTTTTCAAATGTCGATGTCGTTCGAAAACAATAATTTGATCAAGTGAAGCACTTCCGCAATAGAAAATGGTGGAAACCATATGCTATTAATATGGTGTCCGCCATTTTCTATTAAGGCATTTGTATGCTATTTTCAATGCAAAGGGGTGCTCCAGTTCTCGACCAGAGTTCGTTATCTACTTTTAATATTACAATACTATCCTTAGACACCTCTCAGAGTTCCTATCTTGTCTTCGATCTTAACGTTGAACTTAATTCTTTTATGGCAAATAAACTATTACCAGTAACGTTATATTTTTATAGGCAAATAGGAAATGATAAGTATTTTATAATTTCTGAAATAATTTAGTAGGTGATAATAATTTACTACTTACAAACTTTATGCTAAAACTGTATGCTAAATGACTCTAGAGCAGTAATAAAACACTATCTTCACATAATACATTATGCCCAAAAAATACCTCTTTGTGATATACAAAGTCCCCGCCAAGTCTTTGACCTAAAAAGTCCTGAAAGCCACCAAGGAATATTAGTTTAAATTTGAGCAATTTTAAAGTTAATAAAAAATAATTAAGAAGTCGGGTAACAATGAGCATTAATATTTTTTATCCAGATACTACCACGGTTTTATATTCAAGCCCCACGACCAACCTCCCATTTGAGTTTTCTACAGGTATTCTTAACACAGAAAATCTTATAATTTTATTTTTATTCAGACCTAGAGATGTTTTCCTTATGTTCCTTATTCTACCTCGAGAACGGTAAGACCCGTAAGAGCTACGGACTTGAAATTTGGTATGGAAATTAATTTTATACACCAGACGAACTACGAAAAAGAAATTGGCCACATTCTGCTGCCGCAGGGCCGCAAAAAAATCGCCGCGAGGGCCCTTTGAATTGGTTAAAGATACAATTTTTTTTAAAGAACAACATTTTCTTAGAATAAAAAATAATACGGGTTTACTCACATCGTTTTTTTGATAGCTTGAATTTTTTGGAGCCGGCCCCAATTTACCTGTATTTTCGAGGGTCTCCATTAGACCAACAGAAAGAAAGGCTTTTTCTGAAGATTGATGTGATGGGAGGCGCCTCATTGAGTCCCGTCTGGATTTGTCCCTTTTTGTCGATGCTTCATTGAGTCCCAAGGTTTGGAACGGTTGAAGTTATCGTACCACTCATTGAGTCCCGTACATAATTAATACCCATTTTTCCTTATACATAAACTTGTACATAGAAGATCATATTATTTGTCAGTCAGTTGGGTCAGTCCTCTTCTAAAAAATTAGAACACTCTTTCATTTTTTATTAAGAATTCTTGACTCAATGAGTGTACGTCCTGATGTGATATTCAAGAATGCGAGTGAGGTATACAGTTCACAGAACTACTAGTAAATATTTACTTATCAGTCCACGTATTGGTTGATTTACTTATCTTATCAGTTCTGTTTTATTGAACAGAAACCATTAATAGAAAAATAGTATAAAAGACTAAAAGCAAAGTTATCTTTTCATTGTTATAAGTTGTCTCAATAGCAACTCTCTTACTTCGTAAGATTGTGAATTCTAACGCAAATTCTACCGCAGGTGCTCAGTGTGAAGTTTCGAGAGTATAATTCTCAGCAGAATGCTGTGGTCTTTCCTCGCAGTTCTGGCCACAGGGTTGCTGTGTGTGTCAGCAGAGTTTGTCCTTCCCCTCAAACGTATGGAGTCCGTCAGAGAGAAATACATAAAGAAATGGCTGGACTCTGTAGGAACCTTAGGAAACCAAACAAACTTAACATACCTTGCCTCATTAAGTAATGTTTATCCTGAGCCACTGAGTAAAGTCTCTGACACTGAATACTTTGGTATTATATCACTGGGCACACCACCTCAGAATTTCATAGTTATTTTTGATACTGGTTCTTCAGACTTGTGGATTCCATCTCATCATTGCAGAAAATTATGGTGTAAGTCCCACAACAAATACTCTGATGTAAAATCCTCAACATTCAAGAAGAATGGTACAATTTTTTCTCGTGAATATGGTTCCGGATCTGTGCGTGGTTATCTGTCACAGGATGTTCTCAGAATTGGAGAAATGAAAATCCAGGGACAAATCTTTGGTGAAGCTCTAACTTATGAGCCTGCATCAAAATTTGTTCACGGCCATTTTGATGGTATTCTAGGTTTAGGCTATAAGACCAATGCTATTGAAGGTGTTGAACCACCTTTTTACCATATCATTCGACAAAAGTTATTGGAAAAAAATGTGTTTGCTTTCTACTTAAACAAAAAAACCATCTGATAGCTATGGAGGTGAAATTATGTTTGGAGGTGTGAACAAAGATAAATTCATCGGGGATATTGTCTATACTCCTGTAACTCGCAAGCGATTCTGGCAGTTCACAGTAAACTCTATGAAAATCAATGACAAAGTTCTATGGAAGGATTTTCAGGCCTTCGCAGACACAGGCACCAGTCTCATCGTTGGACCTACTCACAAGATCAAGCAAATAAATAAACTAATTGGTGCAATTCTTGGTAAAAATGGAGTTCCCTATGTTGATTGCAAAACCCTTGACAAACTACCTAACTTTCATATTGGTATAGGGGAAAAGTTATTAACACTTACTCCTGCGGACTATGTGTTGAAAACAAGAGGAGCAGGCCACACGCTGTGTAGATCTGGCTTCTCAGGATGGGATATTCAACCCCCCCTGGGTCCACTTTGGATTTTGGGTGATGTTTTCATGGAAAAATACTACACTGTATTTGATATGGACAACAATCAAGTGGGCTTTGCAGAAGCCAAGAAATAAGATTTTTCATACTAAGTATACAGGGTTTCTACTATCTAGTTTTTTTTTTAAATTTATTTTTAAGATTTAATACAATAGACTACATACATATATTTTATTTAACAATTCTTCTTTCTTTATTGTGCCCAACATCGATGCCACATTTCCTCTTTGTATCGTGAAACTAACTCAATGCCGGAACTAGTCCCCTACGCGTCTCCCTTTCGTTTCAACTTTTTTTTATTTTTAATTTGATTTAAACATCGCTTTCAACTGCATGGACATATTACGACGGAGGTGTTACCCTTTATTCGCAGGAAACACACAAACATGCTACCCACATTAACCTGACCCAGCCTATGTTGCGGTGGAGTGTCAGTATTACGAAGTCTTCACCTGAATGGACTTTGGTATGGTCTGTTGACCACCACTCTAAAATTTTATACTGAAATTTCTTAATGCATTTTGCTTACATTTTTATTTACACAGATATAAATACACCAGTAATTAAAATCTATATTAACAATCAAGTGCAAACTTTATATTTATATTTTTCAGTTAATTTTAAGCTACCTCAACTTTTTTTCCAGTAATTTTAAGTAAACTGTTATAAAAATTGAAGTAGGTTCATAGGTTTGAGGGACAAATTGCAAGAAGTCCAGGTCCAGTTTTTGGTATTTTTCAGTGGTTTGTGTGAATTCTGTAAAGTCCATACCAACAGGAACTTTTGTGAGTATTTTTACTTTTGGTAACCATTGCCCACGCATCTGACTCAACAACACTCCTTGCTCCTCAGCGGAGAGTGCATCAATCTGTAGGAAGTAAATATATAATTATTGAAAAGTTATAATATTGAAAAGTTAAATATATAATTATTGAAAAGTTATAATAATAATTCCGTGTCTATGAGGTAGGTATTGATACCTAAATCACGATGGTGAGAGGATTATAATATGGACGCCCAGATCCAATTTCTACTCTCCTTTCATGTGTCCATTGATTCTATTTGGTTTCAACGTCCTGACTTGAGGTAGACAGGACGGGGGTTTTACCCTCCATTCGCTGGGAATCGTACCAGCTAACCACATTAACCTCTCCCAGCCTGGGTAGGGCCGGAATTGCCGGCCTCATATGTTCGGAAGGAACGGAATTTTCTGCGCGAAAAGTCTGCTGCAACCGGGAATCGAACTCAGGATCTTTGGACTACGGTCAGTAGTCATAACCATTACGCCTCGGAGGCTGGCGTTGAAAAGTTACTGACGAACTGCATTGTATTTAACAGTGCACCATTCACCTTGCTCTACATTTCACAATACAACAAATAGGTAAAAAATTAAATGTGGTTTTTTTGATATGGTTTTTTTTTAAATATTGATTTCAAGCATTCGTTTATCACAACGTTTATAACAACAAATGGCATACTTTTTTTGGAACACCTCTCCTAAGTTACTCTTAGTATTGAGGCAAATTAGCTTTTTGAACGGCGAAATTATGCCTTTGCCTGAAATATTCCCCCGCGCGTCTATCCTTTGTCTCAAGGACCAAGGTTTTGGATATGCAGTTGAACATTTCCAAATCATTGCATTCCAAATAACCTAAGGTTCCAACGGAAAAGGGAATGGAATCATAAAGATTCTGTAGATCTTTGTATATTAGGGACTTTCTTAATTGCACATGTTTTGCTGCATCCTCTCAAGCTCTCAAAGAATGATTTATATTGGTCTTAGCAAGGTTCATGCGAGTAACTCGGATTTTTCAAATATATACCTGCTCATATTGTTCGAATTCTTCGAAATTTTTAAGCTATATGTCGAAATCTTTGAAATATTGGAATATTTGATTTCTTCAATTATTCGAACCATCCGAACTATTCGCATGATCGAAAATTTCGAATATCATCAAATCCAATTTCGAATATTCGGACACAAACTATTTGGATTTGTTTTACAGCCCTAGCACATAATTATGTACAGTACATTGATTGAAAACAATAATTTATTAGATCAAGTGAAGCACTTCCGCAATAGAAAATGGTGTAATAATAATAATACTCTTTAGTGGAAGTTAACCACCAGGCGAGGTTAATGCTCAAAGCATTTTCTACCACCTAACCCTTAGAGTCTTATTATTATGTGGTCACAAACTCAAATTAATGAGGAAAAACTCATGCACCGGGTGGGATTCGAACCAACGGATCCCTACGCTATCTGGATTCCCAGACTAGCGCGTTAACCACTTGACTACCAGTGCACAGTGTAATGGTTTACACCAGTGGTGGAAACAACATAATTATTATGGTGTCCGACATTTTCTATTAAGGCATTTGCATGCTATTTCCAATGCAGAAGGGGTGCTCCAGTTCTCGAACAGAGTTCGTTATCTACTTTTAATATTACAATACTATCCTTAAGCACTTCTCAGAGTTCCTATCTTGTCTTCCATCTGAACGTCAGTTGAAATTAATTCTTTTATGGCAAATAAACTATTACCATTAACGTTATATTTTTATAGGCAAATAGGAAATGATAAGTATTTTATAATTTCTGAAATAATTTAGTAGGTGACAATAATTTACTACTGACATACTAAAGTGAAATAGTGCGTTCGAAAGAATATTGATTTATTTAAGTCGATGTGTAGGTATGTTACATGACTCTAGAGCAGCGGTCGGCAACCTTTGGAACTACGCGGACCTCTAGCTTATCTCGAAATTTTTTAAGGGACCCCCACATTACAAAAGCGTGGGGGGGGGGGGGTTGAATTATTAACCTACTGAACCCCTACCTAACGCACAAATCAAGGATAACTAAACTTAATAAACATTCACTATGAATTCCCGAGACTCGGGAGAAACAAGAGAAAACTCAGGTTTAGACTTGCATGCGGATGCTAGACATAGAGAGTTAGGGGTAAGTAGAGTACTTCGGACTATTATGATTCGAGTTCATGAGCTATTTTTCTTTTTTTTTTTAATCCTGAAATGGCTTCGCGGACCCCCAATTTAGCTCTCGCGGACCCCCGGGGGTCCGCGGACCCCTGGTTGCCGACCGCTGCTCTAGAGCAGTAATAAAACACTATCTTCACATAATACATTATGCCCAAAACATACCTCTTTGTAATATACAAAGTCCCCGCCAAGTCTTTTACCCTAAAAGTCCTGAAATCATCTTTCGGTCCCTCGTTATTTCCATTTTCTATTTTTACAATGTTTATTACCAACTAAAGTTACTACGTCCTCATTCGTACGGAAATAAAAAATTCGGTATTATTTAACGAACAAGTACAAAGCCACCAAGGAATATTAGTGTAAATTAGAGCAATTTGAAAGTTAATAAAAAATAATTAAGAAGTCGGGTGACAATATAATTTTATTTTTATTCAGAACTAGAGATGTTTTTTCATTTTCCTTATCCTATCTCGAGAACGGTATGAGCTACGGACTTGACATTTGGTATGGAAATTAATTTTATACACCAGTCGAACTACGAAACAGAAATCGGTCGCATTCTGCGACCGCAGGGCCGCAAAAACTCGCCGCAAGGGCCGTTCGTTTGAATTGGTTCAGGATAATTTTTTTAGAGAACAACATTTTTTTAGAATAAAAATAATAGAGGTTCAGTCACATCATTTTTTTGATAGCTTGAATTTTTTGGAACCCGGCCCCAATTTACCGGTATTTTCGAGGGTCCTCATTAGACAAACTGAAAGAAAGGCTTTTTTTTAAGATTGATGTGATATTCAAGAATGCGAGTGAGGTCTACAGTTCACAGAACTACTAGTAAATAGTTACTTATCAGTCCACGTATTGGTTGATTTACTTATCTCATCAGTTCTGTTTTATTGAACAGAAACCATTAATAGAAAAATAGTATAAAAGACTAAAAGCAAAGTTATCTTTTCATTGTTATAAGTTGTCTCAATAGCAAATCTTTTACTTCGTAAGATTGTGAATTCTAACGCAAATTCTACTGCAGGTGCTCAGTGTGAAGTTTCGAGAGTATAATTCTCAGCAGAATGCTGTGGTCTTTCCTCGCAGTTCTGGCCACAGGGTTGCTGTGTGTGTCAGCAGAGTTTGTCCTTCCCCTCAAACATATGGAGTCCGTCAGAGAGAAATACATAAAGAAATGGCTGGAAACTGTAGGAAGTGTAGGAACCTCAGGAAACAAAACAAACTTAACATACCTTGCCTCTTTAAGTAATGTTTATCTTGAGCCACTGAGTAAATTCTCTGACATTCAATACTTTGGTGTTATATCACTGGGCACACCACCTCAGGATTTCATAGTTGTATTTGATACGGGTTCTTCCGACTTGTGGATTCCATCTCAACATTGCACCAAACTATGGTGTAAGTCCCACAACAAATACTCTGATGTAAAATCCTCAACATTCAAGAAGAATGGTACAATTTTTTCTCTTAAATATGGTTCCGGATCTGTGCGTGGTTATCTATCACAGGATGTTCTCAGATTTGGGAAAATGAAAATCCAGGGACAAATCTTTGGTGAAGCTCTAACTTATGAGCCTGCATCAAAATTTGTTCACGGCCATTTTGATGGTATTCTAGGTTTAGGTTATAAGACCATTGCTATTGAAGGTGTTGAACCACCTTTTTACCATATCATTCGACAAAAGTTATTGGAAAAAAATGTGTTTGCTTTCTACTTAAACAAAAAACCATCTGATAGCTATGGAGGTGAAATTATGTTTGGAGGTGTGAACAAAGATAAATTCATCGGAGATATTGTCTATACTCCTGTAACTCGCAAGCAATTATGGCAGTTCAAAGTAAACTCTATGAAAATCAATGACAAAGTTCTCTGGAAGGATTTTCAGGCCATCGCAGACACAGGTACCAGTCTCATCGTCGGACCTACTCACAAGATCAAGCAAATAAATAAACTAATTGGTGCAATTCATGGTAAAGATGGAGATGACTATGTTGATTGCAAAACCCTTGACAAACTACCTAACTTTCATATTGGTATAGGGGAAAAGTTATTTACTCTTACTCCTGCGGACTATGTGTTGAAAACAAGAGGAGCAGGCCACACACTGTGTAGATCTGGCTTCTACGGAATGGATAATTTAGGTCCACTTTGGATTCTTGGTGATGTTTTCATCGAAAAATACTACACTGTATTTGATATGGACAACAATCAAGTGGGCTTTGCAGAAGCCAAGAAATAAGATTTTTCATACTAAGTATACAGGGTTTCTACTTTCTTTTTTAATTTTTCTTTTTTAATTTATTTTTTTTTAAGATTTAACACAATATACTTCATACATATATTTTATTTAACAATTCTTCTTTCTTTAGTGTGCCCAACATCGATGCCACATTTCCTCTTTGTATCGTGAAACTGACTCAATGCCGGAAGTTCTCTGCTACGCGTCTCCCTTTCGTTTCAACTTTTTTTTTATTTGGGTTTAACGTCGCTTTAAACTGAATGGTCATATTGCGACAGGGGTGTTACCGTCCGTTCGCAGGAAACTCACAATGCTACCCACATTACCCTAACACTGCCTTGGTTGAGCCGGAATGTCAGCATTACGAAGTCTTCACCATGCTGGACGTTGGTATGGTCAGTTAACAATGACTCGAATTTCAAAACTGAAACTTCATAATGCATTTTTCTTTGATGGGAATCTCTTCACGAAATACATTGATTAAGTACAAAAAAGAAAGAAAAATCAAATGAGAAGTTAGTGGTGTATCCTGAATATAAGAGCAACCTAAGGTAATTGGTTCGGATGACTATAATTTTGATCACTCTGAATACTGGTGGATAATGTCTTGTATAATACAGGTGTTGCTACCCAAAGTTTAAAATAAAAACACATAGAATCTAATTTATTTTATGACTGGATGGGTTGAAAAAGAATCCTAAGACCAACATGCACTATTGAACAGTACAATGAAGAGAAAAAGGAAAGCCAAAAATAGAAGAAAACATACAAAATCATGCAACACAAAAGCATGCTACAAAGGAAAAATACAACAAACAAAAAAAGGAAAGCGATAATACGCGATGTAACTAGTATTATCTCGTACTATCACTTGTGAAATAGGTGTTGGATTGTAGCTTGACACTACAACCCAACACCCTCGGCCTCCTCCTCCCCTATAGCCGGACCTTTCCTCGCCAAAACAGAGATCTTATACGATAGACAGGTCATTCATAAAAATATTCAAGACCATTCGCCAATTAAATAAAATTAACAAAATGAACTCGTTTCCAGGCCACCCAAGAGGTAGAGTTCCAGCCCGTTTTTCTAACTTCCTAAGTGGTATCCCCTATAATATGTATCCTTTGCAAAGAAGGGATACATATTACAAGGCCTAATCCACTCTTGTCTATAAACTAAATCGAAAAAAAACTTGTGGCGCCAACAAGAGAAAGAAAAAGTAAATTAAGTACAAAGAAATAAATCTGCATTACTGTATCAATATTCTTAAGAAGCGCCACAATACCTTTCATAGGTCAACACGAGTGAACCGGTAGGTAATACTTACTAACACAGCTATAATCGAAATATTTTGTCCTCTCTTGAGTTCAAACCTGGGACCTTTCGCATGGCCAAACGAGTGTCTTAACACTGACCTAATCGTGCGTTAGGTTTCACATTACATAATATTTGTGAGGTACAATTTTTTTTAAAATTTGGGTTCAACGTGGCTTTCAACTGCATGGTTATATTACGACGGAGGTTTCACCCTCCTTACCTTACCAATTTTCACTACAGCCCGGTGTGGGCCTTGGCCTCCTCAACAATTCGCCTCCATGGGGATCTGTCCTTCACTGTCGTGCCCCAACCAGTCACTCCCATTACTCCCACATCCTCCAGGACCTGATCCTCTCATCTAAGTCGTGGTCTTCCTCTTTTTCGTGTGGCATATACTTAGGTTTTACCCTCCATTCACTGGAAAATCACAAACCATCTACTAAAATTGATCCAGCCTGAGTGGGGCTGGAAAGAGACAGCATCATGAGTGTTCGAATTTGATTGGTCACCCATTCACTTTCGAAGGGTGACCATTAGTCCTAGTCTTGCTGGACGTTGCTTAACTTTAGTGACTAAATGAGAAGTGTAAGTCCTTAGACTAAACTCTATTAGGGCGCGAATAAATGAACTCCGCTGATACGTACAAGGTTTTTATAGTATGGTTTTATAGTATGGTAGTAAATTATTATCAGTAAAAGAAAAAATTCTAAAATATCGTAATAATGACAAGAGCGGGAGCTAAAAAGAATAATAAGTTCCTGAACAAGCTTGTCAGTTTGCACGAAAAAATTGACCAAATGCTAAGGAACGCGGAACATCAAAAGTTGGAGATTGTTGCTATCATATATCAACGCTCCATCGAAGTTGGTTACAACTCAAATTTAAAGTTGTCAAATAGCATTAATTTGTATTCTTCACAATCGTAAACTAACACTGCAATTTTTTTACAGCAGTTGGTACTTGAACCATCAACCTCCTGGTTATAAGTCAGCCGCCTTATCTATCCACAACACAATTATGAAATAAATAGTAGTCACTGTGGCAGAGCGAGTTAGCGCGTTAGGCATTGCACACATGGTGATCTGGGTTCGATTCCCAGCGGGGGAGGATTTTTTCTGCTCTGTACTTGGATGTTCGGGGTCCACTCATACCTCGTGAGGAAAAATGAGTAGCTGCTTTAATGTGAAGCAGCGACCAGTGGCAGAATCTTAGGCAAAAAAATAATACAAGATATTGTAAATTAAAGTGGTAAAGTCCTATGATTCTGCGCTACCCACTAAAATTGTGACATAGATAATAACACGAAGAAAAAGCATTATTAATATTATTATTATTATGAAATAAATAAGGAATTCCTATGAGAAAGGAAATTTTACTTGACTAAAAACAATCTAGAAAATATTTCTTTTTATTTATTGGCTTCTGCAAAGCCTACTTGATTGTTGTCCATATCAAATACAGTGTAGTATTTCCTGATGAAAACATCACCAAGAATCCAAAGAGAGATACCTCCACCTAGTGTAAAACCCATTTTTCTGAAGCCAGATAGGCACCGTGTGTGCCCTTTTACTGTTATTTTCAACACATAGTCCGCAGGAGTGAGAGTGAATGACTTTTCTCCAATATCAATATCAAAGTTAGGTAGTTCTTCAACTGCGGAGCAGTCAAGGAAGGCTAGTCCATATTTATTATAGATAACGCCAATTAGTTTGTCTATTTCATTGATCACAGCAGTAGGTCCAATGATGAGACTGGTGCCTGTGTCTGCGATGGCCTGACAGTCCTTGCAGAAAACATTGTCATTGATTTTCATAGAGTTCACTTTGAACTGCCAATATCGCTTACGAGTTACAGGAGTATAGACAATATCCCCGATAAATTTATCTTTGTTCACACCTCCAAACATAATTTCACCTCCATTGCTATCAGATGCATTTCTATTCAAGTAGAATGCAAACACGTTTTTCTCCAACAACTTTTGTTCGATAATATTGTAAAAAGGTGGTTCAACACCATTAACGGCAATGCTATCATAGCCCAATCCTAGAATACCATCAAATTTGGCATGAACAAATATTAAATCAGGCTCTTCAGTTATAGCTTCACCAAATGTTTGTCCCTGGATATTCATTTCACCGATTGTAAGAACATCCTGTGATAGATAACCATACACAGATCCGGAACCATAAAGTATAGAAAAAGCTGTACCATTCTTCATGAATGTTGAAGATTTTACATCTGAATATTTGTTGTGGGCTTTGCAAGCATGATTTCGTTTGCTGCAGTGTTTAGATGGAATCCACAAGTTTGAAGAACCAGTATCAAATATAACTTTGAAATCTTGAGGTGGAGTTCCTAGTGATATGTCACCATAGTATTGAGTGTCGAAGTAGTTACTCAAGGGCTCAGGATAAACACCACCTACAGAGGTAAAAAATGTTAAACTGCTTTCTTTTCCTGAAGTTCTTATGGCTTCCAGCCATTTCTGTGTGAGGGTCTCTCTGATGGACTGCATACGTTTGAGGGGAAGTACAAACTTTGCTGACACACACAGCAACCCTGTGGCCAGAACTGTGAGAGAGGAGCACATCATCTTGCTGAGACTTGTATTATTAAAACATCACACAACACACAAAGATGATAATTTTACCTTTGGTTAAAAAAAAAGAGTTCATTTGAACACATAATCCAATGAATATTTTATAATATTTAGCACAATCAAGCGTAGCACCTATGGCTAAACAAGGTAAAACAATAAACAGACAACATCACATTTAATGGTACCTACACGAATGTTGTACTATTTCTGTTCAATACAACAGTACTGATAAGATAAATAAATCAACCAATACACGCCGACTAATAAATTAATATTGACTAGTATTTCTGTGAACCGTAGAACTCATTCCTTTAATGATCTTTAATCGGATTGAAAATATCATGTTAATCTTGAGAACATCAAAAAATTTCATGCCTTGCCTAACTCGATGGATTTTAAATCTGCCACCCTACTTTTCCGACCAGGCTATTTAAAAAAAAATAAAGTGTAAATAAATAAATAAAATAAATAAAAAAAGTTTCAAAAATGACCAGGGCCGGATTAACAATACATTAGCACTTGTAGCACGTGCTACGGGTCCGCGCTAAGGGGAACATACACAAATGTTATTTTGTGAAAATTTAACTCATAATTAAAAAAAGCGAAACAAATTTGAAAATTTACACTCATAATTGAAAAAAGGGAAACAAATTTGTTTCGCTTTTTCAATTATGAGTGTAAATATTTACAAAAAGAAATAAAGATCAATATTAATTTTTATTACAATTGTTTTGTAATTCGGGGCGAAGTCAATGCCTTAGAGTCCTTAGACCAATACAACAGAACTGATTGGTATACCTAGTTCTGTTTTTTTTTCTTTCCAAGACTTTCAAGAGCACACGATGCACCATTTTTTTAATTTCCCTATTGTATAGATGCAAATATATACCAAAGAGGAAGTAGGTAGGAAGTATAATCAGTATCAGTATAAACAGAAAAATGAGAAGTTGTACTAGATGTACATGAATATCAGAACATACCTGGACAGCTGTTTCGAGCTTATTTGCTCTCATCAGCAGGTAATAGTTCTTAATATCCATGCCATCAACTAACCTCTCTATTTTAATCAGTATAAACAGAAAAATGAGAAGTTGTACTAGATGTACATGAATATCAGAACATACCAGCATGCGCGGATATAGCCCTCTTGTACTGGGGGGGCACAATCGCACAATATACCTAACTAGCAAGCCGCTTCACAAGCCTGTCGCACGCACACACACACGCACACACACACACGCACACACACACACACACACACACACACACACACACACACACACATCCTCACGCAGCAATACTTAGCCGAACCATTCTCGCGTTGCGACTTAGCCGAACTTAAGAAAAGTTTGTCCGATTTGAATAAGGTTTATATCAATTGCTAGCAATTTTAATTTAAGAGATACACACTTCTCGGTTTTTTTTACAATTCTCAACCATTTCGAAAATAATTGAAAAATTCTAACGTTCTGCTAATTCCCGAGCGCGAAGCGACCAGTGCCGGTCTCTAAAATTTCCTCATTCAGCAATACTTAGCCGAACCATTTTCGCGTTTGATACTTAGCAGAACACGCAAATGAAAAAATAGTACTTAACCGAACATCAACGATTTTTGAGCCAGCGTTGAAGGCACCGGTTCTTGTAGGATCACCGAAGTTGAGCAACGTACATCTTCGTGATGCTGGTATTCCGGCCCAACAAAGGCTGGGTGAGGTTTATGTGGATAGCCGGTTTTTTTAGTTTCCTGTGAAAAGAGGGTAACACCCCGTCGTCATATGACCATGCAGTTAAAAGTGGGGTTTAACGTCGCTTTTAAAAAAATAAATAATTCAAAAGTATATTATTGTCTTAACATAGCTTTGCTCGGGCAGGAAAATGAAATGATTAAATCAAGGCATTATCTACTTAATGGAACGAAACTTTACGTGTGATAAGTTTGGTCAGATGAGTCAGGTCCTACTATTACCTACTTCCTAAATTTTCTAATATAATTATAATAGGAATTAAACATATAAGTTCTCAGGAAATTATTATACACACCTCTTGGTAAAACAAAATAATAATCATCGAAATAATTTGAAGATAAAAAACACTGCCAATTATGGACACAATACTTCCTCGTGATTATTTCACATTATATACACGTAGGAAATTTTAATCAAAATCCATTGAGTAGTTTCCGAGATTTGCGCGTTACAAGGAATATTTTTAATAGACCGACAGACGGACACAAAACCAAAATTGCTCAGAGCAAAAAAATGTTTTTTTTTTTTTACAGAAACGAACACAATACTAATATTTCTAATATTAGAAATATTAGTTTCTAATATTAGAAATTTCTCGGAAGTAATACACTGTCAATAAATTATTAACACAATACTTCCTCGTGATTGGTTTACATTGTATACACGTGGCAATTTTGAGATTTTATACTTAAGCTCAGTGGTTAAGCACTCGCTTCCTATGCGGAAGGTCCCGGGTCCGAACCCCCGCGCCGACAAAAATTTGTATTCAAAATTTGGTTACAGTTGTTTGTAGGGAATACCTTTCGGTGCGCTCGTGTTGACTCAGCACCTAAATGGTAAGTATTGTGTCACTTCTCGCCCATCAGAGTGGAGGCATACTACGGGATGGGCAGGCTACAACACAGACCACAAGCTTCTACAGTAGCCCCTGTTTATAGCTACGAAATAAATAAGGCTGTTAAACACTCATCTTTAAAAAATAAAATAAAACTCCATTGTATCTCTTGTACAGTGCACTGGTAGTCAAGTGGTTAAAGCGCTAGTCTGGTGATCTAGGTAGTGTAGGGATCCGTTGGTTCGAATCCCACCCAGTGCATGAATTTTTCCTCATTTATTTGAGTTTGTAACCACAAAATAATAAGACTCTGAGGGTTAAGGTGGTAGAAAATGCTTTGAGTATTAACCTCGCCTGGTGGTTATTATATCTATTACTAGCGGGCTGTCGCCCACTTTGTGGGCCGAAGCATGGCCCGCTAGAAGCAAAAAATCCTTTTTCGCCAATGGCAGGTGTTGTAGTGGGAATTTCGAAAAATTCCGTCTTATTGCACATCTAGACTATAAGACAAAGCTACCTACCAAATTTCAGCTTCCTAGGACTTACCAGTTCGGAGAAACAGTGATGAATCAGTGAGTGAGTGAGTCAGTCAGTGAGTGAAACTCTCTTATATAAGTATAGATATCTTACCTTCCAATATAGAGTGTTATTACATCTAAAACCGCTTAACCGATTTTCTTCAAATTTTATATGTTATATATTATGGTAGAATACCGTTTTTCCTACAAACCCAACTCTACAAAAAATTGTGTATCGGCAAGTCATAGACGTTATTTTTGCACTTTTTTGTAAAAAAAATTGGATTTCCCAAATATCAAAGCTTATGATTTAGCTATAAATGCACGCTAACTCCCAGCATATACAATATACATACATAATTTCGTGACAATTGGGTGTATTGTTTAAGAGATATAAGCGTTTAAGTAAAAATAAAGTGGTCAGACACATGGTCTGTATCACCAACAAGTGATAGTGCGAAGTTAATGAATTTAAAATGGGACCACCTACAATACGTCTCCTATACCTATATGTGTAAAAAATTTCGTCAAAATCTCGAAAGGAATAAGAAGTTGTAAAGTCGGCAAACTGTACAATATAAATAATTACCTCCATTCTCCCTTTGTTTTTATTTCTAACGGTCTGAATTTAGTGAAACACAACCTTTTTTTATTTATATGACTTGCATTTGTACTTTGCCTTTGGAGCGCGGTAGGTATCCCCTTTTAGAAGGCCATTAAATACAAGAGATCTGCACTTTTAAACCTAAATAAAATTTGATCCTTTATTATGTGTTAACAACTATGACCTCCCCACAGACCCTCCACAGAAGAAGGGAAAATACTGCTATATACCTATACATGAATATTAGTCATTTGGTTCTGAGTTCGAGATTGTTGAATGCTATAATAATTCATAAAGCAATAGGCAATGTTGGTATGATCAGATCCGTTTAATAGAAAGAGAATAAAATGCACTGCCAATTATGGACACAATACTTCCTCGTGAATGGCATTCAAATTTTTACTATCGCTAGAATCAGAGATTTTTTTACTGAATCACTTGTATTTACAAATGTCCCAAGGGTTGGGTGGAAGAGATTGCCACAGGCAATATATGACCCCGCCCCTTAAGTAGGACATTAACTTCATTCTTTTTTTTTGTTCTTGTATCTTTGCTCAATCTTTTTGTTTTTCTTTATAATTTCATTGTATTTTACTGTATATATTTTTGTTCTATCTAATTAAACTTACAATAATATTTATAATGTTCTCAACCGATTCTCTTCAAATTTATTTATATGGCAAGCGGCCACAACGGAGTCCCGATAGTAGTATACGCACAAATGGGTCAAGAATGGCCTGGGTTATCAAAAAGTATGCATGCGATTTCAAAAAAATCAACGATATTAGGCAGATCTTGCGAAACGTTATCCCAAATTGGCATAAAAACATCAACAGATTATTTCATTCCGTCCATTTCTTATCAAAAATGTCTATTTTGGGCTACCTCAAACTTTCAAAGATCTGAAATCCTGGCAAAAATGCAAGCATCAAAAATCTGTGTTAGTCTATGCTTAATAGTTAGTTGAGAGCTATTGAAATCAACTTTTGTTTTTCAAAAACCTCTTCATATATACAAGTTATGCAATCATTTTGAAGGAGCCTTTGTGGCTTTCCTGTTGGCGGTACGGAAATTTTTTGGGAACCAAAAACGTATATTTTTGACTACTTTTCTCTAAAATTTAGTTTAAAATACCTAAAATTGCATACTTGATGATAATTGAAGGCAAAATGCAAATATGATAAAATACCCCTTCAACTTTGGCTGAGTATGCAAACAAATGGTTCCAAATGCTTGGCAAGGCTTTATTCACCACTGGCTATCTTCAGTTCAAATTTGAAAGAAATCTTTAAAGATGAGGTTATATGTTAACATGTTTTGCTTAAGATTTGACTCGATCTGAGATTTTGGATGTTTTCAGAAATCGAATGAACTTATCTTTCGAACCGTACGTCCAATATGAATGAACTAAAGTGTTATCGATGGATCTAGTGGATTGTAAGATAGGCTGTTCTCGTTCATTTTCTGTCATTTTACATAAAGGGTTACTTTTTAACGGAAAACACTTTTGACGCACAACTGATTTAAAAATGGCCTACGTTATCAAAAAGTATGCATGCGATTTCAAAAAAATCAACGATATTAGGCAGATCTTGCGAAACATTATCCCAAATTGGCATAAAAAACATCAACATATTATTTCATTCTGTCCATTTCTCATCAAAAATGTCTATTTTGGCCTACCTCGAACTTTCAAAGGTGTGAAAACCTGGCAAAAATGCAAGCATCAAAAATCTGTGTTAGCCCATGCTTAATAGTTAGTTGAGATCTCTTGAAATCAACTTTTGTTTTTCAAAAACCCTTCAATATCCAAGTTATGCAATCATTTTGAAGGAGCCTTTGTGGCTTTCCTGTTGGCGGTAAGGAAATTTTTTGGGAACCAAAAACGTATATTTTTGACTACTTCTCTCTAAAATTTAGTTTGAAATACCTAAAATTACATACTTGATGAAAATTGAAGGCAAAATGTCAAATATGATAAAATACCCCTTCAACTTTCGCTGAGTATGCAAACAAGTGGTTCCAAATGCTTGGTAAGGCTTTATTCACCACTGCCTATCTTCAGTTCAAATTTGAAAGAAATCCTTAAAGAAGAGGTTATATATGTCGACATGTTTTGCTTAGGATTTGACTCGATCTGAGATTTTGGATGTTTTCAGAAATCGAATGAACTTATCTTTCGAACCGTACGTCCGATTTGAATGAACTAAAGTGCTATCGATAGATCTAGTGGATTGTAAGATTGGCTGTTCTCGTTCATTTTCTGTCATTTTACATAAAGGGTTACTTTTTAACGGAAAACACTTTTGACGCACAACTGGGTTAAGAATGGCCTGGGTTATCAAAGAGTATGCATGCGATTTCAAAAAAATTAACGATATTAGGCAGATCTTGCGAAACATTATCCCAAATTGGCATAAAAATATCAACATATTATTTCATTCTGTCCATTTCTTATCAAAAATGTCTATTTTGGGCCTACCCTGAACTTTCATAGGTCTGAAAACCTGGCAAAAATGCAAGCATCAAATCTGTGTTAGTCCATGCTTAATCGTTAGTTGAGAGCTATTGAAATCAACGTTTGTTTTTCAAAAACGCCTTCATATTATCATGTTATGCAATCATTTTGAAGGAGCCTTTGTGGCTTTCCTGTTGGCGGTACGGAAATTTTTGGGAACCAAAAACGTATATTTTTGACTATTTCTTTCTAAAATTTAGCTTAAAATACCTAAAATTGCATACTTGATGAGCATTGAAGGCAAAATGTCAAATATGATAAAATACCCCTTCAACTTTCGCTGAGTATGCAAACAAATGGTTCCAAATGCTTGGTAAGGCTTTATTCACCACTGCCTATCTTCAGTACAAATTTGAAAGAAATCCTTAAAAAAGAGGTTATATGTCGTCATGTTTTGCTTAGGATTTGACTCGATCTGAGATTTTGGATGTTTTCAGAAATCGAATGAACTTATCTTTCGAACCGTACGTCCGATTTGAATGAACTAAAGTGCTATCTATAGATCTAGTGGATTTTAGGATAAGCTGTTCTAGTTCATTTTCTGTCATTTTACATAAAGGGTTACTTTTTAACGGAAAACACATTTGACGCACAACTGGATTAAGAATGGCCTACGTTATAAAAAAGTATGCATGCGATTTTAAAAAAATAAACGTAACTAGGCAGATCTTGCGAAACGTTATCCCAAATTGGCATAACAACATCAACATTTATTTTTTTGAAATCGCATGCATAGTTTTTGATAACCCAGGCCATTCTGAACCCAGTTGGGTCTCAAAAGTGTTTTCCGTTAAAAAGTAAGCCTTTATGTAAAATGACAGAAAATGAACTAGAACAGCTTATCTTAAAATCCACTAGATCTATCGATAGCACTTTAGTTCATTCAAATCGGACGTACGGTTCGAAAGATGAGTTCATTCGATTTCTGAAAACATCCAAAATCTCAGATCGAGTCAAATCCTAAGCAAAACATGTCGACATATATAACCTCTTCTTTAAGGATTTTTTTCAAATTTGAACTGAAGATAGCCAGTGGTGAATAAAGCCTTACCAAGCATTTGGAACCACTTGTTTGCATATTCAGCGAAAGTTGAAGGGGTATTTTATCATATTTGCATTTCCATTCAATTATCATTCAGTATGCAATTTTAGGTATTTTAAACTAAATTTTGGAAAGAAGTAGTCAAAAATATACGTTTTTGGTTCCCAAAAAATTTCCGTACCGCCAACAGGAAAGCCACAAAGGCTCCTTCAAAATGATTGCATAACTTGGATATTGAAGGGTTTTTTGAAAAACAAAGTTGATTTCAATAGATCTCAACTAACTATTAAGCATGGGCTAACACAGATTTTTGATGCTTGCATTTTTGCCAGGTTTTCACACCTTTGAAAGTTCGAGGTAGGCCAAAATAGACATTTTTGATGAGAAATGGACAGAATGAAATAATATGTTGATGTTTTTATGCCAATTTGGGATAATGTTTCGCAAGATCTGCCTAATATCGTTGATTTTTTTGAAATCGCATGCATACTTTTTCATAACGTAGGCCATTCTTAAATCAGTTGTGCGTCAAAAGTGTTTTCCGTTAAAAAGTAACCCTCTATGTAAAATGACAGAAAATGAACGAGAACAGCCTATCTTACAATCCACTAGATCCATCGATAACACAGTTCATTCATATTGGACGTACGGTTCGAAAGATAAGTTCATTCGATTTCTGAAAACATCCAAAATCTCAGATCGAGGCAAATCTTAAGCAATACATGTCGACATATAACCTCTTCTTTAAGGATTTTTTTCAAATTTGAACTGAAGATAGCCAGTGGTGAATAAAGCCTTGCCAAGCATTTGGAACCATTTGTTTGCATACTCAGCCAAAGTTGAAGGGGTATTTTATCATATTTGCATTTTGCCTTCAATTATCATCAAGTATGCAATTTTAGGTATTTTAAACTAAATTTTAGAGAAAAGTAGTCAAAAATATACGTTTTTGGTTCCCAAAAAATTTCCGTACCGCCAACAGGAAAGCCACAAAGGCTCCTTCAAAATGATTGCATAACTTGTATATATGAAGAGGTTTTTGAAAAACAAAAGTTGATTTCAATAGCTCTCAACTAACTATTAAGCATAGACTAACACAGATTTTTGATGCTTGCATTTTTGCCAGGATTTCAGATCTTTGAAAGTTTGAGGTAGCCCAAAATAGACATTTTTGATAAGAAATGGACGGAATGAAATAATCTGTTGATGTTTTTATGCCAATTTGGGATAACGTTTCGCAAGATCTGCCTAATATCGTTGATTTTTTTGAAATCGCATGCATACTTTTTGATAACCCAGGCCATTCTTGACCCATTTGTGCGTATACTACTATCGGGACTCCGTTGTGGCCGCTTGCCATATAAATAAATTTGAAGAGAATCGGTTGAGAACATTATAAATATTATAGTAAGTTTAATTAGATAGAACAAAAATATATATAGTAAAATACAATGAAATTATAAAGAAAAACAAAAAGATTGAGCAAAGATACAAGAACAAAAAAAAAAGAATGAAGTTAATGTCCTACTTAAGGGGCGGGGTCATATATTGCCTGTGGCAATCTCTTCCACCCAACCCTTGGGACATTTGTAAATACAAGTGATTCAGTAAAAAAATCTCTGATTCTAGCGATAGTAAAAATTTGTATGCCATTCACGAGGAAGTATTGTGTCCATAATTGGCAGTGCATTTTATTCTCTTTCTATTAAACGGATCTGATCATACCAACATTGCCTATTGCTTTATGAATTACTAGCCGTTTGCCCGTGCTTTGCAACGGGACTAAATTTCAAATTTACTAAGGCATGGCCGTACTGCTGGACAGCAATGCCTTTTTGAACTTTTTATAATTTTTCTGGACAAAGCGATAATGGTTTTGGGGGGGTCAATTCTGAGACATTTTTCGCTATCTCTTACCGTTTTGGCTAAACAACTCCGGACAAACAAACAAACAAACAAACAAACATAGGTAGGTAGGTAGGTAGTCCTTTTTTCTGTTTTATATATAGAGATTATAGCCGTTAAAAGTAAAAATAGTAACTATGTACGAGTACTTGGTACCGCTCTTGGGCATAATATTATAATATGGTAGTCACTTTTAACTTGCAGCAAAAGAATCATACACGTGAAAAAAGATTTATCATTCGTCTGGCAGGTTTCAAATTATTCAAACTAAATAAATGTGGATATGTGGAATCGCTCCTGTATTCTACATATCCAGGTATTCCGCTTGGGCTGTGTTTCATCTAAACAAATTTCTCTTCCATTCATTCCACTTTTCAGGTAAAAGAGGTAGCTAAATTATATTAAGAACAATCAATGCAAAAATTCAAGCTCACGATTAACTCGGTGGCTAAGCACTCGTACAAAAGGTCCGCGGGTTCGGTCGCTGGAGCCGACAAAAAATTGTATTCTAAATTTGGTTATAGTTGATTGTGAGGGATACCATCCGGTGCTCTCGTGATGACCCAGCACCTAAATGGGTAGTAATGAGTCACTTCTCGCCCATTAATACAAACCACAAAGGTCTATAGTAGCTCCTGTTTCATGGCTAAGAAATAAAAAAAGTCCTTGAAACAATCACCTTTTTTTTTTAAAAAAAAAAGAAACAAAATCAAAATTTATGATCACGGATCGTTCCACTTGTAGATTTAGTGAGCACTCGCTGAGTGTATAATTATGTTCAACTTGTAGAGGTTATTGTAAAGCCTTATTATTCCTCAAATCCTCATACTTATACGAGAATTCTATTTGAATTACTTTCCAGCTGCAGAGGTAAAGAAAGTAGATTTACTGGAAATTTTCCAATACACATAATAAATGTAAATTATAAATTATATTACAGGATTAAACAGATACAAAATTAAACTTAAAGAGTATCTTGGACTTCCAGAGGTCGGGACGAGCAGTTGAAACAAAAAAAAAAAAAAAAAATTAACGAAGTTTCAACAAAAAAAAAAACCGTAGCTTCGATACTGATTTTTGGTTCGTCTAATTATTGCTGCGTAAGAATATACGTAAAAGAAAAATCAATATTTAGACGAACATCAATTTTATTGGGTTTTTTTGTAAAATGAGAAAGACTATCCAATATTCATTTTTCAAATTATTAATACAATTTCTTCAACTCATTCTCTATGCGCCAATACCACTCAGAAAACTTAAAAAGTTATATTTTCAATGAAAATGGAAAAAGGAATTAGCCGAACCTCTCATGGTTCGGCTAAGTATTGGATATTTGTGTAAAGTTCGGCTAAGTATTAATTTTTCTTTTACGCGTTCGGCTAATTATTAATCCGTAAACACACATACACACCCACACACACACACACCCACACACACAAACACACACACATACACACACACAAATGTCAATATTTTTCGTGTCACCCATCCATTTCTAGTCCTTACTGGAGCTCAAGAAGAATAAGTTGTATATACCAGGCACGGCCGGGTGGAAAATACTGTATTATTTAGTTATTTCTTATTGGTCTTAGAATTGGGAATTATTTTGGGTCCCGTGCCCCCCTATCTTATTGAGATGTTTTTTTTACGGGATTACCTAGTCTTAGAATTGGGAATTATTTTGGGTCCCGTGCACACCTATAGCTTATTGAGATCTTTTTTTTTACGGGATTAGTCTTAGAATTGGGAATTATTTTGGGTCCTGTGCCCCCCTAACTTATTGAGATCTTTTTTTTTTAACGGGATTAGTCTTTGAATTGGGAATTATTTTGGGTCCCGTGCCCCCCTAACTCATTTTTTATACGGGGTTAGGTATAATGAAATTTGAGAAACACCGCTTACCGAAAAAATCTGGGGGGCACGTGCCCCCCGTGCCCCCCCCTATATCCGCGCATGCATACCAGTTTAAAAAAAAAAAAAAAAAAAAAAAAAAAACAAACAAAAATTGTCTGAGATTTTTTTTTTTTCATTTTTTATTAGAAGATCGGACCCGGAAAGGAAATTTTGGTACATTTAGCTCCGCTCCAAGTTTAGCAGCTCCAGCTCCTTCATACAAAATCAACACGACTCCTTGGCTCCAGCTCCTTCATACAAAATCAACACGACTCCTTGGCTCCACAGCTCCTTCATACAAAATCAACACGGCTCCTTGGCTCCAGCTACTTCATACAAAATCAACACGGCTCCTTGGCTCCAGCTCCTTCATACAAAATCAACACGGCTCCTTGGCTCCAGCTCATACAAAATCAACACGGCTCCTTGGCTCCAGCTCCTTCATACAAAATCAACACGGCTCCTTGGCTCCAGCTCCTTCATAGGAAATCAACACGGCTCCTTGGCTCCAGCTACTTCATACAAAATCAACACGGCTCCTTGGCTCCAGCTACTTCATACAAAATCAACACGGCTCCTTGGCTCCAGCTCATACAAAATCAACACGGCTCCTTGGCTCCAGCTCCTTCATACAAAATCAACACGGCTCCTTGGCTCCAGCTCCTTCATAGGAAATCAACACGGCTCCTTGGCTCCAGCTACTTCATACAAAATCAACACGGCTCCTTGGCTCCAGCTCCTTCATACAAAATCAACACGGCTCCTTGGCTCCACAGCTCCTTCATACAAAATCAACACGGCTCCTTGGCCCCAGCTCCGCAGCCCTGTTTGTGATTTTGAGCTGCTGATTACGAATTTGACATTCATTTTTACTTTCCTAAGGAGGAAAGTATTGTATTCGTCGAAAATTTGACCTACTCAGCTTTTCACATTTCTGGACGAATCATAGCTTCAGGATACCAAAAAGTTGTTTTCAGCCATTGGTCCGTGCGTCTGTCTGTCTGTGTGTGTCTCTGTGTGTGAACAGGATATCTCAAGAACGGTTAGAGCTAGAGACTTGAAATTTGGTATGCAATTTAATTTTTTTTCACCGGACGAACCATGAAACTTTTGGTTGAAATCGGCCGCATTCTGCTCCCGCAGGGCCGTAAATATTGGCCGCAAGCACAGCTTCTTTCAATTGGTTAAAGATACAAAAAAAGTTCTCAGATTAGAAAAATAATAGGGGTTCACTCCGAGCATTTTTTGATATCTTTAACTTTTTGGAACCCGGCCCCAATTTACTAGTATTGTGGGGGGGACCCGATTTTTGAGGTGCTGATTACGAATTTGGCATTGATTTTTAGCTATATGTTACTGTTGAGTCACCAGTGGCGGAATTCGACTTCTTTTCAGGGGATAAGGAAAGTCGTGTGATGTTTACCCCAGATTTTTATAAAACTCTTGCCGTTGAGTCACCTTCGGTAGACTTCTTTTATCTTTTCAAGTGATAAGGAAAGTCGTGTGGTGTCACAGGTTCACATAAAATGAAAATAGGGACTTTTTAAAAGTGAAATAGGGACTTTTTAATGATTTGACTTGGCAACACTGGTCGGAATTTATCAGGGTTGATTTTGATTTATTAATCTTATCTGCAGTCTGACTGACCGTCTTTTGTCTTATCAGTATTGAGCTATTCTTCCTGTTATTGAATAGGATGAGAATGAGCATTGAACAGTAATTATAAATAGGTATAAATATACAGAGGGTTTGTAAAATAATTTGTAGAACTTTTTTCATCCTATGGAATATGTCCTTACTTTAAATTAAGAAACAGAAAAATATTAAAAATAGTCATTTCAAGACACCATAATTATGTCCTTACAAATTGTCAAAAATTGAGGCCCAAATAGAAAAATGGTGCCTCTAATAAAGCATTTTTATTTGTTTTTTTAGTGTCAAGAGTTTTTTGGGGTAAGTTTTTTTCAAACACCCTGTATATTATACCTATGAGAAAAAAAGTGATTAAAGTGAAGTTTTCTGTTCTTTGTTCAAGATGTTAAGTCATACATAGGTGGTGTATTGTTTGATAATGTTAAATAGTAAATGGCAATTATTTCATAAGATTGTGAATTTTCTTGAACTTTAATTAACCTAAGTTATAACCATCGCCTCTTGTTATAAACTCTACTGCAAGTTGTGTGAAGTTTGATAATATAAGTATCAGCAAGATGCTGTGGTCTTCCCTCACAGTTCTGGCCACAGGGTTGCTGTGTGTGTCAGCAGAGTTTGTAATTCCCCTCAAACATATGCAGTCTGTCAGAGAGACTTACGCAGAGAAATGGCTGGAAGCTGTAGGAACCTCTGGAGATGAAAGCAACTTTACATACCTTACCTCTGTAAATGGTGTTTATCCGGAGCCTTTGAGTAACTACTTTGACACTCAATACTTTGGTGTCATATCACTAGGAACTCCGCCTCAGGATTTCAAAGTTATATTTGACACTGGTTCTTCAAACTTATGGATTCCATCTAAACATTGTAGCATTTTAAATATTGCTTGTTTAACCCACAACAAATATTCAGATGTAAAATCTTCAACATTCAAGAAGAATGGTACAGCTTTTGCTATTCAGTATGGTTCTGGATCTGTTTCTGGTTATTTATCAAAAGATGTTCTATCAATTGGTGGACTGAAAATCCAAGGACAAACTTTTGGTGAGGCTATTAAAGAACCTGGCTTAACATTTGTTGCTGCCAAATTTGATGGTATTCTAGGATTGGGCTATGATAACATTGCCGTTGATGGTGTTGAACCACCTTTCTACAATATTATTCAACAAAAGTTGTTGGAAAAAAATGTGTTTGCTTTCTACTTGAATAGAAATACATCTGACAGCAATGGAGGTGAAATTATGTTTGGAGGTGTAAACAAAGATAAATTCACCGGGGATGTTGTCTACAGTCCTGTAACACGTAAGGGATACTGGCAGTTCAAAGTGAACTCTATGAAAATCAATGACAATATTTTCTGCAAAGACTGTCAGGCTATCGCAGACACAGGCACCAGTCTCATCATTGGACCTACTGCTGTGATCAGTGAATTAAACAAACTAATTGGTGCTACTTCTCTTGGAATTGGACCAGCCCAGGTTGATTGCACCACAATTGACAAACTACCTAACTTTGAGGTCGGTATTGGGGAAAAGTCATTCACCCTCACTCCCACGGACTATGTGTTGAAAATAACAGAAGCAGGTCACACACTGTGTCTATCTGGCTTCTCAGGAATGGATATTCCACCACCAAATGGTCCTCTATGGATTCTTGGTGATATTTTCATCGGAAAATACTACACTGTTTTTGACATGGACAACAATCAAGTGGGCTTTGCAGAAGCCAAGAAATAAGACTTTCAAATATCTAGATTATCATTTTGTTGACCAGTTCATATTAAAAATTCCTACGTTCTTAGAAATCTTACTAGTGGGGGAAAGTCACAATTTAAATATAACTATCTGTTCTATTTATGTGACTTGTCATAAATTTAGTTGTTATGTAGCATCATTATTATTTTCATACATGTATCAAATTTTTGTATTCTAGTTCATTTCTGTAAGACTGGCCTCTATAGGTAATTTGTTTTAGATTAGTACAAGCCTCTATAAATTATTCAGATAAAATAATTATTAAAAGTCTTAATAAAATCCTATTAACATGAAATAAAAAATACATATTTTTTAAAGTGATTTATTTTCTTGTTTTCATTGCTTTCAAAAAATTTCCATGCTTGTAGGACTAGTTAGTAATTAATTAATGGTTCACCTCAAGAGGTGACAATCTTTAAAATTGATTATTTTCCTTTACAAGAATCAGAGATTTGACTTATTAAAAGAAAAACAAGTTTTGTTAAATCTTATACTTGAGAATGTTTTTCATGAGATTTTGTCATAAATTTATTCATCTCAAGGATTTTTTTACATGAATAATCAATTGTACACCATAAATAAATGAAAACATACAGAATTAAAAAAAAAAAAAAACAAAAAAAACAAACAGCTCTAATAATAATGGATTTGAATCACACTGCCACAGAATCATGAATGTAAAAGAGGGTGCCTTTTTTTAATTGTTAATTTGTGCATGTTGTGAAAAATAAATAAATAATTGGTACATCTCTTCTTCTGAAAAACCACTTTACATCACATGTAAAAAGTTTTCTCTTCTTCTTTTCTTATTCACAACACAAATTTTTCAGTTCTCATCCATCCTGATAGACAGACATGTACTTCAAACACATCATTAATTGATTTAATTCTGCAAGAAAATAAACAATCTTACATGACAGTCATGGGTTCGCAAATATCAGTTTGTGATTTCAATCAATTTTCTGAAGTATTAAAAAAAAATTGAGTTTCAGATCTTGTTAACCAAGTTTTCAAACTTTTTGAGAAATCTTCACAGACTTCACTGAGAGTTCAATCAATGCAAATCTCTTCTACTTCATTGCTGGCAGGAACTTTGGATGTCGGGTCACTGGAGACTTCTTGTCGTAGTTTCTTAGCTGGTAAGCTCTCAACTTCTGGGTCCACCTTGCGTTTCTTGCTGTCTCCGGGTGATGCAATATTGTCACCGTTGGTTTCCATTTCTGAGGAAAGAGGAAAAGATACAATGTAAACATTGATGGGGAAATAAATGTAATGCAGTCAGCAATCTATGCAAACAATTTTCCAAGAAATGAAGGCTCTTATGTTTTTAGAAACAAAGAAACACTTGCCATCACTCAAACAGTCTGCGTAAATAATTACTTAAAAAATAACCACTTTTAATATAATATTTATACTTATTTTTCCATTATGAATTGATGATTTGAAAACAAGCTCACAAAAAGGAATGATTTCTAGTAACAATAACACCTCCCAAAATAGTTTTAGGTCGAAATAAATAGACAAAATTAAGAACTCAAGTCATGACTTAACATCAGTTTCCCCAAGTAAGACAGTATACAAAATCTAGACCTAGCTCAATAGAAGTATTACAAAAATTTCTATTAGTTAAGCTCCTAAGATTTTAAAATTTATTTTGTCTACTTTTAATTAACAAACATAATATTAATATGGCCTTATTTATACTGTTTGATTAGGACTAATGAGAACTATTATTTAAGACATGTAAAAATCCCAAATGGGAAGATAACTTGTCATGTCACGGCTGGGTTTTGAACCCACGACCTTTTAATTACCAGAAGACGCCTTGAGATACCGGGAGGGAAGGCCTTATTCCAGAAAGGACTATCAGTCTCAAAATCTGCAAATTCCCCTTTTAACTGTCAAATTTCGATTAAAATACACAATATCAAAGAGAGCTGTTTACCTAAATAACCCAATCCGAATGCACTTGAGAGGGAGATTTAGCCTCTTTGGAACGAGGCCTTTGTATACCGCTAGAGAGAAATAGAGAAATTTTCATCTCTATTTATTTTTCATACAGTTCACGCTATGTGACTCTGGTTTGAATTGCCTCCAATACTTTCCCCGCGCATATCAATCGATCACTACGCCCCTAACTGTTAGAGATAAAACTTCGATATCAGAGATGATAGGCATATCATAATTAGGATCTTACAAAGAAAGTCAGAGATTGGGTACGATAGATTCGGAATTTTGTGACAACAAGTGGTCCGGGTTACGTCTCTCTCCTTCCTGGATCTACCACCTTTGATCCACTTCTAAAGGCGTATGCCGCGTAAGTACTTGGTACAAGTACTCAAGGTGAGACCCTCAAATCTCATTTCGTAGTAGTAGTCTATTTTTTCCTTTTATCTTTCCGTGTAAATTTAATGTTCTTTAATACACCTCTCGTAGTAGCGATATTGAACCAGCGGGCTTTTTTCGTTTAACCCCAGTAACTGGGAAACTTAGGTCTTTCGGCTTCAAAGCCCCAGTTACTACATTAATTCACATACTATTTTATCATTTATTTATTTTTCCTATTTTATACTGTAAATATTGTACTCTGTCTGTCCCGGTAGCTTAGTGGTAAAGGCGGCGGTCTGGTAATCCAGAGGTCGCGGGTTCGAATCCCAGCCGGGACATGACATGTTATCCTCCCAATTTGGGATTTTTACCACAACATAATATGTCTTGGACTTACTGCTGGAATAATGGGGCTTCATAGTCTTAATTGGGCAGTATAAATAAGGCAATATTATTATTAATAAAGATTTAAACCGACCTCAGTAGCTTGATCGATAAGGCGGCGGACTTGTAACCTGGAAGTCGGTGGTTCAAGTCCCGGTTTCAGCGTAGATTTAGTAAAGCGAGTTTGAGTAGTTGTGATATCACGAAAGTGATTAACACAAATATGATAAAAAAAAATAAAGATTTAAAGTAAAGACCACAAAGGGAGGGAGGGGGCCACTCACTTTCGACATCATCCACCAGCAGGGGGGGAGGAGGGGTAGGGTCGGCCTGGGCCCGGGAGGTGGAGGGGGCGGGGGAGGGGGGCCGAGGGGCCTCCTGGCCGTCCAGGATCTCGAAGGCGGGGCCCTCGCGGCCGGAGGAGGCCCGGTGGCAGATGATGAGCCGCAGTGTGTACTGCTGCAGATAGTCGTCCGCTACGAGGATAGCCCCGTCCTTCACGCCGAGCGCCTGACCGGGGGTGGGGAGACATGGTGAGTATTAGTAATGGAATGGGTGAGTTGAAGGGTTGGGTGGAAGAGGTTGCCATAGGCAATAACAGAGGTTTTTTTTTATGGAATCAAGGTCATTCTGTCCGGTTACTATTATCTAATTTGAAAGTTTCAGTTGATTCAGATTTTGATGGGAGTAAGGCAACTGATAGTCAAGTAGTTAATGCGCTAGTCTGGTAATCCAGGTTGTGTAGGGATCCATCGGTTTGAATCCAATCCAGTTCATGAATTTTTCCTCATTAATTTGAGTTTGTGACCACATAATAATAATTTTTTTAGTTAGGACATAATTATGTTTTTATATATTTTCTATTCTTTTTCATTTTTATTGTATAACGAGGACACCCGGTGGCAGATGATGAGCCGCAGTGTGTACTGCTGCAGATAGTCGTCCGCTACGAGGATAGCCCCGTCCTTCACGCCTAGCGCCTGGCCGGGTGGGGAGACATGGTAAATATTATTATTATTATACAACGCTTTTATGGCTGTATGGAATGGCCTTCACGCCTAGCGCCTGGCCGGGGTGGGGAGACATCGAAAAAAAAAAAAAAAATGGCCTTGCCAACAATGCAAAAAAAAAAAAAAAAAAAAAAAAAAAAAAAAAAATACAACGCTTTATTAGGTATAAATGGACATTATGTACAACTGTACATACAGACAGGTAGATATTTTAACAATGAAAAAAAAAAAAAAAAAAAAAAAAAATGGAAACAATATACATATACAATAAAAATGAAAAAGAATAGAAAATATATATACAGGGTCTTCATAAAGTCTCACCCAGGCCTAGGTTTCTCGAAAACGACTCAGAATATCAAAAAACGCAAAAACCCGTATTCCTTTATATTTAGGGGGATTGATTTTCTGCCAATTTTCTTTTGCCTACACGGCCCCAGTCAGGCTGGGCATGGACCAACTTTAAAATCTTAAATAGAATGGTATGTCTTGTGGCATATTGTTTTAAATGTCTTATTGAGAGAAGTTCATTACAATAAATTTCAGTGTGCTACGACTTACCGTTCTCGAGATACAGGGTCGGACGTCCTGCGTAATATCCATATATTTTGACCTATAACTCGATAACCGTAAATTATGGAGAAAATTTTTCTTGTTAATAATAACTCCTTATGATGAGACTTTTCGAACAAGTTATAACTCGACATACTCTGTTGATGTTAGTTTCTGGTCGGTTTCATCAGGCAGCCGGACAAACAGTCGAAAAACGCTTGCATACGAGTCTGCAACCATTGGGACATTTTCATTTTTATAATTTAATATTTCGTTACATAATTTCGTCACATAATTTCGTTACATAATTTCGTCACATAATTTCGTTACATAATTTTGGTTATGTGCCAGAGCAAAGACATGAAAATGTCAAAAAATTTAACGAAAAAACAAGTCAAATATTAACTTGTTCGAAAGTTCTTGCTATAAGGAGTTATTATTATCAAGAAAAATTTTCTCCATAATTTACGGTTAACGAGTTATAGGTCAAAATATAGGGATATTACGCAGGACGTCCGACCCTGTATCTCAAGAACGGTAAGTCGTAGCACACTGAAATTTATTGTAATGAACTTCTTTCAATAAGATCTTTAAAACAATATGCCACAAGACATACCATTCTATTTAAGATTTTAAAGTTGGTCCATGCCCAACCTGACTGGGGCCGTGTAGGCAAAAAAAATTGGCTGAAAATCAATCCTCCTAAATATAAAGGAATACGGGTTTTTGCGTTTTTTGATATTTTAAGTCGTTTTCGAGAAACCTAGGCCTGGGTGAGAGTTTATGAAGACCCTGTATATAAAAAATAAGTCCTAACTAAAGGGCGAGGTTATAGCCTATGGCAATATTAGTAATGGAATGGGTGAGTTGAAGAACATGCTATGTCGAAACATCTTGCACGGTCAGAGGTTATCAACTGTTCACATTCGAACCCTCGTCATGCTGGCTCTTCCCGAGTTTGGTAAGTTTCCAGGAACTGGACGCTTTTTTTTAATAAGTACTTTCTTTATTAATTCAAAATACAATTTGAGGTAACAATATAATACATACATAAATATATACAGATGAAATGAAAAATATGAAAGTTATTATAGCCCTTTCAGCATAATGCTGGTGTACTCCCTGTTTATAGTCCCCCAGCCAGACAGCCAGATTTTTTAATTTATGAAAACTAAAAAAAAAAATTAACGTCCAGCGAGGTGAGGTTACTTGAAAGCGACTTTAACACTTTCCGTGCCGGAGACTCATTTTGAAATTATTGCCCAGTGCCGTAGCGATATTTGCCGGTGTTGCCATTTGGTAATACTATTCCATGTAAGGTGTTACCAAAAGGTAACACCGGGGTCGAGAAGTAGATGTCTTCGGTGTTACCAAACGGTGACACCATTTTTCTGAACAGGTGTTACCAAAAGGTAACACCGGCACGGAAAGTGTTAAAACCCAAAATTGAGAGAAAAAAAAAACGTCTCACCTCCAAAGCCTTTTCGTTGTTGGCCTCCGTCTCCCCCTCCTCGCTGGAGATGATCACCGAGCCGCTCGCCTCCACCATCACATCCACCATGGAGGACATGTTGAGAGTTTTCTTCAGCACCGCCTCCTCGAACTCCGCCACCGTCATCTTGCTCACGTCCAATCCGATGGAGCGCTGGAGGAGACAGAAGAATAGTACGGAATTGTAAGATATGAAATAATATTACAAGAAGAATAGTACGGAATTGTAAGATAATTATGAAATAATGATACAAGAAGAATAGTACGGAATTGTAAGATAATTATGAAATAATGATACAAGAAGAATAGTACGAATTGTAAGATAATTATGAAATAATGATACAGAAGAATAGTACGAATTGTAATATAATTATGAAATAATGTACAAGAAGAATAGTACGGAATTGTAAGATAATTATGAATAATGATCAAGAAGAATAGTACGAATTGTAGATAATTATGAAATAATGATACAAGAAGAATAGTACGGAATTGTAAGATAATTATGAAATAATGATGCAAGAAGAATAGTACGGAATTGTAAGATATGAAATAATACACGTCCAATCCGATGGAGCGCTGGAGGAGACAGAAGAATAGTACGGAATTGTAAGATATGAAACATATTACAAGAAAATAGTACGGAATTGTAAGATATGAAATAAACACTTCAGTCCGATGGAGCACTGAGGAGACAGAAGAATAGTACGGAATTGTAAGTATGAAACAAATTACAAGAAAATAGTACGAATTGTAAGATATGAAATAATACACTTCAGTCGATGGAGCGCTGGAGGAGACAGAAGAATAGTACGGAATTGTAAGATATGAAACAATATTACAAGAAAAATAGTACGGAATTGTAAGATATGAAATAATACACGTTCAGTCCGATGGAGCACTGGAGGAGACAGAAGAATAGTACGGAATTGTAAGATATGAAATAATATTACAAGAAGAATAGTACGGAATTGTAAGATATGAAATAATACACGTTCAGTCCGATGGAGCGCTGGAGGAGACAGAAGATAGTACGAATTGTAAGGATATGAAATAATATTCAAGAAGAATAGTACGGAATTGTAAGATATGAAATAATACACGTTCAGTCCGATGGAGCGCTGGAGGAGACAGAAGAATAGTACGGAATTGTAAGATATGAAATAATACACGTTCAGTCCGATGGAGCACTGGAGGAGACAGAAGAATAGTACGGAATTGTAAGATATGAAATAATATTACAAGAAGAATAGTACGGAATTGTAAGATATGAAATAATACACGTTCAGTCCGATGGAGCGCTGGAGGAGACAGAAGAAGAATAATAATAATGTCGCCTTATTTATATTACAACGCTTTATTAGGTATAAATAGACATTATGTGCATACAAATAATTATTTTAACAACTGCCCGATTAGGACTATTTAGTCCCATTATTCCAGCAGTAAGCCCAAGACATAATATTATTGTGTGGTAAAAAGCCCAAATGGGAGGATAATTTGTCATGTCCCGGCTGGGTTTCGAACCCACGACCTCTGGAATCTCATGATTCACAGAGTGCCACCTTTAACACTGAGCTACCGGGACGTACAGTATTGTAAGATATGAAATAATATTACAAGTCTAGTGATTTATGGAATTGTAAATTTCTGTCCCTATATGAAATGGTTGGGTTAAAACAAAAGTACAAGTTGCTTTGATTCGGGCTGTTTCTCTCAGATTGAGAGGTTCAAGATACGTACAAGTTGAGGAGGTATGAAGTTGAAGATGGATGTGGTGTGCTTCAAATTTAGATAGAATTTGAATTTCAAATTTTAGATGGAATATCAAATTTGAAGATAGAAATTAATGTAATTATCCATGTTGTAATAAAAAAAATTAATACACTTGTAGGAACATGAGCTCACGAGTTGTACACTCATAACTTTGGCAGCTCTAATTAAGAAAAACATGGCGGATTTTTTTTTAATTTGTATGTGAAATCGACTTTTTTCTAGTTCAATTATTATGATGAGTTTAAACCTTTACTCTTTTATTTCACAACCAAATGACATAATAGGAAGTTTAGACCAATAATTTGGTCTTAAAAGTTGAATAAAGCAATGCAAATTATCAACATACTTAATTTACCAATCTAGGTTCATTGGTAGAAAATTCACGTTTATTTTTTACAAATCTCATAGTGATGTTTTGTTTGTGACACACAAATTGTGAGAAGGCGCTTGCTTCACTGCAAAAACTACTCCAAGATTGCCGACCTCCGTGGCTCAGTGGTTAAGAGCATTTGTTACTGACCCGAAGGTTGTGGGTTCGAATCCCGGCCGGAGCGGAAATTTCTGACCGAAATTATCTGTTTCCGGAATGGCATGGATGTAAAGATAAAGTGCCCTGAAGTAATGCGAAAGCGGTTTCGGGGCACACTTACCTTTAAAAAAAAAAGATTACCTGGGGTTTGGGGGAGCACACAGGACAGGTTGGGTTGGGCGCCGACAGGTATTTTTCCGGGACAATCATCTGGCCCTTGTGATTGGCACCCTTGCGCAGATATATGGTCTGGCAGGACTCGAGGCGAGCCTGTAGGATTTGCAGAGCATGCAGCACCACAAGTCCGGCTACGATAGCGTTGCTGGTGGCTATGGCCGGGATAATGTTTCCTGCCATGGCTGAGGAGAAGAAGACAATTTATTTTGTAAATATTGGTCGGTTCTCGTTCTGTGACTGACGTTAACCAACGCCCAGCCAGGCCAGAACTTAGATGGGTGATTAATCAAATTTGAGCCCTCGTGATGCTGGCTATTCTCGGCCCCAATCAGAGTGAGCTTAATTTAAGTAGGTATCTGGTTTGTGAGTATCTAGCGAAAGGAGGGTTGTTGCTGTTGTTGTTGTTGTTGTTGTAGTCAGCTTGGCTACAGCTGGAGGGGTGAGTGATGGTCTCCAGCCAACTTTATTTCAAAGTTGGCTCGTCCTGAACCACATATTTCTATGTGCGATCAACCATCATGAGGACTTGGACTTTTCTTTGTAAGCCATTATACCCTAAGGAAACTCCAAGCTAGCCTGGCTTGTAAGGGTTGGCTAGTCTGGTTTCTGTTTATAGTCCTCTAGGGAGACACTGGTCTTCTCTCTGTTTAACGTCCCCCAGCCAGACAAGGAGAAAAGAAGGGTAACACCCCATTGTGATAGTACTGATAATGATCATGCAGTTGAAAGTGACGTAAAGCTAATAAAAAAAAAAAAAAAAAATTGTAATACCTCTGTGGCGCTAGGTCTTGGATTGCGTTCTGTCTTGGGTAGGGGAAAATCAATGCTAAGCAATGACCCAAGTTGTCGAATCTGTCTATTAATTTCGCCCTAAATATTGGGATCACTTAAATTTGATGCCAGCCTCCGTGGCGTAACGGTTGTGACTACTGCCCATAGTCCAGAGATCCTGAGTTCGATACCCGGTCGGAACAGAATTTTTCACACAGAAAATTCTGTTCCCTCCGTACATGTGAGGCTGGCATTTCCGGCCCTACCCAGGCTGGGTGAAGTTAATGTGGGTAGCAGGTACGATTCCCAGCGAATGGAGGGTAAAACCCCCGTCCTAATCCTGGACGTTACATCAAATAGAATCGTTGGCGTTTCTACGGGCATCGGGCCGTAGAAAATGTGCCAAAACTATCATTATTATTATTATACAACGCTTTATTAGGTATAAATGGACATTATGTACATGCAAATAATTATTTTAACAATGGAAAAAATGGAAACAATATATACAATAAAAATGAAAAAGAATAGAAAATATTATATAAAAAAAACATAGGTCCTAACTAAAGGGCGAGGTTATTGCCTATGGCAATCTCTTCCACCCAACCATGAGGTTGAACAACGTCGACCCTACTCAAGCGGGATAAGACAGAGTAAGGACGGAATTAATAGACAACATCAATAACTTAAGTCGTTGGTAAGTGTCGATTTTCCCTATCTTACACAGTACGCAATCCGTGACTTAGCGCCACAGAGGTATTACAAAAACGTCTATTAATTCCGCCCTAAAAGAAGAAGACTTACATTTGATGTCGAAGCGAGACTTCTGTGGGATGGAGAATATGTGAGCTCGAATGTTGGCACACGCCGCCACAAAGTCCATTGCTGCCTTGTCGTCCTTATCCCAGACCAGGTGTTCATCTTTCGCGACAGCCGACTGTGCGAGGAATAACAATGGACAATTGGACACATATTAATGTATAAGTACTGCCCAACCATAAGGGTTTATTTATAAACAATTGGATCAAGTTTTATTTACATTTTTTATGTACAATGAACATGGTAATAAGTTATGAAATAAATATAAACAGAGACTGATCAAGGGTGGTGATAATGCCTTCGGCATTCTCCTCAAGGGTTGGTTAGAAGACATTGCCAAAGGCTATAATCCCGCCCTCTAGTTCGGACATGTATGTGTGTATGTATTTATCTATATTTCCCCCTTTTTATTTTTCTGTTTATCTTTTTATATTGTTTCTAATTTCTCATCTTAGAAGCCAAATAAAAATGGCTTAGGATGGGTTCTCTGTAAAAAAAAAAAAAAAAAAAAACCATATGAAAAATAAAACAAATAATTATTTATTATTATTATGTCAATTTGTAATTCTGTGTATGTACATATTTATGTTCTTATCAATAAATTGTTTAATAATTATGGTAAAAATCAGGACTGATGAGTTCTTATATTTCAGCAGTTGTTGGGTGTCACTATTATGTGGTAAAGTTATCAAATACATGAGCAAAAATCCATGCATTCGGTGGGATCCATAGCAACCAATACCCATGTTATTATTATTGTAAACTGGTTGGAGTAATACATAAACCAATTTTACTAAGATCTTACAGTGACACATGTGGAAGAGGTTGAACAATACCAACATTGAAAAAAAGAAAAGAAAAAAAAATATTGCTATTTAATGCATTGTCTCAAATGTCACACAGATTGATTAATTTATAAGCATAATGGGCCACATTAGTCATTTGATGGTGTATAAAAGTTTTTTAGTTCATGTTTAAAGTAATCTGTTAGCAACTATGCAACTGTGCTTTAATCACTGAGTGACTTGTGATTCTGATAACATAGAAACATTACCATACTCTCTTTATCCTAAAAAAATGAGCCTAGACAGTCCCTTTACTCTTACAGTGTAAACAAAGCCTCATTTATTCGTGAGAATTTTGTTGTAAATACATATTTGTAAGAATTTACGACGTTGTAAAAAGAGGTTTTAAAACACAAGTTTGTTGTTCATACATATTTACAACGAACTTTTCTTAAAGTATAAAGATGAAAAAAGAAGAATAAAACTTATTTTTTAAACAAAGATATATATTTATATTATTTTTCCCTTTGTAAATTTTCATGTAATTGCATCATAAATGATGCGTTTGAAAATAATAATAATAATAATCCTATCATCCCTATCATTGTCTCAACCAATGGACTGATTCATCCCTCAATGTATTATCACTGCAAGAAGATTGAACTTCCATCTTTTATCCTATCGAAGATTCAGAAGAATGTCCTCCTTGAAACATGCAGAATTGTGAGAAAAGTTCTAAGCTTCTGAAGATTCACTTCTCCTCCAACCTCAACCTGATATTTATCTATGTTTGCTGTTAAGCCCATGGATAAAATATTTTGTACCATTTAAAAAAAATAAATGAGAAACACTCTCTCAATAATAATAATAATAATAATAATAATAATAATATGTGCCATCCTGGGTACAGCCCACATTCTCAGAAAGTTTGGTGTATAAGTGAAAGCGATTTAGCTAACATCCAAAGAATATGGTTTATTCTCGATGTTAGTAATGTGTATTGTACGGATAAAAAATAAATTATCTTGCGTTGTATGCCATAATAATAATAACCTCCCCACATTATGAACCAAACAACTTCAGGAGACTTGATCTTCGGATCCGCTCCTGAAGTTACAACACCAGGAGACTTGATAATATGATCCGCTCCTGGTGTAATACCCTTTGAAAGGTAATAATTACCTTCCAAAGGAGAGAAAGTGGAATAATAATAAAAAAAAAACAACTCACATCAAACTGTGTCTTGAGCGTGGCCACACTCTCCGCGAACACCTCCCGACACTCCCGCACACTCCACACCCGCTGGTCCTTGAGACCCGCACCCTCTACCGCGCCCGCACCACTGCTGCCGCCCGCCACCGCATCGGGCAGCCCGTCCCAGCCGAGCGGTGCGGGCGGGGTGCGGTTCTTCCACAGATCTGCCATGGACAGGAGGTACTGGATGTCGGCGGAGAAGAACTTGGAGAACAGCTTGTGCGGGTCGTAGCCGCACGCCTGCGCCCATTTGCGGGTCGACGTGCGGTCTGCGGCGCCCTCGGACGTGGATGCGGCCGCTTTGGCCCCGGCTTCACCTGGGAACCAAAATAAATAATAATAATAATATCGCCTTATTTTTACTGCCCGATTAAGACCATGAAAGTCCCATTATTCCAGCAGTAAGCCCAAGACATATTATTATGTGGTAAAAATCCCAAATGGTAGGATAACTTGTCATGTCCCGACTGGGTTTCGAACCCACCGGGACATGACAAGTTATCCTACCTGAGCTACCGGGACAGACATAAATAAAGAGAACTCTGAGCTACCGGGACAGACATAAATAAAGAGATAAGAATATCTAAGTGATATTCTTATTTATTTTGTGGTTTATTATATAATCCAGATATGTCTCAAACTTGCTTAATAAGGACATATTGTGTACATACAGATACTTACAAATTAATACAAAATTAGAAACAGAATCCTGTTTTAAACCTGGGAACCAAAATAAAGAGATAAAGATCTAAGTGATATTCTTATTTGTGGTTATTATATAATCCAGATATGTCTCAAACTTGCTTAATAAGGACATATTATACGTACATAATTATGATAATAACACTCTTTTTTTTTAAGTGGGGTTTAACGTCGCTTTTAACTGCCATGGTCATATCACGACGGGGGTTTTACCCTCCATTCGCAGGAAACTCACAAACCTGCTACTCACATTGACCTCACCCAGCCTGAGTGGGGCCGGGAAAAGCCAGCGTCACGAGAATTAGAATTTGAATGGTCACCCATCCAAGTCTTAACCTCGCTGGATGTTGCTTAACTTCGGTGTTCTGAAGGGAACCGGTGTATTCAACATGCCATCGACGCTGGCATATAACACTCTTTAGTGGAAGGCAACCACCAGGCGAGGTTAATACTCAAAGCACTGGGGGGAATTCAAACCAACCGATCCCTACGCTATCGCTACCTAGATTAACAACTTGACAACCAGTGCACGTACATACAGATAATTGCAAACTTAGAAACAGAATCCCGGTTTCAGCGTAGTTTTAATAAAGCAAGTTTCAGTAGTTGTGATATCACGAAAGTGATTAACACAGATATGATATCTTTTTACAAAATCGGAAACAATTTAAAAAATAAAACAAAAAAGAAGTGGATAAAAAATACATATAAATAATAATATATGTTGGAAGAGGTTGCCTTTGCTGGGTTGGATCGAAATACTGAGGTCTGTATTTAAGTAGTAGTAATAATAATAATAATAGAAAATCTTATAAGGACAAAGCTTTATAAGTAAAGCTATTATGCCTAGAACGATTATTAAAGTGATATTAAATTGTTGTGAGATTTTTTTTTTTTTAATAAGCAAATCTGATATTACTTTGTTGTAAGATTTTTTACAGCAAATCTCGTCTTACCTCCAGCCTCGGGATCCTCAGTATCGGGTGACACATCCTCATCTGCATCTATCTCTCCAAAAAGCTGACTGAAATAACAAATTTTTACAGAAGTGTTAAAAATAAAACTATTGTTTCAAAGGACTAAAAAATAAAGCTTAATTTCTCAGTAAAGACTTTTAAATACTGCAAAGACGGTCAGGTAAGTTATAAATACCTAATGAATATGTATCATATTTCAATGTTATCTAAATCACTTTTTATCTAAATTTGAAAAATGCTGTGTCTATGTATGTTTTGAAAAAGAGTTATTAGGGATTTTTTTACTTTTAATTAGGTAAAGAGGTTTTTTTTCAATTGTGTTTTCCTTGGTAATCAAGTGTACATTGATTCTCAACAAGATGAGTCCACTTATACTATAGTCTACTTAGTACATGTTTCTTTTCCAGGTGACATGGTCAAATTTTGGTAGTCAATTGTCTTTATTTTTTTGTCATGTTAGTGCATTGCAACTGGACTAACAAAATGTACAGAGGGCAAGGACTTCAATTGATATAGACATGTATTTAAATATATGTCAAACAACAAAAAATATATGTATGTATACAATTAGATAAGTGGTTAGTAGTAATGGTGGATTAGTACCCATAGATTAGCTTACTTGAATAGATGTTTGGCCCAGACAATACAGTGGATAGGCTCTGAGGGAGTATTCCTGATGGTACAGCCAGGGTATGTTCGGGCAGCTGGTTTAGGATCACACTCGTAACATTTGGTAACACCTAGACAGAAAAAATATAGAGACAATAATAAATATAAACCTGGTTACTACTATAGAGCTATGCTTGACTGTCCTGCGCAACACTTTGAATATTGTTCATAGACATTTGTACCCATAAGGAACGAGTTGGCCGAAGACACAAAAATAAAAATAATAATAATAACTTTATAATAATAAAAAAAATAAAAAAATAATAACTAATGAAAAAAAAAAAAAAATTACTAACACCTGTCTGATCTGTATACTGTGTCTTTGGGCAACTCGTTGATTTATGAGCAGTTCGAAATAAAATAAAACTTTATTTTGTTAATAAAAAATAGATCAAGATACTGGGTTTGATCACCTTAATTCAGAAATGTACCTTTTTTGATAAGTTCCACTTGACCTTCATAGCCTGCGGTGCCAGATTCCACAAGAGGTACCTCTGAAGCTAGACACATTCTGTTCACGTGATTCCTGGCAGCTCGGTTGTCCAAGGCATTCATCACCACACCAAACTGTTTGAAATAGTTGACACCAAAGTCTGCACTGTGAAGAAAAAAAAAAAAAAAAAAAAAAACAGAAACATTGAGAAAAAATCCTAAGAAAACCATGGGTAACTGTGGAATATTTTAATAGTCCTGGAAAGTTACCATTAAATTATGGTTTTGAATTATGGCTCATTAATTTTCATTTTGGTTACTCATAAACTGAAGAGGACAGATTGTTGAGCTTGGCTAGTATCCTATTAGGAGTTTCAGATAATGCTTTCTAATTAATTATTATTATTATTATTATTATTATACAATGCTTTATTAGGTATAAATGGACATTATGTACATACAATTAATTTATTTAACAATGAAAAAAAATGGAAACAATATATATGTACAATGAAAATGAAAAAGAATAGAAAATATATAAAAACATAAGTCCTAACTAAAGGGCGGGGTTATTGCCTATGGCAATAACCCCGGTACAGGTACATCTAATGGTACAGGTCAACTTAAGGGGAACGTTCACATATGTTTTCAGCTTTGCACCTACCATTCTGTAAATTGTATCAGTGATGGGAAAAGAATAGGACCATGAGCTGTTACGTTTTATATCCCAAACAGATGTTTTTTTTATGGAATCAAGGTCATTCTATCTGGTTTTATTATTATACAGGGTGGGGCAAAAGTCTGGAAACCCCTGAATAACTTTTGAATGCCTTCTTTGGTAAACTTAAAATTTTGTACGGTAAACCGGCCTAATAAGACCTTCTTTTAGAGTGGGATCGATTTTTGTTACCGGTCCCCATGTCGGGGCCAGGGGGGCCAACTTCATTTTTTAAAATACGAACCCCCACCTTGCGATACATTTTTGAAAAGGTCTTCAAATAAGAAATACATTGGTGCAAATTTTATTTTTTTAATATTATTTGTTTGCAAAAGGCGTCCAACTTTGTGTATGCAGTAAAGTCTGGAAACCCCTGAATATCTTTCGAAAGGACTTTCTCAGTAAATTTAAAATTTTGTACGGTAATCCTTGGTAATTAGACGTTATATTAGATTTGGACCGATTTTTTTTTACTGGCCCCCATGTCGGGGCCAAGGAGGTCAACTCCATTTTTTTAAATACGAACCCCACCTTGCGATACATTTTTGGAAAGGTCTAATTACCCCGACTTACCGTGCACAATTTTAAATTAACTGAGAAAGCCCTTTCAAAAGATATTCAGGGGTTTCCAGACTTTACTGCATACACAAAGGTCGACGCCATTTGCAAACAGTTTAATATTAAAGAAATAAAATTTGCACCAATGTATTTCTTATTTAAAGACCTTTCCAAAAATGTATCGCAAGGTGGGGGTTCGTATTAAAAAAAATGAAGTTGGCCCCCCTGGCCCCAACATGGGGGCCGGTAACAAAAATCGACCCGACTCTAAAAGAAGGTCTTATTAGCCCGGTTTACCTTACAAAATTTTAATTTTACCGAAAAAGCCATTCGAAAGTTATTTAGGGGTTTCCAGACTTTTGCCCCACCCTGTAGACTGGTTGGAGTTCCACAAGAGAAGTACCAATTATCACACCGACCTCTATTTAGATCTGTCTGGTTACTATTATCTAATTTGAAAGTGTCAGTTAATTCAGATATTGATATGAGTAGGCAACTGGTAGTCAAGTGATTAATGCACTAGTCACAGGTAGTGTAGGGATCCATTGGTTTGAATTCCACCCAGTGCATGAATTTTTCCTCATTAATTTGAGTTTGTGACCACATAATACTAAGGCCCTGAGGGTTAGGTGGTATAAGCATTTTCTACCATGCCTTAGGCATTTTCTACCACCTAACCTTTGGCATTAACTTTGCCCTGGATTACAAAACAATTGTAATTAAAAATTAATATTGATCTTTATTTCTTTTTGTACATACTTCTAATTTTTTTTTAAATTTATTGTTATTTTTTGTTGTTGTTGATGATTGTTTTGAAAAAATAAAAATAATGTGTAAATAAATAGAGCATTAAAGAGTGTTACTACTACTACTAACAGGGATTTTTTTTCCCGCTGATTTTTTTTATAAACATATTAAAATCAAGTGGTACCTGATAATGCTTGCATGATGAGCAACAATGTTGGCATCTGGATTAAAATTGAGAGCACTTTCCCTTGCTACTTGTGCCTTTGATTTTCCCACATGTTGCTTATGAAACAGGAACTGACGATTTAAGTTGCTCACATCAATGGTGTCCAAGTCAACCTGCGGATGAAAAGTGATAAAATTTGAAATGGGGTAAGTTTGTATCGTAACACTCAGGTACTGATAAATAATCATTTTTACTGACGTGAGTTCATAGCATAGCAATTGTAAAAAAAAAAAAAAATATTATTATTATTATCATTTTTTTTGTTTTTGTACTGCTTTAACTATTAAGTCATTTGCGTCTTTTGGCTATTATTATATTTTGTTGTATATGTTTTGGTTCCTGAGGTATACTAAAGTTGAGTTTATTGCATCTGTGTCATCCCTTAGGGAGGGGAAAGGATCTAAGTTGTTTCTGATTGATGAATGCAGTGGACATTCAAAGATGTGGGTCACACTGAGATTGACACCACACTGACACATTGATAGGTATTGTGGGAAAGAAATTATCACTGTGATACAATATTGTGGGATATATCCAAAGTATAAAATGGATTTTTGTTGTTGTAAAAATGATGTTCAAAATTTATAATTTTAATCTACTGTGTAAAACAGATTTCAATACACTTTTATCATAAAAAATTGATGAGTTGAAAGCACTAATAGATGAGTTGAGATTCTCTCACTGGCTTCTGGCTTAATACAAAAAAGGCTTTTGAAATAAGCAGAGCCTTCCATGGGGTGTTGTATTTGGTTGTTCTTGTATTTGATGTAGTGGCTTGAGCTACACCAAATTGTTCTGATGGGCTCTAACCAGGTCAGTAGATAATAGTTCAGCGGTAGTATGTTCCTTTAAACATTTTACAACTATTCCCACTTCATCCTGGCCCATAGTACTTAGCTAAGTGTTTTGATGAGGGACCAACCATAATGAGTGCTTCTTTATCTGTTTCAGGCCTCTTTAAACACTTTATAAATTGGCCAGCTGGATCTGCTGGTTAAGGGTTTGTTCATATTAGTGACCTAAATGAACTGGGGGAACAATTTCTCGTACTATTTTTTCCCAGGTTACTACATGGTGTTCTCTACAGGTTGTGGTTGATAGAAAGTACTTGCTCACATTGTACTATAAGTACCTTGACCAGGACATAGGTTAGTGACCACATTTTAGCTCAAGCACAGCCAAATGGTGAGATTTTATTCTTTGGCATGATAGGTGCTATAGTATAAAAGAAAATTTAGCTAAACTGTGGATGGTTCATACTTACAATTTCAATGTTGGAGAATCCAGTCAAGACCAGATTCTTCAAAAGCTCGCATCCTATGCCTCCGGCTCCCACAACCAGAACTTTGCTCTTCTTGATTGTTTCTTCCAGGTCTTTTTCGAAAACACCGGGTATTTTAGTAGCCATAGCTGATTTCGACACACACAACACAGAGAACAGAAAGTCTTTGATTAGATTAAACAACTTGCGAAATAGATATGTGAAACAATTCTCGAGTGAATTCTTCGGAGTCCTGTAGGATAATTGATCAGCCGATAAAGTGATTACCACCGGGTCAGGAGTTTTTGATTTTTAATTTCGGTATTCTATGAGCACAAAATTTCAACAATCGTAATTTTAGCGTTTTTTTAATTTAAAGAACAAGGGAGGAGGGAGAGGAAGAAGGGGCCTTGCCCTTTGGGGCAAATCCCAATGAAGCAAACGTAAATAAACAATATTTTTTCATGCTTCTCAAAATTTGTAAAGATGACCGCGAAAGGTAGAATTCGTGATAGCTTTTGTTTATTTTTTCCTACATGCAGTACATGCTTTTGTTGTTTGGTTAGAAACTAGGAAAAGGATAAAAATGTAATCTTCATATTCTGTAAGTATTCTAAAAACAAAGTTTTAGATTGCAAATGAAAAAATCCAACCCAACCCAGTCTAGGTGAGATTAATACAATAAAATTCTCTGTTTATCCTACTAGGATGAGACTAAAGAGTCCCTTTACTCTCCAAGTAGAATTGTTGGGATTAGGAAGGGCATTCAGTGGGTAAATATGTGCTACAACCAACCAACCATGAAATTGAACAATGCCAACAACAAGGAGAAAGTAATGTGTCATAAATGTATTTTGAATATTCCAGCTTGCAATCTCATTTATCCTACTGGTGATATAGCTGGTGCATGTATTGCTAAGGTCCAAGAAGCTTCTATTAAGAGGTTGGTGGGTACATGAATATAGAATTCAGTTTTCAAAACCCAAACCATTATTTAGCCCTGTTATGTCAGACTGGTATTCAGGTCATTATTGACCCGTATTTAAATAAGCAGGAAAACTAATGTTTCAAGAGATTTCTTAAGACATTTTTCTATTACGAATAGCAAGACACTCTGTTATTGTATTTGGAGACAAAACAATGAAATACCACTGAGCTTTCTTCCCAATAAAAACATGAGATGGATTGTCAGCATGTCTCTATGATGTAGTTAAATGTGTTTTTTTTTTTTCAGATTGTAGCTACTACCAAAAAAGTGATCAGAACCCATAAACTAAAAAAAGCTGGAAAATCATCAGATTAAGGCCAATACTCAGATGGTCTCTCATCTAAGTTCTGCTATTTATGCTCATTAAAGCTATATATTAAAGAACTATAAAAACTCAAAGAAGAAAAATTGTTGACTGCAGTTGTTGTGGTGTCACACCAGTTTATTTCTCATTATTGTTTGTATTTTGTAACTGTTTACAGCTAGCTATAGAATGGTATTTTTGAAGAGACTCTCTTACTTGTGGTTTTGAAAGCTTCATTATTTTGTGGTCACTAGTACAGTCCACTCTAAATAATTCCAACTCTTTATAAATAAAAAGTTTTTTTATGTCCTTCCAACTTAGAAATATCAAGCGTTAACTGTACTTAAAGCAGGGGCTGAACAAAGTCTCACCAAGGTCCAAGTTATTGGGGAACTACTTAATAGTATAGTATAGTATAGTAGTGCTTTATTTAGACTGTCGGCTCGAGACAGGAAGTCCCATTACGCTAACAGTTTAATATGTCAAGAAACTCTAAAACCCTTTTACCTCTATGTCTTTGGGGCTATGTTTTAGAAATAGAGAAAAAATATACCCACAGTACCCCATTAAGGTTGATTCACACACACCTGTGACATGACAGTGTCACGTCTATGACGTGATCCCTCCGGCGAGGAAAATCAGATTCTTGTAGGAATTTGAAGGGCCCTATTCCCACTCGCCCGGCAGGTGACCATGACAGTGCAAATAGTGCTTGTACTGTGATCTGGCACATTAATAACGGACAATATTTTTCACGGCCTATGATTTTGATTTTACCAGTGTTTCTCTGCAATTACCAGTGTTTTCATGCAAGTGCACTGCCACTGCATGGTTGGAGCACTGACCAGTGTGAATAGCAATCACTGTGTTCACAGCCGGGATAATCACATTCTGGTTGTGGAACTGCCATGTCACAGGTGTGTGTGAATCAACTTTTAAGGTTGCTTTTAAATCTTAACTCGCAAGTACTTGCACCAAAAAATATCATTCTCAGCTCTAACTCAATCATGTTTGGATCATTCCTTACAGAGGGTATCAAATTTTACAACAGCCTCCCTATTGATCTAAAATCCCTCCACCCTGAAATTCTTTAAAAGAAAAACTTTTTGATCTTATGTTGTATTCTTTTTCTGAGATTTCAGTGTGACCTGGCTACCATACAGTCTTATCACTATACCTCACCACTGTTTTTTTATTTATATAAATGTATGTATCATTCTCATCAATTAGTCAACATTTTCCTCTGTCTTTCTACCTTGTCATCCTTCTGCTATATCTCAATTCTTAGCATTTTTCTCCTCTTTTTATTATTTGTTTTTAAAATAAGTAAATATAAATATCTAAGTTAGTTTCAAGACTAGAATAAGAAATTGTGTACATGGTAATGTAATTAAACAATAAAAATAAAAATATTATTATTATAAAAAGTTGGCATTAAAGTACAGCACTCACATTATCAACCTTTATTTTTGTTTTTTCTTTTTGTTGGTCTTCTTAATTATTTTGTTATAAATTGTTGAGTTATTTGTTTTGTTAAAAAAATTAAGTATGAATAAATAAAGACAGAAATAAAGGATTTTTTACATTAAAAAAGTAAATGTAAAAAATGTTTTCTTTTTCAAACATTAAGCTTAGAGTAAGTTCAGAAAGAGGTTGAAATTAATCAAACATTTAGTTTGACTAGGACGTAAATCCAGTCTGGATAAATTGTTTTCTTTATTAAGTCAAAATCAAAGATTTATTTTAAGTCTCTATTTCACATCAAAATCAAGTCTGTATTATGATAGTAAATTTCTTATTGATAAAAAGCATTATCATATTTTAGTGTCTTTTAATTTTATTAACTTCATATGATTAGGTAAATTGTTTATTTTGTTGCACAAATCTTATTGATCTTGTGGTAGGACTTTATGTAGACATTATTGTTATTTTCTTTTTTTACTTATTTATTTTGTCATTTGTTTGTTTTTTCTTAATTTTATACTGTTACCATTGTACTCTGTCCTAATAAAGCATAATAAAAAAAAAGTCATCACATCTGATTTAGACAAATCTTTGTATGTATACACGTACTAAAGACAACACAAAACATTTTACTTAGGACAATACTAAAGAAAGACCGACTATTTCATTCTGATGACTTATACAAACTTTTAAATGTACCTAATCTTAACGACATATACCTATTTAAAACTGCGACATTCACTATTAAGAAGAAGAACATTTGGACTATAAACATTAACCAGACTTACACAACTAGACAAACAGGACAAACAGTAATACCACGAAAAAATAGATCACTATCACAAAGACATTTTTCTTATCGAGGAAATAAAATATATAATATATTACCAGTAGAATTCAGAGAAATAAGAGATGTAAAACTATTGAGAAAGATATTAGGAAAATGGCTGGAAAATGAAGAAAATAAGACCAAATTAAAACAATCAATTATAAACTAGCCAAAACAAAATAGGGCCCACCCAACTTTTTCTAAATAACAAAGCATAAGTATTATTTCTTTATACAGAAAGTTAAAGAATGTATTTATTTAGGGCATACTCATTTTATTTAAGTAAAGGTGACAATTTTTAAGGGAAAAAAAGGTTATTTCAACCATTTAAAAGAATTTTGACAAAACTGTCATGTTTACCTTAGTTATTCAGGTTGTGTTTAAAGTCTTCTGAGTCGCTGTAAAGTGGTGATGATCAATTCTCAATAATGAGTGTGTGTCCCTCTTTTCTTTGCACACTCTTCTATTCTGTTTGGCATGCTTTGAATGAGATTGACAAGGTTTTCTTGCGGAATTTCGTCCCAACACACTTTCAAGGGCCGTATGAGTTCTTCTTGAGATCCTATGGCCAAAATCTGTAGTTTAAGTCTCCTTTTGAGTTGATCCCATACGTGTCCGATCGGATTTAGGTCGGGGCTTATTGCAAGCCAGTTCATTACTTCGATATTCGCCTCCTGAAGAGCTAGCCTGGTAGCGCGCGCGACATGAGGGCGAGCATTGACATGCATTAGAACAAAATTCGGACCCAAACGATGTGCAAATGGTATCACCTGAGGTTCAATGACTTGCTCAATGTAACTCTCCGAGGTTACTCTGCTGTCACGGAAAATTACAAGCTCTGTTCTACCGGTTAAATTTATCCTTCCCCATACCATGACACTTGGGCCACCATACCGATCAGTTTCGTGAATGCAGGGCTCAGAAAATCTTTCTCCTTCACGTCTCCATACTCTAATCAGTCTATTATCACTATGAAACTTAATCTTGCACTCATCCGAAAAGAGCACCCACTGCCAGTTGTCCATACCCCATTGGATGTGCTCTCGCGCGAATCTTAATCTTGCCGCGCGGTGAGCTGCTGTCATTTCTGGCTTCACCAAACGTCTTCTTGACATCACCTGAGATTCTCTGAGCCTGTTCCTAATGATTTGGTCGCTTACTTGAACGTTTAATTATGCTTCCAATTGATTTTGTATCGCAGGAGCTGAGACAAACCTTTGTTGTAGGGCAATTCTTCGAATAAAACGGTCCTCCCACTGCGAAGTAATGCCATGTCGTCCAGAGCCAGGTCTTCTGTCACCACTACCCGTCTCTTGAAAACGGTTCCATAAGTTTCTAATGGCTCTTTGGGACACACGAAGTCGATTCGCGACCAATCTCTGGGTGGCTCCATTTTCCAGCAAGGTTATGACACGAGAACGAGATTCTGCATTTAAATGTCGACGAATACCCGGCATAGGGTCACAAAGAAGATACAAAACACCCAAAAAGACTTTTTTATTGAAAATTATTGGTCTAAGAATAAATTAAAAACAACCATTAAAAATTAATTTTATTGTCACAAAAGAGCACTATCTCTAGAAAAGGTAAAAAGACTAATTACCCAGTGATATCCATAGATAAAACCATACCAACTGTCTCAGAGTATCAATAAACAAGATTAGGACATGTTAATATCCTAAAGTTTAACTTTAAGGTGTCCTATACACGATGTCGTGAAAATTTTCAGGTGGGCCCTATTTTGTTTTGGCTAGTGTATGAAGAAAAAATAATCATACCAAAGCGTGAGAAAAAATAATAAAATTAGAAGAGAAACAAAAGTAAAAAAATCTACTTACAGAAATACAATTTTTAATGCCTAATTACACTATATATATATTATTACTGTTTAGTTGTTGATTAAAAAAAAAGTTATAACCAGAAGAATTATTATAACAGAAGAGTCCAACACATGCTTTAAGCACAAATGGACTCTTCTATAACTCAATTTATAAATTTATTTATTGTATAAATAATTTAGTTTACTTATATATATATTTATTTATTTCTACAATTGTATTTTGTATTATATAAAAAATAAAGAGTATTGAAAAAAAAAAAAAAAAAAAAAAAAAAAAAAAAAAAAAAAAAAAACGTATATTAGTGTTTTACATAGGCCATTTGTAATTATTTTTAAATAAATTATGATTTAACTTTCTAATATTAGAAATTGGAAGTATTGTGTTAGCCCCCCCCCCCCCCCCCCCCCCCCCCCCTAGCCATAATCCTGGCTATGCCCATGAGCTGTGTTATTGTGTGGTCACTAATATACCTTTAATTATTAGTTTTAGGGCTCATGATTTTAATCAAGTACTCAGGTCCTTGAGTATCAAACAAAAAATTACTCAATTAGAGAAAATCAGAAAATTACTCAATTAATGAAAATTACTTGATTATTTGAGCATTCAAGGCTGGTGGTGGTAAGGTTCAATAGAGGTATAGTTGCCATGGATACAAAAGAAACTTTTAAATTTTTCAACCCTTCACAAAGAAAATGTAAAGCCAGTATCAGTGGAATACACCAGTTCTTGAACTGTCATTGAAGTGTGTTATGGTTGTTTTTGTTGTTGAAAACAGTTATTTTTCTTGAAGAATAAATTTAATATAATTATTTTGAAAGCTGTTGGGAAATTTTTCAGAGTAGGATAAATTATCAAATTTTATTTGCTTCAATTTCAGTAGGTACATATAATGATATTAAAATAATGAATAATTCTTGAGATATGAGTGAGAATTCAAGAATAGGACCTACTTTTACCCCCTTTCGATGTCATGTCAGGACTGTAGTATGTTTACTAGCTCACCCCTTTCCTAAACAAGTACCAGAAGTAATTGGCTCTGTCACCTATCACGCACTTACAACTTATTCCTGTACTGGCCTACAACCTAATGCCTGTTGAAAGTTAAATAACTAAGCAAATATAACAAACAGTATTGAGCTCTCATGAAATGAAAGTTATTTATTTTAAACAAAAATTTCTTCTTTCTCTTTATGAACTGGGAGGGATCCTAACATGGAGGTTGCATTATTATTATACAATGCTTTGTTAGGTGTAAATGGACATTATGTACATACAAATAAATATTTTAACAATTAAAAAAAATGGAAACAATATATATAAATATACAATAAAAAATGAAAAAGAATAGAAAATATATAAAAACAAGTCCTAACTAAGGGGCGGGGTTATTACCTATGGCAAACTCTTCCACCCAACCCTTTTGTCTCTCTGCATTGAGACAATCTTCAGCGGAGATACCATCCAGCTGTAGCTGTTGTGGTGCCTGTTATATTTTTTAGTCACTCACATATGGTTTTTATGAATCTTGATTTCTTTGCACCATGGGCCATTGCACAAAGAAGCACTAATTCTACTAATAAAATTTGGAGATAAATTACAATGGCTGAGAATCCACATCAAAATAATGTAGATTTTTCTAAAATGTATCCCTGCAAAATGTAGATTTTTCTATATAATTATATATATCTTCAGGAACATTTTTTAGACTGTATTAATTACAAGCGGGCTGTCGCCCGCTTTGCGGCCGAGGCATGGCCATGAAAGCAAAAAATCCTTTTTCGCCAATGGCAGGTGTTGTAGTGGGAGTTTCGAAAAATCCCGTCTTATTGCACATCTAGACTATAAGACAAAGCTACCTACCAAATTTCAGATTCCTAGGACTTACGGTTTGGGCTGTAGAGCGATGATCAGTCAGTGAGTGGTCAGTGACTTTGACATTTATATATTAACCCAGATGGGGCTGACGTCCTTCTGGAAGGACGTCCTTCAGAAGGACGTCAGCCCCATCTGATGAAAGGTACTAAGATTGTGGATTTTTCTAATTAATTCAGCTTGTTGAGGTTAGTTGGCAACACCTCAAGCTCTTTGTTTTGAGTCCGAGTGATAAGTTGACAGCACTTATTTTGATTCAGGACTCAATATATCACTCCAAAAAAAAATAAAACAAAAAATTTCACCGCGTTATCTGGGTTAAGATTAACAAGGATATTATTGATCAGATTGCCCTTTGATGCACAAGGTTTGGCAATTGATTTAAATAGTAAGGTGTTGTACACAAAAGGTGAAGTGACTGAGAATTTTCTATTAGCAAATTTGAAGCACAGTGTACCCCTGATGTACTATCAGTCTAGCTGGGGGATGTTAAACAGGGAGAAGACTAGTATCTTGCTTGAGGACTATAAACAGAGAACTGACTAGCCAACCCTTTCAAGCCAGGCTAGCTTGCAGTTCCTACCTATAGGTTTTTGTAAAGAAAAAGTCCAAGTCTACAAGATGGTTGATCAGATCACACATAGAATTATGTGGTTAAGAACTAGCAAACTTTGAAATGATACCATCATTCCCCCCTTCATCTGTATCAAAGCGGGCCGAAGTGCCAGCATCACGAAGTCTTCACCTCGCTGGACGTTGCTTAACTTTGGTGATCCTACGAGTACTGGTGTATTTGTCTTCTTTTAATGATTTTTTTTCTCAAAATTTCCCGCTTTAGAATATTCTTCTCTGTATTACTCCTGGAAAAAAAAATATAAGCAATAAGCATTACATTTCTTTCTCGCCAAAATGCATTCAACCTTCCTGTTACGCAATGCGCACTAAACTTTACACGATTAACGAGTTAAAAACAATACTTTCTATACATAAATATACTTTTTAGGTAATGAATAGTGGGCAGTAAAGCTTTACATTTCGCTAGCCTTCTTTACTCTACACGTATAAATAAAAATATTCATAGAACAATTCATTAATGTGTAGATAGCTATGGTTTAGGTTGGGAGAAGGCAACTTGAGGTGGGAATCAAGCCGAGATTGACCAAATCTTTTTTGTCTAATAGCCAAAATAATACATACCTACTAAAAGTAATACAATTCAAAATTTTACTATCTGAGTGGCTGTGGCTCATGACCTGCACCATGAAAACAGGAGAAAACATATTTTTAAGAAAGCAACAATTATCATCTTTGGAAGATTTAAGTAGAGACAGCTGTTATTTATGTTATTATTTTTATTCACAAGATGTAGTGGGTAACATCGACATTACGAGAACTATTGCTAATATCTCCAACCAACCGTCATATTTATTCCAAGCAATCAATCTCGTAATGCCGCCACTGATTGTTGTGGACTTGTCCTCACGAGACTATTTATAGTCTCTAGGGTGGACAGAGTAGGTACAGGGCCGAAAATGTTTCTAACCCGAGTCACCTGGAGTGCAAGCCGAGCATGCTATTTTGGCCAAGGTGACTATTTAGGAAGCAATTATATTGCTGAGTCTTTCAATTTGTATGGAAGATCGACATATGTACGAAACAGTTGATTGTTAGAGGTCTCGTGACCAACCCCTCGACAAAACCAACCCTATTATTTTGTTATGATAACTTTATCTCAAAGATAAGAGCACTCCGCTTAACATGTGGTAGGACCCGGGTTTGATCCCCAGAATCTACAAAAAAATTGTATTCATAATAACTAGGTACTTTTTTGCATAAGAGACCATCCGATCCACTCGTCAACAGCACATAAATTAAATACAATACTCGATTTATTCTGCAAGAATGAGACTGAAGAGTCCCTTTACTCTCACAGTCTAAAGGGAAGTATTGTGTCTCTTCTCGTCCATCAGTCGGGAGGCATACCTACTATGGAGTGGTCAGGCTACAACATAGACCTCAAACGTATGCAGTCAGGAGCTACTCTTCTCACTCTTTATAGCAATGAAATAAAAAAAAAATACGCTGGGGAAACTTTCAAAGCAACCTGTAGCGTGCGGCCACTCAAGCCAGAATGCAACTGATCTAATCAGTGATGGAGAAAGGCTTGCGATTTTGAGAAAACAATAGGTAGTAATCATAAAATCAATCACGGAGCAAGGTCGCACGCCGCAGGTTGCTTTGGAAGTTGCCTCAGTGTAAATGCTTTTTAATAATCTTAACATTGAAGGCTGGTTTCACCAGCGTCAGTTGAATGCACCAGTTCTCGTAGGAGCACCGAAGTTAAGCAACACCTAGCGAGGTGAAGACTTCGTGATACTAGCATTCCGGCCCAATCCAGGCTGGGTGAGCTTAATGAGGGTAGCAGGTTTGTAAGTTTCCAGCGAATGGAAGTACTCTTATACAGGGTGAGTTATTTTAACTCTTTGACTGCCAGAGCTAATCTTGACATGTTTCCTACCCGGCCAAACCAAATACGTGAAAACTTCCCCTAAAGCTGGCCATTCACGATCCGATTTGTAGTCCGACTAGTAGTCCAACATCCGAAGTTGGATACAAAATCGGATCGTGAATGGACTTGTTGGGATTGTTAGATACCTTGTTGGAGAGTTGGGTGATATGAAGTTCCGACTCGTCCGACTTGAGACTCCAGTTGGAACATGAATGGGGAAATCGGATGAATCGGATCCAACTCCTCAGTCAGTGCTAGGTCCCGGCTTGTAATATTTTTTAATTTTTACACGTTATTTTATCACCATTATTATTATTATTCCTTCCACTTTCTCTCCTTTGGAAGGTAATTATTATACCTTTCAAAGGGTATTACACCAGGAGCGGATCATATGATCAATTCTCCTGGTGTTGTAACTTCAGGAGCGGATCCGAAGATCAAGTCTCCTGAAGTTGTTTGGTTCATAATGTGGAGAGATTATTTTATGATGGACTTTGTGTAGTCCATCTTTTTCTCTCCCGTGGCTATAGCTCTTGGTGGTCCAATGGATTTTTCCATAGGAAAACACTTTCGGGGGTACGGATAGATCCGAACAGCCACTTGGTCACATTATGAACCATTAGGTATGTCAACAGAATTTTCATGAGGACATGCCTCACTACTTTTAGAGAAGGTGTCTCTATGCTTCTGTTGACATACCTCGCAGTCAGTGTTCATATGGTATTGTGAATTACCATACTACTTCCTGGGACGTTGCTGATACTTACAAACATCCAGGGATCACTGACCACTTGCTTAGTCATCCCTGGGGTTTTTTTATTATTATTATTATGTATGGACCAACTTTTTCCAGCAAAAGCATGAAGGTGGAGTTATCCATGCTGAGGTAGTTTTTAAAATCATCATCATCATCAAGAACACTTAGCAACTTCGTGTCACAATATTTCACGTGATCAACATATAAATTTTTCACCCAACATTTTTTCTTTTCCTTTTCAAATGATCTAGAGGCTAACAAACACAATACCGCCATTTTTCTCTTTTTTATATTTCGTGCGGACTACACTCGATACATTTTTAAACTCGGGCAGCTCGAACTTGACGCAACAGTCGTTAGAACAGGACTGAAGTTGGATTTCTAGTTGGATACAAATCGGAGCGTGTGTGGAGTCGATCTATCCAACTAGTAGTCTTACTAAGTCGGATGACAAATCGGATCGTGAATGGCCAGCTTAAGTGTACTGGCACAACTTGAGTTGTGCCATGGCCGGGTGGGAAAGTGTACTGGCACAACTCGAGTTGTGCCATGGCAGTCAAAGAGTTAAATTATGCAGTGATTTCCTTGGCCTCTGTTAGTATTCCTGAAATTGAATTCAGAGAGCATTTTCATTGCTCATGGTGACATCAAACTGATCAATCCAGAAAATCTCTGAATAAAACTACACTGACAAAAATAAATGAACTTTTTCCAGTTTGAAGAATTTGTGTGTTTTGGCAAGAATTCTACACTTCCTTTCATCAAAAACTTCACTACTCAAATTTCCAATGACTATAACACAGGCATCGACCGGCGAATTGGTATCAGGACATTCTATTTTCATCAATAAAATTGATAGTATTGTAGAGAAAAAGAAATGAAAAACAGAAAAGTGAAGAAAAAAAATATCACAAAAAGTAAACAAAATAACAATAAAGGTAGAAATCGCGAAGGACAATATGTAAAATATTGATAAACTACACATTTTAACAGTTTGAGAAACCCTGGCGGCCATCTTTCTTTTTGATCCAATGGTATTTGCACCAAAGATCCTCACTCGGAAGAAGGATTTGTTTACATATTTTTATTTTTATTGAACCCTATAAAATAGGGTTCTGCTTCAATTTTTCTCAACACTTCCCTGTCATCTGTATTGTAACCTCCTTGGCTTGCAATAGTATGGCGGGTAAATTCAAAAAAAGTTTCTTATCTTCAGCTCAATTCCTCATCCTGAATCCTTTTCTTTTGGAACGTACTCGTTCTCATAAGATTCTGCATTTGTACCTTTCTTGACTTGTGAAGACGGCGCGGCGTCAGCATCCCTCTCTAGTTTAGACCAGTTGTCTGGTGGTATATGGGGGGACTAGCGGCCTCGTAAGGATAGCTGTTGTGGAAGGAAAAAAGCAGGAGAATCAAACCAAGACTCAAATGAACCAAGTTGCAAATGAAGTCAAAAAGCTGGTTTCATCAACTGTCATTAATTACAAAAGCCTGTAGAGCTCATAACTATCGTTGATGACTTGTATGAAATTGTACTTAAATTCACTAATAGAAAGTCATTTTTGATGTGTGACAAATAAATCCAAGGATGTCAGGATCAGAAGAAGAGGATCATGAGTACGCGATGTATGGAACCTTGTTGGATCCCATTGAAGAAGGTAAATGTCTAGGTCTCTAAGAACATGATCAGCTACAACTGGCATGGGTATTCATAGAGCATTTTTGTTTTATTTGTATTTTTAATTTTTGTTTTATTTTTATTTTGTAGTGGACTTCTTTCCAAATGATTACTTGCAATATTGCTTGAACTGTTGCTGAGCTTTGGTGAGAGTACAAGTCACCAACTAGCTTACCCTAGCCTGGGTAACCTTGTAGAAGTATATAAATGTCCTCATGAAAAGCATGAATTAAAAAAGAATACTTAGGTCTACAAATAGTTATCAAGCACGTCATAATATTTCTAGATGGTACAGAGCATACAGCATATAATTGTATAAGCTCACACCAAAAGTAGTCTACCTTGAGTTGGGCATGCCCCTTACACTATTGTGTTATAAAAATGTTACTAGAAAATGTTGAACCAAGTGTTGTGATAGATTTAAGGGCTGAGTGTGTTATATTCTACAGAAAAGCTATTGCACATCAATCAGCAAACTGACTTGTTCATTAGATATGGGTTACTTTTAACTATTTACATCAGTGGTCTGCAACTCAACTTTCAGGGGGGCCTTGAGATTTAGAAATCATCAATTAAATTTTGGTGTTTTTCATGTAAGAAAACAATGAAAGTTTTTGTGATGAGTGGAGAACTAAATTGGTCTACTGAGCTGACATTTTCATCATCTGAATACTCTCAATACAGGCCTGCAAGGTCTCTCTGACTTATTTTTTTCTCTCCTGAGGTACTGCTGGGCTAAGAAGTCAAAGAAAGGGTCCCATGATGGAGAAAAGGTTGCAGACCACTGATTTACATGAATAAGTAAGTAGGAAAAAAAATTCATCATGTTATTTAGACTCTCAGTGTAATATAGGAAGTTGTATCATGTAATGCTCTGCAAAAAACTGTTTTTCCAAACCAATCCACAATAGCTCAAAATTTTCCTTAATTTTTCCAGATGAAGTTCAAGCAAGAAAACCCATCTCTGTTCAAGATCAGGTTGCAACTGATAAACATGGAAAGAGAAGGTTTCATGGAGCTTTCACTGGAGGATTCAGTGCTGGCTTTTGTAATACTGTTGGGTCCCTGGAAGGTATAAACATTGCTTCTATATTTTTTGCTAAAAAAAATGTTATATAAATATATATTTTAGGTAATTGTAAATTATTTGGCCAGACAAATCAAATTATGGACAAAAATTTAATCAATACTGCCAATGTGTTGTTGACCACTCTCCTGAAACAGATGTTAATATATGCAATTTGAATATGCAAAAGCTACAAATTAATATTATTGAACATGATCTCTTATATCACCCACATCCTTTGTTCATCATGTGTTATTTCTTGAACCATGTGTTTCAGGTTTGAAGGGATCATTTAACATATTTTTTTAATACAGTTCAAAAAACTCCATTTTATTTACTTTTTTTGTCTTTTAAGAAAGTAAAACTAAAAAAACTAACTTTTGAAATAAAAAATCCCCCCTTTAATTTGGTTAATATTGTCTTCCTCAGGCTGGACTCCCAGTACATTCAAATCATCCCGTGCTGAAAAAGCTGCAGCCAAACCTGGGCAGCAGAAACCTGAAGATTTCATGGATGAAGAAGACCTATCAGAATTTGGCATTGCTCCCAAGTCAATACAAATTTCGTCCAACTTTGAGGGTAATGCAGTGGTTGGTCAGTCCCAGAGGCTGCGGATCACTGAGGGAGCTACAATACCTGGCATTCCAGTGCTGGAGACATTGCTTCAACCAGTACAGTAAGTCATAGGTGGTCAAATTAGTTAAAGCACTAGACTTGTAAATGTGATTGGGAGTGGATCCATTAATCATACTCTGCCCAATGCATGGATTTGTCCTCTTTAAAAAATAATAATAATAAATAAATAAAAAATATAAACTGAGAAAATAATTATATTAGTTAATAATGCCTTTTCAGCTCCTGTGATAAAAAATGCTTCAAGTTATTACTTCTTCTTGTGGTATTTTGTAACTGGAATACATTAACTGATACCATGATTAATGCTCCATCCACAAACTCATTCAAAGCTAAAATTGATGATTTTTTCTCTACTAAATAGTAAATCAATTGTATAACATAACCTCATAATTTTGTTCTGGGCTTAATAGCTTTACTTATAAAACTTTGCCCTTATAAGATTTTCTATTATTATTATTATTCTTCTAATAAAAAGTTAATACCTATCGGAATGAATATAAATATATTTTTCAACTAATGTCCAATAACATACAGAGAGGGAACAGTGGGGACCCTGCATACACTTTCATCTTTTGATGATTTAATTTTCTCGTTAAAAAAACAATAAATTTAATGAATAATTTATACAGTTTATACTTCCAAGAATGCCCATTATAAATTATTTCCAGCTTCCGAGCCCAAAATAAGCCGACAGACATATTTTTTAAAAAATCCATTTCAGTGTTTTAAATCAATTGTTCTGTTATCAGAGACACAATTGGATGTAAACTCCTGCAACGCATGGGTTGGAGGCCAGGCCAAGGAGTGGGGCCGCGCCTCTCAGCTAGAGACAAACAGGCAGTGGCCTCGAGGGAGAAGTCGCGGCCCAAAGTGTATGGCTGTGCCAGGCCGGAAGAAAATGAAATGGGAAGAGATCTACCAGAGCAGGATCCTGATGAGAATAGTGAGGAGGAAGATGAGAGTGGATTCATGTATGCCCCGGATGAGTATCGGCCCTATCTTGTGAAGCCCAAAGATAATGAATTTGGTCTAGGGTATAAAGGTAATTTTTAATTTGTTATTAGGTTCATATTAGAAATCAAAAATGTTAGGTATATGTAATATTATATAAAAACTAGGATTCCTAATTAAATTTTCACTCACCGACTTAAGTTTCGCCTAACTCTTAAGTCGTAAAAACCTAACACCGAAACTTAAGTTGGTGAGTGAAAATTTAATTTAAAAGAATCCTAGTTTTTATATAATGGTAATGTTTAAATGGATAAATTACTATAATATGGAACTTTATAATTTTACTGACATTGTGATGTGACCATACTGACCATGAAGTTAAACCCAAATATTTAGCCAGACTTGATGGCATGTTTTGAATACACCAGTTCTCGTTCAGTCACAAAAGTTAGGGAATGGCCTGTGACCATTCAAAACTGAACTCTTGTTATGCTGGCTATTCCCGGCCCAACCCGTGCTGGATGAGGTACATGGACGTGGCTCGTTGGTAGGTTTCAGGAAATGGAGGGTAAAACCTTCATCTAGGTATGACCTTGACAGTTGTAAAAAACATTAGACCACATAACAAAACATAATATTGGTTATTCTTTTTTCCTTCTCAAGAATTTTTTTTGTAGATTTGATTTAAAATATAATATAATAATTTATATCAAAACAATTTGAAGATAGAAAACACTTGGTTTTTTTTTTTTTTTTTTACTTAATTATTTATTTTCAGATGGCCATTTTGCCAGTTACGGCATTGTCAGTGAACTCTGATGCTGTAATCTGAAAATAAATAATTAAGTAAAAGAAAAAAAGCCAAGTGTTTTATCTTCAAATTATTTCGATGTTTATTTGTTTTACCAAGAGTTGGGTGGGTGTAATTATAAGTTTTTCCTGAAAAAATGAGATAAATTTCATTAATAATATATTTCATAAAATTGGAGCCTCTAGTTGTTTGTTGTTGCCCAATATAAATCCTGAACTTTTCTGATTTTTCATGATCCCTTTGTCTGTGTTCCCCGCAGGTTTGGATAGAAAGCCGGTTTTATCCAATGACAGGCGCGGGTTCAGTTTGTTTGAAGTGGACTCAATCTCAGGGGACGTCAGTAGGGGAGCCCCAGACACGGGTGTAACATTTATTGGAAAGAACAACAAGAAAATTAAAATACATGGACAGGTAACTACCGAGAAGAAAATAAATGTTTCATTTATAAACTATAACAGACCTACCCTAACATCAGTAATCGTCCATTTATGTTGAGCTGAAAGGATAAACTAAATGGATGTAGATGTTATAAAATAAAAATAAAAAATAAACGGGTGCTAGCATCTAGCATCCGTGGTGTAACGGTTATCACAAATGCTCGTGGTCCCGGGAACTTGTGTTTGATCCTCTATTTAGGCACGCATGTTGACCTGGGTTCGATTCCCAGCGGGGCAGGAATTTTTCTGCTCTGTACATGGATGTTCGGGGTCCACTCATACCTCGCGAGGAAAAATGAGTAGCTGCTTTGATGTGAAGCAGCGACCAGTGGCAGATTCATAGACAAAAAAAAATAATACAAGATATTGTAAATTAAATTGGTAAAGTCCTATGATTCTGCGCTACCCACTAAAATTGTTATAACATGAACATTTATTTTTGTTATTACATTTGGTTTTTAGAAGGGACAATTCAGTCCTATTCGTTAATTTTGAAATCATATGACCTACACAAGTAGGTCATATGACTTATGTGTTGAGGAAACTTCTGACTAGCTGACAGGTTTGTAATATGATGGATTTCTGAATGAGGACACTTCTTGAATTATGAACATTGATCATTTTGAGATAAAGCAAGAAGTTCCTGGTTACTACTCCTTCGGTGGACATGACTATAGGGATGATTGTTACTGCTTTCAATTTCCATATTTTCAAGATCTCAGTTTTTAATTCTTGGTATTTTGAAATTTTCTCATTTTCAGTTTTATGAATGTTGTGACTGAGTGGTACTGCGATGTCAATGATTTTTGCTGTTTTTGATATTTTGTCAAGAATAATGATGTCTGGTCTATTGCATGTGATGGATCGGTCTGTTTGGATAGGTTGATCCCATTATAGATTTTATTATTATTATTAATACTACTTTCCCATTTTGCTCCAGGCTTTCGGTGTAGGGGCTTTCGAAGCCGAGGATGAAGACATATACGCCACAGACGACTTGTCCCGGTATGATCTCAGTTTGGCTCCCTCGGGCACCCGCTCCAAGGCCCGGGAGCCGCGCCCACGGGGAGTGAAAGGCACCCCGGCCCCCCCGGGGAGCGAAGGGGCGTTGCCAGGGTTTCGTCTTAGCTCCTCCTCCTCCCTTGTGTTTACCAAAGTGTTCCCGCCCCCTGTGCTGCCCCCTAGTAAGCTTTACCATGCATTAACACTGTTTTTTGTTTATTTTTAATATAATGTGTTTTATTATGCAGTTCGTGAAACATTAAGCACAATTTACAAATGGTCTTTAAAATAAAAAATAAATTACATTTAGATTACTTAACACATTGCGTACCAACGCCAATATTGTGATATTTCCCCCGGGCCCGGGTCTATTTCAATGGTATTTGATTGTCATGCTTGTTTTGCACAAGTAAAAATAATATAATGATAATTATGTTTCTCCTAAAGAAGGTGTTGATGTGATCTAATTTTGTTTCTCCTAAAGAAGGTGTTGATCTTTTGTTTATTTTTTTCCCATGTTCATTAATATCTAGTAATTATGTTAAACCATTCCAATACAAAATACAAATAATGATGAAAAAATTGTAAAAAAAAATGCTTTATTTTTGTTCACTGTTTCCTTCATTTTTGACATATCAAAGTACCAAGCATACTTAAAAATTCGTCTGAGACCGCACCATTTAGAAAAACACAGTAGCGTGTATCGTGAAAGCATGACAGTGGTAGTATTGAACATATACCTGTCATGCTCTAGAGCATCACAGTGACTTTATGACAATATCACTGTCATGCGCTAGCGCATGACACGGTACGCAATGTGTTAAAGATAATTTAATAAAATA